>OZ007594.1:98670507-99870507 GCA_963931845.1 Maratus michaelseni
TATAAAAGGAGTGATGGCATAGATCTGTGCTGAGACATATTCTAAATATACAAATGCATGAAAATTTGCAAGAAAAATATTGTTACAGACATGCCAAGTCTCTGGCTTTTGCACACCAGTATTATCTTAGAGAAAATGTTGTTCTTTTAAATCGCAGAATGTTCAGATTACATAAAACAACATTTCTGTACTAAAATACTGGTGACCAAAAAGCCGGATATTTGACAACTCTGTTGTTACCATTCCCATCCTCATACCTAATTCAATATGGTTTTAGTGCAATAAATAATTTACTGCTGAGGAATTGAAATCGACTGGGCATTACCAAAGGAGGGGAGTTGAGATTAAAATTGACTAAATTAGAGCCTGATATAAAAGCTCTTTGCAGTCATCATGAAGCACAAGGATCTCATTAATTTTATTCTCTTCATCTGGAGTCTATCTTGAATTTATTAAATACTTTTTTTACTGCCAGTAATTAAAAATATAGAAGCATCATAAAAAAGCGTTTTTTTATGTATCTAAATTTTCTATTAAATATTTAAAAAAATTTTTTTTTTTTTTTTTTACATCGCTGTATATTATTACTATTATTATTATTAACGATTTCCTCATAAATACTTTTCTTTTCCGTTTATGTTTTTTTTCCTTTCGTGAATGTACTGTTTTTTATTTAGAGCCAATGAAAGGCGTTTAGGACTTTTTTAGTGGGAGTATGAGTTCTCTTTTATTATATAATAAGAATAATTTGTCACAGACAGATGGATGGGAGGGAATGCAGATTTTAAAGATGATTTGGGGGGGAAAAGGTTGGGAAACACTGCCTTAGAGGAAAGAATTTATCCTACCAGGGGTGGCAAGGCAGAGGGGCAAAAATCAATGCTTGTCTACCCACCTCATTTATTTTTCTTCCCATTTTAATAATTAATATCTTTAAACTAAAGTATAGGAAGGCAAAATATGTAATTTATTAAAATAATCAAAACACCTTAAAATATTTTTTTTTTACCCTACAAGGAGGGGGGGGGGCAGACAAAGGGGGAAAAATCGGTGCTTGTCTACCCACCTCCTTTATTTTTCTTCCCATTTTAATATAATTAATATCTTTAAACTAAAGTATAGGAAGGCAAAATATGTAATATTTAAAACAATCAAAATACCTTAGAAGAAATAATTTTTTTACTCTACAAGGGGTGGCAAGGCGAAGGAGGCAAAAATCAATGCTAGTCTACCTACTTAATTTATTTTTCTTTCCATTTTAATAATTAATATATTTAAACTAAAGTATTGGAAGGTGAAATATTGGTAAATATATATATATATATATATATATATATATACACACACACGATAAAACACAATATATCTGGATCTGAATTCAAAAGGTTTGTCAAAAATTTTACTGTCCTTTTAAATACATGTTTGATTTTTTGCAAATGTGTAATGAATGCGTTTATTGTTATTTCTTAAAACCCACAAAAACTTTACACAAAAAAAGTAAGCGTGGAAAATATGTTTTAGATTAATTAGTATTTATATTGTACAAGTAAGTTGCACAAATGCATTTATGTGAATAGCATGACAATCAGCAAAACTACTTGTTCTTATTTTACAATTTTATTATATTTATTTATTTTTCATTAAAAACATCACAGGCCATTCATTATAAATAGTTCCAGGTTACCTGAAAAGAGAGAAAATAAAAAATTAGTAATCAATGGGGGGAAAAAAGACACTTAAAAAAACCAAAGAAATGTAGTTACGATGCAGAGCATGAATAACTGTTTGCTTTTAGAATTTATTTAGCTAGCTGACTTTTATTATTATAAAATTCATATAAAAATGGTATAAAGATGTACTTTTGATACGCACTGCATGTTTTTTTCTTCTTTCTTATCTTTTTCTGTTATTGTTTAGGTGCGTTCGTAATTATATAAAAAACGTAGCCTCATTTGTTGTATAGTCGTCGTCTGGTCCGTCCAGCACGTCCGCATATAACAGCGCAAAAACTACCTAACCGAATGGTTTGAAATTTAATATATATAATCGTTGCAGAATTTTGTTGAGTCATTTCAAATTTTATATAATCGGATCAAAACTTAAGATATTAATAGAAGTATTTATTAAGTAATTTGAATTTTTTAAAAATCTGTACTTCCTTGTTATAACAGCTTCCGAGGATTAATCGTCAGACGACCGAGATGTATCGCCAAGTTATCTGACACGCATGAGGTGTTATAGACGTATATGACATTTTATAACCTCTATGACCACAAGGTATAGTCACATTCTTCATTCGATTAACCCGTTGGGGACGAGCGACACGTATACGTGACGCATGAGATGCTCAGAATCCTTCATTATTCCCACCAGTTAATTTTTATTGTAAACTTTGCTTTATTTAATCTTAGCATTTCTGCGATTCAATTAGGCGCAAATTTCTGTTTTGAAAAACCGGTGGTAAAAGATTAAAAATTCTGTAAAGGACGCTCGTCGCGAAGGGGTTAAATCCTATCATACGTAATTAATTCAATGATAACCCCATGATAGGAAATGATTCTAGGTTGCCATGGTGTTTACGTCCTATTTAAGATGGAGTCATTATTTCTGTATTACTAAATTTAAAAACCAAAATTTGTATACTAAAATTGTTTAATTATAGCAGTCATATAATCTATCGATAGTTTTTTGGATAGCTGTTTTCGGAGAAATAGATATTAAATGGAAAAAAGAGTAAATATGGATTTCAAGTTCTAAAATTTTCAAAGCTAGGCTTAACTTTCCAATTGTAATTTTCAGTAAATGTCAACTAAAGATAAAATGTTGCCAACTTAAAATGTACTTATTTTATTACGGAAAATAATCATATAATAACAGAAGATATAATTCATTTCACCGAAATAATAACTGTATACGAACGTATACTGTTATTATTACTGTTGCCCCTCGTTTGTCACATTTGACGTACAACTTCCAACTTGTTTTTATTATCTTCTCATTAAAGCATAACTAAAATCTCAACACGGCGGGGCATATCCCACCTGTCACACTAACAATACAAAAATAGTTATTTTTAAACTAACAAGATAAACTTTTTCTGAAATCCTGACATCATTTATATTTGCTACTAAACTTTAGACCAGCTGTTCCAAACCAATACTTCGCGGAATCCCAAGGGTTCCCCACAGCGGTCTAAGAAAATAAATAAAATTTAAATGATATCGACAAATTGCAAGCAGGGTATTTTTCTAAAATCGCGTACGCATTCTATTTTTCGAAAAATCAGTATAATTTGAAAACTTTTGCAATAAATTTACTCTTGACCTATTGTTATTTTCTGTATAAAGCATCCCGGTGCAAACATTAACTTATACCACAAGTCCTTTTCGTTTCTCGCATATAGCATGTGAAAAATTAAACTAAATACAACACAAGAAAGCGAGAAACTGCAGTTTTAACGGAAATATATACCAAGTTAAATTTTGCACCTGATCTACCATCGGCCATCCTACGTGATTTGCGCTAAAGTGCTATCAAACAACTCCATGTTTCCTGCTAAAATGTAGAGGGAAACCATCTTGACTTGGAAGATAAGCCATTTCATTCTTTCTAGAGGAAGTACGATGAAATTTTAACTTTTTTTAAAAACTATAACAACGTTTGTCGAAATAAAAAATGAGAACCAGTGACGGCTCGTGATTGGCTTTTTGAAGGTCAATAAATGCATGGCTGCTAAATTAATTCTTTTCTTACTATTTTTTTAAAAGAAATTTTCGGCTTGTTTAATAGCATAACGTTCTGCCAAAGATAACGTAAGGCAAAGATTTCTTTTATAAAATAGCAGTAAAAGAATAAATTTGGCAGCCATGCATTTATTGCCCCCAAAAAGAGTCCGTCGCAAGCCGCCACTGATGGGAACTACTGGAAGATTCCTCTCTGCTAAGTTACCGAGTAGTTCAAACCATTGCTGAGACACTTATTAAACCTTGTATGACTGATGTTGTCAGAATTGAGTAAAAATTGTGATGACACGTTAATTTAATCTGCAGTCAAATAACACCATTACTTACAAAGCTACCGGGAAGATTCTTCTTTTGGAGACCACTGCATATCATCATATCATGGGATGGAATACTTAATCTTTTGGATCAATTCTTCTCATCAAATGACAAACCATGAGAGGAAAAAAAATGTGCAGATTTATACGCTGATTATGTGAAGGAAATGATGGGTCACAATGCTGGGACCAATGTCACAAATTAAGGATAAGGCAATGAACTGTAAAATCAGCAATAGCGTTCTTCCTAGACATGCACTAGTCTCGAGAAAAATGTCTGCTGAACTGATAATAGTGTTGGATGGTGTCACCAAAATAATAAACTCATGACTACTTGAAACCAGACTTTCTCTCGCAATCTAGAAAAAGAGCGTCTACACGTTTGATCAGTGTTGAATCCAGGGGGGTGGCCCGGGGGGGGGGGACATTCCCCCCCGGAGCATTGAAATGTCCCCCCGGAAGATTTGAGATTTTATGCTTTCAATGGTCAAAAAGTGGAATTTCCCCCCCCCAGAACTCTATAATGTCCCCCTCGGAGCCACAGAAATCCCTCCCGGAGAAAAGTGTCTGAATTCAACACTGCGTTTGATAGAACTGCGTGTAGAAATAGCAGCAGTTTTGATGAACCGTAAAGCTTTTAACTGGTAAATGTTTTAAATGATGAAAACTGGGAGTGCAAACTGGCATATTTGACCGAGATATTTAGCAAAATAACGAAATAGATCCCATTATTGCAAGGATTTTTACAATTTTTGCAAGTTTACCAAGGAGAAACAAGTTTTTAAAACAACGACAATGCGTGTACTTTCAGAAAAAAACTGATGTATTGGTTATAACGTGTGGGAAAGTAAGATATCGATTATTTTCCTATTGGTAAAAAATTCATGAATGAAAATAACACCCAGCTTGAAAATAAAATACAGAAAAAATTCAGGGGAATCTCGAAGCTTTGAAAGACTAACTATTTTTCAACGGTTGATTAGGAGTGCTGGAGACTAAGTATGTTGTGAATATGTTGAGTGTTAAAGAACGGAAAGGGGGGGGGGGCATACAGCTTAAACGTAGTGGAATATAAGTTCCTCAAAAAATAATGTCTACCTGCGTTTTCGTGCCATTTCACAGATGAATCCAAAATCTTTGTCTGAGAAAGTAAATTTAGTTTTACTGTCTTTCTCAACGACAATTCTTTGTGAAACTGAATTCTCCGCTTACACAGCCACTAGAAAGTAGTACGGAAACTTCTTCAATGCAGAACCAGACATTTGCCTGCAATTATGAGCAACTAAACCAAATACGATATAAGAAAACATTGCAATACAATGCTACCACATGTTTCACACGGACCCGTCACACTATGAATTTGTAAAATCTAACAGACACAGGTTTGGATTTGTTTAATTTCGAAGAACTTTTATGTATGACTATGTTTGACAATTGTAGTGGTGGTAGATTAAATTGACTATTTTTATAAAATTTTCGAAATATATAATTTTATTACAGGGATATTGCGCAACTGTATTGACTACTGTCTAGCCTTTCTTCTTCTGCGCAGTACCAATACATCTAAATGCCATTAACAGGCAAACCATGGTAGTATGGTAAGCTAACGGTACTCAGTCATAGAAATTAATTCTAAAAAGTTGAGAACCACTGTTTTAGACTATAATATGACAAGAAAAAAAGTCTTGAATTCAATTTTGAAAAGATAAAAAAATTGACAAATTTTGACTTATCTAAACATATTAAAATCACAGTCCACTTGCAGGTCATGCATTTCTGTTTTTAAAAAATATCCAATTTCTTTTTGTAGATTTAAAATTTTTGGTTTCAGAATGTGGGATATTTACTCTAATGCCCCGAATGTAAACTTGGAAGAATATTCTTAGCTTTCGGAAAATAGTGAAGGCATATTTGTTAACATTTAGTAACACTAAGAATCGCCAACATAAAAAAAAAGATCACAACCAATACGATATCGTATCTATTTCCTGATATATTGTTTAAATAAACTTTAATGACAGAAGTATAGATAATGAACATGTGACGTCACACACCCAAGTAAAAGCGTATTTTTCAACTAACTGTATAGGCAGAAAGTAACAATTCTAGCAGAGCTAGTGATTCATATTGTATTATTTCCTACATATAATATGATGTGTTATAACTTAGAGCAATTTAGCAAATCTTTCCTACGCTAAGTTTAGTAGACACGCAACAAGCCAGTTTGTTGACAAACATACACATTATTTATATGTTGCGCATCAAAATTATTCCTGTAAGAGATTTACTTCTGACAATTTAATGTATGCTTTTGCCAAAGCCCGACTAACTCCACTTGGAATTCTGTGCATAAACTCAAATAGGAGCCTATACAATATTTTTACAACAACAAGTTGTACCCAAGTAAAGAAAAAAAAGATCTAAAGTGACGGCCCCTCAAGTGAAGTAGGTGAAATGCCTTTTTACTTAATATTTTACTGAAAATATTCATATTCTATTTGTTTTAGTCATTTATTTAATTGGTATTTGCACTAAACTGTTTCTAAATAGCAATGACAACACAACGTGATCAGCACAAGAGATAAAACGTCGTCTTCCTAATCGATGTGGATGAAGAAGGTGAGCCACATTGTCCAAGAAACTTACCCAGTTGTCTGGTTGCTATGGCAACTGTAAAATTAAAAAAAAACTTTAAGTCCGCTGACCAGGCCCCTACCTGTCTGAATAGACTTAATCTGCGAAAAGATCAGACTTTTGATGAAAAAATAATTTTCATGATCTTGCTAAAGTACATAAATATATAATACATCTTGCTATAATACAACATAAAACTATGTAAATCATGAAACTCTACTGCATTTTTCTTTTCAAACTTTATCTACATATTTGAGGGTTTCTAAATTTGGAAGTTCTAGGCCCATACCACGTGTTCTCATGCTTTAATCTTGTTCTACATTCGAAAAATTTCACCGTAGGAAGGTTTCATTGAAGATGTAATATTTACTAACTAGTAACATTACTTAAAATCATGTTATACTTGCTGAGTATATTTACCTAGTGAGTTACTTTTAAAATTCTCAATATTTTAGACATTGGTTTAAAATGATAAATAAGACATTATTTTTATTTTATAATAAAATAATGTTATAACAGGTATTAGAAATCACTGATAGTACATTGGTAATTAATTGATATGAGATTAATTAAACAGACGAAAAGATTTGTCAAATGTATTACATACTTACACTTGACAGCTCAAATCTTTTTGTAAATACCAAGCATTGCATTGCAGGACGGGCAAACGTGGCGATAATCCTTACATGAATCAATTACTAGAGGAACCCAGAAAAATGGAAAACTAAAGAGATGAAGAAAAAAAAAATCAGTTCGTTTAATACTAAAACAAAACACATATGTGTGGGTGTGGCAAAAAGGAGAGACTTTTTTTAATTAAATAATTTGAAAATGATTAACAATAAAAATGCCCCGTTTGTTGTATCTTTATTAGAACAGCAATAAATTTTAACCCTACTATTTCAAAATTAGTTTAAAATTTCGCCATTGCAATCTGAAAGAAAAAATAATGACAACATTTGCGGATATGTATCTTTGCGATTTCTTTCTGTGGGGACACTTAGACTTAAAAGACAAAGTTTACCTATAAAACCCACAAAGTTTAGCGAAACTGGAGCATTACATCTATAACGTATGTGAGGACATTCCTGATGAGACATATTTACGTGTATTGGCTAGTTTTGTTGAGACTACAGATATAGTAATAGCTATATTTAGTACTACATCATGCTATTTCTGCAAATGGCGGATATCTTGAAAATATTGTCATTTAGTTTTCAGCTTACAGCGCTACAACTTTACAATAACTGGCGAAATTTTAATTGGCCAATAATTGGCGAACTAATTTTAAAATCATATGATTAAAAATTTATTGTTTTTCTAATAAAGATGCCACAAAAGCGGTATTTCTGTCGCTAACCGTTTTCAAATATTTTAATTTTAAAAAGGGGCACTCTTTTTTGCAACAACCGTACATACTATCAAGGAAACTACTCTATAGTTCTCCATACTCGTTAGTAGCATATTTTAAACCACAATGAAGTTCGGATTTGCATTAAATGAAAAGTCATGGCACTAAATGATGGTCCTTAAGGATTATAGTATTTTTTGGGTAGATTTCGCAAGAAATACTACCTATTACATTCTTCCCTATGTTAGAATTTCTGGAAAATTTTTGCAGATCTACATCGATCATGACTCCCAGAACCCAAAACTACCCCCAGTTGAAAACTTTATCTATCTATATCACTTTTTTATGGACACTATAACTTCAATATTCTGCACAAATCTCTTCCAAACTGTTACATAAAATCAAGGGGCATAAAATCTCGGTCAATTTCATTAATGGACAAAATTGAACCAAAGGGAGTGGAAGTGGGGGGGGGGGGGGGGTTGTGAAAACAGAAAAAAACATAACTTCTTAATTATGATACGTATCGAATCAGTTTAAACTTATTATTACTTCTAGGAAAAGGGCCGAAAATTTATGCATGACAGATTTTTGATATCATTAAAAACAGCCTCAAAGTAGGGGGGGCGGGGTAAATAGGGGTTTAATAAGAAAAAAATCATAACTTTAACTTTGTCATTTCACAAGATATCCTCTTAATATAATCTACAACTTTTACATTGACAAGTTTTTTGTAAGACCAACCTTTACAGCAAAAAAAAAAAAAAAAAAAAAAAAATTATTAAAAACAAAAAAATCCCTGCCGGCTTCGCCTACAGACACAGGTAGATTTCGAAGTGGGCGGTCCCAACTGCCGCATCATGGCAAAAATGGCATTTTTTATGCACTTCCCAATAAACAGAGGCGCCCCACGGTCAGAGTCTGAAATCTACCTGTGCCTGTAGGCCGAGCCGTTCGGGATTTTTTTCTTTCTTTTACTGGAATTATTCACTAGCGTAAAATTAATTACAGTAGATTCGAAATTATCCAACTATCGATTATACAAAACACTCAGTAAATCCAAATCTCTTATATATTTCGTCATAAGCGCGTTTGTGGCTGTATTCCGAAATGTCGGAAGGAAATTTATTATTTCTAAATCATAATCGGTTATATACAAAAGTTTAAATACAGTAAAAATGCTAATAATTGAACAAAATACTATAAAAAATACTTTAAAATGTAATTTTAAAGCATCTATATATTTAAAACGCTAAGCGATTTCTTTTGACAATCCGTGAGAACAAACTACCGCATCAAATGACATCATTCTTTTTTTAAATGAAAGATATTTGGACACAGATTTGTTATCGTGCATTCGTTTGTTCGAAAATTTAATTAATTAGCCGTAATTTTCAATTAAATTTTTACTTCTGCTAATGACGTCATAATCGGATAACGCGCACTGTTGCGAGGCACAAAGTTTATTCTCTAAGCTCTATGGTTGCGAAGATAAAAGAGGAATAATAAATATTAAAAGCACCTGTAATTTAGGCCGAATTTTTTAATTTGCAAGTTAAATTTCGGTAAAAATATTTAACGGCGTGTTTTATAAGCGAATAAAAATTCATATTTATTGTGACGTCACGGGAATATTGTCTATTGGGTTTATTTTATCATTATGCATTATAACTTTGTTGGTGCCATTTTTTCATTACAGTTAAAGCAAAATATATTTTTATTTGTATACATGGTATTTAAGCATTAAAGTAACATATATAAAGTGCGTGTGAAAAGTTTGCGCTGGTGAAAATGACATAATGCTTAGCTTGAAATGCATTTTAACAGTGATAAAACTAAAGAGAAAAATGTATGTGATTGTGTCAACATGTCAACATGTGTAATTTTAACTGATTTTTTCCATTCTTAATTATAAAGTTTAGAATTGGAGCCGTCATTGATTGCTTACGTTGCCAATTACCCTTTTTAGCACTTTCCAACCTAGTTGAAAAGTGCTTATGACTTCGGTTTGTCTGGCCGTCTGGCCGGATGGCCGTATGGCCGTCTGTCCGTGCTCTAACTCCCGTAAATATGCTCGGATTGCTCTGAAATTTTTATATGTTATTGTCGTTATCTATGGCACGTTCCCTATTTCAACTGAAGTGTGTAGCACTTATAGTTTTCTTACAGGGACACTCAAAAGAATTCCGTTACATTGCGGTCTATGGGGAAAAATCATTTGCGGTTTATTTTAAAAATGTTTCACTATTGTAAACGCATTGAAATTTATATAGATCACTAAGATGCATTAGAAGAAGCTTAATATGGAATAGTAGGTGTATAGCACTTAGAGTTACTTTACAGGGACAGTCAAAATAATTCAGTTACATTACGTCTATGGAGAAAAATCGTCTGCGGCTTATTTAAATAATGTTCCACTATTTTAAACGCATTGAAGTTTATATTACTAAGGTGCATTACAAGAGGCTTACTACAGAATAGTGTGTGTATAGCAGTCATCGTTCATTTACAGGGACACACAAAAGAATTCTCTACTGTCTGTTAACAATAATTCCTGGAAGTGCGTTTTAAGTTACTAAACGCGATTTTAATCTTAACTAGCTTTTTGTCTATTACGTGGTGTGTATAAATTCTGTAGATCCTATACAGGGCAGCACAAAAGTTCGCGAACACATTTCCGTTTATTGACAGAAACTTCAGAAGGAGAATTTAAACGGTGCTACGCGTTTCCTAACTAAACTAAAATTTAGCATCCTATGTATATATACAAATCTATAGATCATATACAGGGCTACATAAAAGTATTCGGATATTTTTCCGAATATTGTATACATTGAAAATTCCTGAAATTACGTTTTTAAATATGTTATGCGTTTTCCAAATTGTTTACTTAGATGTCATCTTTCAGCTTATTAAACGGTAATGATTTGTAAAATTATTTTAGAAGCGTTGGAAAGTGCTACATAATCTATGCTTGACGCATGATTTTTCGTTCTTGTTTTTATTATAGGTTAGAAAATTTCCTATTTTAATATAAAAAAAATCACAAAAGAAAAGGATTTCTGGAAATTTGAAATTATTAAAAATAGTGTTATAAGTTTTTAAAAAAAACTTGAAATAATGATTGTATTTTTAGCTAGAATAAACAATGTAAGACTAATATTTCATAGGAATTATTTTGGTTGGTTTATTATAAGTTCATTTAACAGTTCCTTATTAGCGCAAAATCCTATTCCTTTGACTGTGAATTTCGCTTTCGATGTCAAAAAATAGTTTTCTGCTTTTGGACGCCAGCCAAAATACAGTGGCAATTCTTAAAAATGTACAACGGTTGTGACAACAAACGGCGCTATCCCTTTAGCTTTCATCGGGTTTACATCACTTCTAAATACTACAAATTTCTATTTTTTACCACATTTTACAATTTTAATTCTTACATCATCAATTAGAAAAAAAAAATAGCCTTCAAAGGAAATTTATTTGAAAACTGCCGCTTAATTTAACGATTTTTTAAATAATTTTCAAGCATGAAAAGTTTTTCAATTATTTCTTATGAATGACCGCCAGTTAGCTTCAATAATGTAAAATAGCCCCTGGGAAAGTTGCCACAATTGAAAGTAAATTTCCCTAATCATCATAAAAAGTGAATAATAATAATAATAATAAACACAGTGATAAATCATAAAGTCAGATTATCCATAAGATAGAGCATTTTGGCGCTAAACAAAAATCTGTCCAAAAAAAAAACTATTTTCAGTTTATGTTGAACATAAAATTGATATGTTGAATTCGTTGATGTATATGTTCCAGCAAATATCAGAATATGCTAGGAATTGCATTTTTTTTTTTTTTTTTTTTTTTTTTTTGCATGTACAAATAAATTACACTTGAAAACATTAAAAATCTCCCTTATGTGCAGATTGATTTATTACTGTAAAAAAGTTCTTCATCTTTACATAAAAATTGATTAGTTTAAAATAATGGATGCGTTTTAGAAGATATGGATTTGTAACGAACAATGATTAAAGATGACATTTTAAAACTTTTAATTTAAACATTTTAAAACTTTTTTAACATCGAATTTCGACGGTGCTTTTGGGCAGGTGCAATGCACATGCACATAGGAGTTCATTCGGTTGCATTATCACAGTGGGAGGGGGAGATGTGTGATTTATTTACTATGTTCTTTTATTTACTGAATATGAGATGAACGTAGGAATATACTTTTTGTATGATACTTCATAGGTCCATGAAATTTTTTCTTGCTGTGGGGAATTTGGCGGTGATATGAAATGGATTTGCATTACACAGTTGTTTACGGATTGTTTGTTTGGAGTTTGCACCGGAAATAGTACTGTATTTGACCGGGGGAAAAACTTTCAAAATATAATGTTTGAAAAACTGTTTCATACGCACCCCTTCTAAGAAGCTTATTTTACTGATATTGTTATAGTATTTTTTTTTCCGTCAAGTTTAGACGGGTTCCATCTAAGTTTATTTTAATTCAGTAAGCTGAAATATTTTCGTAAAATTACGTCATTTTCATCAGCTCCGAAATAGGAAGCCAAATCTTAAAAGAACGAAATGATTTCGATAAATGACGTCGTCGAAAACGTCAATTTTTATTCAGAAAACTTTTGACCTATATAGTTAATATGATTGTTTAATTGAAATTTAGTATATTAAAATTATCATTATAAATCTTTTCTAAATGAATAGTAAAATTCGATTTATTTTCCTCAAAACAATCGAAAGATCTTGTGCAATTTAAATGCAACATATCGGATTGCTACGTATATAGTTGGTAATATATAAGACTTATGATTAAATTTGAAAATAAGTTTTTGCAATTTTTTCACACAAATATTTAAATTTGAAAAAAAAAAAAGTGAAGGAAAACTCATGCCAGATAAAATAAAAATTAGCTAAGCTAAATATTCTAGAAAGAAAAAAGGTAATAATACTATTTATAAAATTGAATAAAATTGAACGTAACATTATTTCTAATGGCACTTATCAATCTTAAAGTATATTTTGTAGCGGATCAGAAATAAAAAATTCGATATCCCTTATAAAAATTCAACAAATTTGAGCTCTCTTGTAGAGTTTTACATCGGGTCGAGTAATCCAATATTACACGAACCCGACCGTGGTTCGAGTCGTGGGTTGTGACCGTGGATTGTATCAGTTGTCACTAATTTTTTTTCTGCGTGTCGGGTTTGGTTCAGGTTGAATTTAATTGTTTCGGGTTGGTATTTGCCTTTTATAGGTCAGAAAGTGTAGAATATTTTTTCAGGTGAAAAAAGAACGTATTTCAACATTAATGAGTATATACTTTTTTCAACATCAAAGATAAAATTGATATTAGAGATGTAATAATAACCTATTTTTCCATAATTGTATAAGAATATGGATTCAATTTTTTTTTCATTTCAGGTTTGGGTTGATGCGTGTCGGGTTTTTGGTTGACGAAAGTGTTTTTGTCGTTTTCTCACGGGTTTCGGTTGATTTTAAATAGAATTTTTGAATAATCGCGCAGCCTTCTACTGTCTTCTAAACAAGGGCGATTGTAATATATGGGTTAAAAAAGCCCTTAAATATGCGGGTATTGCTGGTAAAACACCGAATAATTTTTTTTTAATGGGATTCCTTCTTTGACCTCCAATAAACAGTAGGGAACATAGTTTCCTGATGTTTAATTGGAGGTCGAAGAAGAATTCTCACTTGATTTCTTAATTATGTGCTTTTCTTGCGAAATAAATACCCACTCATCAGGTTACTCTCGCATGTAGCATCCGTGTTTATGTTTTTACAGAATAGCAGCCAATACCTTTATTATATGCTGATATTCGTTAGATAAACATCGGCACAATTATTTAATCAAATCCACAGGTAGGAAGGAGTGATAACTCTGTGCAAGAAAGAAAAAAAAAAAGGGGGAGTGTTTTTTTATAATATATTTAATAATAATAATTTTTATATAAAATTTATCAAAAATTAACATACATAGTAATAAAATGAATTTTAAAATGAATTAGAAAATATTTTTTTTAGTCTTAGAACAAATCTGAAGGCATTAAAATATTAAAAGTATATAAAAAGCCATTTTTTATAAATTATCGGAAAGTACATCAGTTGAATTTATTTTCAAATGAAAACTAGTCGTTGGGGACCACCGTAATACTTACCCATCATGGATATGCATAATGTAAAATATTAAAATAAAAATGTGTAAACTACTTATAAAATGCATTGCAATTCAAATAAAATCGTGGCTTGATGACGTCACAAACTTTAAAGGCTCGATTACTGAATTGCTTGAAAGAAACAACCTTATAACCAGGGCTGTAGCTAGAAGTAAAAATTAGGGGGTGCTCAAGAAAATGTAGGGGGAGGGGCTCATATTATTTCTCTCACTGTGACACATGCACGCACAAACATAGATATATATGATCAAAGTATTATATAGAAAGGTAAATTAGTGCACATTGATATTGTAGGCCCTATGTTTCTTATTAAATTGTTTCTAATAACCTTATATGATGCTAAGAAAAGTGAAGGCTGCAGATAGGGATGTAATGGAGGATATACGGTGGATACGGCGTATACCTTCTGGATTATTTTAAGGTATACCATATACCCTCTTCTCAAATACACTATAGCATATGCTTTTTAGAGTATACCCTCTGCCTAAAGCGTATGCCCTTTGGTTTTTTTACAACTACATCACTGGCTGCAGAATGAAAATTTTCAGCGTATAATCATTAGAGATCGATCGAAACAGGTTTTAAGACCGAAACCGAAAGTGTAAAAAAATATTTAAAAACTGATTAATACATGCATAACTGCATATAATTATTAATTACAAATAATAATAATTACGTTACTAATTAATTTATTAATTATACGTGTATTGAACCACAGTTCTAACAAACAAACGTACCATTTCGCTTCGATTGTTCTGAAATTTTTGTATGTTATTTTCGTTTACTATAGCATGTTCCCTATTTCAACCAGGGCTGGTAGCTAGAAGTGTATATATATTATAAATCATGTCGAGGTTTTATCCATGATTTTTCTGAGAATATTGAGTATAAACTCTATACGTAACCTAATATATATGCACCTTTTATGCTCCCATATGTGCAATTTTTTACAAACAGGAGTGTCATTTGGGAAGGTTAGGGGGGGGGGGTCAGTTTCCTCCTCAAAGAATGTGATAAGAATGTATGATTCATTATAGGTTAGTTTAAGTAAAGGGCACAAAAGCTAAAATAATTTGTTTAATTTGACTAAAAAAGGAAAATTGGCATTAAGACAACATTTTAAGCCTAGAAATTATTAATTAATAAACTTTATTTTCCATTTCAGTATTCTCAAAGTGAGACATGTAAACATTATTTTGTACTTTAGCTAATTTTAAATATATATGTAAGAATAAAAATGTAATAGTTGTCAATTTTCTTTTAGGATGTGCACAATAAGGTCAATCTTTGCTCACTCACCGCCCCCCCCCCCCAAAAAAAAAAGGTTTGCCACTCCCTGCCTCCCTAGGAAAGCATTGAAATGGCTCCGCTGTTGGAAAATTTTAACTCTGGTGCCAAGTTGACTCTGTGCCGCTATCCAAATCTATTTATTTTCATATAAAATAAAACTCAATTAATTTATCAATAAGACAGAAATTGTTTCCAACTATACGAATTTCATCTAATAAAAAGATATTTTAAGTATACAGTATACATACCTCGATATATCTTTTGTAATAAATTTCGTAAATCTTTTACGAAATCCTAGAGTTTTAACAACACCTTCCTCATAAAGCATTCGAAGCAATCTGAAGTTACAAAGTAAAAATTTCTATCACTGATAAGTTTGCAGCTTTTAAAGATCACGTGATAAGAGTCTTTTAAGTTTAGTCATATATGCATTGCTTGCTTTATAATTTACGCTCGCATCATAAATCAGTCATGACCAGAGCTTGACAAATGCGGTCGCCAGGTCGCCACTGGCGACCAACTTTTTTTATCTGGCGACTAACTTTTTTAATCTGACTTTTTTTGTTTCATTTATTTATTTATTTTTTACAAAAATTGAACTAAAAAATGAGCACAAATTACATTCTCTCTAAAGCGAAGTTAAAAAGGCATTTTCCATTTCATGCACATAAAACGCCATTCTTTTCCGCTCTAGTCGGCTAGTCATGTTGATTAGAATGTGAGGAGAGGGGGGGGGGGGGTTCAATAGCAAATAGTCTTATGTGGCTTCTAAAAATTGGATGCAATGATAAAAAATGCTTACTTTTTTGTATGTTTCAAATCAGATTTTTGTGTTCAGAATTAAAACTTTTAATCTGTTACATTCATTTTAAAAGAATAATAACATATAAGTGATTATAAGTAATTCATTCGAAGTAAATCTATAAAACTTAATTAAAATTTCAAGAATAATTCATTTTAATAAAAATATGTATTATTATTTTTAATATTTTTTCCCGGCTTAAAATGCTTGGCGCCTCGCGTCTGTTTGCACCACACGCGTTGGACATGGCCGTCGTCACTCTGTCTTGGCGACAAGTGTCTGGTTCAGAGTTGTTTCTCAATAGTATTTTATAATTACATTGTTTGGATTATTATCTGCAGTAAATGGAAATAAAAAATCATTGATTGCACTTCAAAAAGTTTTTTTTTTTTTTTTTTAATTCTTATTATAGATCGTTAGATGAAAATAAACCTCAGCCGGCTGCTGATTTCGATTTAATCCAGCGCGGGAAAATATATTTTTTTCTTTCCTTTTTAGCTACGAAAACAAACGTTTACGTAATAACTCGTAATATTACGCGTTAATAGCCCTCGAGTTTGCGAACATCACAACGTTTAATTAAATTTCTTGTAAGATATCTCATTATAGATGCTGCAAAATTACAAAATATTAAGAAATAAATTTGAAATTATATTCACACACACACACACACACACAAACAACCATAGAAAAAATTAACTTATTTTTAATTTGGCAAAACTATTGCAAATGTCATTAAATGCAAATTTTGAAATAATTAAATCAGAATTATTTGACTTTTTTATTTTGATAGGCTAAATAGGCATAAAATCGTTTTCCGGCTTCACTATTTTATAGATGCCCTCTCATCCGATATAGATTTTGTAGCACTCAACTATTTGAACATTTGAAGCATACGGCAATCAGCATTTCCCGAACATGTCGGTTAATTCAGAGTTTACAATATTTCCTTTATTATTATTTTTTTCACAAATATATAACTTTGATAAGTTTCCTTAGAAAACTTAGTTATTATGCACTATTATAAACTATGTAACTAATAATTCTAAACTATGTTTGTTATTATTTTTTCTGACTTATTTCCTAAGCAAACGTTTGTACTTTTTAAAAATCAATAACGGGGAGGGGGGGGGTGTTAAATTTTTTTACTGTCGACTAGAATTTATACCTGGCTACCAGATTTTTTCAAATTTGTAAAGCCCTGGTCATGACGGATAATGATAAACAGTGGAGTTCACAGCAATAAACAATGTCTTATTTTAGCCGATACTACTCATATCAATGAGTAAAGTTGAAAATTTCCGAAAGAAGAACGAGATTTTGAAATATAGATAATTTCGGTCAGGCCAAAATTTTGGCAGCAGTTTCGCCGAAAACGAATATTCGGTAAAACTCCGATTTTGCACCGAAACCGAAATTTCGGTCGATCTCTAATAATTATACTAGTGAAATATAAGTGATGATGACAATAAGTAAATAAAAAGCTGACAGTTCACCTGTTTCAAAAGAGTTGCAACCTTTACTTTTTTTTCTGAATATTCCATGCTCTTAAGGATTCTAAAGTTATGTTTTTATATGATAAAAAACGTTAGAAAAATCAAGGGTGTATTTTGCATTTTAAAATTATTTTTGTGTCTAGTCAAAAGCTAAAACCACTTGTATTTAAATTGGCTATAACTCATTAGAATAACTTTGTTTTATACTAATAATGAAAAACGCTGCAAAATGAAAAATTTCAGTATATAACTAAGGCAAAAGTCAATGTTTGCATCGGCAAAAGGTTGCTAATTCTGAGTATGTGCAGATAGGATGCGCGCCTATTGAAGTAGTTATTTGCAGTCTTTACACAAATACTACAATTTAGTATTTGTGCAAAACTGAAAAAAGCCTCCAAAACTAAGTTGAATTTTTGAACAGTTTCATTTGGATTTTTAAAACAGAATTTCATTTGGTGGCCTTGGCAACTTTCCCAGGGGGGGCTCAAAATTTTCAGGGTGTGCTGAGCCCCCCCTGGCACCCCCCTAGCTACGGCCCTGCTTATAACTCCAAAAATAATAATCCTATTCACTAGCGGTTTATTGCATCTGATTAAGCGTCAAATTTCCAATTAAAATGTATCTTTGAAGTGAAATTTGGATGAAATATAGGGTCATGAAAAATCGAAAAGTGTGGAAAATAGGATTCCAAATATCTCGGCAACTCATTATCCGATCCACTTCATGCTGTATGCAAAATTTATGTTTTTTTATTGTCCTTTATAATCATTTCTTAAAATAACCAATTTCGAAAATTTTTATATACCTTTTATCAGAACGAATATTTCGAGAGTCCGAAAAAAATAGTTCCGGTTAATCGAAGTTATTGAAATGAAATAGACTACTTCCCATTATTACATACCAAAAGTACATACCAAATTGCAAGTCTCTATCTCAATTTTTCGGGAGATAGAGCGTTTACAGACACACAGACGGCAAATTTTTTTTTTCTAAAAATATGTTTTTCGGAATCTCCAGTGTCTGAAACGTGTAAATCGGACAAAAAAATTTTTTCGTTTTTCAAAACGATTACAGGACTTACCCTATACTACGTATGATGGGTAAGTAAAAAGTGGGGTGGGGGTACCTCTGTATCTGTAACGTTTATCAAATGAGGAACCGGCATTCTGGATGGAAGAAGTAAATATTTGCTAGTTTATATTACATCTACATTATTACTTCTCTGCCATGTTGTTCTTTTATTTCATATGTTAATCATATTTTCCCCCACTAACTATATTTGTATTATGATTAAATATTGCTGATTACTGATCTATAACTCGAATGCACTTTGCAAACAAAAGTACTGAAGAGAAGTATACTTAATTTGTACTATGTTTTAGTCACTGAAATAAATTTTGCTTACAAGCTGAAACTTTACTTTAAAAAAAAAACAACAGTTTGAAAATTATAGCTAAAATCTAAAAATGTAGGTCATTAGGATAATCTGTGTCGCCATTATGATGTGTGGATAATATCTGTACTTCACCTTTAGACATACTCAGCATCAAGAAAGAATGAAATAAAAAAAATAATAATGAAGTCAAAACCGTCATTTGAAGAACTAATTATATCCTTGAATTAAAATATTAATCGGACACCTTAATACTTTCTTTTATACAGGCGATTAAAATGAAATTGTTTTAATATTTAATATACCGGGTGTCCGAAAAAGGTTGGACTGATTTGAAAGAATCATAACTAAAAATAATTGAGTGAATGCAATTTTTTTTTTCAAAGTACTCGCTAAATATCAAAGATTTGTTAGACGTAGCTGTTTTAAAATCGTGACATTCAAACGGTGCGCAGAATCGATGATCGGAAAATGAAAATCGCACCACACATTCGCAATTTTAACTTTTTGCTAAGGTTATTTGTGTATATAGTGGATCCTTTCCTACTAAATCGAAGATACTGAAGAACTTTCTAATTGTCATTTTTCCCATAACTCCAACAGTTTTAGACATACGCTTTCCACTTCGGAATCATCGAAGAAATTGCGAATGTGTGGTCCGATTTGCATTTACATATCATCGATTCTGCGCATCGTCTGAATGTTACGACTTTAAAAACAGCTACATCTAACAAATCTTTGATATTTGACGAATACTTTGAAAAGAAAATAATTGCATTTACTCCATTAATTTTAGAGTTATGATTCTTTCAAATCAGTCCAACCTTTTTCGGACACCCGGTATATGTAATCAAACTTCAAAAATTGGATTAACAACTTACCATACAGCAAATACGACTAGAGCTGAGAGATAAGCACATACTCCTCTCGACTTAATCACAGTTGACATGACGGATTGGCCGCAGTTGCCACAAGTCACTTGCAAAGGAAAGTCACGGAACATAGGAGCCACGATCACCGAGTTTAAAGGCAAAGGAGATAGCTGTGGAGATGACGTACTTTGGTATCCAGGCGGTGGAGGTGGCATGCTTTGGAATTCAGGCTCTGGAGATGGCATTTGTTGGTATGGTGGAGGAGAATCTGAACCTAATTAAAGAATAAGAATCGTTACACAAAACAAAGAGATCTCTACTATAATATTTTATAGGTAACAATACAATAAAATTTAATTTCTATGTTATGTTCCCAAATGTCTGTACAAGGGTTTCTCAAATTGTGGTACGCGTACATGTTGGGGGAACACGAAGAGGCTGTGTTCACAAACAGCATAAAACAGTGAAATGAGTCAGTAAAAAAGGAAGTTTCGCATCTCAATGATTGCTTTTAGAAATTAAAACTCTAAAACACACTAATTACCTTGCGACTCTACTTCAGACTAATAAGACCAAATATTCTAGAAATGTGCAAGGGTAAAAAAGTGCTCCCGTCAAACTACAAAACGTGCTATCTGTAAAGCTTACATTAAGTATGGGATAAAAGTTATATATATTTGCAACCAGTCGTCGTTTTCTTTGTTTCCATTTTCTATTCCTAATTCTTGGAAATTAGAAAAATAAAGGGTACGCCAAGTATGGCAAAATCTTCAAGGGGTACGTGTGACATAAAAGTTTGAGAATCCCTAGTATATACAATTTTCTGACTCTGAACAACAATAACAAAATGTGTCTGTACATTTTAATGCGCTCACGTTCAGTGTGAATAATATACTGAGCGGTGAATTGTATCCAGTCATTCTTTTTATAGTATATAGATAAGTTGCCCTAGAAGTTCGTAGAAAAGTATTTCCCATATGTCCTGATGGGTTTCAATTTGCCTACTATGGATGGTATCTTGGAGTAGGACATGAAAATGACCTTTTTTTCATTATTAGAAATTTAAAATTGGTAATATTTAACATTTTGTGCTCGCGGTCTTACCGGATATCATGTACTATTGAGATTCCTATACAACGAGGTAATTGCATCCAGTGATGTTTATATATGTTATACAGATATTATGATGCGTACATACATGTGTC
The DNA here is from genome assembly GCA_963931845.1 of Maratus michaelseni. Lineage (NCBI taxonomy): Eukaryota > Metazoa > Arthropoda > Arachnida > Araneae > Salticidae > Maratus > Maratus michaelseni. Next base: position 98,691,814 of record OZ007594.1, read on the forward strand.
TTAATGATCGTTGCATCACTAAATTTCATGTACTTTTGATATTCCTGTACAAAGAGCATCCAGTCATTTTTTTAAGGAACGAAGTGTTTATTTAGTCGTTATAGTGATTGCAGCATTACAGAGATACGTTTTTGATATTTCTATACAACGAGGTTGCTGCATCCAGTGATGTTTCTTTTCGGTTGTTGTTTTATTTTGTTTTTCATGGGCATCAATAAATCTTAAATGTTAAAACTTAAATCCGCGATATTTAACCGTTTTTTCTTATCATAAATTCAGATTCATCGGTGTCTATGACTTCTTTTCCATGATAAGCAACATTTTTTCGCTGTTTTATTTAACTTAAATTGGTTCTGTATGTAAAGATGGAATTTTGTAACCGATTTTTCATCATGCTAAACTTATAAAATTATATACACAGGTTTGTTCCTGATGACAGTGCAACATTCTAATAGTTTTTGAAGTTAATTATAAATTAATAAATTGATTTGACATTTTTCCGTTAGTCGGCTGCAGGGATAAATCGGCAAATAATTTTTATGGTTACAAGTGTTTACGAGTTACCAAAACAAGGAAGTTAATTAAGCGATAAATCACTCTTGCGAAAATATGCCAACTGGATGCGAAACTGCAAAAACGAATTCTTTTAACCCCTTAAGCGTCGTTCCCGAGACATTCACGGGGAGTGGTAGGCTACATTTTTTAAATTCAAAATGTTTGATTCTCACCAATTTTTTTTTTTAATTGTGTAATTGGCTTTATTATCACACTATTTTATCTGCCTTTAAATAAAGCCTACACCTATCGGGTTCGACATTTAAGGGGTTAAAACACTAAAATGTAGAAAATATAAATAAAAAATAAAGAGTAATAATTTAAGTAATACTACTATATCATTTAACAGTTTAATATTAATTTCATTATTATTATACTTTGAGAAAACAATTCAAAAATCTTAAATAGATAGTACAAATAATGTTTTTCTTTTGCTTTGTCCATTCCATATCACAAAAAAACAAACAGCAAAAATTACATACCCTTTAAAAAATTCAGTAGTTCTCGCTTTCTACAGAGCATAAATCAAATTGGTGAATTTTCAATAATCAGTTTCCACGCCAAATTAAGGTATTGTAAAGATTTATTTTTCTTTTTAACAACATGAATTGTATACTTGAAATCAGGCGTGATTTTGATTTTTAAGGTAAATATTAAATACTTATATAAGAATAAGAATTCTAAGAATATTTTAAGAAAATAAATTTTACCTTTGTATTCCATGTTGTATTTTTCCTTTTAAAAGAAACCAAATACTAGTTCAAACTGAAAAAAAAAAAAAAAAAAGAAGCATGGGATTAGATCAAATCAATACTTTTACAGATTCTAGTACAGTATTCAATCTACTTTTTTTGCAGATCTAAATAAACGAGTATATAATTTAGATTTATTTGATCAGAAAATACATTAATAATTTAATTTACTCTAATTAAAGCTCATTTTAACCCGAATGTGGTAAGCCAAGAGGGTTTATGTGATGATGTTATCTTTAACCCTTAACCCCCTGAAAGACGGTGGGATATTATGTATCCCATTTAATTTTAATCCTCAAATACCACAATGGCATCAGAAGTTTGGAATAAAATTTTGTTTTTATAACGTGCGTGAAAAAGAGCTTTACATTTTTTTTTCAAATAAACTTGTTAATAAATCCTGATGTCCTTCAATCATTTCAGCAACAGAAGTACTTTTCTCCTGAAAGGGTTAACTACTGTGACAAAAATTGTTCAATAGATACTGTGAGCGGTTTCAGACCGCTTGATATTAGAAGGATGAATGAAACGCTTGATTAACTCATAGAATATTGCTCCTGTACTAAATTTTATGCACATTATTTTTATAATTAAGGAAATTACAAATTAACCCTTAACTGCTGTCACAGGAATTGTCGCATTAGCTACTGTGATGTGGTCGATAGACAGATGAATAAAACGCTCGATTAATTCATAGAGTATTATTTGTGTACCAACCATTTTGTACAGCACTATTATAATTAAAATTAATATATTCAAAAGTTGTGAGCAATAATAATAGGACTCCAAGAGAAACGCAATTTTTACTAGTATATGTAGTTAAACTGGAAATTACATATTTGTGAAAATTGAAAAAAAAAAAAAAAGCATTCGCATGTGAAATCGACAATAGCAGTCAAAGGTTAAACTGTGAAAACTGAAAAAAGCAGCGGTCTGTGAGACCGCTAACAGCAGTTAAAGGTTAAACTGTGCAAATAGGGGGGAAAAAGCAGCGGTCTATGAGACTGCTAACAGTAGTTAAGGGTTAATTGCTTGTTTATCCAATTTACTTATATTTGTCTTTAGTTAATGCGTCATTCTAAGAAAAACGTTATTTTCTGAACGCAAAACTTGTATTAAAAAAATAAACAATCAATGTTATATTAATATTCATAGTTCATCTGTCTCCTCATTGAAGATTTATTACAGTCCATTTGCGATAATTCGAACTTTCGGTTAATCTGATTTGATCATAAACCCCTGAAAACCTTACATCTTGACTTGTTAAAATTAGTTATTTAATTTGAAATTATATTTAACACATCGGTTAGTTCGCATGAAAAAAAATAATTAACTTCACATTAAAAAACAAAAAACAAAGCTGTTATGAAGAAGGTTAATTAGTTTTCAAGTCTCGTGAATACTGAAGATTTTAAATGCCATGATGGTTGGGTTGCTGAACTATTTTAGTTTCTAGTAGTATGCTTGATAATTAAACAATATATATAAAAAATTAAGTAAATTCCTACTTTTTAATCATAAATATATAAAATAAAACCGTGAAGCATTAATGTCCCACGTTATCTTTATTGAACATTATTTTATAATCATCGTTGCGGTATTTTATTTCTGTGGCATCACTCATTTGAGATAAATCTTTCATTTCATTTATGAAAACAATGGGATGAATTTTTTTCTCCCATTTAAAACTAAAATTAATTAATTAAATTAATGAATTAATATTTGAAAAAACTGTATTAACATAAAGTGTCATCCACTACAAGTTTTAAAAAAATTATTTGAACTTGAGTGGATGAATAGAAAATATTTTATAATAAAATATAACACCTTGTAATAGTATATTACTTTTAAATGCTAAAGGTGTAAAATTAACAACTATAATATAAATTAAAATAACTTTTATTAGTTGTTTTACATGTTTCGACTCTTCTGAGTCATTTTCAAAAACAAAATGAGAATATTCTAAAGCTGCACGGGCTTTGAAGTTATTATTTACATGTACTTTTTAAAAAATTACGCACGTTATCTATTATTTTTTACTTGATTGTTTATTTTCATATCTTTGAGCATGGAGTAATTCTAGCCACAGTTTCGGTAAATTAAAAGATGCCGCATCGTTACATATTGTATTTTTGCGCGTGAGTATCTCTATGGTTTCTCTTATTATGGATGGTCTACAGTCTACACTATCCATCCATAATAAGAGAAACCATAGAGATACTCACGCGCAAAAATACAATATGTAACGATGCGGCATCTTTTAATTTACCGAAACTGTGGCTAGAATTACTCCATGCTCAAAGATATGAAAATAAACAATCAAGTAAAAAATAATAGATAACGTGCGTAATTTTTTAAAAAGTACATGTAAATAATAACTTCAAAGCCCGTGCAGCTTTAGAATATTCTCATTTTGTTTTTGAAAATGACTCAGAAGAGTCGAAACATGTAAAACAACTAATAAAAGTTATTTTAATTATAGTTGTTAATTTTACACCTTTAGCATTTAAAAGTAATATAGAAAATATTTTATTAACGATTTTTAAATTTGAACAAGATATATAGAGAGTGTGTGAGCTAATAGTATGAATTAAAAAAAAAAAAAAATTAAAAAGGCTATGGAACAGATGTGTTGCACTCACGCATCGATGTTTGGTGACTTTTTTATTGGCACGATTTTCAAACCCGCGCCAAACCAATAACTTAATACAATAGCCAGGTTACTATTAAAGGGAAAAACTCCCCAAAATTCGGCGACTTTTTTTCCTATTTATAACAGATTTAAAAAAGTGCATGAGTGTATGACATCATAGCCAAGGCTATTTTCTTTTTTTTTTTTTCTTTTTTTTTTTTGGAATCTGATAATAATTCAAACTTTTTTCTCGGTTACTAAGAGTTCGAATTAACGAACATCGACTGAATATATATGGGAGTACAGTTTTCTCATTACATGGTGCTTCATTTATTTTCTAAAGATTTAAAGGATAATCCTCTTTAATAAAAAGGTACGCGTTGCTGACGACTGGGATTTTCGCTAATCGCTGCCACAGATTAATCTCGGAAAATGAAACATTTGAAGTATCTGAAAAAATTAATTGCTCGAAAAGTATTTGTCAGAATATTGTTAGACAAACTGCGTTAGAAAGATAAAAAATTGTATTTTTCTTGATATAAATTTCAAATCTAATGATTAGGCCGTTTTTCAAATATTGAATTTCAAAAGTTACCAAATTTCACAATGGAGTACCATAGCGATGACTTCACGCGTAAAAAAATAATAACAGCAATGTGTCAGCACGAGTCACCTATTATAGTAACCGTATTATTCTGTTAAAATATAAAAGTGAATTATGATGTCACGAGTGCATGATTTTTATTTAATTCTTGACAAATACTAGATGCGCCATTTTTTTTTAGTTGTGAATAATATAGGTTTATTCCCGTTATTAAAAAATGTAGCTAGAAAACGTATGAATCAATGGAAAACGGTAGGTAATAAATTGTAAACGTAATAATAAACAGTATTAAAAAAACATAACTTAGTGAAATAAGTATCCATTTTTATGTTATTTTAGGATATTCCAAGTAAAGGTACAGATTACTTTAAAATACGAAGTTAAATTCACCGATATATTTCGTTTGATTCAAGGCTCTTTTGGAGAAACCGACCAGCGAAGCGGGCGTAGTCTGCTAGTTTCTTTAATAATATTGCAAATGAGGGTACAAATACACAGTGTTTAGTTTTATAATGCCCTGCTTATTTAGGGTAGGCTATAAAACTTTCAGTAAATATCACAAAAAAGCTTTTTATATATGAATTAAAAACTTATTTTCACACTACTGGCCAAAAGTACTGTAAAATTTAAAAAATATAATAATAATAATGAAATAAGAAGCAGCAAAAATTAATATTTTTTTTTAATAAAACTGATTTTTTTAATGTCAATGTGTCACACGAGATTTGAGTAAGTTATTCAACAAAAATAATTATTTATTTTTATAAAAAATAGCATACAAAAAAATTTACAGGCTATCAGAAATCGCATACATTTTGGCATTCCGGAATAAAATAAACAATTTAGAATAACTAAACATTTTAACATCTGATATATAAAGGTCTTTAAATAAATAAAATATCACATTTAATCAGACATAAAAGTTAAAATTACATAAAATACAATAAAAAAATTACTTGCAAACGTTTTGGCCTTTCATAAGTGCTGTGACGATTCCCCCCTTCCAGATTTAATAAGTCTAATTAAATCTTCTCTTCTTTAATCTACTCACACATGGAGATCTGAAGTGTAAACCAGATGTAGGCCCTTCAACTTCAGAAAGTGCCGCATCCAGATGTTAGGCATTAAAATTTCGTCTGTGCATACCGCCAGATTACTTCTCGATCTCGAGCATGTGTGCTTCCTAATAAACTTAGAATTATAGCAGTTATAAATTCGTGTCGCTTGCTAAGAAGTGACGTTATAAGAACAGTTATGATCTCGTATATTCTGGCCACTTGAATCCAGATTACTCCATCTTTCAGAGGTACTACAGAAACCGCCATCTGTGCTCCCCGGTGAGAAAAAACACTCATGAACACTTGAGATCTTGCCGATCATATATACGAAACGGGCAGAGGCCAGAGAGAGATTCTGTTTTGAGTTGCAGCTAGCAACAGCTTTCTAGGCTTCTCTGGTGAGAAGGCCTACGTCTTCGGTCCATGTGCCGATGGTTAAGGCAAAAACTTTGCCGGTTATTTCAGAAGTACTTCGCGTACTTGTGTGAGAGAGAGCGCCCTGCTCTGGTAAAATTCTCCTTCTTGAGAGACTATTTGTTACGGCCGCCTAGTGCCGGTAGAACTATTCGTTCATCCTGATAAAAATCCCTGAAACACCGCCTACATGTAAAAATCTATGTAATTGTGATAAGTGTACTGAGTGATTGTGACGTAATTAAATCTGTGTTTGCCAAAAACTGTTTATTGATTTACGTTTACGCTACAGTGGTGTCAGAAGTGGGATTCGATTACGAAAATGATTTGAAGAAAAGTCAGTACACGAAGAAAGAAAAGAACGGCCCTTGTGAGTTCTTAAAAGTGTCTGCAAAGAAAGAAAGAATTTAGTTCAACGAGAAGCGGTCTTGTACGCTTGTGAAATTGTCAAGTTGTTGAAAGAAAGAAAACCCCTGTGTGTTGCTGTAGTCCGAGGAATCTTCCGTGCTGAGATGTGGCTGTCATTTGTTTTCTGAAAAAGAAAAAAAGAAAACGAAACGAGACGGTAGAAGGAAGGTCCCTGAATCTCCCCCTCCCCGAGTGACGTCACGAGAATTTGGTGTTTTACGGAAAGGAAGGATTCCCCCTGATCATCTGTTTACGAGCATCTATTTACTATCTTCGGTTGAAAAGAAGAAAGAAAAGTTCTCCGGCCCCCACCTAAGAAGCTGTGCGCGACCCAGTAGAGATACGTTGATGGTTGATAAAAGAAGCAGGAAGAGGAAGAATAGTTTCGTTTTGGTGGTTAGAAAATAGAAGTTCTCTGTGTGTGTTGTGGGCAAAACATTTGCCGAAGAATTAAAAAGTTTATTGGATATAAATCATGCTGCCGCTACTGATCTGAAAATGAGTGAGTACGAGAATTTTATAATCTAGAGTTATTATTATTGTAAGCTAAATTTTATTATTGAAATAATAATATTAATTTTAAACTTAACGCTAATTTGAATACAATTCGAAAGAGAAGGTTGTATTTTGATGATTATATGTATCTGTTATTTTTTTTTCCTTTTTTCTTTGAATTTTATGGTTAGAATTAAAGTAAAATATTAAAGGCTAAAATGGCATATTTTGGTAAAGGAAAAAAAATCGATGTGTTAGATCTAGCGCGTGAGTTGGAGATACCGTTAGTGGGAAACGAGACGTTACTTGAAATAAAAGCGTTAATCACAGCCGATGAAAATTACGATGAAGAGGTAGTAAAAGAATTATTCGAAACCATTCTTGCTGAGAAGCAAGTAAAACTAGCTAGGGAGGAACATGAGAAATCGAGACAGGAAAATATAGAGCGAGAAGAGAAATTGAGGCAAGAAAGTTTTGAGCGTGAGGAAAAATTGAGGCAGGAAAATTTGGATCGGGAAGCAAAAAAATTAGAGGTAGAAAAAGAAATAAAACAAAAGGAAATTGATGCTGAAAAAGAAATAAAACAAAAGGAACTCGAACTAAATCATGAATTGGAAAGGCTAAAAATAGAACAAAGTGTTTCCCCTCTGGCGTCAACAACATCTAATGAAAATGTTCGCGTCAATGAAATCAGTTTAAAAAAATTAATTCCTGAATTTTCTCCGGAAAAAACGGACATTAGTTTATATCTGGTGATGTTTGAACGTGAGGCAAAACGTGTTAAGATAAAAAAAGAAAATTGGGTATCACATTTAATCGGATTACTACCAGTAAATATAATAGAAATAATTGCACGAGAACCCGAACCTCAATGTGAGGATTACGATTTTGTAAAGAAATTATTACTCACTAGATTTAAAATGACAACAGACACGTTCCGTCAAAAATTCGTATTACATCAGAGAAATGTCGGAGTTAATTGGAAGGATTTTGGGTTCGAATTACGAAATTACTTGAATGAATGGCTTGAATGTCTTGAAATCAATTCTTTTGAGGGTTTGAAAGATTTAATGGTGGCCGATCAAATTAAAAAACGGGTCAAACCGGAAGTTAGAGAACACTTTATAATTAAATGGTCCCAAATTAAAACGGAAGAAGAAATAGTGCACATACTTGATGAATATGACAGTGTAAGAGCGTCGTGTCCAAAGTCGAGGGATACTCGCGATAGTAGGGAGGAAAGAACACGTTCGATGGTTTATGAAAAGTCTGAGGGATATAAACCGCGTGTTAACCCCAACACTAAAGTCACGGAATCGCAGAGCGATATCGAAAGGCAAAAGGCGTTCGAAAGACGCGTGAAATTGAAATGCTATAAGTGTGGTTCGGAAAACCACGTTCAAAGGTTTTGCCCAAAGTTTTTGCAAGAAAAACATAGCGGAACCTTGAATAATGTCGAGGAAGAGACTATAGTAAAAAGTCGAGTGAGCTATGTCGGTGCGAGAAACTTGACTAGTAAGAAAGGGTGTGAGAGAGAAGAAATTTCTCGAAAAGATAACTTACCAATAGTTAGTTTGAATATATTGGGTAAAAAGGTAAATGCGATAAAGGATTCTGGGACAGAACTTAGCATTTTTCGAAGGAATTTAATACCTGAGAAATTTCACACGGGTGAAAAGGTAGACTTAATTCCTGCGATAGGAAAGATTACTAGGGCAGAAATTGTTAAAGTGCCGCTGTCACTTTGGGATAATGAAGCGGGTAGAAATTCGCAACGAATTTATATCACTGCAGCAGTGGTAGCTTCATTAAACTGCGAAGCGTTAGTTACGCCAACAGTTTCTAAACGTTTAGTTTCGTTAACTAAGAGACAGTTTTCAAAGTCGGTTAACGAATGTTCGGTTGGAAAACCACGAGATAAATTAAACGAGGTTAAGAATTGTGAGAAATTCGAAAACCGCTGTGAGCCTAGAGTCGTTAGAAATGCACCAGAAGTGCATGAGATTAAAAATATTGAGGCTGAAAGAAATACTCGCGTGTCAAAAGATTCGAAAAATGGTACACAAGTCGCGGCGCATCGCAAGCCAAAAGAGATTACCATTAGAGACAGAGACAATTTTATCGCAAAAGAGTATGCGAGTAAAAGCTCTCAAACTTGTGAAAATTTCGACACGAAGATTCTAGCTGATAAATTACCCGAAAGCAACTTAGAATTAGTTAAAACTAATTTGGAAGGAAATAAATCCATTCAGAATGCTATGGTAAATTTATCAGAGAAAAGGCCTGGTATAATGCGGAATACAAATTTGATGGAATTCATGACTAAAGTAAGAACCAAGTTAAGTTACGTATTGTATTTCATTATGTTGATTACAATAGGATTGGTAATAAACCAAGGGTTTCTTGAAATGAATTCAGAAATCGGAAAAGATTCGGTTGAGTATAAACATGTTATATGTTCTAATGAGTGCATTAAGCCATCGCGTGTGTTGAAAATGAACGGGGAAACTGTTCAGAGAGGTTTTCCGATAAGCAAAGAAAGTTTCGTTAAAAGAGATAACGGGACTTCGGTAACGCGATGCCTGAATAAGTGGGTCAACACTGCATCCTCCCTTTCTGATGATAGAGGGATGGAAGATCCCCGAAATTTTTTTTTGGAGGAATGCTAGCTAGGAAAGGCGGAAGTTAAATGTTTGTTGTTCTGTAGTATTTGCAGTTGCGTATCGTCGTGAAAGTTAGATAAGAGTTTTGTTGTTGTTCTTTGTAGAAAAAGAAAAATTTCTTTTTATTGTATTTGATATATTTCACATATAATGTGGATGGTTTTAAATGAAAGTTATTTATCTGTGTGATAAATGTAAGTGAAATGTTTAAAAGTTAAGATTTTTATATATGTGTGATATATAAAGTGAAATTATTTAGAAATAATTGAAAGTATTCGCGTGTTCAGAAAAAATTAAATTTTCTTTTGATGAAATAAGTAATTAAGAGGAATTGAATTGAATTAATAAGAATTATTATGTAACTTTAAGAAGAGTAAAGATTTTTTATAATTGTTATACAGTTATATTATCAGAGTATATAAAGTAAATTAATGCTAGAACTGTATTATATTTTAAACTTTTAAATGGAAAAGATTTTAGAAGAAATTGAAGTGTTTGAGTGTTTGGAGAAATGTGTTTTGTTTAATGAAGGGAATAACAAAGTATAGAATTTAACTGTAATAATTATTATGTGGTTGTATAACAGAAAAAGAATGAGTTGAGAGATATATTCTAGAGGAAATTCTGTGAATAAGAATTGTGTATTGTATTAAATTGTGTATATATATTTTTTTTGTGTGTGTTATTGTATTTATATACACCCTTCTCTTAAGAATTCAAGTATTCATAATTTTTCAAAATTTTAATGAAAATTAAGTTAAGTTTTAAGGGCTGTATTTTGCCTTGTAATACAATAACTCTGGAATATTAGGTGAAATTTTTCTAATGAAAAATTTTCATGAAGAGGGGAGGGGTTGTGACGATTCCCCCCTTCCAGATTTAATAAGTCTAATTAAATCTTCTCTTCTTTAATCTACTCACACATGGAGATCTGAAGTGTAAACCAGATGTAGGCCCTTCAACTTCAGAAAGTGCCGCATCCAGATGTTAGGCATTAAAATTTCGTCTGTGCATACCGCCAGATTACTTCTCGATCTCGAGCATGTGTGCTTCCTAATAAACTTAGAATTATAGCAGTTATAAATTCGTGTCGCTTGCTAAGAAGTGACGTTATAAGAACAGTTATGATCTCGTATATTCTGGCCACTTGAATCCAGATTACTCCATCTTTCAGAGGTACTACAGAAACCGCCATCTGTGCTCCCCGGTGAGAAAAAACACTCATGAACACTTGAGATCTTGCCGATCATATATACGAAACGGGCAGAGGCCAGAGAGAGATTCTGTTTTGAGTTGCAGCTAGCAACAGCTTTCTAGGCTTCTCTGGTGAGAAGGCCTACGTCTTCGGTCCATGTGCCGATGGTTAAGGCAAAAACTTTGCCGGTTATTTCAGAAGTACTTCGCGTACTTGTGTGAGAGAGAGCGCCCTGCTCTGGTAAAATTCTCCTTCTTGAGAGACTATTTGTTACGGCCGCCTAGTGCCGGTAGAACTATTCGTTCATCCTGATAAAAATCCCTGAAACACCGCCTACATGTAAAAATCTATGTAATTGTGATAAGTGTACTGAGTGATTGTGACGTAATTAAATCTGTGTTTGCCAAAAACTGTTTATTGATTTACGTTTACGCTACAGTGCAATTACATACGCCGACCGGAGAATTTTCAACCATGTTTACAGCCAATAGTTTAACCAGTTAAAACTTGAAAACTTCAACGAACCTTACATTAGAGTAAGATCGTATATTCAGATAGAACAACACAAGATTCATTAACTGGCGAAGTCTGTTTACGAGTGAACCAACCGTCAAGAAACACTCTACTCTTAGCGTTATTGCAGCTGGATCTGATTACTGCGATACTCGCGAAATCCGGAATATGGTGCCTCCAAAGAATGTTGTACTAGTTTCGACTGAAGGCTACCAGATTTAAAGGCACGTTTATGCTTGGCAAGACGAATGGCGCAAGTACGACACGTTTCGCAAATATAGACTGAGTCACAGACCCCACAAGGGATACTGTAAACCGCGCGGGTTTTAAGTAGGGGAGGGATTCTAAGTTTTGAAGGTTTTGCTACATTTTGTGGTTTGAAGGCTGTACTGATATTATTAGACCTGAGTAGACTAGAAATTTTTTCAGAAAGATCCTTGTAATAAGGAATAGATACATAACCAGTGGGGCTTCTATACGAATTATAGAAGTTGATGCGCGATGCTCAGAAAATAACCTTTTCAGCCACCGCAAAGGATAACCATTTTTTCGTAAATCAGAAATTATTTTCTCTTTTTCCAATAGGAGAGCTGCATTAGTAGTACAATAACGTATAGCTAAGGTAACACTAGATACCGTGCTTCCTCATTCACTCTCATAAAGTCACAAATAGTGGCTGACCGCGACCAGCGATTGGTACAAAGCGACGCGGCCATCGTTTTGCACCAATCGCTGTATGTCTTTCGTCACGACCAGCCACTTCGAGGCTAACGAAAAAGAAAGGCTACCGCGGTGCTTTGCGCGTATCTTTTTTTACAGACCGCCGGAGTCACGTGATGCTCGAATGCATCAATGAAGGTGTACGAAAAGAGCATCACGTCACTCTAGCGGTCTGTAAAAAAAGATAAGTGGAATGCACCGCGGTAGCCTGTCTTTTTCGTTAGCCTCGAGCCACTTTTTGTGACGTCATGATAATGAATGAGCAAGCCCGGTATCTAGAGTAGCCCTGGTTTAGCTCGATGGGCCAAAGTTCTTACAACTGCGATTCGATGAGAAATTGGATTTATGGATTCAAATTTTAGATTAGACCAGAATTCGTAGGCTTACGATACACAGTGATACAATTCTAGAATCCTTCGATCCTTCAGCACATTAATATATTAGTAAGCCGTTCATAGCTCCCTCTAGAAAATGGAGTCGTCCGGTTGACATGTATGACATGCAACCCCACACCAATTGGCTTTCTATGGGTGTTTTGTTATACGAACCAGGCAGTCTGGGCTCATGCTCTCATTAGTTTTAATAGAAACGTGGCGTGGGCAGGTTTGTCAGACATTAAAGAAAATTGACTTTCGTCGCTGAACAAAACTTGTATCCATTTCGAAATACACCAATCACTTTTTCTTCATTGCTTTGGTGAGAACTGGTGTTTTCCTAGCCACATGTGCCTTGAACCCAGCTTCACGGAGCCTTCTGCGATCTGTTCTGGAACTTGCAATGACAGAAGTCGACTCGCTCCATTCTCTTGCAAGTGTAGCAGAACTGGCAAACCTATTTTTTCGGCATTATCGTGTCAATGAAGCATCATTACTTTTCGAAGATAACCTCTGACGATTTTCTACCACTTCTAGGCTTTTTATCCACGGTTCCTTCTGTTTTAAACCTCTTTACTAGGCGTGAAACAGTCGACCTCACTGTAGCCAAGGCAACACTAGATACCGGGCTTGCTCATTCACTCTCAAAACGTCACAAATGGTGGCTGACCGCGACCAGCGATTGGTCCAAAGCAACGCGCCCATCGTTTTGTGCCAATCGCTGTATGCCTTTCCTCCTAGTCAGCCACCTTTTGTGACGTCATCATAATGAATGAGCAAGCCCGGTATGTAGTGTAGCCCTGCTGTAGCCACACCACTTAACCAATCCTAACATTTGAAGTACTCTCATGATGCATTAAAATAATAGCGTCGCGCTTCCGAGGCGTTACTTCATACATTTTAAAAGAAATGCGCAGTTTAATTTTAAAAGCAATGTGCAGCGTTACACACTACAGCAGCGCAACAAACCAGCTGAAATTCTACGCAGTCAACTCGTATTTAAAATAAACCTCCCGAGGCTAACGAAAAAAAAGGCTACCGCGGTGCTTTACGCGTATCTTTTTTTAAAAGACCGCCGGAGTCACGTGATGCTCGAATGCACCAATGAAGGTGTACGAAAAGAGCATCACTTCACTCTAACGGTCTGTAAAAAAAATAAGTGGAATAAAGAGTCTGCGACTTATATCCCATGATCTGGGCGTTCAGGCCCCACTACAACAACTACAACAATAGCCCATCTTTTTCGTTAGCCTCGTAAACATCTGGGATGACGCAATCGTTGGTAAAGATTGCATCAAAACGAGGCTAACGAAAAAGACAGGTTACCGCGGTGCATTCCACTTATCCTTTTTTAGAGACCGCTAGAGTGACGTGATACTCTTTTCGTACACCTGCATTGGTGCATTTGAGCATCACGTGACTCCCGCAGTATGTAAAAAAAAAAGATACGTGTAAAGCACCGCGGTAGCCTTTCTTTTTCGTTAGCCTCGGCATCAAAAAGTATGACGCAATAGCTTAAAACTTCTACAACATATCGACGTTAAAATAAAATCAATTTCCTTTTAAAAATATAATTTTTTTTTTTTAATTTCTTTATAAAAAAGTTAGAATTTTCAATCTTGTAATACTTTTGGCCAGTAGTGTATTATATGCTTAAATTTTTATGCTTCAATGTTTATGTTTAAATTATATAATGAATTTTGACTATGGACGTCAGGTCCCAGTTAAAAATGGGGATATTCTCCCAGAAAGGGACAGCTGTGATAGAGATTTTGTGCAATTTTTTGAAGTGTAAATGGAGAAATTATGAATATTTTTCGACGAATTTTTATATTTAGATGTAATGTAATAGGCTGAGGTTTGTATAAAATTTTGGAGAAAGTCGAAGGCATCGTGATAGGTGGTCCTGATGGTGGTACCGCGATAGCGAATTTTCTTCCATTTTCGAGACGGGAGCAGTAGCTGTTGAAAACAAATCATACTGTATCACCCAATTGTCCAATCTAGGTTTAATTTGCATCATTGTAATAAGCAAGATTTTTCACGTTTTTCTGTATAGTACTCATTGATTAGACTTCATTACGATTTTCTTTCCTCCCCACCGCCATGGTTTTCAAACATTTATTGACAAAAAAAAATTGAAGTGCAATAAAAACAAATTACTCTTTGCAGTATTAACATGTATGAGATAGAAAAAGTTTTATGATTGGCACATTCAACTAGTTTACAGCTACTTTTATAAATTAATGTACAGAAAATGTATGAAAAATCATCAAAATTATCATTATTTAGATGGATATATTTGAAAGTTTTTATTTTTTGGGTTAGATTGTAACTCATTTCATTTTACGTAACTCAAACTGTTTATTTAAGAGGGGGGTGGATAGTAAACTATGATTATTTTTAAAGTGGGGAAATTTTTGGTAAAGCACCCAATATTGCACTATTTTTCCGTAAAGCTGTAAAAATTAAAAAAGAAATTGCATCAAAATGATTTATTTAACGAGTAAAATTGTCTTCTTATATACTAATCTATTTAAAACGATCAATATTATACCCAATTTTTATTTATTTAAGAAAATGGGTGTCAAACAAGTAAGATACCTTAAAATGAAGATAATTAAAAAAAAAAAAAAAGTTTATATTTATCTTAACACTTAGCTGCTGTTAGGGCAAACTGCTGTAACCCTTAACTGCTATACTGCATATACCACGGGTTTTTTTTATTCTTCACAGTTTAACTTGTAATTTTTAGTTAACTATAGATACTAGTGAAATTTCCTTTTGTTTGACACCCTAGTACTAACACTAGAGACTTTTAAAAAGTGTTATTTGACCTGTGCATAAAATTTAGTGAAAAGTACCAAAAAAAGTATCCTATGAGTTAATATCGAACATTTTATTCATTCTACAATCAAGTGGTCTCAGATTCCGCTCTATGCAACAATTTTTGACACAGCAGTTAAGGGTTAACAATTGAAGGGGTGGGGCAAGAGAGTGCTAAGCCACATTTTTGATCTTCTGAGATATTTCACTTTGAAAATTTGATCAAATACTCAAATCAAGATTTATAACAAAGTTTTTTCGCCCATGTCTTAGTGACATTTGAAATATTCTGAGTAACAACATGGCATTACTTTAATGGTGTTACTATATGCTTTTTGTAAATTAACTATCTTCATTGGGGGCATAAATGTCTGGGGCAAAAACGAAACCTGGGACATATATGCTGCCACCAAGTAGCATTAGAAAAAAATTATATGTAGAATATTACAATTTACAATATTAAGCAACATATTATAATGATATTTATTTCCCTAAAAATGTGGCTTGGCACTTTCTTGCCCCGACCCCCTCAATTCTTTCTAATATTCTTGTTAATGCTAATACTTAACCTTCTCAATTCCTTGGGCTGATTTGAGTAATTCTCATAAAAGTGGGAACTTCGTGTCCCAGGGGTCTTCAGAATGTTTTTTTTTAATCCCCCATTCCCCCCCCCAAAAAGTGATTTAAACTATCAATATTAATCAATTATACATACAAACTGTCATTATTTGCATTGAAATTGATATATAATATTAAAAATATTTTTTTAATGCAAATATTCCCTCACAGTATCCCCATTCGTACATGTACGAAACAAAGTGGTTTCTCTGCCATTATAGCATTTATGTAAAGAATGCTTTTTTTTTTTTTAATCAAATCCATTAAAGATACTTAAATGTATATTTTGCCACTTAATTATGTCTGCATTTATACGTTACGCAATGAAGAAAATTGGGACACTTTTTATTGTTGTCCCGTACTTGACATAATTCCTCCACATTACTATAAATTTGCTCCTATTTACTCAGTTAATGACAGCACATGCATTATATAGGTCTAGAATAGTCTGTATAGGAGTCATGAAGTTAAAATACTAGTAGTAGAAGAGTATACTAATACTCTATCTTCTATTTTCATGATAGGAGTAAAGTAAAGAAACCATCTTGTTTTTTCTCAACAACATTCTTCAACAACTAGCACAAGGTTTTCAAGTATTAAATCAAAGTAAATATGTTTATTACTGCACGTTCCCTCATATATTATATTTTTAATATAAGCAAATACAATTTCTTTTTTTGTTATGTATAATTGGAAATGTGTTTCAAAAGGTATTTAGAAACTGAAAATATAAATAAGCCTAATCATTTTTCTGATTAAATGATTTTCAAAAGGTGTTTTATCATTCCCTCATTATTTTAATATATGGGGGGAATCCACTCGGATCTGAATATTCGATCGGAATCCACTTATATATATATATATATATAATATATATATAATAAAACAAGACTAGCTAATGCAATAAAAAATATTAAAAAACTCAAAGATTTTTTTATTACAGTAAGTCAGGCTAATCTGTTTTAATGAAATTTCGTTTGGGCTCAGTTCTTTTAAAAACAGTCAATTTGCAGAAATCGTCCGATTATATCTATTCACTAAGCTTAACTGCAATAGAAGCATTATTTAAATTAATATAATTCTACAGATATGTGCAGTTTTAAAACATTGAGTAATGATTAATACTCTCAAGGATTATATTATATTCATATAGGTGATTATGTTGGAAAAGTCATTTTTTTTAGCATTATTAAAATATTAGAGAAAAACACATTACGATTTTGCCCATTTGCTGGATAGTCAGAGTTAAAACGACCTTTCTTATATTTAATCATTTAATTTCTTAAATCGGAGCTATTGTTATTTGAAAGGCTAATAACTCAGATTAGTCGCATGACATAAACGAAGATTTAAGCTAGCGTTTTTAACTCCAAATTTCCTAGAATTTGCGTTTTTTCTAGAATATTCTGTTAAAAATTAAAATGTACAATATTAACATTGAAAGAGACACACACACACAAAAAAAAAAAGCGTTCACACATTGGCTGCGAGCTTAACTGATCATTTAAATTAATTGAATATAAATAAATGAATAAGACCGAAAACAAATTAAACTAATTGACACCCTTACTTGCTATCCGATTATACTTGCGTACTTTCCAGCCGAAAACAATAAACCAAAAGAAATTCTAGATACATTCATTAGCACAATATAGTGTTTTGACAAAGGACTATCTTGACTTCGTTCGCTTGTGACAATGATAATTCTTGATAAATCTTATCAGCCATCGTTTGTGTAGGTCGCCGATATGAACCTGTACTCAATTTTACACCTTATCGTGCAATTGAAATACATTTGTAAAAGCATTTTCATGACGAACAATTAAATTAAATATTTTTGAAAATAAATTATTTTTAACTAATGTACCATCTTTCAGGCCCGTACGTTGTATTTTCAAAAGGGAGGAATTAAATGCAAAGTATTTTCTTAAAATTAGATTTTACGAAAATTTACAACTTAGTGGTTGGGGCTTACATTGGAGACCCGAAAAGTTTTTTTTATGCCTGTCAGTATGTATCACATCTTCTACAAAAAAGCATCTGATTAGTTTGTAATTAAGTGGGTATGTCGTGGTGAGGTACAAGGAATTAACTATACAGTTTTGGGTTAAATTTGGTTGATTCGTTCGAAAAACATAGAACTATTAAAAAAAAAAATGTGATTTTCATGTCAATGCTTTTCTATGAAAATTCAGACGATTTTAAAATTTCATTATTCACTGAAAGAAAAATGGCACATTTTAATAATTGATTTAAACATTTAATTATGGTTAATTTTCTATAGGGAAATCCTTAATAAATCCGATCGCTTTAAAAATTTGCCAATACATCATAAATTCGAAATTAACTGTATAATTTTTTAGGAAAAGGTATGCATCTGTTCGAGAAATATAACAGTTTACTTTCTTAAACACTTTCCAAATTTTGCATACTACGTGGTATGTATACATTCTATAGAGCATATACGTGGCTACACAAAGGTATTCATTCGTAAGCATTAATGACCATGAGCATGTATTGAAGGTGTTTTTAAGTGGAGATATGCATTTTCAAACAACTATATTTAGTATACTAAGAGATGTTTACAGAATATAAATAAAATGATATGCAGGGCCACAAACAGAACTGGATACATGCCCCCGCCTAGAATAATAATTTTTAGAAATGTAGTTTTAAGCGGGTTTTAGCCAAATTAAATTTTAGCTTGATATGTGCCGTGTATTATCCCTGTATGTGAAAACACAATTTTTCTCCCGAGATGTCCTCTAAGTAGGTTTCACTGTATTAAATAAACAATCTTACAATAGTTTAGGAATTACGAGGTTTAAAGTTTAAGTCCTAATGTAAAATTAGTTTTAAAGGTTGAAACAAAAATTGCAATGCCGCGGGAAGTTTAACCCCTTGAAGCGGTGGTATATATTTTATCCCACTCAATTTTAATAAAGATATATACCAGAATTTAATAAAAATTTTATTTTTATAACTTTGATCAGTAAAAAGCTGTAAAATTGCATTTCCTTATTTTCAAATAAAATTTTACGAAAGTTCTAGTAAGAATTCAATTACAGAAAAACAATTACTTGCCTTAAACATATCACAAGAGATACTTTGCGGAATGAGATGACATTTTGGGTTCGCATTTGGAACATAAAAACAATTTACTTTTATCTAGGGCTGGACTTAGGAGAGGCGGGTTCCTATAGGGAACTATTTTGGTCTGCCCCAAGGCGCAAAGAAGCGGTTACTTTTGTAATCTATTTTCCAATCCCCGTCCTATATAATTGAATAGTTCTGCTATTCGAAAATGGTGGTACTCAAAATTAAGATCAATGCACCCTGGGGTCAAGCCAACATACACCAATGTCTGTATAGTCATAAAATTATTTAAAAAATCTATTGTAGACAGACTCTGCGGTAAAATTGGAAATCTATCAAAATGTGCACTTGAAAATTGTAAGTTGATAGGCCAAACGAAAATAACTCATCTCATTGTAAAATCGCATACATGTAAGCCTATAAATAAAGGCAAAATTTTTATATCGCTTTTGAAAAGTTCACTTTAATATCCCTTGTCCTAGCGACTGAAATTATTTATTTAAAATATTTTTGTTTGGTGGGGGGGGACCTTGCTGTTTGAAATAACCTTTAATAGACTCCTAAAAATCACAACATTCCAAAACTATAAGTGCAAAATGAGCCATTAATGGTTTTTATTATAAAAAGCTTTTTGTTATTTACATCTGACTTGTTTAGAATTTATTCGAAGTTTCAACTTCTGCTTATTGGAGATTCAGTGAACATAGTAGCTAATCTCTTCAAAAGTTCTTGCTAAATAGGCGATCTCAAATAAGTTTTGATCTAATAGTGCTATTACACGAGGCGTCTTATAGTTGCTGCTACTTTCGTACGACACCATGTTAAGCTATGGCTTGAAAAGTTTTGTTCGAAAAAAAAGAAACTTTTCATTGTCGGAGCAAATTTTGTCTCCTGTAGTGTTCCTGGAAACGAAGCAGAACCAATGTTGCGTGGAACAGTGAATGAAGTGCTTGGAAAACTGACGGGGGTAAAACCTTACCCTGACAATCAATGAAATCCTTAGAAAACAGAAAACTTTTGTCACTTCAAATTACCCCATGTATAGCATTTTTAGAAAAACTCCTTTCTCTAAAAAGTTCACAGAAACAAGTGAAAAGAAAACCTGAATAGAAATAAATTTCTAAATGTGGTAATAATTCAAGCATTTGCATGGTATTTTGAAGCTTTGATGAAAGAATCTACTTTAGTGCTTTCATTTCCTCACAATGGATGTATCCATCTATATCAGTTTTATGCTCTTTTTAGGGGGCCAACTCTAGTATATGTCAATCCCAATTTCAGACCTTCTGTACATTTCCTTATATCCTTGAACAGGTCCTGAAATTTCAGATGAATCCAAATAAATTTTAATATCGCTGCTTTATCAACTACCTGCTTGTCCTCAAAAAGCTATTTTTTGGATTTGACAAAATGTTAGTCTACAGATTTATAATCAAATACTTTTATTTTTGCGCAAGTATTTACTCCGAATACTTAATACTCGTACTTGCTCAACCTCTAGGTTTTTGGGAAATTCCATTGACGTTAATCAAACCTCCTTCATCGAAACTTTTATCCTGTGTGTCTTTCAGTCCTGTAAGCAACATCAATGTTTTCAACCTGAAATTTTTTACTCGCATACGTTTTTTAAGAGTAAGCAGTGCCAGAAATTTGCAATTTATTATTTGACAAATTGAGCGTTAATTTTTACTTGAGTGTTCAATGTATTCTGCAACTCTTCTAGTGCATTACAAAGTTCAGCAGAGTGGTGTACATCTTTCACACTTTCCATTCAATATGCCCATGTGTTTCAGAAACTTTTATAGACAGATCTGCAACATATTTTTAATAGATTTTTTATTAGATGATTCAATGAAGATTTTAAAAAAGCAGTAGAGTTCCAAAGAAAGTCAAACTTTTTTGGCAATGTCTCGTGACATGCCAACGTGATGGAAGAAATAAAGCTGTTCAACTGTACTGTACAAGTTGAAACTCCCGAAACTTATCTTTATATAGGCAACGTTATCATATCCTTGCCTATGAATGTTTTCGATATCTATTCCTAATTTGTCATGCATCAAGTTCATATTGTACAAATATTTACCTGTGCTACTTCTTATCTCGAAAAACTAAGTCTAGCATATACTTAAATTGGGCATTTGATTGTATACCACCAGCTTCATATTTAACACGACCATCGACATTTGCTCCTTGTGACCGATGTTGGCAATGCGATTGAGAACTACTGCAAAGTACTTATATGGTTGGCTCGTAAATTGCTTTACTGGAGAACAGTTTGATCCACTATAAGTTCATTTTGTATTCTTTTTATAGATAATTATAGTTAATATCCTTATTGATCCCCCCCCCCCAACTGATTTTGCAAGTTTTCCTCGCAAGTGAACAACACAAACTTCTGTTATGCGGTGTCCTTACGTGTTTCTAAAGTTAGCTTGAATGAAAATTTTAGAAAATAGCATAGAAACTAGTTGTGTTCTAAAATCCTATGTTAGTGTGTGCTTAAAAATACGAAAGTAGATTATATAATGCGGGATGCGTTTGCGTGCGCGGCTCAATTAAAGGCAATCTGTGCGGACCGGCCGCAGTTTTATTCTCACTTATTTTTTTTTTAATTAGCCGAAGTACTCCATCATAAATTTATTTCACTGTAAAATGCTGCAATACCAAGACCTTCAGCAAATCTTATTGATGATTTCTGCACTGAAAGTGTTTTTAAGTTAGTCAAATATAACAAATTACTCTGTGCTATTTCTAAAATTTTTTAACCCGGACCCCCGATTTATTCAGAATTCCTTCGGGGGAGGGGGATTTCTCTCAAATGGCGTCCTTGGGAGGAGAGATCGGCAAGCATTTAGCAAAAACTATAGATTATTCATTTATGTGCTTAAAGTTTTTATTTAATGCTATTGTTTTTATTTTAGTTAAATCAGACAGGTTATTTTTGCTTTTGAGCATTTTTTGAAGTTTGTGTTTGGCCTCGGATAAATTTTCCGAATTATATTCCATTCCTAACCTCCACCAAATGTCACCCCTGCGTCGCCATAATAATATGAAGTAATTATGCGTCGGGACACATGGACGGTAATTTAAAACTGAAAAAAAAATGAAATCAGCACTCAATTTTAATTAAATAGTTAATTTTAATATTTATTTTTCAGAACCGGAAAGGTACCCTGAACAATATTCTAGATTTTCTTTTGAAAGAATCCTCTATCATTATACCGAACCCGATAAACAATTGTCAAACGCATCGGATCCGAACTGATTTTGACCTGAATATGACCTGGTGTGAGTTGGGTCGGGGTAAACCGATCCGATGCAGGACTAGTTCAGATATCAATACTCATCCTGGTAACACTATCGAACATATGACGCTACAAATAGTTTCTCTGTGAACTCATTCGCTCAATTTGCGGCGAAGTCGAGCGACGTTTTGGATATCGTTTGTTGACTATTTCATACCGAGCGATGTCGCTTTTAGAGTTGTAGTTACGTGTAAACATGAAGGCAAAGTAAAAACAACTAAATCAAGAACAATTCTTTATTAATTGTATCAAATTAGACAATTTTATACAAACGTAGAAAAAAAAAATGTTAATACTCTTGTTGAAAATTGCAACGATATTTTGGAATAGTGTGCGTATATCACTAAGTTTCTGGTCTCATTACAAGGTGATCTGGTTTTTAAGATATTTTGAAAGTTGCCAAGATTATGTATCTAGCTATGGTCAAATACACATTATATATCATTGAACTCCTTTTGTGGTTTAGAATTTTAAGTTTTAGATTAAAAATTGTTACCAAGAAGAATATCAAAAATCACGTTTAGTTACTTTTCCATAACAAAAAGTTAATTTTTCATTACATGAAAGATATACTATTGCTGTTGGTTCAAATGACATCTTTAAAAATTGATTTACGATTGATATTCGGTTTACTAAAAATAAAGTTATTTTTAAATACATTGAATGCTTACTTCCATACTTATCAGCTATTAAAATTACAAATAAAATAGCCATAAATCAAAAATTAAAAAAGTCATTTGATTCCGGCTAAGAGTTAAATGAAGAACTTCCATATTTAGTACAATTTAAAATCAAAATCCTTATATTTAACAAATTTAAAAATTAGAACTATTGACTTATAGATTTTTCTTTTACTAATTTGCAAGATTAGTAACATAAGTTGAGACAGTTACTAAATTATAAAATAGAGACGATAAAATTTTTGAAGTTTAAGAAAATGTTAATTTTCAGAAATGTAGATTAATTGGCAATTAAAAATTTAAGTATATAATTTTAATGTTGACAATTTATCTCTTAAAATTGGGCCAGATCCTTTTCCAGACATTTAAACACGCAATTCATAACAAAGTTTTACATTATGGTTCCATTTCTTAATATTTTGAATAGAAAAAAAAAAGTCTGATGGGTATAGAAAAACATTAATACAATTAAAAGTCTAGAAATGTGAAAACAAAATTGAGAAAATGTGCCATTTGTTTTGGCTCCAATATGTATACACGGTGAAGTCAACGAATATTGCAAACCAATCAGTTTAACCTGCAATGTTTGAAGATGCACAAAAACCTGAAAAAGGAAAAAGATCAGAATTATAAAAAGAAAATCTTAAAATTAAGAAAATTGCATATCGCATGCTTATTTGTAAGTAACTAAAAAGAACTACCCTATATTTCGGCATATAGCGCACACTTTGATAGAAAGGAGAAAAAAAAAATATCTAAAATTTACAGATGCGCGTTATACATCAGTTATAAAAATTAATATACAAGAATGAAGGGAAAAGATAAAATGAAAAATTCTAATTTAATGAACATTCTATTTACTTACAAAATACAAATTTTCGCTACCAGATGTATTACCAGATTACCTTTATAAATTATCTTTATTTTTTGTTATGTATCTCATGAAGGCCTCTTAGCAAAAGAGGTGTGCGTTATATGGCGAATATACAGGGTGATTATAAAAAAACTATCCCGATATATGAGCCCCTAACTGTCATACCGTTCACAGAAACTGAATGAAATTCTGGCCTAAAATATTTTGAGGTATGCGCTCAAGAATCATGTGAAAAACAGTTAAATTCTAACAGTTACGGTGACAAAATTTCAAATGGCAACACCTACTTTATTTTATTGGAATGTGATCTTCAGAGTGAAAAACGTAGTTGGAACGGTAGCTGTAGCACGAAGATCGCTGGCGCTAGACAGACTAAGAATTTTTCGAAGAAGAATTTTCTAAGAATTCATTTGAAATTTTCGGAATTTTGTCACTGTAACCGTAACTGTTGTTTTTCACATGATTCTTGAGCGCATACCTCAAAATACTTTAGGCCAGAATTTCATTCAGTTTCTGTGAACGGTTATGACAGTTAGAGGCTCATATATCGAGATAGTTTTTTCATAATCACCCTGAACTTAAAAATAGAAAAATAAAGTTTTAAAGTTTAGGCGCGTATTATACGCCGGAATATACGGTATGAGTTGGTTTTTTTTTTTTTAGAAAAGTAAAATTGTTTTCATGCTTGTACTAATCGTATTTAAAATCGATCGGGAAATAATTCAAAGCGAGATGTTGCGTTTTGTTTGAATTTAGTTGATTTCTAACACTTCTCTTACTACTATCATGAAATATCTGGCATTTTGAATAACGTAACTTATTTTAAAAAATACGAAAGCACTCGCAAAAAGGTACTAGTGCAAAAAAATTACAGAGAGAGAGGGGGGGGGGGCAGCATATTATGTCGGCGTATTAAAAACCTTAATTATTAAAAAATTGCTTAATCGGTAACCGAGAGGTGAAAAGGTTAAGCACAATATACTATGAGTACAACAGGGAACCTGCGGTTTGGGAGATGGCATTTATGGATCCAAAAACGCTTCCTTATTTAAATACAGGGTACGTCAAAAAAAAAAATGTATACACACTTTGATTATAACTCCAGTTTTTATCCACATATAACTAATATTTAAACTGCAAACGAATCTACATAAAATGTATAAACTTTTCCCTCCTACCACAGACGTTCAAAAAAATTATTACAGTTCGGGGTCAACACACTGCTTATAAAAGGTGAGCTATGTTGGAAATAGTAATCTCATCCTCGATCATACATCATAAAAAAACAATTTCATTTCATAGAGAAATAACGAAAATAGAAGAACTTAATCAACGGGGAAACCACCAAAAACTATTTTCATCGCGTAGCGAGAAACCTATTATAGTAATTTATAGCCACTCAACGTCAAATCAGTGATGGGGATAACACTCGAATTCGATAATCATTCGTGGAATACGCTGAAGATTAGAACAATAATTATAGCAAATTGTAACACTTATTTCACTCTCGTGTAAAAAAACAAGTAATGTGAAAACTCGTGACGTAAGAGGAATGAAAGTAAATGACTCTTCAATTGAACTAAAAACTTTCACGTCAGTGCCGAATTAAGATGTTAAGATTAACGAATACACTTGTGAGCTCAAGGGCGTTGATCAAATGTTATTACTCTGCTTTAAATCTGAACTTAATTTGTAAATGTTAATTGTTGTAATATTTAAGCGCTCCATAATCAATAATATATATTCAAACTTAAAGAAAGATGTGTACATTCATTTAAGCCTCTTACTAATCAAATTACTTAGTTTTTCAGCAGTAAAATAAGTGAAATGTGCTGTGCCAACGCCCTCGTAAGGATTAACTACTACTTTCTGTTAAATATGTGGATAATACAATTTATCAAATGATGGACAAGAAAATTATCTTGTCCATATTGAACTTATTGAAACTTCCGCTGAACTGATCATGAACTTTAATGGGGCTGGGATTGCGGTGCCTCGCTTTCTTAAATCTTACGTTCGAACTTAGGATGGGCGTTCCTGCGATCTATCTTAACTTCGTATTGCGGTGCCTCATCGTAAGTCCTCCTGCTTAAGCGTAAGTCCTCCTCCAGTCAGCCAATCAGAGGCCGTAGTTAAGATTTGTTGTGGTTGCGCGCGCATACACTTGTGCTTCGTCGTAAGATAGCTTTCGGGTTAGCGTAAGATCGCGAGGCACCGTAATACGGATTTCGCTTTGTTTATATCGTAAGTCAGACTTACGGTCAAGATTGATCTTAAGCGAGGCACCGCAATTCCAGCCCATATGAGACATTTTTATTCGCGTTGCCACGAACTTATCCTTCAGGCTATTGATTCACCAACTTCAACAAACATTTGGTGTTGTGGCGCATTCTTGCTCAATTGCGGTTCCGGAACGTTGCCTATGAACATCCACTCATTTCAAACTTATCTTTTATCCGATGAATTGTAAGTCTCACAGGTGGATCAGCCTGAAACTCTCCGCGTTACTGTTTTTGTACTTCTACTACATTTTCATACTTACAACAGTATTTTAAAATAAGTTTTCCTTTTTTCAAAAGTTAATCTTGGTCCACTCATTATTTACAATTCCACTTTGAAAAGAAAGAAATATTAGAAAGTTATGACCCGTTAAACAGTGTATATACACATTTTTCTGACGCACCCTGCATTAGTATGATTTTGTACAGATGTGTACTGTGAAATTAATCTTACAACAGAAAAAAATCTTTTTTAGCGTATCAAGAATTTTAGCACAAGACATTTTTAAAACGGCGTTTTCTTCATTTAAAAAAAAAAAAAAAAAAAAATCGGTAAGCTTAATCTATATATACAGCGCGGTCTTGGAGGCCGCAATTTCCCACTTACCGATTAAATCAAAACTTGACTTTCAAACTTTCTAAAATAACTAAGATTGACTTCAAAAATAAATAAGAATGGTCCAAGTAAAATATTTTTTTCTATTATCCCTTGTACAAAATTTAATACAATAAAAAAAATCAAAATAAGGTGAAAATACGGTCTGACCGATGACCTCCCTTTAAACTTTAAGACTTATCATTCGTCTGCAACCAAAATAAGTTTTCTTAACGCACAGTTCATGAAGAATCCCATAAACTATTATGTTTACAAATTATAACTTACAACATTACTTAAACAGCTGATATAAAATTGAATCTTTTAGTTTCTATAACTTCTTGTAACGTCCCAGCATAGCTCCGCAAGCAGGACAGGTGTGGTTCACATCTTTGCAAGAATCCACCACCAGAGGGATCCAGAAACAGGGACAGCTGAAACATTAAAAAATATATATAATAAAAACCAAGCTTAAAAAAATGTTAAAATTAGATTCCTAATATTTGAAAGATTCCGAAGGGTAGATTTTTTAATTTGATTACAAGAATCTTAAATCAGAGGGAACTCTACTCTCTGAACTTTTTTTTCTACTGGAGCACTTTCACTTACCTCTTATGCATAATATTATTAAAAGTTATTACTAGATAAACTCATTTTTAAAAAAGACAAAATACTTTTGCTGATAAAATTTATCAATTAAACAAGAACGAAAAATCATGCGTCAAGCATAGATTATGTAACACTTTCCAATGCTTCCAAAATAATTTTACAAATCATTAACGTTTAATAAGTTGAAAGACAACATCCAAGTAAACAATTTGGAAAACGCATAACATTTAAAAACGTAATTTCAGGAATTTCCAACATATACAATATTCGGAAAAATATCCGAATACTTTTATTCAGCCCTGTATATGATCTACAGATTTTTATATATACTACATAGGATGCTAAAGTTTAAAATTCTCCTTCTGGAGTTTGTCAATAAACGAAAATGTGTTCGCGAACTTTTGTGCTGCCCTGTATAGGATCTACAGAATTTATACACACCGAATAATAGTCAAAAAAGAGAGTTAAATTTAAAATCGCGTACAGCAACTTAAAACGCACTTCCAGGAATTATTGTTAACAGACAGAAGATAATTCTTTTGTGTGTCCCTGTAAATGAACGATGACTACTATACACACAATATTCGGTAGTAAGCCTCTTGTAATGCACCTTAGTGATATATAAATTTCAATGCGTTTAAAATAGTGAAACATTAATTAAACCGCAAACGATTTTTCTCCATAGGCGTAATGTAACGGAATTCTTTTGACTGTCCCTGTAAAGTAACTATAACAGCTATGCATACCCTATCCATATTAAGCTTCTTGTAATGCACCTTAGTGATATATATCAATCACAATGTGTTTGAAATTGTGTAACATCATTAAAATAAACCGCAAATGATTTTTCCCCATAGACGGAATTCTTTTGAGTGTCCCTGTAAAAAAACTAAGTACTACACACTTCATTTGAAATAGGGAACATGCTATAGATAACGACAACAACATAAAAATTGCAGGGCAATCCGAGCATATTTACGGGAGTTAGAGCACGGACAGACGGCAGACAAACCGAAGTCAAACACTTTTCAACTAGGTTGGAAAGTGTTAAAAAATAGACTATCAAAATTCGCAAGTAAATGAGTAAGAATGTTGAAATTAAAAACTCAAAACTTAAAATTGCACATAATGCGTTTCATTACTTAAAACATGACAAAATTGTAAAAATGTTAAACCACATTAATTTTCATTACTTCAAGCACTTTCAGCTATACTCATACCCATCATCAGGGAGGGAATAAAATTCAAACTTATTACCGCCGGCTTGCTTTCAAAACTCTCCGCTTCTTCATCCAGGAACTAGGGAAGGTCCACCTGGCTGCAAAAGTGGACTTTCCCTAGGGGAAGAAAAATAAAACACCGATTCTGTTACATTTATTTTGGCCTCTCATATTGGAAAATCCATTCCTAATTTTATTAAGTAGATCTAACTGAGTAAAATACATTCAAAATAATCAAGACTTTTGAAAAATAATTATTGACGACAGCAAATTTACGAAAACTGAGGAAAAATCTTTTTAAAAATTTTATGCGTAGAAAAAATAGTATTAAGAAAAATGAAACAGTTCTTAACTTTAACTTAATAATCTTTGCTGTTTATCTACCTTAGTTACAGATGTTAGTTATATTTGTGAACATTTTACAGTGTAAAATTGTAGCGGGGGTGGCAATTAAAAGGCTGGCAAAGTAATAAAAATTGTTTTTACTACAATAATTGTCAGATTAACTTCGCTCAAATATGCTAGGTGCCAAAGTTTACATTTAGAAAAAAAAAACTACTTTCGTCAGTTTTAACGATTTCAACGGTACCAAGTTCTCTTAATACAAGAATAGTGGCGCTGATACTGTGTGGTAAGAATTTCATTGTGTTAGCAATATTTGCAAAAATAATCCGCCTTAAAGTAGTTACTGCTTAACCCTTTCAGGTGCAAAGTACCTTCAGTACTAAAATGTTGAAATAAATTACTGGCACCGGAATTAACGTAGAAATTTATTTGTAAATAAGAAAAAAAGGCCAAAAAATCATATTAAATAAGAAAGATATCAGCAAATTTCTGGTGTCATTGTGGCGTTCGAAAATTAAAATTAAGTGGTTTCATAAACATACCACTGCCCTTGAAAGGGTTAAAGTGATAAAAACATAACACAAAAGGTTTAAAAATACCTTTTAATATATAGATGACAAGTTTCGTGACGCTCTAACGGCAACTTAAAGTTAAAAATGGCAACTTAAAGTAAATTTTTCGCAAAGTTTTTGAAAATTATAAACACAGATCACATGTCTAATGTAGTAAGCAGATGCTTACATTAACAGGGGATTTGTGTTTATCATTTTCAAAAACTTTGCGAATAGTTTATCATTTTTAACTTAAAGTTGCCGTTAGAGCGCCATGAAACTTATGTCATCTATATATTAAAAGGTATTTTTAAACCTTTTGTGTAACATTTTTATCACTTTACGCAGTAATTACACTTTAATTTAAAGTTAACAAGTGATTATTATATTATTTGTAATCTGCCTTATTTTATCACTCACAATTGTTTCAAATTCAGAGATAACAATTCGAAGATTACTATTCCAAACTAATGATGACTAAAGTAAAATCCGTACACACGCAGAATACGTTACACCCCGACTTATCAGGTGAAGAAATATTGCAATGTAGTTTAAGATTTGGCCCTCTCATGCAGGGCAATCTCATATGATGTATTAAACAAGTGGGTAAGAATGATCGCACAAAGGATTTCATTCCTTTCAAAACACTTTATTCTTTAACTAATAAATCCAAAATGATTATTCTTATTTATAAATAAGAACATAGAGGGCAGCACCATTAAATTTAATAAAACAAGACTTTTTTAATCAAATTTAAAATATATTTAAGAACTGCTTTTCAGAAGATTTCAACAGCATATGTTTGTATTATCTGAAAAGCATATTTAATTATAGGATTTAACTTTAACTTTAAAAAGAAAAACCTTAACACGAAAAAAAAAAGTTAATTAAATCCATCGGACAATGAAATATAAAAAAATTCAACTTTTTCAAAAAAATGTTATGATTTGTCGTGCGACAGGAAGTATTCAGCATAAGTATGCATTATAATTTAGTTTAAGTATGCGAAATTTCAAGTCTCTGACTTATAGTTTCTGAGAGCGAACTCTGACGGACTGACAGAGGAGCGAGACGAATACGGTTTTCGTCAGATGAACGAAACCCTAAAAACGACCACCAGCGATGTGTGCATGTTATTTTTATTCCTTTATCAGAAATTCCATATACAGTTTGTGTTTGAGAAATACAGCAAGTGATAGCAGAGCCATTTCTTTTTCGAATACTCAGATGGAAAATTTGTCTGTTAAATTTGTTTCTGCTGTACACGAAAGAATATTTTCTCAAAAGAATTTCTGCTCTTTGATTTAAACGAAAACACAAGTAAAAACTGTTTACTTTTTGGTAAAGTGCGAAAGTTTAAGCTATCACAAAAGCTATTTAATAACTCATTCCATTTCCTAATGTTTGTAAACGTTGTACCACGTTCAATTTTATAATAAATGCAAGATTAGAAAAAAAAAACAACATTTATTTTTAAACTTCCATTTCAAATATATTTTATGCACAAAATGTGTTTCACTCACCTAAAAATAATTCGCGCATGGGAGATGAGTCTAACATTGTTTCTCTTTATATCCGATCACTTTGTAAAGTTGTAATGTCACTTTGAGGGCAACAGCTACGAAATCCCATGGGGAAAACAGATTACGTACTTTTCCCCCCAGAAACTATTAAGAGTTTTTGTTTAGTATAAAAGTATATTTATTCTTCATAAGTGATTTATAATGATACAGATAACCCCGTACAGACAACTTTTAGTTTTATTTTTTCTGCGACTTATGAAAAAGAAAGAAAACTCATTTAATCACATTGATAGCAGCCGGTGGAAATTTATTTTAGGCTTTTTTAATGTTTCTTATGTATGGCTTTTTTGAAGTTAATATACTTAATTGTCTTACATGAAGTGTTCCGAAAAAAAGTATCTAATTTATGTTATTCCATATATATATTCTCTATTTTTAAAAAACGGGGCTTTGGCAGCGGACTGCGAGCATAACTGTTCTAAAATATTGCCGATCCTTGTATTTCGTTCTGCTGGCGCCCATGTTTTAACTAAATTTTTATTCTGTCTAGATCCCAATGTGGATATGTCGCATAGTTTTTTTTTTTAATTTCGTGGTATTGTTTCGATTGTTTTTATGGAAAAACAATTCCCTTTTAGTAGCGTTTATTAAAAAGAAAATAAAATTAGAAACGCGTAAAAAATCATTGAAATACCAAGAAAAGGGTATATCGATATCAGTTTTCTTTTAATTGGTTTTATGTATAATGACGCAATTCCAGAAAGGCTACTACGCCACTCGATTTCAAACACAACTGTACAACAAAACTATAATGTTTTAAAAGAGTTTTCAGAATGTTGGTTGAGATTGTACAGAATATTATAAAGAGAAGAAATATTAAATTGATGTCAGGATTTGTGGGGGGGGGGGGGGGGGAGAGAATTTCCTGGGCGCTGGAAATCTATAGGATAAGAGATTTGAAAAATCGTTAAATATTTTTCTGAAAAACTGGACTGTTTTTCATTGGATTTTCCGTAAGCATTGTTGCCGCCTAAAATGTTGAATTAGTAGGAGTTATTCCTATAGCTATGTTCCCTAGGGGTGAACCTATAGCTTAGTTATAGGTTAGCATAAATGAATGACCGGATTTTAAGAAGTTTTTCGTCAAAACTATTACAAACATAAGTAATATGAAAATAAACACAGTCAAAGTTTTTTTTTTCAGTTACAAGTTTTCGATGTGTGAACCTTTTGTAACACGACAAATATTTAATCTGTCATAAATTTCACACATTTTGCTATTTTACACTGTCAACTGTTCTTAATACCGCACTGGTCCGTTCTTTAAGTATTTTCGGCAATGGTAGTTCATAAACACGATATCTGATTACAACCCCACAAAAAGAAATTGCATAGCGGAAGACACGGGGATCTCTGACTTTTAAAACTTGACTAACTTTTAAAACCTGCAAACATTACCGAAATTCGCAACCGAAAAACACAAACACATGAATTAAAGAAAAACTTATAAATAGTAGAATTCGCTCTTTACGGTCATCAGACGTTCAAGGTAAAACACTTTTTTTTTTACACATTATGATGCGATTTATATAATAAAAAGGAATTTAAATTATAAATTTATTTTTAAGGCAAATCATAGGTAATCCAAAATCATAGGTAATAAAATAGGCAAATCATAGGTAATAAAAATAAATTATAAATTTATTTTTAAGGCAAATCCTCATGCCGCCTTCTATCCTCATGTCCAAATCCAGCGTTGAGCGACGACAGAAAACTTCATAACTATTTTTATATAACTTATATGGGCAATAGTTTTGAAAATATAATTTTTTTTTTCAAAATCAAATTCATTTATGGTAACCCTGTATAGTTCTCCGTTTAATACAGAGGGCATTTTTTACTTTTTAAAAAAATAACCTAATTACGAGATCTGTATGTAGCAAACGCCATTTCGGAAATATTCATGAACATTGCTAATTTTCATCAACTGACTGGTGTTTGTACTTTATAGCCATCAACATTCGGTTGAATACAACATTCGGTTGAATACAACATTCGGTTGAATACAACATTCGGTTGAATACAACATTCGGTTGAATACAACATTCGGTCAGTTAATGGATTTATAAAGATTCCAATTTAAGAGTAATTACGTTTTTAAAAAGTCATCTTTTTTAGCTAGAATGTAATCTTCATGCTTTTTTTTTTTTACTGAAAAATTTACAAATTAAAGTTTATTTACTCAAAGTTTTTAAAGTGTACTCAGACGACCAAGTGGGACTCTGGTTTTAGAAACGATCCATGTTTGTTACAGCAGAATATATCTCAGGCTTGAGAAGCTTATTCACTTAACATAGCTGATAAAATCTAATTTTAAGCTTTTCCATACGTACACATTGTGTTTTAGCAATAAAAACATTTACCTACGTTCTCCTTTAATTCAAAATTCAGATGAAATGCAACCATCTCCGAGATCGGCAATTACTTTGCTATTCAGTGTTTGTCATCTAACGCCATATGAACTTCCAAGTTCCTCTTTCTTCCCCACTATCTAAACATAATATTTAACCAATGAGTTACCAATCCTCCAACGCATTAAAATAAGACCTTTTCAAATTTTGATCGACCTCTCAGGTACATTGCAACCTAATTTGTTTGGATTTGCATTAAGCCCGATATTACTGTATTTAGTTAACGCTTGTACCTCAGAATTAAAATTTTGGCATCGCACGCAGCAATTTTCAGACAACCATTACGTGAAATACACGAGGCTTTCAAAAAAAGACAACTAATTTCGTGTAAATTGATTTAAAATTTGTATACTTAATTAAATACAGCGAAACCTTATAAAAAAGAAAGTAGCATGAGAGTTTTGGGAAGAGAGGTGGGGTGGTCGTTCTAGACCAGATTTCAATCTTCGCAGGTTAACTATCATCCCTATATAGTACATCGTAGTTTTGTCGGAAACATGAAATTTTGTTTAGGATACAGAAATGCATTCCGTTACATACAGGTTAAATTTTCGTAAGCTTTAGTGAAATATTATAATTTTGAATGCCACTACTTCACGGTTAGAAATTTCATTCAGAAATGCAATTTTATATTGCAATTTTTTTTAAATCACTTTTCATGTGCAAAACTATTTTTGAAAACATTTAAGATTTTGGTTCACTTCAAACAAAATTACAATACTTCTGAATTTGCGATATCCCAGCAATGGTTATGGAGAAAAACCTGCATCCATTACCGAAATTCGCATTCCGAAATAAAAACAAAAACTCATGAATTAAAGAAAAAAAATTATCAAATGTAGAATTCGCTCTTTGCGTTCTGTGGTTCAAGGTAAAACACTTATTTTTACACATTATAATGCGATTTATATAAAAAAAAAATTTAAATTAAAAATTTATTTTTACTCATTTATAGTAGATATAAATCTAGAAATATTAAAGAAAACCTTTTTTGTTTTAAGTTTAAAATACAACTAATAATGAAAGTAAGTAGTATTTACAAATAAAAATAAATAGTATTTGGTAAAGTAATTAAAAAAAATTGTAAGTGATTAAAAAATTTAACAAAATTGTATTTCTGAATGAAATTTCCTAACCGTGAAGTAGTGACATTAATTTTTTATATTGCACTAAAGCTTGCGAAAATTTAACCTATATGTAATGAAATGTATATCTGTACCCTAAACAAAATAGTAATATTAAATTAAAACTAACATAACTATTTTTCTAATTTGCATTTGGATTATTTAGTTGAAGCTTAATATTTGGTTGGTAAATCTTATTTGCTACAACAGCTTTTTATCTATTCAGCATCGATCGGACAAATTTTTCGTAATGATTAGCAGCAATTTTTTCCCCCATTCTCTTAATGCTTTTTCTAAAGTTTGTGATGGAACGATTTTTTTTAGTTTTTTTCAAATAAGACTTTCAATTATACTTAAGTCTGGAGATTGAGGTGATCGATATAACATGGGGGAAATTATCAAGCAACCACAGTCTAACATTTAAAGCTTCATCCGTCGGATGAAGCTAATGTCTTGATAAAAAATAAAATCTCTACCTTATTTTTGAGCACTATCTTTAACATTTTCCTTCAGAATTTGTAAATATTTATACTGGTTCATTATTTCATCAATGGTATGAAGGTTACCAGGTAAAACGTCTGACACAGATCCCCATATCATTACCGATCATAACCATGTTTTTTTTAAAAAAAGTTAATTTTCTCTTCTTTATACTCTTCATTTGTCCTTCTCCAAACATTTGCCCATAAGAACGAAAAATATTAAATTTACTTTCATCCGTAAATAAAAACTCTTCCAAAATATGAAAAGCTTTGAAATTTTAAATTTTCTTCAAATGATTGATCTTACTCCTAAAAAGGTTAGTTTCTGGATTAGCTCCACACCCCACCCCAAAAGGTGTTTTTCTGCTTTCACGGCATTTAATTTTGGGTTTTTTTTTTTTTTTTTTTTTTTTTTTTTTTTTAACTACTCCGCGCTCTTCAGAATCCGTAAAAATCTTTCATTTGCTTAGTTTGGATTGTTTTAAGTCGCTTGATTACGTCACGTACGGTTGAATGACTGTTTTGCTATTTTTTGCAATATATTTTACTGACAACCCAGCCGATCTTTAAAATGCTTTATTATAAACTAATTTATAACAACGCTCGACGGTTGTCCAGATTTTCTTTCCATTCTTAATTAGATAATCAACGATCTCTATATTAACAAGTTAGACAAGGAAAAAAAATTGAAAAAAAAAAAATCTGCATTTTTAAAGAAAAATACCAAAATTGTAAGATATCCAACTTATTGATACTAGTTTTTTGATACCTGTCGATCAACTTTCTCCTGTTTATGATGAATCAATATGTATCCAAATGTTATGAAGAATATTTCACATATTTAAATTCTTTATGTTGAAAATTGAGCTATAAAATATAAAAATTTTATTGTCAGTTTTACTTCAAGCCACTGTGTGTCAAAGAAAAAAAAAAAAGCATAGAATTTAAAAATATTTTCATTTAGCGTAAAATTTAAGATATTTAGCTCATTTCCGTTTAGATAGTTAAGAGAGCTTGAAAAAATTGATTTAACATATCTTTGATCTTAACCTTTAGTTTGTCGCGCTTGCTCCCAGCCGCATCTACGAAATGCAAAGTCGTATATACACTGATCAGCGTTAAGGCAGACTGCAAACCGAGGCGATACAAGCATCATGACGCGCCCCTTAGGATAAGGAACAGATTTGGACTAAGTTTCTTTTGTTCCCTTTAAAGACGCGCGCCATGTTTTGTTCTGTCCTGCTCGATGTACGGCCTGACCTTAGGAAGGTAGCGAGAAAACACTTTTGGCATTTGACAGATGGGGCGTGGGCGTGACTAATAGATTAATGAGCGGGAATGGAAGGGAGAAGAAAAATTTTATAAGTTTCCAAAGCATTTCTCTAGAGCAGCCATTCTCAACCTGCGGCTTTTATGTGCGGCCCGAGACACAATCATTAATCACTATTTATAAAATTAACTGAGATGTGCATAAAAAGATTTTAATATTTTCACTGCTCTTTTATATATTTTCAAGGGAAGATAATTTCCTGTTATTTATAAATACTAATTTAAAATTACCTTAAATTATCTTAAATGTCGTTTTCTTAGTCAAAGTTCTTTTTACTTATAGTTTTACTTGTGCTACAGTAGTGTATACATTTCTTAATCCTGAACACTAAACAAACATTATTCCAAATTAATTTGCACTATATATTTCTATATTTAAAAAAAAAGTTTTTACATTGAGAAAAAATTTATTTACTAGAAAAAATCCCTTGATATTTTTATTTTTATTATTATTTTTTTATTATTTTTTTGAGAATTTGGAATTGCTGCATTGTTATATTGTTACGTTTTATGCTTATCATATAGCTATTAAGGCTTATTATGTTTAAATATTTATCGCAGAAAAAATTGGCAGCAAAAAGTTTTATATAACTATTTCGAAACAAGAATCTTCGCGGCATTTGCAATAGAAATCTATATATTTTTTTACATTATTATACAAGTGTGTGTTGTGGCCCGCCTAACGTCGCAAATCTGCGGTCTGCAAAATTGCGGCCCGCGAGAAAAAAAGGTTGAGTACGGCTGCTCTAGAGCACTGTTCCACAGTATTCTGATAGAGTAGTTCGCTTGAAACATGTAGAATTTTTTTTTTTTTTTTTTTTTTTGGGGGGGGGGGGGGGGGGGGGTTGTAGAGTTCTTAAATTTAACCCTTCCGTTTTTTAAATAAAAATATCTTAACACTTTTGCTAAATATGAGAAGAAGACTTAAGTTCAACTGGTTACACTCAAACATTTGAGAATAATTTTTAACATTATACTTACCACAGTAGGCAAACAATTAGTGCCGCAATCCATGCGCAGGCACCGTTTTCAGCTATAGTGGTGGTCATGACGGTCTTATGACAATTGCCACAGGTTACTTGCACTGGATCAGGTCCAAACATGATTGTAGGTATTATCACAGTGGCTGGTTGCATGATTCTAGCTGCGGTGTAATCCTGTTGAACAGATTTCTTTTAGATTTGAAGTACTGAAATATTTTAAGAATATTTTTAAATACTTACCTGATTCGCCCGAACCTAGTTCGGGCAACAATTTTTAAAAAAAATAAAATTAAATATAAATTCCAAGTAGAAAAATTAATGAGCAGCTAAATGTTCTGGTTCGAAACGTGTTTAATCTATGTCAAATTAATCTATATATTACGGCAGAACAGTTGAAGGTTGGCAAGTATATAATAAGGAGAGACACCATGCAGAGGTTTAAAATAAAGAGTAAAACATTTCCAGAAATGCAAAGTGACCATAAGGAAGACTAGACGCATTCCCAACGTTACGAATAAACAGTCGCAAACGAGATGATCATTCGGTACAGTTCGACAAAGTATGAAAAAATTCCTTAGATGCCAGTCTTATCAAATGAAATTACCAGAAACTAACGGCGGTACCCAACAAAAATGAAAGATTTAAAAAAATGGGTAGCACGAATGAAGATGGCCGCTGATGATGATTGGTAAAAAATAATTGTAGGGCTTGCTGCAAAAAGGAAGTAGCTCCATTTTGCACTTAAATATTTAAAGGGTTTTTTAAAAATCCTTAATTTTTAGATTTTCGTGAAAAGTATTTTCTACTTATGCATTCTATACACCTATGAATGGTTTTCCACTATTAATATCCAAAAATACCTATTTTGTGCAACTATTTTTAAACAAGAAAGTAGACATATCAAAATCAAAAAATATATATATATCCGCTTTTTCCAGTAAGCCCTTCAATTCAAAATTTGCACATTCGAACTGGGTTATTCATAACTTATACAACAATCGTATTCGATGTTAGTCTACAAGCCGTTATCTAAATTGACAAAAACCCCAGTTCGTTATGGTTTAAGGTGGGATTTATATTTATTAAACTGGAGAAACACCACTACCTTTTGTTGATAAAGTACACAGAGGGAGAAGCACAAATATTCCGCAAAATACATCAGCCAGACTTCTTTAGAGTCCAAAATGGCCCATGTACTTTTTCTAGATGCAAATTATTGGAGAAATGTACACTTAAAAAAATTCCAGGAGGAATGAGAGAACATATTAGGCATTATGGGTTCACTGTAAAAAATGGGTACTCAAAATTGAGTAAAAAGTACTCAATTTTGAATACATCACATACTCAAAATAGCTCCGATCCAAATGTACTCAAAATTGAGAAACACATGTACTCATTTTTGATCCCATGGATGTATTCAAATATGAACTGCTATGTACTCATTTTTGATCCCATGGATGTATTCAAATATGAGCTGCTATGTACTCATTTTTGATCCCATGGATGTATTCAAATTAAAAAAAAAAAATTGTCGTTAAAATAAAATTTATAAGATAAAAATAAAGTTACTTCGCGAGGACAACCTTATAAGGGACATATACATTTCTGCTCACTTTTTTCATTCCTGCGTGAGTTTATATTAATTAACCAACCTTGCCAATGTGAGGAATCGTACCCGCGATGTTCTGTTTACTAAGCTAACGACTCAAACCAACGCCCCATAACTGGTTATGCCTCCTTCTCAAATGTTGTTACTGATTTTTAAACTCCCCCTCTCTATCCCTTCCTAATAGGGATCACCTAACAGCATCTGGCGCCATCTGTTAGGGAAGGGATAGAGGATTGTTATTTTTATATAGATATATATTTATAGAGGATAGATTTGTTGAGAAGAGATAGTTTTAGAAAAATCGGACTGACAGAGGAAAAATACGAGACATCAGCGTGTGGACTGGTTTTATGTGTTTTTAAATATGTTTTTAAGGATGTACAGTGCCTGTCTATATGTGTTAAAGATTAAAATAATGTCTGAAGTAACAGGTAGTTCGAAGAATTATTAATTAAAAAATGACATTAGAAAAGATCATAGATTGAAATACTAAAATTATAAACTTTGTAAAATTATAAAATAATAAATTTTAGCGTAATTCATAAATTTGTAAGCCAAATCAGTTTAGTTTAATACCAATTTGCATAGCTATAATTTGTCTCACGTTAAAAAAGTTAAAATAAATTTTTAAAAAATTAGTGGGAAAAAAAATCATTTTGAAGTACTATCAAGGGAAAAAATAAAGTAGATGAGTAAAATGTGAGGGAAAAAAAAAAAAAAAAAAAAGCAAATGTGTAGTAGTGGATCCACTTTGATGAAAATCTAGAACAACCAGATCCACTTTTCATTTCTCTTATTATTCGTTTTTCCTTCAAATAATAGCTTTTTAGGCTCCGAAATTTCGTCATCACACATTCTGAAATATACAAGTATGTTGGGTTTGATCATATGTTCATTTTTGATACAAAAATACTCATTTCGAAATGATTACATGAACGTACTCATTTTTAAGAATACATATGTTCATTTTTGATCCAAAAATAATCATTTCGATATGAGTACATAAACTTACTCATTTTTGAGAATGCACATGTTCATTTTTGATCCAAAAGTACTCATTTCGAAATGAGTACATGAACTTACTCATTTTTGAGTACTTCATTTTTTACAGTGTTGGGTTGTGGCCCATTGCTGAAAATTTTTTCGAAAAAGTTTTTGCACCCGATAGACATGATCAACATATTTTACCCCCCCCCCCCCCCTGCCAAACAAAAAGGAAAGGGAGGAACAATTTTTATTTTTAAAAGATTTTAGGGGCCCATTTATATATATATATATAGATTTGATTTAAAGGAGGTGTCTAAAAGAAAAAAAAATAGATTTCTTAACTATTCAAGCAAATTTTAAAAAATTTCCCTAGAAAATGACAGTCACCAGGGTTGCCACTGACTAATGCCATCGAAAATAGCTGCTTTAGAAGCTTGCGATGAAAAAAAAAATAGCCAAAATAGTTGCATGCTTACTTTAAGAAAGGTGGGGGGGGGGGGGGGGATAAATATTATACACTTGCCTTAAAAACAAAACGTGTTTCATGAAATTTTGAATCGTATTCTACAGTATACCCAAATTTGACATCCTCTATTTTTATTATAAAAATCTCATTTAAAAAAAAATTAACTTTCTAAATTATCCAGCAGATTATCAGAATGCAGTTCGGTTTCTCCAAAATAAATTGTATGTACAGAGGTTGTTTTACACATTTTTAGAACCATTTCGTTAAGGAATAAAAAGTTACTAAATTGAGCTACAGTTTTCAAATGTTTCATTCAAAAGTACACACACTCCCCCCCCCCCCCCCCCACCCCTTATCCGATGTAAAAATTTAAGTTATGCAATGTTTAGAAGTGAAGCAAGAACAATAAAAACAAAAGCCATAGTGCCAGTCGTTGCCATTATTATACATTTCTCAAAATAGTTACTGGTTATTGGCAGTAGTCTAAAAATAAACTAGTAAACTGACCTTTTCCAGAAAACAAAAAAATCCATATTGAATAAAATTTGTTTGCATTTCAAAATATATATGTATATACGTATATTTTTTGCATAGGATACAGAGGTCAATTTCTAACCGGATACATTTTTAATTTTATGGATTTTTGTTGCAGTTTTATATTATTTATAATAATAAAGGATGCTGTTACGGTTTTATTGCCTTTTGCGGTCACCGTAGTTCCTCTTCTAGCCTTGAGACCTTAGTAGCATGGTATTTGCTGCCACCAC
This sequence comes from Maratus michaelseni, assembly GCA_963931845.1. Classification (NCBI taxonomy): domain Eukaryota; kingdom Metazoa; phylum Arthropoda; class Arachnida; order Araneae; family Salticidae; genus Maratus; species Maratus michaelseni. The sequence goes on from OZ007594.1 coordinate 98,732,936, forward strand.
CGGTATTAAACTGATACCGGACACGTTGTGAAAAGAATTCCTCACTTAAATAAATCAACTAATAATTTATTGATTAAATTTGCATAAAAAAAATGTTACTGTGATAGTCTTATTGGCCCATATATATTATTAGCTCCGTATGCGACTGTCGAATGACAATCTCCCTGATCGCACATTTTTCACTATTTCATTACGCACCACTAATACACCTCCTTCCGTTACGCTGTATTTCGTCCACCCCTGGACCAACTGTCCGATGCTCGTTCTCTGCGGTCTGGCCCGTCTATGCAGCTGCTCTTTCTCAGGACACTAGCTGTACTTCTCACTCCACTGCACACCAGCGACTGCCTCGTATCACACACTCTTCACCCCACTCTCCAGATCTCCGGGGCCTGCCTTTCTTCCTTCACGGATTTTCCATACCTGTATATACATTTCTCTAGAACATCCCCCCTTTCTATTATCTTCCCAACTCAGTTCGCTAGGAATTCAGCGCTCATTGTATCCTCATTCCAAAACCGGATTAGTTCCTTTCACAATGAACCCTGAGAACACCCCACAAATAACTGAGCAGATCAGGAAAATTACATTGTCAATCACATACAGAAGTTTACAGGAAAATAAAATATATTATCTGAAAATAGTAATATACAATAATGATTATGAAATATAATTTAAATTAACTAGATATATACAACATATAGATTCTGTTAAAAGTCAAACCTGACAGATGCTTTATATATAAAAATAAAAGATGCTTTTCACTTTCAAAACTGGTTATGATATGATGGCTGACGCCGAAATGTGCACCCAAAATCAAAAAAGTAACCGGTTAGAGAGTTACTACCCTATACAAAACTACCCTATACAAAAAGATAAATTCAAAATATTGAAATGCAAACGAGAAAATTGAAAAGAATCTCCTGTCATTGGTTTAAAATTAGCTTGCGAGTGTTTTCGCATGACTAGTGTAGGCTCTTAACACTGAAAAATAAACTATCGTAATAACACAAAGTAAGAAAAACTGAATAGGTAAGTTATGCTTATTATGTATTAATTACTGGACATACTATTTTTCAATAATTAAGTAGGGGATAGGAAAATGTTATTGATTGTTTAACACAGTATTCTAAATATTTTTTATTGCTGCATGATTAACAAATTATATGAATACGTATTTCAAATAAAAATGATATTCAACTCGAGAAATATATACCACAGCTTCACTGTAAGCATATAATTAATTTCTTAACGAATCGTATTTCATGTACAATTTTGGAATGTAAAACGGTAAAAGCTGTCAAGAATGCTCTTAGAATGCATATTTCACGCTTACTTAAAACAACTATATACACTTACATGAAAAAGTTAAGACAGATTTTAAAGAAGTATTTACATTTTAATTTATTTGTAAATTAAGAAAGAAAAACCAATAAACTTCGCGGAAAATCATCTTAATGCCATAAATAAGTCAAAGAAAAATTTCAACTGGTATATAAAATATACAACAACTTATAAAATGTACTGCTACTTCAAATATGAGAGTTTAATTTACATACCTGTTCAAAAGCTTCAAGTTTCTTGTATTCGAAAACCCCGTCACCTTCCTGCAAATAAAAGAATTATATATAAAATTATGAAAAGTATGGTTACGGCAAAACTATGCAAGCATAATAAAACTGACCTTTTTACCAACTTAAAAATAAGATAATTGATTTCTAAAGTATAGTTTTAGATATTAAAAGAAACATAACACCGCTAAAAGAAGCTTTTTCGGCGTTTAACATGTGCAAGAAAATAGACTCACTCTGGCAGGAATCCTAGTCAGTGTTGCCAGATAGAATGTCAATTTCTCTTCAAAAGTTCTCAAACTTTCCCCAAATCAGTGTTTTTTCCCCAGAAAAAGTACCCAATTCAGTTTCTATACTCAAAAGTAAAATTTTAAACCTACCATTATAAAAAAAAAAAAAAAATATTTAATTTAAGATTTAAGCTCAAAAATTTTCCCAAGTTTTTTTTATCCCCCCCCCCCCTCTCAAAAAAAAAAAATAAAAAGTTTAAACAAATTAACAAACTTCCAAACACTTTTTTCAGATTTTATTTTTCTAAAAAATAAATTACGGAAAGATAGATATCTATAAATGATGAGCACGAGGATAATGATTGATAAATTTATTTCCGTAACATGCAGCTATCTATGATCTCCATGTTCCGAATCGAGATCAGTGTTGCCAGATGACTAAAAAAGTAAACTAACCTGAAAACTAGAAATAAAATTCCCAAGTTTTTCTCAAAAATGTTGATATTTCCCAAACATTTCCCCTGAATGTTCAAAATCCCCAATCTGGCAACCAGTGTTTCTGACTGTTCGGAAAATTATAAACAGTTCGCACTAATCAGCTATGTGATTAAAAATAAGTATAAAAGTAAGTAGTTTTTTTCTTTTTTTTTAAATACACTTTAAGACTTTAATGTTTATCTCGAAAATCACGCCTAATTTCATGACTACAATTCATGATTTTTCCAAAAAACTTCAGTACATTAATTTGGCGTGGGGCACCGATCCCGGCCCGGTAATGGAAAATTCGCCTCTTTGCTTATGCTACGTATAAAGCGCAAGCTAGTGGCTAAGAAATATATAAATTTTGCTGTCTTTTTAAAGATATGGCATCAGGGAAAATAAAGCAGTATTGAAACTACCCTTTTAGGATTTCTAAATAGACTTCTCACCTAAAAATAAATTGATTAAAGCGTATTTTTTTTTAAATATTACACGTTTTTTTAAATTTATATTTTCTACTTTATAGTGTTTAAAGTAGCTCGTTGTTGCAGTGTCATAGCCAGTTGGCTTTTTTTGGCAAAACGTGGTTTGGCGCATCATTAAAACCATTGTTCTAACTCTTATACAATTTTAACCTGAATCCTTTTAACTTCTGAAGTGCAATGAATGGTTTTTATTTCCATTTACTGCAGATGATAATCGAAATACATCTAATAACATCTTGAGTAAATAATGTAATAAAATTAGTAATAAGATTCTTGTAAAATAATGATATAGGTTAACCCTTTCCGGCACAGAAATTCTGTTCGTGAAATGCGATTACTGACTGACACCGGAATTTACAAACGACTTTTTTAGAAAATAAGAATTCCTTATTTTAAGCTTTCATTCTAGAAGCAAAATTTTAGTAAAATATTCTTGGTGCCCAATGCAAGTTTGGAGTTAAAATTAGGTGTGCCCGGAGTGGGACCACTGTGCCGGAAAGAGTTAAATAATTAGTCAAAGATTTTACATTCTTAAATAATTCTCTTTTCTTCCTGGATAAGTGAGCATTTATTGCATTTATTGCATTTATTACAAAAAACTTTATGAATAAATGTGCAGTATCACTATCACACAGAAGGAGTACCCTCAACCTTTGTCATATCGATTAAATTTCTAGGTCACAATTTAAAATTCTGACACTTCCCTCTCACCAAAATTATCTGAAAAACTGGAGTGTCATGTAAAACCTTGGTAAACAACTCTGTACTAGACACTTGTCTTCAAACCAGGGGGTCGCGACCTATTGTGCAATGTGATATATGCACACAAGCGCCATAATAAAGGCGCCAAGCATTTTAAGAGGGGATCAAATATTTAAAAAGATAAATCTTTATTAAAATTACTCTTGAAATTAATTGGGTTTTATAGATTTACTTCAATTAATTACTTATGTTATTCTTTAAAATGAATGCGATAGATTGATCAATTTTATGAGAACTTAAAAATCAGATTTTAAACTTCTAAAAAAATTGCACTTATTAGCATTGTATCTAATTTTAGATGCCACAGAGACTGGATTGACACTCTTTTTTCCAATTGAAACCTAGTCCCTTCCCCAACATTCTAATCCCGAGACATTCTAGCTGGCTAGAGAGGGGAAAAAAAGTTTCTGCGCATGAGATGGAAAACGCCATTTAAACTTTGTTCTTCCATTATAAACGCGAAAGAAGATTTTTTTCATTTCTTAGGGCAATTTAAAAAAAAAAGAAATGCCAGATAAAAACTCGCCAGTGGCGACCTGATTTGTAAATCCCTGATTATAATTAAAATGTTTTATCTTTGTTACCTTAATTATGTCTGATAGATGAATTATATTTAATGTAAAGTTCCTTCGTCTGATTTGGCTTTGATGTAAAACTTCGTTTAGTAGATACCGCTATAATACTGATCGTAAAAATATAGCATAACAGAAGCTTTTTATGTTTAGTTTACTAAGTAAAAACTGAATCAACATAATTTAAGAAATAGCTAGTATATTAAATTTGGTTTAACTCCAAACCATAAATGCCGAGCTATAGCTAACATGGAAATCGCGAAACGCTCAACCTGGTAACGCCCTCTGTTCAAAGAACAAAGCTAAAACTGAAACAATACAATTTCATTTCACTATGGTCTTGATTGCTGCTTACTTAGATTTTTTTCATTATTACACTATGGCGTGGTTTCCTGGTTAGAAGAAAATTTAATATCTATAAGAAACACAGTTATTAGCAAACTAAAATCATTAAAATAGAACAGGAAATATTGCATGTGCTCATAAAACAAAACAGATTAAATTGATGCTCGAAACTTGATTGTTTTTTATTTTTCTGACAGATGTATCACTCATTTGTCACTAAGGGACCTTCGTCATTTAATCCATAATTCGATTATTCGATTTAGTAATTTGCTCAAACACAGTCTATAAAAATACAATAAATTTCTCTCAAATACAATAAAAAATCGTCACTGCTATTTCGTGTAAGCTTCGTCTAAGCATTTCAGAATAATTTTAAATCAACCATGATTTTGATTAAGGTTAGGTACTCATTTTTATAAATAAAGCGAAAATTAATGCATAACACTTGTTTCAAATTAGATTAGTATATAAGACAATTTCATCTGTTAAATATTTCCATGCAATTTCTTTTTACAATTTTGTGGTGGAAAACAGCTCAAGAGAATAAAGAACACATCGCTTCAAATCACTTCAGCGATTTTTCATATATTTTCTGTATGTTAATAAAAAATAGCTGTAAATTTTCAGGAAATTCCAAGATATTCAAACATGTAAGTCATTACATAATCATATAAATAATACGCTTGTTAATATAGTCATAGTCCTTGGTGATAGAATTTTTTTAGTTACAGATTGTTCATAAAAATATTTTTCAAAAAACCCATAGTTTTTGTATCTGAAAATCTATCCGAAATATTCATCTGAAGTTCTTAATCTCTAAAATATGCTGCATCTTAATTTTAATATTAGATTACATTTTCTTAAGATTACTGAAATACGCATTTATGGTTACTTGGTAAATACATACTTCTGGTTTCAGAGCTGAAACTAAAACATCGATAACTACATTTCCACTGATCGTACGAAGAAATCAAACCGTTTTGAATAGCTAATTTTACAGTCTCAAATAAAACAAAGTTGTGTGATATTAGCCGAAATTACGCTATTTAAAATGTAGTGGTATACCTTAAGTTATTTTCGAACACACATATGTAAAAAATAATCTTTAGCAAAAAAATGTGTTGAAACTAATTTGAAATACAGTTGTCAATAAGGCAGTTTCATCATTCTTGTTTCATTAACTAAAGTCGTATCAACAGAACGTTCAACAATTTAATGAGCTATTGCAAAACTACACAAGTCCACTTTTTAATGCATTTTTTTTAATAGTTTACATTAATGTACCAATTACATCAGACATTATATAATGAATGGAGAACATTTGTTATATCAGTATCTTTTCATATTATTTTTACTTTAAACATACTTTCCTAAAACCTAGTTTTAAAAACATACATTATTAGCACTCTAAAAAACAATTTTAGTTATTTAAAAAAAAACTCAGTGACGTCTTATAAGATACATGTATATTATCCTGCAAAACATTTTAAGGATAATATATATATATAACGTATCTTAGACGTCGGACTGAGTTTTTAAAAATTTAAACTATGTCTGTGCTCTAACACGCGTAAATATGCTCCGTTTGCCTTGAAATTTATGTATGTTATTGGGGTGTACTATGGCATGTTTGTACGTTATTGAAAATTAACAGTAGCATTTATGGTTATTTTACAGAGATACCCAAAAGAATTCCGTAACATTACGATCTATGGGGGAAAATATTTTGCGACGTATTTTAATAATGTTCCACTATTTTAAACCTATTCAAATTGATATCTATCACTGAAGTGCACTACAAGACGCTTATCTTAGAATATGGTGTGCATAGGATCTATTGTTCATTTACAGGGACGCTCAAAATAATTTCGTTACATTATGGTCTACGGGGGAAAAACAGTTTGCAGCATATTTTAATGATGCTTCACTATTTTATATATTTAAATTGATGCATATGGCTGAGGTGCATTATAATGCACTTACAGTAGAATATACCGTTCATTTACAGAGGCAGTCAAGAGAATTTTGTTACAGTACTGTGTGAACAATTGCTGGTAGCACGTTTAGAGTTGTGGCACGCGTTTTTAAATATAGCTGTTTTTTTGCATATTAATTTATGCATATACGTATACAGGGCTGCTGAAAAGATCACGTACTTTCAGTTTATTGACGGAAATTGCTGAAGGGAAATTTTTAATTGCGATATGTATTTCCTAACTGAAGTAAATTTTAGCATACTGTGACATACAAATCTATAAATTATATGCAAATTCTATAATCTATAAATTATATGCTTTTATTATAAAAAAAGAATTTGGATATTTTGACTATTGGTAGTAATTGTTGAAATTGGGTTTCCAAATGTATTATGAGTTTTCTAAATTTAGTAACTGGGTGGGGCTAGTTGAGCTTAAGCCTAAAGGTAGGCCTCCCCGCCCGGTTTGACCTTCATTACTTAGTAAACTGAAGTATTGTTACAGTATTCTGAATGTGTTGGAAAGTGCTCTATAATCTATGCTTGACGCATGATTTTTCGTTCTTGTTTAAAAGAGTGCTGATAATGTATGTTTTTAAAGACGGTATTAAAAGGTTTTAGAAGAAAAATAGTATGTTTTAAAGTAAAAATATGAAAACATGCCGATATACCAATGTTGTTCTCCACTCATATGATAATGTCGGATGGAATTGGTAACTATAATAAAAAAGGCATTAATACTTTTTTTTTTACTTTTTTATAGTCAATAAAAAGTTTTTGCAAACGTTTTTCTTGAAGGTAAGGCTCACATGTGTAGACAACCATAGGTTCATTTATCCATTGCCACTCAAAATTGCCTTATATTTCAAAAACAGTCAATGACAATGTCAAAATATATTCCAACGATTAACAGAACAAGAAAAACTAGTCGGATGTGCCAATCCCAAAACTTTCTTCTATCTCACACAGGTTTCTTATACACTAAAAAGAATCTGCATCAATTTATATCAAGGTCTAACTGAATCTAAAGTTTTATTAAATTCCGTGCATTAGTTCTTGAGATATGACTATTGCTAAAATGTCTAAATCCTGTAAAATGCAGCACAGAAGCGTGAACTGTTGGGAGATTTAGACCAAAACCTAATCAGCAACAACTTATGTCAACATCTAACTGAATCTGAAGTTTGATGAAAATCTGTGCTGCTCTTAGCGGTCTCCCAGACGAATGATTTTTTTTTTCCATTTTCACAGCTTAACTTTTAATTTAACCATAATTTAACTATAGATACTAGTGGAATTTTGTTTCGTTTGAAGCTATAGTACTATCACCAGAGACTTCTGAATAGGCGAATTTTGATTATAATAGTCCTGTACATAAACTACAGTACAGAAACAATATCCTATGAGTTAATCAAGCGTTTTATCAGTCTTTCTATCAAGCGGTCTGAGAGACCGTTCACAGTAACTATGTAATAATTTGTCACAGCAGTTAAGGGTTTTTTTTTTTTTTTTTTTTTTTTTTTTTTTTCCTTTTCTTTTCTCCAGAATCTACCTCCAAAAGGTAAGCAGACACCTTAAAGAATGCTTTGTTTGCATACATTTCGTATCTGCACATATACAAACATATGGATACGAGTACACGTAATTGACTATAAAAAGCTTAAAACATTTAATTTTTAAAGCCAAAAAAATGGTACTTCTCCATTATCCCGTCGAACACTTTTCATAAAAACTATCGCCTAACTATCGATTTAACGCCAAAAATTCAATCCCATTCACTTGACGTCAGAAGCATTGCATGTATCTGTTATGTCATCAAGTGGTTTTTAATTCGACATTTACCTGTATTTTTCATTATGTTTTACTGATTTATTAGTTATTTCGTTAATTAAAATAACGATTCTGCCCTTAAACGGTGGTGTTATGATATTAAAAGAGAAAAAGCATTGAAAAATTTTTGTGATGCATACGTGCAATAGATCAGTTTCAGCTGACGTCAAACATTTATTCATTAGCCGAGAGGCATATAATAAAAAATAATGTAAATAACTAAATATCCAAGATTATTTTTCTGTTTTCATTAATATATTGTATTTTGTTGTTGTTGTGTAAACTTACTGATGGTTGACACTTTGGTTGTGGCTTTTCCTAATTTCTTGTATTTTATTTATTTTGCTATTCCAATGGCAACATTCTTCCATTTGTTTATTTGGCGTTACAGTTTGGCGATAGTTTGTTATGAAAAGTGGTCGACGGGATAATGGAGAAGTACCAAAAAAATTGAAATACCTTAGTTCGAAAATTGTTTTCTATCGCATTGTAAATTTCTATCGCATTGTAAATTTCTAAAACGAAACTCTAAAAATAAAATCACTTTAAATTAAAGAACTTTTATTTAAAAATTGAATTAATTGGATAGAAAAACCTATCCCGGATCAAAAGTAATCAACTTGTTACCATATGACGTATTATAGATTACCTTAAAATTTATACATACTAGATTCGTATTATGTCAGATATACAAAGCCATTTTGATTCGGCTATTTTTAAATATACATAAATGTATTTTTTATTACATTAATGTGAAGAGATGTGTTTGTCATTCGTTTGTATCAATACTTCAAGAAATATTTCTTTAATTTGGCCATTTTACCAGTTAACCATGATAAATGTTACTACTGTTTGCAAATTTGTTTAATTAACTAGTAAGTTCAAGTTCTGGTGCTACTGATAGATATCCTACAAGAAAAAACAGGAGGGGGGAGGGGATAAGATTCATAAGCTGATGCCCAAGTTTCTCGATCCAATATTTCTGCTTCGTTATTTCGGATGCTGTAAAGAACAGATGTTTAAAGATAAGGAATATCCTTGAACGTATATAGCCAATTTGAATAGGAAAAAAAATACAAGTTTTTCTGTGTAAATTAGGGTTAACAGGTTTGAATAGCTCCCTTAAAAGCTCTTGGCCTTTTTTTTCTAATCAGCTGACTACTGCCAGGGCCATATTAAGGCAGGGCACAAAGGCCTCGGGTCTCCAAATTTAGAGTGGCTCAAATTTATTACTCGTACGTGTTACAATTGCAATCCCTAACTTGAACTAAAAAATTCATATCGCGATGCTAAAGCTATCGTTTTATTAATTTCCATTTACAATAAAACCTCCAACCAAAATAAAAAAGTTGTGAGCAACAGAAGATTAGAAAAAAAAAACTACACTTTTACCTTAAATAATTGAGACAGAATGATTACAGATGTATGTTACTTACTCGAAACAAACGCTAATAAATTACAGACTTTTCCAAATAATTCTTTGAATAACTGTGTTGGGATGTTAATGACGATATACTGAAAAATTCTTGTTGGTTGGATAAATGGATGGTTGGTCGGCTGATTCAACACATATAATCCGACTCATAGAACTTGTTCAAAGACCTAAACGAGGATTACTCGTATCTCGTATAGTTGGGGAATGACATCACATGAGTTCTTCAGAGTTCTTCAGAGTAAAGTTGGATTAAAACGGTTGTGAACGGTTTTGGGTAAAGTGTGGGCGTGTTTACAAACAAACATTTTCCTCATTCAATCTGCCACTACATTTTTATCATAGCCGATCATCGCAGGAATTGTTGGCCAATTATATCATAGACCTGTTAAACATAGGCCAATCAAATGGTCAGAATTCAAGTGTACAGTAGAAGCAACGCCCCCTAGATAAGAAAGCCGTGATACGCGTCACAAAAACGTCATACCAAGCAGGCAAAACAAAGAAAAAATTCGAACAACTTGCATGTTTTGATTTGATTGGCTCATACAATTAATAATTATAGTTTACGACTAATATTTAATAATTCCACAAGCCATCGAAATCAAAACATGCGAGTTGTTCGAATTTTTTTCTTTGTTTTGCCTGTTTGGTATGATGTTTTCGTGACGAGTGGCAAGGCTTTCTTATCTAGGGGGCGTTGGTAGAAGTCATAAAGAGCGGCAGTTAACAGTTGCAGTTAGCTCTAAAGCAAACAAACAAACCAAGTTTCCTAACTCGTGATCACTTTACCCAACAAAATTATGTAGGCAATGTGAGTTACCAGAAGTCTGGGTAATTTCCGGCTCTGATGCTCGTATTCACCATCTACCTAAACTCCCGGTTAAGCGCAAGAGCCGCCATCAACAGTTCAAATGTTATTAATGAATACCATTTGAGCGTTCAACTGAGGTATTCGCTTTTAACCGGGAGTTGCGATAGATGGTGAATACGAGCATGAACGCTAAGAGTAGCCCGCAAATGTCACGTGATAGCGGTCTCTGAACGCTTCGGGTTAACCATGTGTTAGCCTACGTAGCTCAGGTTGCGGTCTGTGAACGCGCCCATATTTAGGCAGGGATCCGGGTAGATTTTTTGCTATTTTTAAAATGAGGTTGACCAATGAAAAGCCTTATTTTGTAAGATTTTCGAAAAAAAACTAAACTTTCGCAAAAATGAAGGCCTCTCATAGGTCAATCTCGTCTTTTAAAATAGCGAAGTATCTATCTGTATACCTGCCATGATCTCGAATTGATGCTATATCTAATAAACAATTCCATGTGCTTGTTGCAAAGATATAAAATTCTGCCTTAATCAGATATCAAAATAACGAAATCAATTCGGAACGCCATCGTTATACATTTCGCTATTGAAGAAATTGTTGTTTTCATGGATCTGTTGTCTGCAATACTAACGACATCGAAATCGTAACGACAGTACTCAGTACTAGGGTACCTCTGTATGAGAGTGGTGGCATATGCACAGGGCGCATGATCAGACAGAAGTGTTTGTCCAAACTGTGGCAAACCTACATTCTTGGACCTGGTGATACTTGCCTGGATAAGTTCGATTAGACGGGTGAGACAAGTTAACAAGCATTAGTTACGCGATATTGGCATGTTCGCCAAGATGCTTGGTGATTCGCCAAGATGCTTGGTGATTCGCTTTTGTAAAAGCGTCTAAACAAATCACATTTTATGTCTCGTATGTCGAAACTCTGTTATAGAAGCAGGCACCGTACTCAAAACCTGTTGTTACAAAGACACTGATGTTATAGTGTCTTGAAGAAGTTGTGCGGCAACAGACTATTCCAGCAATGATAAAAAAATAAGCTTGAATGACACTCTATAGATGAACTTCGATCGCAGTGACATCTGTCAGCTGGAAATAAAACTAAGAATGAAACTTTTTTTTTATGAAGTGTGACATGCTTTTAATTATGATCTATTGCTCCATAATAACGAGCTATTTATGTCTGAACTTGTCAGATGTGCCAGTCCTAAAACATTTTTCTATCTCATACATGTTAATATACTTCAAAATTCGTTATCACAGCGCTAATAAAATCGGTATTTTTCGTTAATCGGTATTTATCGTACTGTTGCTTGCGAAGCACCGTGTTACCTTTGCTACATAAACAGCCAATTGACAACAGAACTACGAAAAATTTTGAGAATCGTACAAAAATCGCTGTCGCAGCGCCCCCTTTCGACAGAATAACCCAAAATTTGCTTGGGACCAGCAGGAAATAATCAAAAATGCACACATAAAATTTGGTTCAATTCTATGCATAACTTCATACACTTTTCGATGGTACAATAGTGACAACGGCACAAAAATCGCTACTAAAACGTCTCCTTCCGGCGGAATATCTCCAAATTCAAGAAGGACCTTCTGGCCATAGCCACAAACCTATAAAAAAATTGGTTCAATTCTATGCATAACTCCATACAATTTTCGAATGAAGACAGACATTTTGTATAAACATGTGTTTCGGGATCTCGGACCCCTAAACTGTGTAAATCCGTCGAAAACCGGAAGTCGAAAAAATTTCGATTACAATACTTTCTTCTATTATAGATAGAAGAAAGTAAAAAAGTTATTTTAAATCATAAATTATACCCTTTTAAAAAAATGATACGTCACTTTTATATGAAGATGATGATAGTTTCTGAAGAAATGTGCGGTATATGAGCAAATACGGTATAGACCGAAAGGCGGCAGCACAGTTAATCACCTCATCGAGTTCACGGATGAAATTCTAGAATTAGTTAAATCTTGATTCGCATATTAAAACGCAATCAGTCTGCCAAGTCATATCTTGGTGGAAAACACCTGAAAACCGAATAGGTTTACCATTGTGTTTTCCTGCACCGAATGGTATGAAAACATGGAGGACTGGGAGCAGGAAAACACAATGGTAAACCTACGAGTCAACCACTAAAATCGGGTTTTCAGGTGTTTTCCACCAAGATATGACTTGGCAGGCAGACCGATTGCGTTTTAATATGCGAATCAAGATTTAACTAATCCTAGAATTTCATCCGTGAACTCGATGAGGTGATCATCTGTGCTGCCGCCTCCCAGTCTAGTATATTTAAAGCTGCTGAGCTAAGAACTCACAAACTACCCCTTAGTAAAGTAATGAAATGGAGTGATACGTCGATACGTGCTTGAATACTTACAGTACAATGTTTCGTTAGACATATAATTAAGGACCTTTAGTTTCCTTTATTTTCATACAAATATTTAACATGCTTAAGTTGAATTAAAACGACACAATATTATGTGACTAGTCCTAATGTTCAGGTTCATATTCTCGGTAAGTTTAAAAGCATTTTTATTAGAAAGGAAGTCAAAAATTCACAATATATTACTCTATTATTTAACTCAATCTCGTTTTTGTATGTAAGATGGAATTTTTTAATTGATTTTTCACTCGCTTCCTGATAGGCTAGAATTAAAAAAATACTTTCACAGGTGTGTTTCAGATGAGAATAACAATGGATTTAATTACGCGCCAATTCACGCTCCCAAAACATACCAAATGGCTGTGAAACTGCAACAACGAAACATTTTAAAGGCTAAAAAGTAGAAAATAAATTATAAATAAAACATAAAGAGGGTAGTATTTAAAAAATAATAATAATAACAATAATAATAAAAAATAATAGTAAAAAAAAAAAAAAATAATAATAATAATAATAATTAATTTACGATTATACGTTGAGAAATCAATTTAGAACAGGGGCGCCATTTCGGGGGGGCTGGGGGGGCAACCGCCCCCCCCCCCCAAGAAATCTGAAATTTCAGAGAATTTATCAGTTTTCACAGGCTAGACTAGGGATGAAAAACCTGTGGCCCGCGATGAGTTTACTGGTGGCTCGGGAATCAATTTCACCGATCGGACGCGAAAAAGTCGCAAATTTTGCCGATCGGATGCGTGAAAATCGCGAATTTTGTCAAATTTTGCCGATTGGGTGCGTATAAATCGCGAATTTTGCCGATCGGATGCGTATAAATCGTGAATTTTGCCGATCGGGTGCGTATAAATCGTAAATTTCGCCGATCGTGTGCGTAAAAATCTCTAATATCGCCAATCGGGCGAGTAAAAAACATGAATTTTACTGATCGGGTGCGTATAAATTATAAATTTTGCCGATCGGACGCGTAAAAATCGTAAATTTTGCCGATCGGGTGCGTATAAATCGCGAATTTTGCCGGTAGGGTGCATATAAATCGTAAATTTCGCCGATCGGGTGCGAAAAAAATCATAAATTTCACCGATCGTGTGCGAAGAAATCACAAATTTCGCTGATCGGGCGCGAAAAATCGTAAATTTTGCCGAACGGGCGCATAAAAATCATGAATTTCTTCAATGACTAGGGAAAAACTGCGAATATTGTAAATTTTTTCCATCCTTGCCAACTGAATTGGGTTATGTTGACTAAGGAGGTGGTTGAGTATAGGGGGTAACCCTCTTTTTAAAATTAGCATTTTTATGAACTTTTAGGCCGATCCTCCTCCTATTTCCCCAAAACAAAATTTTGTCCACACTACGGATTTTGGCTCTCGACAATCCAGTCATTTTTGTGACTGGTCTACCTCTTATAAATGTTGTGCACCCCTACTTGATATCCACATTTTATGACTGAATATGTTAAGAAGTACAATTTAGAATAATATGTTTCTCCTCCTTCCCACCTTCTTTCTTGAAAACACAATTTTTTTTTTCGGCACTGGCAATCTTTAAAGCTAAATTTACTCCTTCAAATAAGGTCAAAGAGTATTTTTACTCTTTGAAAATAATCTTAACTATATCTCTTTTATAAATTTAAATGTAAACTGTTGATATATCCTTCCCCACAAAACTGAATATGTTGACTGGGAAGGAAGGAACCCAGGGGGCTAAAACTACCTTTCCGAAATTGATGTTTTTTTAAAAATCTAATTGTAGATTTAGATCCCCCCCCCTCCGCCTTAAACATTGAAATGTTTTCTAAAGCCTTGCTATTGCGACATTCTTTAAGTGGGACATTTATTATTAATGAGTATTTTGGCTAGTTTTAGAAATATATGCGAGAAAAAAAATATATGAATTGCTTCTGAGCTGTGTACAGCAGTATTAAAAGAAAACTCGTTATCACCAAGGCTAGAATTTTAGTGATAAATTTTCTCTTTAGCCAAAAATTTAAGGGGATTTTTTTTTTCGGGGGCAGGGGGGGGGGTGTATATTCAATTTCCTAATTATATGATTTGTTAATTTTGTTTTATTAGTGTCACATTATATTTACTCCTATCGTTATAATGCTATTAAATCATTTGCTTTATTAAATGATATTATACATACAGTATGCTCTTAAAAATCTTCACAGCCTGACACTAGAGTCCTGTCCAGATTTGGTTGTAACCGACCCGAATCCTGACTTTAATCCGATAGACTTCAAGCCGAATCCGAAATATTCATACTTGAACCCCCGAAGTGAAAGAAAATGAATGTATATTTTAATACATTTGTGGAAAAGTAATCTACAAGTTTACCGCTTATGGGCAAAAAATAACACATATATACACCCATTAATATCTATAGTTTTTTCATTTGAAAATTATTCAGAACCTCCTTTTGTTTAATCGGTTCATCTCGAACCCGATTCGAAAGAGTCAAAGCATAACCCGAAGCGTATAAAGTTTACTCGACCCGCAAAAAAAAAAAAAATGAATCAACCAAACCCAAAACGAAATGCATTTCGGGTAGCCGATGCAGAACTAATTTCCAGTAAACCCGGAAACGTCCAAAAAAATTTAATTGACCGCAACCCCGCCCGAAATGAAAGAAAATTAATCCATATTTCAATATGATTTGGAAAAGTGTAGACTACAATTATATCTTTAATAACAATTTTATCTTTTATGTAGAAAAATTATTTTTTTTTCATCTGAAAATATTTAGTATTTCTTTGAAAACTCGGGCAACACGAACCCCAACTCAAAATAGTGAAAACCCAACTTGAATCCGAAACAATTAACCCTTTGATAACGGGTGAGGATTGAGTACTAATTTTGCATTAATCGTTCTACAATTTCAAAAAAAAAATCCTTGTGACAGATTTCTCTTGAAAATATCCTAATATAAGTGTATGACAGATTTGAAAAAGTTGTACTAATAGAATAAAAAATAGGCCACTGGGACATCTATGCCAAACCGTAGTCAAATGTTCCAAATCAACCTGACCCGCAGCGAAAATAAGCCGCGTCAACCCGGCTCGATCCGTACTGCTGATTGGATGGTGTTGACCCACCTAAGGCTCCTATATATACCTATGTATTAAAGGAGCCCTAGCCCCACCCAATGCAGGAGCAAGGGACCTGAGACCAAGGGTTTTGCAGATCTGAATTGTATGGAATCTAGATCATAGTCTGAAGAGGAAGGCAGAAAATGACTGCGGACATCATTTTCGGACATCATTTTCTGCCATTATTTCAATTTTTACTGACAGAAAACCATTAATGGAAATTTTCTTATACCTATGGATTACAACATTTGCAAATTTCGTAACTTCTTGATGGTGTTCGTGTGGTGATTATCTCGTAACCGATTGAATTTCACGACTTTTTTCGTGATTATTTTTTTTGGTGATAATTTTCTAAATTTCGCTATTTTCTGTGAATCACTGAAGGAATTGATTTTTCAATCCTTTGTCTAAATTCGCGATATTTTTTTTCAACCGATCGACGAAATTCGCTGCTTGTTTTCGCCATCTGTTGGCGAAATTCTAGACTCTTTTCTACGATCGTTTGTTGACATTCGGGAGTCTTTTTCCGCAACCAACTGACAAAAATTGCTATTATTTTGCACAATCTTTGACGAAATTCCGATCGTTGACAATTTTTTTTCCACCATTTGTCGAAATTTACGATTTTTTTTTGTTTTGACAACTGATCGACGAAATTTGCTATTTGTTTTTGCGATCTTTTGACGTAATTCGCTACTCTTTTCTACGATCGTTTGTTAACATTCGGGAGTCTTTTTCCGCAACTAACTGACAAAAATTGCTATTTTTTTGCACAATCTTTGACGAAATTCCGATCGTTGACTAATTTTTTTCCACCATTTGTCGAAATTCACGATTTTTTTTTTTTTTTGGCAATTGATCGACGAAATTAGCTATTTGTTTTTGCGATCTTTTGACGCAATTCGCGACTCTTTTCTACGATCGTTTGTTGAAATTCGGAAGTCATTTTCCGCAGCCGAGTGGCAAAAGTAGATTTTTTTGCACGATCTTTGACGAAATTCCCCTTTTTTGCGCGACTGTTTGACTAAATTAGCGATTTTATTTGTTGTTGTTCAATCTTTTGACGAATTTCGCGATATTTTTCCGCATTAGTTTACTAAATTCGCGATTTTTTCCGCGTTCGATTGACAAACATCTCTATTTGTTTCAGTGATCTTTGGCGAAATTCTCAATATTTTTCCACGGTCGTTTTAAAAAATTAACGATTTTTTCAGCGACCAATTTTGCCAAGTTAACTATTTTTTCTAATTCCAATGCGTAAAATTCGCGATGCTTACCG
The DNA here is from genome assembly GCA_963931845.1 of Maratus michaelseni. Classification (NCBI taxonomy): domain Eukaryota; kingdom Metazoa; phylum Arthropoda; class Arachnida; order Araneae; family Salticidae; genus Maratus; species Maratus michaelseni. The sequence goes on from OZ007594.1 coordinate 98,750,229, forward strand.
CGATAGGTTGACAAATTGCATTTGCGTAAAAAAAAAGAAGAAAAATTCGCGGACTACCACTGAAATTAAAAATATATTCGCAGAAATATCAAATGTTTGTGAAAGAAGTTAAGATAAGCAGGCAAAATCTCACACTGCATTTTTTATTGTGGGGCCTATTTCTATTTTGCGCACGATTTGGGCAATCCTGCACGATATTTCAAACCCTGACTCTAAAAAAAACTTTCTCCCCCCCCCCCCTCCCTCCCCAAGAAACTCATGAAAAGGTGCCCCTGTAGTAAAACCTGCAAAAATAGAGTTGAAAAGGACTGTAAAAAATCTCCATTTTAGACAGATCTACATCTTAGCCAGTATAATTGTATTGCGTTTTTTTCGTCGAAACTTGATTTTTTTTGTCCGTTTGAGAAAGAATTATGTTATAGACACGTTTCGTTTAGACACGTTTCAATGTTATACACCTAGGCTCTTCAGAAGTGCTTTATAGAAAGAAGGTTTTAACAGTCTTAAAGAATACCTGAAAAAAACGGTACTTGTCTATAACTGAAAACTTTCATAATATTTTAAAATTCTACTTGCTAAGACGAAAACCTGTCTTAAACGGAATTTTTCAGAGGTCACTTGAGATTCCGTATTAAAAGTATTGCTGTCTCTGTATATATGATTCAGTAAACGCTTCTCGTTCGGAGAGGTTGCGGGGGAGGGGGGGGGGGGTATGCCACCACCTTAAAAAAAACTTTGCCCCCCCCAAGAAAGTTCTGAAATGGCGCCCCTGATTTAGAAATCCTAAAAAGATAGTTTTTAAAAAGTTCCATTTTTTCTTTCCTGTTATCATATCTTAAAAAAGAAACAGAGCAAAAAGTATATATATTTTTTAATAAATTCACTTACTTGCGCTTTCTACCTAGCATAAGAAAAGTAGTGCATAATAAAGTTCGGTGTCCATGCCAAGTTAATGTATTAGAACGGAATTTTTTTTGGATAAAACAAGAATTGCAGTCATGAAATTGGGCATGATTTTAAAGATAAACATTGAAGGCTTATAAAAGAGTGCGGCAAAAAAATTATTCTTACTCTTATACTTATTTTTGTTTAACAATTATTGTCCATATAGTATAGTGTAGATAAAATTTATTCCCTGAAGTACGGTCCAGAACCAATTTTTTCCCCTTATTTGTGGCCGGAGAAGGTCAATAGGTAGGACAACCCACTCTATTAGAGTCTGCTAATAGGTTTGTTTTCCTTTTGTTAATAAAAACACTTCCATTAGATCAGCCATACTCAACTATTTTTCTTGCGAGCCACAAACATACATATGCTACGTTAGGTGGCAACACATTATTTATACAATATGTAAAAATAAATAAAAAAAAAGATGCATTTTATGTAGCAAGATAACAATAAGTACTAGTTTTCGTGAAAACAGAAAAAAGTTCTTAATTATGATACGTATCGAATCCGTTTAAAGTTATTATTACTTCTAGGAAAAGGGCCGAAATTTTATGTAGGACAGATTTTTGATATCATTATAAATGGCCCCAAGGGGGGTTTAGAAGAAAATAATTCATGACTTCGTCAATTCTGAAGATATCAAATCCGTTTAAATTTATTATAAATCCTCTTAATATTATCTAAAACGTTTATACTGACAAGTTTTTTTATAGGTCCAATCCTTATAGCCAGGCCCGTACAGAGGGGGGTAGAGCTGTTACAAATTACCAGGGCCCGAGTCTCTTAAGGGGCCCGACTTTTGGTACTGGTTTTTAAATAAATACCAGTAAAAGTAGAATGATATTTTTTGCATAAAAATTTTAATTAAAATAATTAACAAATAATAAAATTTAAAAGTCAGAAGTTGCTTGAACGTCTTTACGGACTGGCTAGGAGGGGGGGGGGGGGTGCTCAGGAGGCATTAAACGTTCGAAACAAAATCCAGCTTTTATTCAAAATTAGCACATAGCAAAGATGCAGGCATTTATTTATTTATGTTTTATAGAACAAGTATTTTCTAAATTGTAAAACAATAACAAAAGTTACAATAGCGTCAGAAAATCGGCAACTTAACTCATGAACTGAATCAAAATTTAATTATATTTTCAATATTTTAAATTTCTATAGAAGTCCTTATATGAAAATATGTTACCAACGCATCATAAACTGTAATATTACTGTAAAATACTGTAAAAGAAAATAATAAAATTGTAAGAAAATACTATATAGATCTTCTAAAAAAGTACTATCCAACATATCTATTTGCTAATACAGTAAAGACTGTTTATAATGGAATTCTGCTGTAAACGGAAAATAATCATGGTTTGCCAAATAATTCCATGCATTTATACCTTTTAAGACGAAAAAGCTATTTAAAATGGAATTTCCTGTACATTTTCGTTTAAGCAGGTTTTATTTATCAGGTTTATGGTGGGGTCCCGCATTGGAAACATTACCGGGTCCCGCGGTCTTTCTGTACGGCCCTGCTTATAGCAAAAAAAAAAAAAAACAATCCCTGCCGGCTCCGCCTGCAAACAAGTTAGGTTTCGAAGTGGGCGTTTCCAAATGCCGCATCATGGCAAAAAGTTCATTTCTTCCGCAATTCTTAACAAACAGGCACCTCACGGTCTGCGCCTTCGAAATCTACCTGTGCCTGTAGGCCGAGCCGTCAGGGATTTTTTAATTTTGCTTTCCTGTTAATGCTCATGTGTTTCAAACTTATCTTAAAAAAAGGATTCAGGGTGGCAAAGCCCTTTGACGGAAAAAAGAACTGCTTCAATTTCCTTTTTAAAAACATGTTGGTAAAAAAAAAGAAAAAAAAAACTTATTTATATTTAGTATTTCTTAATTGATAAATTCTTGTATTGCTTTTTATGTTGATAAGTTTAAAAATTATCTTGCATGATAACTCTGACAAAAAAAAACTTAGTTTAGATTATTTCCTGTTTATATTCTGTAATTTTAAAAGCAGACTAGACTGTGGCCTATTGCCACACGTGTTCCAAAATCTTGCCCGTCCCAATGTATAATTCTGCCGACGTCCATGTCTCTTAGTATTGCAAGTTATATCTTATTATTTTCTAAGATTTAGAAGGCGAAGAACCGACCCTCCCCTGCATACGCCGTAAAAGTAAGCAATTTTTCTTTAAGTAGCAAAATCAAGATTTCTTTCTTTTTTCTTTCTTTTTTTTTTTTTTTTTTTTTACGAACGTACAATTTTATTTTCCACTATGAGTAATTATTTTGATCGTAAAATTTTAAAAAATTTAATAAAAAAAGAACTATATTATTTACGTTTCTTAAATACAAATTCACAGAATGTTATTCATTATAATCGTTTTCTTAAATTAAAATCCATATGATCGATTTAACTAAAAGTATATATGCATATTAGTTGAATTGATTGTACGCTTAAAAAAATAAAACAAAATTTCAAAACTAAACGAGCGCTGATCATCCTGCTAACCGCAAAATTCCAGAGAAAAGTATCAAACAGCGCCGAGTAGTCTAGCATTCGCTGGTGCACCTTATGAAACCATAGAAAACTCCAGCTATGAGAACTGAATAACCGCAGTTTTCGTCGCCGATACAGATGCCAGGTGACCATGGTAATAGAATACCTATCTATTTAATATCTATCTATACCTATCTATCTATACCTATCTATACCTATCTATCTATACCTAATCTATTTATATCTCCCTGCAGGTGACATGTATTCGAATACTCCTGTCTGAAATCGTGACCACTTGAGAACTTAGCTATGAAAACCACAGTTTTTATTTTCGTTACTGACATAAATGCCAGGTGGCTTGTATTCGAATACTTTTGTCCGAATCGAGATCATTTGAGAACTTGGCTGAATCGGGACCTCAGACATTTTGAATTCGAATCAGGCCCGGACTGGCCAGGTCGGCTGGTCGGCGATTGCCGAGGGCCCCCGGCCCAAGGGGGCCCCCAAAAATGGATATACGAGTACAACTTTATAATTAGTTTCATTAGACAAATTTCACTATTTCTCACTAATTTTACACGTTTACAATCAATTTTAAGCAGTGCCCAGTTGTTTTTTTGTTTATGGTAGCCTACGTAGTGGCGCTGTGTTGTGTCGCTGGCCAGACGGAAGAGGGCTGCTGGCTACTAATCGAGCTCTGTGTAGTGCCAATCATACTACGAGACTGAGCAAATCAGCGTCGCAATGCACCCTGAATCTGCGACGCTCATTAGCTCAGTCTCGTAGTTAGTGCAGCGTCATAGTTGTGTCAACATGAAACGTGTGTACTATAGTGGTGCTACGAAAAGGGAAAAAAAGAAAAGAAAGTCTTTAGACGTTGAGAAAATTTCGAAAAGTTAAAATACTTGGTTAACTAGTGCCACTTCTTAGTAGCAAAGTCATCCTTTGAGGGACAATAGTGATACATTAAATACAGGCAAGATAAATCGAATTAGTTTATTAGTTCATAAGTACTTTCCACATACTCAGTATTCTGAGTCGCCAATTCCGTGTTTGTGTTTCTTGCGTATTATTAGTCCAGTCATTCGGTAGAAAATAAAAGAAAGTTTTAGTGGGGTTTTAATATTTGGTACTTTTATGCTTTTTACTTTCTTCTATCTATAATAGAAGAAAGTATTGTAATCGAATTTTTTTTCGACGGTGTTACACGTTTTAGGGGTCACAGATTCCGAAGTACATGTTTTTACAAAATGTCTGTCTGTCCGTCCTCATTGTATCATTGAAAAGTGTATGAAGTTATGTTTCAAATTGAACCAAAATTTTTTTTCTATGTTTTTGGCTATGGCAAGCAGGTCCTACTTGAATTTGGGGATATTTCGACGAAAGGGGGCGCCGCGATCACGATTTTTGTTCCATTTTCACTATTGTATCATCGAAAACTGTATGAAGTTATGCAGATAATTGAACCAAATTTTTTGTATATGTTTTTGACTATAGCTTACAGTTCCCAGTTGATTTGGAGATATTGCGCCTGGAGCGGGTGCTGTGATAGCCACTTAAAGATTTCAATTTCAACGGGAATTACGGCACTGTACATTGATGTAACATGGAAACTTACCATTTTACACTATAAAGAATCCATTTTTACTATTACGTGCCGGTACGTAAGAACTAGTGTTTGCATCTGAGAGTTCTCGTGTGAAAACTTCTAAAAGAACATTTCCAGCATATTTTCTCACATCGGCGTTGCTTTGAAATAGTGCCAATCCCGAACTTATTTTGTGAGCAGAGGAAAACTTTTGAATTATAATTGATAGCATTGTCCACCAAGGATGACAGGACTTACTTTGCTGGTGGCCTGTCTTGGTGAGAAAAAGATCTCCGTGAGAAACCACAAAGTGCAACTACTTATTTACCCCTTTTTAGAAAGGAACCAATACCGCACTGGTTTGCAGGTGATGTCATGGTCCCACGGTACAAGTGGTCCTGATAAGCCCCTCCTCGGACAAAATCCCCTCCCATTGCGAAAACCATGAGCGAAAGGATTTTAATTAAGAGTTCAGATTGAGAAAAACGCTAAGAGGTTCCAGACCTCTGTTCGAGAATACAGGGTACGCCAAGTACCCGGGTGACTGCGAGAGAAACGCGGAGAGGTGCTAGACCTCTGTCAGAGAATACACCGTACGCCGAGTACCCGCGGGCGTCAGCAACGCATAGTTTTTTATTAAATAGACTGTAGGAGCAGGGATTGTCACCACCAATTTGCCACCATCACTTTTGAAATCAGTTCAGTAGTTCCAGAGATTCCATAGAAATTGTAATTTAGAAGGATTTTAGAACGCTTTTCCTTTATTACACCCTTTTTAATTTCGAATTTTTTTAAAAATTTGTTCTTAAAGAGCATTTACATCTTATAAGTAACTACAATGCCAAATTTCAAATTTCTAGCTCCTTCAGTATAAACAAAATCGCAATTTTAGAACGTTTTTCGCTCCTGCACCCTCCTGGGGTTAGTGACACCGACATAAAATATAGCCTATGTTGGAGCAGGGGTTGTCACCATCAATTTGTCATCACTTTTGAAATCGGTTCGGTAGTTCCAGAGATTCCATAGAAATTGTAATTTAGAATGTTTTTAGAACGCTTTTCGCTCATTTCACCCTTTTAAATTTCGAATTTCCTTTTTATTTTATTCTTAGAGAGCATTTACATCTTATAAGTAACTACAATGCCAAATTTCAAATTTCTAGGTCCTTCAGTATGAAAAATATCGCAATTTTAGAACGTTTTTCGCTCCTGCACCCCCTGGGGTTAGTGGCACCGACAAAAAATATAGCCTATGTTGGAGCATGGGTTGTCACCATCAATTTGTCATCACTTTTGAAATCGGTTCGGTAGTTCCAGAGATTCCATAGAAATTGTAATTTAGAATGTTTTTAGAACGCTTTTCGCTCATTTCACCATTTTAAATTTCGAATTTTTTTTTAGTTTGTTCTTAGAGAGCATTTACATCTTATAAGTAACTACAACGCCAAATTTCAAATTTCTAGCTCCTTCAGTATAGAAAAGATCGCAATTTTAGAACGTTTTTCGCTCCTGCACACCCCTGGGGTTAGTGACACCGACATAAAATATAGCCTATGTTGGAGCAGGGGTTGTCACCATCAATTTGCCACCATTACTTTTGAAATCGGTTCGGTAGTTCTAGAGATTCCATAGAAATTGTAATTTAGAAGGTTTTTAGAACGCTTTTCGCTCATTTCACCCTTTTAAATTTCGAATTTTTTTTTTTTTTTTTTTTTTTTTTTTTTTTTTGTTCTTAGAGAGCATTTACATCTTATAAGTAATTACAACGCCAAATTTCAAATTTCTAGCTCTTTCAGTATAGAAAAGATCGCAATTTTAGAACGTTTTTCGCTCCTGCACCCCCCTGGGGTTAATGGCACCGACATAAAATATAGCCTATGTTGGAGCAGAGGTTGTCACCATCAATTTGCCACCATCACTTTTGAAATCGGTTCAGTAGTTCCAGAGATTACCCCCTACAAACAAACAAACAAACAAACAAAAAACAATCTTTACTCCTTTATAATATTAGTATAGATTTCTTTGAAAACTCGGGCAACATGAACCCGACTCAAAATAGTGAAAACCTAACTTGAAACCGAAACAATTAACTCTTTGATAACGGGCCAGGATTTACTTCTAATTTTGCATTCAATCGTTCTACAATTTCCAAAAAAATTCCTTGTGACAGATTTCTCTTGAAAATATCCTAATATAAGTGTATGACAGATTTCAAAAAGTCGTACTAATAGAATAAAAAATAGTCCACTGGGATTATACAGCGTGTCCACGTATAACCTGACCGACCTTTATTTTCGCAACCGTTGGTCCTAGATGCATACTTCCAATTACAAAAATGGTTTAAATAAGGTAAAGAGTTACTTTTAACGTGATTTGGGTCAAGAAAAACATTTATTAAAAAAATACGAAAGTTAAATTTTTATACGGTCCCCCGGTCCTATAAGTGATATTTAGTAAATATTTACTGTGACACTAACAAGTACGACAAAGAAAGTCCCATTCATCTAACATTAAAATTGACCGAGTTCTGAAACTTTGAAATGAATGACTTATACCACTTTTTGGCATCTAAAAAGAGATGATTTCGGCCATGCTTTCAGGGGTCGTATATAAAGTACTTAAACTTATTTCAAGGTATCTGCGCTTTGAATAAATCGTACAACTATTACGATTGAGTTAATTTTTATTAGTTAAGTTTCAGATTAATTAAAATAATTGTATTTTAACATATGTTTTATTTTGAAAGGATTTGAGGCTATGATTTATTTTAACAAAAATTATTGTCTGAGTGCAACGAAGACTCATACACAGCGCAGTATTACTTTGCCCCATATATAGCTACGATGGATATTAAAACCTTTCGTCAAGCATAACTCAAAAAATATTTAACGGATTTCGTTCAAATTTTTACAGCAGGTACCTATAAAGGTGACAACGACGTCTATTTATTACCAAGAATAAATGTCAAACCGTTTGGAAATTATATTAAAAAAATAGATAAAAAAGCACAATTAAAGTACATACGTCACGAACATTTTGTGCGTACGTCATTTTCATCGGCGGGAGATTTTCGTAGACAATCGGAATTGAAAAGTTCATGGAGTACATGGAGCAAAAAAATATGTACGCACTAATATTCAGCACAATAAAATATATTTCAATTTAGTAGAAATCGAAAATTAATCTGGATTTTTTTCTGTTTGAAAGAAAAACTCCGCAATAACTTGGCAGACTTGGTATTAGAGATTTGGCGCAAATCTCAGCAATAGCAGCTTTTTCTATTTCGCGTGTGTAAATTAAAAAAAAATTCTTTGGCGTTTAAATAAAAGGTTATTTCTTTTTTTTTCTCTTTTTAGCATTTTAAATGGGATTAATGAAAGGCATGTATTTTAAATTAAATGAGTGAAAGGTTTATATTTAAATGAAAAGAAAAAATGTTATAGGAACAATATTTGGCGATTTATCAACTGCGCCAGGATAACATAAAAGTACCAATATATCAAACGGTATGTAGTACGTGAAATGAAACAATTATATTATAATCACCTATCGTACAAGAAAAAAAACTAATATTCTGCATTCAGAGGAAAAAATCCATCTCCTGTGCCGTAAGATTTGGCGAGTTCTTTTTTGGTGATAAGTTTTTCGATGTGATTCTTGGGATCTGCAGGATTTGGCTTACTTTTTCTAAATCTTATTTTTTTTGCAGATATTTTTCTATTTTGTATATTTGTCATTCTATTTTGTATATTTTCTATTTGGCATTTGGAAAAGAGATTTTTACCTTTTTATCTGTGCCTTCGGAAATATTAAAAAATAAAAAAAGATTTACATATATCAAGCGTATAATGTTATGTTTTGCATTTTTATACGGACCACTTCTCCATTTTTAGATTTTAAATGCTATTTATTATTTACTAGCCGTTTATTAATTTTTACAATTTACACCCCCCCCCCCCTGACTATAACAATTATTTATCACAAAAATGCCTCTTCGGTTTGTTAAATAAGTTTGTTTATGTATTTTCATTACTTATTACAATATCGAATATGGTGATAAAATTTTATTTTAGCATCGTGCTTAAATTTTTAAGATGGTGCAAAAACATGCTTTAATAAACGTATGCTTGTAAATATTTGAAAAACATGTTTTACCGCTCTCTTGAAAAATTTTGTAAGATGCTAAAACTACCTTTTGTCACCATTTAAAATTTTTTTCGCCAACCGACATAGGATACGAAACTTTTCCCCATTCAGATACACAGGCAAGGCTGGTCTCAAACAAGAGTAAAGCTAGCAACAATATTGTTTTAACTCTATAAGAGTTACAATAATGATAGTAAATGCTCCGATTGGCTTTGGGCACAATTACGAAAGTTTCTCTTAAAAGAAACTGTAGAAGAAGTCTTTTACATTTGTTTAAAATGAAGCTCGCTCTACAAAGTATTAGTTAATATTACAAACAACACTAATGGCATGGAGGCAAAAGTTTTAATTTAAATGTATATATTTGAAACCTTTCCCCCTTCCCCTATCTACCCCCCAAAAAAAAGAAAAGGAAAGAAAGTTACATTAATGAATTTAAAATGGCTTTAAGCCACGCTTTCTGACATAAGCGAACGCGATAACGAAACTTTCACTTAACTTAATAACAGGTAGCTAATATAGCCCTCAGGGTACTTTGCAGTTATACAGACCTTGTGGTTTTTTTAAAAAGCTTGAGACAATTCAGGTTTAAGAAGTTGAGATTTACTGTCAAATGATATAAACAACTATGAACACAAAATTGATGAATTATTATTCAGGTTTATGTATGTATTTAAAAAAAAAATTGCGTCTGATTACACTTATTAGATAAATTACTTCTGTTTGCATTTAATAACTGATAAACGGCTTCTGTATATTAAATGAATTGTTTAAATATTGGGAAGAGGTGGCGAGAGGTAGAAAGACGAGTAAACAAACGGGTAGGGAGATGAGTAGCGACATAGGTAGGCTGACGGGTAGCGAAACGAATAGACAGACGGCTAGAGAGAAAGATAAAAAAAGGGTTGACAGAGGGGTAGCGAGATGGGTCACGAGACGGGTAGAGACACCTGTAGACAGGAATGTAGCGAGAAAGGTTGCGAGACGCGTAGCGTGGTAGATAAAGAGACGAGTAGAGAGATGAGTACAGAGACGAGTTGACTGACGGATAATGAGATTGGTAGCGAGTCGGGTACAAAAACGTGGACGGGATTGTGACGGGATAGTGAGACGGGTATACAGACGAGTAGAGAGACAGTAGATGGGTACGGAGATGGGTAAGAAGATGGGTAGAGAGGCGTATAGCCAGACGGGTAGAGAGACAGATAGACAAGTTGTGAGACAAATAGACCAATGGGTAGCGAAGTGGATAGAGACACGGCTAGACGTACAAGTAGTTAGACGGATAGACATACGGTTAGAGAAATAGATTGGCGGGTAGCGAGACGAGTAGAGAAATATAGAGACAGCTAGCGAGACGTGTAGAGAGATAGACAATCGGTTAGAGAGACGGGCAGAAGAACGGATAGGAAAACAGACAGATTGTGGAGAGACAGACAGACAGGCAAAAGAAAAGTATGCGGATTGGCGCAGTAAAGGCGCAGTGGGCAGAGCCTCCTAGAGAATAATCAAGAAGTATCTGTTAAGCTTAACTTTGAAATATATATAATTTTTCAATTTTGCTGATATGAAGATTTAATGTAAAAGTTATTTTACAGAAGTCATCGAAAGATTTTTTTGTATACTTTAATAGTAATTTAGACTATAGTTTTGCAATCTGGTTTGTAGCAAAGCATGCTATCAATGTGGTTTGAAGTGTAAGAGTTTCTATAAACAGTTATACAAATAATCATATATATTATTTCCCCTGTCAACATCCCTTTTTCTCAGAAAATACGAAACGCAGAACGACGAATGAGATGGCATATGAAAGGATTTTGAACTGGCTTCTGACATAGCACACTTAACAATTCGTTAAAACATGTTTTTGATTAAAATTTGCTGAAAATTTAAAATTAAATCGCATTGTTTTCATAAAAGAAACGAAAGGTTTTCTTTAAAGTATCGTTGCCACAAAAATAAAATACCACATTATATGATGCTCAGCAATTATTATAAAAAACACCGCACGGGTTTATTTTATATTTATGATTAAAAAGCGAAATTGAAATGTTTAGATTTATATTTCTATGTCCCATGTTTTCCAGAAGCGGATGACGTCATCCTGTAATGCAGTTACAATACGATTGTTAATTTTTTTTCTCGCGCGTGCATTTTGCAATCTTGGATCAGTTTTTACTATAACTTTGATGGAATAAATTAGATGATATTCTAGCTTGACTAAAAACTAAATGTTGTTTGCAGATATTTTTATCCTTACTTTTTCTTTAGATGTTTAAACCTGCATCTAAGAAATATTACATATTGATAAAAAATGGTACTTCTCTATTATCCCGTCGACCACTTTTCATAACAAAAATCTATCGCCAAATAAACGGGAGAACGTTGCCATTGGAATATCAAAATAAATAAATAAATAAAATATAAGAATTTAAGGACACAATTGTTATTTTAATGAATGAAATAACTAATAAATCAGTAAAACATAATGAAAAATACACGCAAATGTCGCATTAAAAACCACTTGATGACGTAACAAACACGTATAATGCTTCTGATATCAAGTAAATGGGACTGCATTTTTGGCGTTTAATCTTACAGTTTGGCGATAGTTTTTTGTTATGAAAAGTGGTCGACGGGATAATAGAGCAGTACCTAAAAATTATTAGATTTCAGTGCAAAATCCTCGCACGGGCCCTCTGGTAGATATGTAATCAAGGAAGAAAATTTTTTAATTTACACACAAAAAAAGGTGCAACAATGAAATTAAATTTGCGTTAAGCCACGCTTGATGGAATAATCTATTGGCTGCAAATCCAATTACGTAACTTTAAAAAGCTTGGCGTTTTAAAAGATCCGGCGTTGTTTTTTTTTTTTTTTTTTTTTTTTTTTCAAGTTTTGCGCAATACACGCTTAAGAAAATGAGATTCTTTGCCACATGTTAAAAAAAATTATGACAACACATCTGATGAACGGTACTTCTTTTTTATTTTTTTAACAGTGTATATGAATTTATATATGATATTTTGTAATTCTATCATTTAATTTGCTCTTTTTCTTTATATTGTAATTATTAACCCTATGTTCTCAGCAATATCACTCAGACTAATCCCTTTGAGGGAAATCCTAGTATTATTTTCATAAGGTTTTATTTAACTTGCAATGATCGTCTTTCCAGTTTAAAATTTGTACTCGAAGTTTCACTCAATTTCAATGTCCAATCGAAGTTAAATTTTACATACTGACTTAAATCCGATGGCAATGTAATATTATTATGATTCTCGACGCTTACTATCTTATACATACTTATATTAGAGGATAACACACACAAAAAAATTCGGATAGATTATCGTCAACAAGTTTAAGAAAGAGTTTTAGATTAGATAACATAAACCTGCGATGGTTGTGTTTTTTAAATTTTAAAATTACGTTTCATGTATTTTTTAACGCTGAATAAAAAAAAAATTACCTTCACTTTTAACCATCATATCAGGATTTTTCGCAAATCGTAAATTTCAAGGTTAAAAAACAGTGAAAAATCTGATATTATAAAATAGATGTACGACTTTTTTATTCAGTTTAATTTTATTTAATTCAATAGTTTATTCAAATTTTTGGCTTATACTGGGTTTCTTGCAGCTAAACAGCTCAGGGGTCCGATGAGGTTGGGGGGGAAGGGCTTTGAGCTTTTTAACTTTGAAATTTGCAATTTGAGAAAAATCCTAACGTGATGGTTTAGAATGAAGGTCATTTTCGGATTCAGCACTAAAAAATCCATAAGAATCAATTTTCAAAAGATAAAAAACATGGCACAACCCAAAATTTGAAAGACAGTGTAATCTAACAGCATTTTAAAATCTGTATCATTTTGTAAAGAATTGAGGCTGTAGTTTTTCATCCTTTTATTTAACAAAAATTCTGTTATTTTTATCCTCTTATATGTACAGTACAATACAAATTGTATATTTTGCATTAATATGTCAGAATGATTATAGATTTCACAATTATATTAGATTGCAATGTTAATTTTTCTCTGAACTATTTTTTTGACATATCTGACGATTATTTATATATCTACTACATTTGTGAATGACCCCTATTTCGCAGCAAAAAATATACTCCAACTTTAAACAGCTATTACTCGGTCAATTTTAATGTTAGATGAATGGGACTTTTTTTGTCGTACTTGTTAGATTCACAGTAAATTTTTACTAAATATCAGTTATAGGACCGGGGGACCGTATAAAAATTTAACTTTCGTAATTTTTTAATAAATGTTTTTCTTGACCCAAATCACGTTAAAAGTAATTCTTTACCCTATTTAAACCATTTTTGTAATTGGAAGTATGCATCTAGGACCAACGGTTGCGAAAATAAAGGTCGGTCAGGTTATACGTGGACACGCTGTATGTCCCAACCGTAGTCAAATGTTCCAAGTCAACCTGACAACCCGGCGTCAACCCGGCTCGATCTGTAGTGTAGATTGGGCCGTGTTGCCCCACCCAATGCAGGACCTGAGACCAAGGGTTTTGCAGAATTCATAATTGTATGAAATTTAGATCATAGTCTGAAGAGGAAGGCAGAAAATGATTGCGGAAAATTTTTACTGACAGAAAATCATTAATGAAAATTTTCTTATAAATATGGATTACAATATTTGCAAATTTCATAATTTCTTGATGGTGTTCGTGTGCTGATTCTGTCGTGACCAATTAAATTTCACGACTTTTTTTCGTGATTGTTTAATTTTTTTTTTAATTTTTTTTTTGTGATAATTTTCCAAAATTTGCTATTTTCTGTGAATCATTGACGGAATTGATTTTTTCAACCCTGTCTAAATTCGCGACATGTTTTTCAACCGATCGACGAAATTCGCTGTTTGTTTTCGCCATCTTTTCACGAAATTCGCGACTCTTTTCTACGGTCGTTTGTTGAAATTCGGGAGTCTTTTTCCGCAACTGACTGACAAAATTTGCTATTTTTTGCGCAATCTTTGAAGAAATTCCGATCGTTGACGAATTATTTTCCATCATTTGTCAAAATTCACGATTTTTTTTTTTTTTTTTTTTTTGCAACTGATCGACGAAATTCGCTATTTGTTTTAGCAATCTTTTGACGTAATACGCGACTCTTTTCTACGATCGTTTTTTGAAATTCGGAAGTCATTTTCCGCAACCGACTGACAAAAGTAGATACTTTTTTGCGCGATCTTTGACGAAATTCCCCTTTTTTGCGCGATTGTTTGACTAAATTCGTGACTTTTTTTTGTTGTTGTTCAATCTTTTGACGAATTTCGCGATTTTTTTCCGCGACCGATTGATAAAAATCTCTATTTGTTTCAGTGATCTTTCGCGAAATTCACAATATTTTTCCACGGTCGTTTGAAAAAATTAACGATTTTTTCTTCGACCAAATTTGCTAAATTAACTATTTTTGTATAATTCAAATTCGTACAACTCGCGATGTTAACCGCGATCGGTTGACAAATTGCTTTTGCTTAAAAAAAAGAAGAAAAATTCGAGGACTACCACTAAAATTAAAAATATTTTCGCTGAAGAATCACATGCTTGTGAAAGAAGTTAAGATAAGAAGGCAAAATCTAACACTAAATTTTTTATTGTGGGGGCTTATTTCTATTTTGTGCACGATTTGGGCAATCCTGCACGGTATTTCAGCCCCTGTCTCTAAAGAAAACTTTGTCTCTCCCCCTCCCCAAGAAACTCATGAAAGGGTGCCCCTGCAGTAAAACCTGCAAAGAAGGAGTTGAAAAGAACTGTAAAAGAAGCTCCATTTTAGACAGGTCTCCATCTTAACAAGTATAATTGTATGATTTTTTTTGCCCGTTTGAGAAAGAATTATGTTATAGACAGGTTTCGCTTAGACACGTTTCACTGTAATACACCTATGCTCTTCAGAAGTACTTTATAGAAAGGAGGTTTTAACAGTCTTAAAGAATACCTGAAAAAAACGGTACCTCTCTATATCTGAAAACTTTCATAATATTTTAAAATTCTACTTGCTAAGACGAAAACCTGTCTAAAACGGAATTATCAGAGGTCACTTGAGATTCCGTTTTAGAAGTATTGCTGTCTATGTATATATGATTCAGTAAACATTTCTCGTTCGGAGAGGTTGCGGGTGGGGGGGGTGGGGAGGGTAGACCCCCGAACTCCACCCTTGGCTATGCCACTACCTTCTTAAAAAAAAACTTTGCCCCCCCCCCCCCCCCAAGAAAGTTCTGAAATGGCGCCCCTGCATCTGAGGTTCATTGTTTTCTTCATAACTAAAAAATAAATAAAAATGAGCATACCTGGGTTCGGATCAAAATCTCCATTTGCTTTTACAAAAATATAGTACTTTTTAATTTGCCTTTTAAATAACACAAAAATAAAATAACTAAGACACACTTTCGCTAATAAAAACTAACACGGACTTCAGTTCCTAAAAGTTTTATTTTTAGCCTAAACGGATCAACTGCCATATGTCTAGGGAATCAGGCATTAAAGAAGTGAACAGTGTTGTTGTTGGTGACTTTGGAACTGTCAAATTTAAACGAAACGACAGAGTAAAACCTCTTGTTGTAATGAACAGTGTGATACTGCGATACGAGTAGACGACGAATTGGTTTCTATTAATCCCACAACTTTGTTCCAACGAATTTCGGTTGCAAAGCACTCGGATGACGATATTGAGAATTTTTGACGTAGGATCCAAGACCTTATTCCGTGTCCCTATACGACAATGGCTTAAGGGGTCAGGTAACCTTAAAAGAGTGAGAAATTTGAAATTTTTTTTATTAGCTTATAATTAAATATGATTGTTCAGGAACATTTTGAAATAAACCCCATGCAAAAATTCACTTTAGAAGAGGAGTTATGTCTAAAACAGTCTGAGCTTTTTGTATATGATCAAGGGACAGTTTGATCTTTGAAGTCAATTTTCTCAAAACGACGATTTTGGTCATTGCGCACACGATTTAAGAAAAATTATTGGTTAGAATTTCATGAAATTTTGACTGAATGTCTTAACCAAACAGATGCACAAAATGACCTACGATTATGTTTCTCAAGTAACAAGTTTAGAATTTATGACTACTTTTGTAGTAAAAAAAACTCGATATTTCGAATTTCTCTAAAAAAAAAAAAATTCTCAAGAACTACTCATTTTATTTTTTTCATCGTAGGTCATTTTGAGAACACATTATATATGTACTCATTAAAATTTTTTTGAATGGTTTTAGCAATTCAAATGTGAAAAATCGTGCGCGCAGTACATGCAAGAATAATTCTTTCGTAAAAAAATTATTATATTTTAAATTAAATTTAAAAGCTTTATATGAGTGTAAACATTTTTGGAGAATTTTAATTTATAAAATAAACCTTTATTAATATGCATTTAAAATTTTATAATTCAAAGTCAAATAGTTACGGAGTTATGATAATTCTTACAGAGGTCTCCTTTTCATGTATTTTGTGAGTTCAAAGGTTACCTGACCCCTTAAGAAAAGGAACCAAATCTACTCTCTACAAGGCATCCAAACCCCTAACAACCATCAAACGGTTCAGCGGCAGGGTTCAATTCGTCATTGATGGTGGTTTTTAATTGCACAGGGCTGTTTGGTCCAAAAATCATTTTTTTTTTTTTTATATCCGACAAATATGTTGAGTACGTGCAGTCAAAATATTAACCACAGGCAGTAGTTGTCTTTGATGGCTACCTTGATGACATACAAAATGGTAAAAAAAACTGATGAGCGTATGAGACGATTAAGGAAACATGCTTTGACTGACGTATTGTTTGACGGCGCAACGATACCTACTACGTCCAAAGAAAAGTTTCTTGCTAACCCAAAAAATTAATATCGATGATGATTGACAAGTTTTCATCACCAGATATTCCAAGCAAGCAAGCAAAAGAATATGCAGACACCTTTATTATAAACACTGTTTTGTCCTTTGCTCCATAAAATGAGATGGTGAATATAGTTCGGGGGGATGTAAAGCTCTTAGTCATATGATAGGTCTCTACAGAGCTGAAAACGTTTTCTTTTTAAAACCTGGGAAGGACACCGTTTCTCCTACATCCTCTTCCTACATGCTATGAGCGGGTGTGATACAAAGTCAGCACGATTTATGCAAGGGAAAATGAAGTCTCTCAAAATTCTTGGGAATAATCCATATGTTGCAGACGTTGTTAAAGCGTTCAAATACCCGATCGCTACTCAGGAGATGGTTGCAGCTGCTGCGGAACGTTTCCTTGTCTCACTGTACGGCTATAGCGGGACGAATGTGCCTTCGCCGAACTACCTAAAGTATATTTCGTACAAGAAATCAGCCTTTGGATACAGTTTTAATATTGCTGCTTTACCACCATCTGCAGCTGCAGCGCAACAGCACTCTGTAAGAGTGTATCACCAAGTCCAGCAATGGCTGGGGGTTGAAAAAAATGCTAATGAGTGGGGATGGAAGAAAACAAATGCTGGCCTTGAGCCTGTATTTACTATACTACACCCTGCTCCAGCTGCTTTGTTGAAGCTTGTATCCTGCAAGTGCACAGAGAACTGCAACCGAAATTTTGGGTGCAAGAAGGCAGTGCTTTGTTGTTCTAACATGTGCCTTAACTGCGAGAAGAACTTCAACAAAATCGCAGTGTTGAGTCAAGACGAGGAAGACGAGTTTACTTTGAAACCGAGCTGTAGCTGCATTGCTGGCCCACTGAATCCGTAGGAAGAGGAACAAGCCATGCCACAAGGTATGAAATATTTACCATTAAGAAAACATTTAATCTATAATATTGGTAGCAATAAAAAAAACCCACTAATTACATACAACTATTTTTTATGTTGTAGATGTCGATGAACAGCAGGGATCTTCAAATAAAATAATGCGGAAATAAGACTTTTGCTTTTTTATTTTATGTAAATGTACTTACTAATGTACATAATTATTTATAATTAATTAATGATTCATAATGAGTCATCTTATTTGTTATCAGGCAACTTCATTGTAAAATGTAGTCAATCACATAGTCCTTAGTATCATTAATGGTCAATGTTTGCGTAAAATGGTTAGTTTTCATGTTACATCGATGTACAGAGCCGTAAGTCTGGTGTTTTTTTCTTTTAATAAACACTTTTTTGCTTTTAACCACCTCTTTTGTGGCACTCTAACGGATAAACTATTGATATTTTCTCCTCTTAAATTCATATACTTTCGACTTTCACGTAAAATGCACATTTTTGGAGTTATTAAAAAAAAAAAAAAAAAAAAAAAAAAAAACAGAGACTAGTCTGTTTTTATACGTTTTTTGTAAAAATAACGTATTTCCCGGAAAAAAATGTTGTTGGAAAATCTCTTATTTGTGTTCAGCGACCTAAAAATCATAAAGTACCAAATATCAAAACTTCACCAAAACTTTCTTTAATTTGCCCTTTTTTGAGCACTTAATGCTGGACTATATGTTTTGCTTTTGCCAGCGAAATCATTATAATAAAAGTCCAAATCACGTGACTGAGAGCGGATTTTAGAGCTTCCATACACAAATTACGCTTCGTTTCTTAATATTATTTTTGCGCCATCTGTCGGTAATTAATATAAATAAAGAAATTTTCTTTTAAAATTATACTTTGTTATGCATGTTCTGAATTCTGAAGACATTGCAAATAAAATGAATATTTCTTATAAAACGTAATTAGAATATAAGGAATATATAATGCCGTGTACTACATACTATTAATTATATCAATGCAAATAAAATTTTGTATTTTAACATACTAGAAACTTTGTAGTGAAAATAAATTTGTTATCCTATTTATGTCTATTGTTTTATTAGATTTATTTCTTGTTATATCTCCTATTTTAAAATATTTAAAGTAAAACCATTGACTATACTACAGACTGAAACTTGGTAGAGAAGCTGCTTCAACAAATAACGGATAAAAGGAGTGATAAACACTTTCACGCTCTGTATTCCAAAAAAAATATATTATACAAATGTAGTTAATGGCAACTTAGAAGATAACAGTATTGATGTTGAAGTAGAATTAGATTTCAAGGAAAAAAGAACTTCAAAGAAAAAGGTAATACCTGGTGAAAAATCAATAGACGAGGCTCCTGAAATCTCAAAACTATTAAGTGATCTTTTTCAGTGTTTAGATTGTGCCAGGGCATGTATCGAAGAAAGATTTAGTCAAAAAAAAAAAAAAAAGAAATTTCAGTAGATTGTCCCTGGTTAGACCCAAAGAAATTTAATGAAATCGTAATGTTTGATAGTTTTCCTGTGGAAGTCCTTTGTAGCATTTCTAATCTTTGTAAAGTTGAAAGAAGTCAGTTATAGATAGAGCTGAAAGAGTTTGCAGATCAGTCCGAAAGCTTTACAATGGCGGAAAAAATTATCATTAAAAGAAAACAAGACAATCTGAATGGAGCTGAAGAAATCTGTGAGTATGACGATGTAGAATGTGAATTTGAAAAAGACAAAAATCTTTATGGTTACTGCTCTGACAAGAAACAATCTTTTCTGTGTTTATACGCTTTTTCTGTTGTTTTTGAACTCTCAGAATCTGGAATGTTTACCAACCTGTATGTAGCTTACAAGTTTGTACACCTGTGAAAGGGTTTTTTCTAAACTTAAAATAGTTAAGAATTGACTTAGATCTACTTCTTTAAGCTAATACCTTATTTCTAATCTTTTCATGAATGTAGAAAGTTTTTTTTTTTTTAACTTGGATAAAGATGCCATAATAGATGAACAGGCCAAAAAGGCGTTTGGTTAGTAAACAGCCGTTCACAATCATATGAACTTTCTCAGTTCGCTGTATCTGTACCTAGGTATTGTAGAGCCATTTTTCTTTTTGTTATAAAACCTACTTTACAATTTGTAACAATTAAATAAAAATTTAAGAGGGCATTGTTTTTGTTTTCAATATGCTTCTTTTTTTTTTACTACCGTTGTGTCCCTTTTTAATAGTTACTTAGGTATTACAGAAGGATTTAGATTAATAGAGCTTCAACTTCTGTTATTTTGTTGCCTAAAACTAAAAGTATTTCTCACTCTTATTTTTAAGTAATAAACAACTCGTAAGTAAATAGTATACATACTTTTTTGTAGCATGGAACTAGTTTAGGTACGGTATGTAAAAATAATATAAATATTTATTGTGAAAGTAAACAAACTACATGAGAGAAAGCTTACTTTTTAACCCAACTATTTTCCAAGTGACAAAGTAGCTAAATGTGGTTTTTAGGCATGTAAACCTAATTTTCAAAAAGTAAATATTCTAATATTCTATGTCCTCTAAATTTCCCAGTAAGGGGCCCCTTTTCAGTCTCTAGCCGAGGGCCCCCAAAGGAGCCAGTCCGGGCCTGATTCGAATACTCCCATCACTAGTTCTCACCTACTGTTCATGAGATATCTGGTTCAACTCCCACCGGCGGCGGCAATTCAATCACCTCATTGGTGACTCGTACAAACACGCAGAAATCAACAACAGCAATCAACTGATCTCATGAAGCACTAAATAAATCATCCCCTGCAAGCAAAGTATGTGAAATGCTCACAGCACAAAGTCTGTCATCCCGCGCATCACATATGCGTACGACAGCATCACTCACGTGTGAATACTGCTTGTCTGACGTCAACAGGCCGTCTTCCTCATTGGGGATGGAGTGTGTAGCGATTTCATCTCACTTGAGCAGTATAAAGCGAGTTACTATAGCTTATCAGAGTAACTGGCTTGGCATTTTCTTGACGCTAGCGTTCTCGCCTGCTGTTCATGAGATCCCTGGTTCAACTCCAACCGTCGGCAATCCAATCTCCTCATACTGTATAAAAATTATAAAACGCAATAGTATAAAATTCACGCTTTCCCAGTTCCAAAGATTAAAAAAATAATAATAATAGGAGTTTTTTTTTTAATCAAATTTTTGCAGAATGCAAAAACTTTTTATGTTTTTTTAAATGTAAAAATACATGTGCAAATTTCATTGATTTTAAAAATTGTTTGATTAGTGTTGAAGATTAAAAATATGCGCAGAACCACGTACATGTAAGAAGAACGTTTGACATTTAGATGTTTTAATATTATTTTTAATTAATTATAAATAACAAGACGAATTTTCTCTTTCCTTAAAAATATTCAAAACAATAGTGAAGGTCTTAAATACATTTTACGCGATTCTCAAATTTTTATAAATATGTCTCGGGTCGCACGTAAAAAGTCAACGGGCCACATGCGACGGATGTTCTGCATTAGATAGTTGTGGACTGGACGCAATCCTGTGTCCACAATAACATCTAAACTCACGTTCCACAGAGACAGATGGGTGATCTAATTTCCTGGAACCACAAAACGCGTTACACTTTTTCCTCATCAAAACCATTTTTTTTTATTAACTTTTGATTCACTACTTACGTTTATGGACTGGTTGTCATCTGTTCGGTGATTTAAAAATAAAAACTCTTAGGGAAGATTCCACTTTGTTAAATATACGAGTATATATATATATATATATATATATATATATATATATATATATATATACATTTTTTTAATTACTGAAGTGTGTAGAATATGTATTTGAAACTATTTTGAATTATTCAAATAATTTACGAAGTTACTGTGCTTTGAACGGAACCGCGCGTGTGCTGAGCAGGGCTTAAATTGCGCCGGAGCTCACCGCGGCCCAGTGCAAGCGCTACCGAAAAACCGAAGCCTAAATTTCCCTTTCCTTTTCCTCCCATATCGAAGCTTTTGCATTCTTATCTAGTTTTTTTTTTTTTTTTTTTTTTAAGTTGTTAATCTTTTATTGCAGACGAGTACAAAATAACGTTAGTAAATTTTCTATTTCTTTTTCATCAGAACACTATCCATCCTAAGACTCTGCTCTGCACATTTACGAGGTCACTTTCATTTGTAAGTAGATATAATTGCCACGTAATGTTATTCTTACAGTAAGCAATTCCGCAGTTCTTCTTTTTCTATAAAAGCATCGAATCTTTCCGATCACGGCGTCAAATGTTTAATTTTATCTGATTTTCAAGGACTCATCACGAAAGGCTTGTATACGGAATAAGGAATCGATTATAGTTTAACCCTTTATCTACTGACTGTACTTTTAAGTACCATCAGAGAAAACTTTATATATACAATTTCTTTAATCTGTCTAATAGGGATAATAAGGTTTTGTTTTTATACAAAATACTTTTGTGGATCACATTTAGAAAGCACAGCAAAACAGTGAAATCTAAATATTTTATAAAGTGGTATTTTTCTCAACCTTTTACATAAGTGTAGATCTTCTCTTTTTAAAAATTGTTATATGAAAATTTTGCAACTATAAAAACCTTTCTATTTAATGATAGGATCACAATACATTCATTTACATTGTTCCGATAAAGAATTGTGATATTTCCTTAACAGCATTTTCTGTTAATTAATCTAATTATTCTTGTAAATATTTCACAAAAAGAGCTATTACTACCGCATTATTAAATCAGTTTTAATGAAAAACCTTATCTAAATTTCATATTATTATTAATATAAATTGTCTAATATACCTTCAGACATCAAGGAAGATAATTATTGAGATTGAACAATTTGTTGATTCATAATTCGGTAGATAAAGGGTTAAGATATGCACCTTTTATAGGAAATTGAAAAACTTTGTTCGATTCTTCAGCATATAAATATTCATTGTTAAAAATTTCATTAATTTTTTTCATAAAAATGCATAGTTGCGAACTATTATTTTTTGTGTTAACACTATTTCTGAATCACAATCCTTACTTTATTTAATAGCAGAATTCTGTGATTAATTAACATTAAAATTAGGCAAAGATTTCTATTCGGCCAGAGTGATAACTAAAAAGCGGAATATTTGACAGCTAATTAAATGCAGATAGATATATTTAAAATTTTTATTTTGCTAAAAAAAAAAATTGCTTTAAATTTTGCAAATACATATAATGTATGAAATATAAATATACAGATTGGAGTGACGGTGGGGGGAGGGGGGGGGCACGCTATGGTTAAGAGTACTGCAGAATATTAGGGCTCCGGTACTTTTTTTGTTAGAAATTAAGCCCTGGTGCTGAGTATCATGAAGTAAAAAATTCGATTTTCTCAAAACCATATTATTATTATTTTTTTAATACACGGGGCAGCATAGCGTTTGAACCCATCAATCGATTATCAAAAAATTAGTCGAGTTTAAAAGATAGACGTTTTCAGGGACCATGAACCTATTTAATGATTAAAAAAATATATAAAAAAAATGAGCTTTTAAATATTTATTTTTTCAACACTTTACAGTTGAGGAAATCAAACAAACAAAAAAAAAACGCGAAATCAGTACTTTAAACAAGCGCCATTTTGTGTCTCTAGGTCAATGTAAATGTAAATAGGTTCTTGCCCCGCAAATTTAAATGGTTTTCATTTTTGTGTTTAGGATAATTTTACGATGCAGCGCGTGAAATCGTGCTCGCTACACACATGCGTTCTAAAATAAGGACGCCGCTGCCAGTTTTCATAACGCACAAAAAAATTGTCCAAATAGATAAAAATGCATGTGTTTAAAAGGGAAAAATTCGAAGTCGTCATTGGTCCATCATTGAGAAAACAAATCCTTTTGCTCAATGCAAAAACTATTATGTTTTCTGAATGTAAATTATTTTATTAAAATTTTTATTTATTTTAAATATTGTTTGATTAGTGCTTAAAATATATATATGCACCATTGTAACGCATACGGAACCGCGTACATAATAAGAAGAATATTTGACATATACAAAGTTTTAACATAACTTTAAATTAATTATAAATAACAGTTCAAATTTTGTCTTTCCTTTAAAATATGCAAAACAATATTGAATGTCTTAAATATCTTTTACGCGATTGTCATATTTTTATAAATATGTCCCGGGTCGCACGTAAGAAGTCGGAGGGCCACATGCGGCTCGCGGGTTGAGTATGATCTGGATTATATTGTTGTGAATTGTGTGTTGTGTATCCTGTGTCCACAACAACCTATAAATTATCGTTTCACTGAGATCTAATTTCCTGGGAAACGCAAAACGCGTTCTCATCAAAGCGATTTCCTTAAAAATGAACTTTTTTGATTCACTATTTACGTTTATGGCCTAGAACTAGATGCTATCTATTCGGTAATTTAAAAAAAAAAAAAAAAAAAAAAACTTTAAAGGAAAATTCCATTTTGTTGGGTAAAAAAAAAAAAAAAAAAAAAAAAATCTTTTTTTTTTTTTTTTTTTTCCTAAGCAAAAGAAATGTGTGTTCAATCTGTATTAATAATTTTAACTTGGAGTGTAGTTCCCATATGAGAAAATATAAAAAAAAATCTATTAATTTTTAGTTATGCTATTTCCCACACCAGGGAAGCAACCAGCGTAAAAACATCTATCATGTGAAAAAATTTACGAAAACAAAAATTTGAAAGTTCACAAGCTTATTCTGAAGATTTGTATATAAAAAATTAAATGTAAAATTTATTTTAATTTAGTTACCCTATTTATCGCCAGGGCACGCTATAAACGCAAAAGAAAATTGTCTTGAATCAGTACTACTTATTTTTAACATCAGTATAGTTGTTCCACAGAAAATCATATTAAAAAAGAAAAAAAAATCCTTTGCATGGTTTTTCGTTCTTGTTATTTATTGAAGCAGGAGAAAAAAGCATTTGAATTAGGCGAAAAAAATAAAATAAACTCCCCTCTGACATCGCTGTATAGTTATGGCTCTGCTATGAACGGTAATAGTCCAGTCAATCTAGGCTTCTGCATGGAAAGTTTTGGAGAAGTTTTTTTCTCTTTCTTTCTTTATGTTTTTGGGGGTGCTGAACACGAATTTCAAGTTTGCCACCTCGTATCTGGTCTGCTTAAAAAAATATAAGCGAAAAACCATGAAAAAATCGGCGTTTTTTTCGGTTTTTCCCTTGTATTCCGGAAAGGGTTATATATTTTTTAAACAATTATTGCACCAAATTAAACTAGAGAATATTTCCTACATTTTTCATACACAATTTTTTTTCTAAGATGAATAGTTTTGGCATACGAGTAAAAGGAATTTTAACGATGTAATTGAAATTCCATCATCGGAGGGCGAAAATGCACCCAATCATTATGCATCCATTTCAAACACCAATTTGAAGATGTTTAGTTATTTCTGGTTGCATTTCAAATATGTTTACATTTTCTTACCAAGTTTTAAACCTTTTATAGCACTAAGAAAATAAATTGAAATCAGGTGATTAGGAAAGATATAAAAATACAATCACTCTGCATAGATGAGAGAACCAATTTTAATTTTTTTAGTAATCTGATTTAAGTACAATTATAAGTATTGTAAGTTTAATATAATAACATACGTGGAAGATTATAAACAGAAAAAAAGAGGAATGCAGTGTTGTTCTCCAATTAATGCCGTTTTGGTCGCTTTGAAGGGCCTGGTTGGTGTTCTTCAACAGGAGGTTCATCAGTGTCTTCCTCTTCATCATCATCACTTGATGGCTCAGGTTGTGTCTCCACTTGACTTAAAATATCCTGTATTGGATCGTCAACTTTTGCTTCCAAGTCATCTTCGGCGATGAAGGAGCTGACATTGTCACAATGGCCATCGCAGTTCAGGTAGAGGAGCGAACAAAATAAACCTGCTTTCTTACAGCCACACATTCCACTACAGTTTGTTTTGCATTTGCAGGATATTTTTCGCAGAATAGTTTCTGGTGAGGGAGGTTTAGTAGTTGTTATGGGTATTGTTCCGTACATTAGCTCAGGTAATCTCGTTGGACTGTATTTCGTTAAGAAAACTAAGATGATCATTTCGTACTCAATAAAAAGTGGAGTTAAAACTTAACTAATTACATTTATTTACAAGGAGAACAAAATTGACTGGCAGTGGTTGGTACACTGCGCTTACGTCTCAAGCAAAAACATCACTACTGGCGGGAATGGGAATCCGCTCCGCGCATCATCCCGTCTTGAGCGCTCGGCAGCGCCCCCTGGATAACAAAATGTTCTACGGAGGAAACACTCCCCCGGGGATTGAAATGCAATTTCAATATACATTCACATATAAATTTGCAAAAATTATCATAAAAGAAAAAATTATAAGATATAACAACTTACATACACAATAATAATACAATCATAAATGCACTATAATTCAACATTACATACAGAAATAATATATACCTTAAAAATTGCTTAAAGAAAGAAAAGAAATCTGTTACTGAACTGGTAATATACAGACATCTCTGACATTTCTCTTATAAATTCGTCCGTCTGGTAACCGTAAGTTTACGGTTCGTATTATATTGTCCCTTCCCTTAAAAATTTCAACTATCCTTCCAACCTGCCATTTGGTGGAAGGTAAATTTTCCTGCTTTATTAGTACTAAAGTTCCTTTCTGTACATCATCCTTTTTAAATTTCCATTTCCCCCTCTGCTGCAGATTATTTAAATAATCGCGCTTCCAAGTCTTCCAAATTTGTTGACTAAATTTGGTGATTCTCTGCCATTTTGCTAATCTATTTTCATTAATGTTATCTAAAGGTGGTTCGGAGATCGAACTGATAGGTCTACCGATTAAAAAAGGAGAGGGTGTCAAGGTTTCAAAATTTTCGAAATCTGGGGACAGCGGGGTAAGGGGACGAGAGTTCAAAACTCCCTCAATTTCCGCTAGTATAGTAAGAAACTCTTCTAAGGTTAATTTTTGATCACCTATTACCCGTTTTAAATGAAACTTGAATGATTTTACAGCCGCCTCCCAGAGGCCACCAAAATTCGGGGATTTGGGGGGAATAAATTCCCATTTGACACCTTCATGGGTTAAAAAATTACACAATTCCTCATCTGGGAAACTAATCAGTTTATGCAATTTTTTCAACTCTATGTCAGCTCCGATGAACGTTTTTGCATTATCCGATAGGATTTTTGCACATTTTCCCCTTCTGCCAAAGAAACGTTTTAGACTAGCTATAAAAGCCTGAGTTGTGAGATCTGAAACAAAGTCCAGGTGTATTGCCTTGGTGCATAAACACACATACACTACGACATAAATTTTATTCAATACGCCCTTCCTTTGATTTTTAAATTTAATAGAAAATGGGCCACAGTAATCCAGACCTGTCACCGAAAATACAAAATTTGGTGTCACACGTTCCCCCGGAAAATCAGCCATCAATTGGGAGCTGACAACAGGTTTATTCTTGAAGCATGTCACACATTTGTGAACAATGCTTCGGCAATTATTCCTGCCATTAAGTGGCCAAAATTTTTGTCTTACATGAAAAAGCAACGCTTGTGGGCCTAAATGAAAATATTTGAGATGGAAGTAATTTAAAATAATATCCGTTAACTTATGATTGGCAGGCAAAACCATTGGAAACTTTGAGTTAAGCGGCAAATCTGCATGTGCTAAACGGCCGCCAACTCTAATTAATCCATCCTCTCCTACAAATACGTTTAAGGAAGATAATCTACTTTTATTGTGAACAGGCTAACCTTTTTCGAGACATTTTAATTCTTCCCTAAATTCCCCCCTTTGTGCTGACCGAATTAGAAACGATTCGGCCTCTCGAACCTCGTCGAGGGATAGTGGTCCACTTCTTCTCTTCAATTTAGTTCGAGAGTTGAAGGTGAATCTAAAAATAAAACTCATTATACGAATTAATTTTACAAAATTATTAGTACATGCAAAAATATGATTAATTAACGGTTTATCGTGAGAAATAGTTAATGTAACAAAATCATCATCAATAATGTTCACGGAGTCTCGTTTTAGTTCGTTTATATATATGTCCTTGTTAGGAATCACTAAAGTCTGGTCGTTGTTACACAGATCTAAGTCTTTCAAAAACTCTGGTCCAGTCCACCATTTGGAACTCTGAACGAGAAGGTCACACTTGACACCTCTTGTTAGCAAATCTGCAGGATTCTCGGACCCTGCACATTGAAACCACCTGGATGGGTCTGTCAGAGCTTGGATTTCCTTTACACGGTTCGCCACAAATGACTTCCACCTGTTCGCAGAGCCTTTGATCCAGTACAAGACAATCTGCGAATCTGTCCACAAATACATAGACGATGGTCCCTTGCGATCTAGTACCGTTTTTACTTCACAAGTTAAGCGTGCAGCAAGTAATGCTGCTAGAAGTTCAAGTCTAGGAAGTGACACTTTTTTCAATGGTGCCACTCTGGATTTTGATGTAATCAAATTTAAGGAAGATTCACTTAGTGAATCAATTTGTAGATACACGGAAGCACCGTATGCTTTTGGGCTGGCATCGGCAAAGGTATGCAAAGTTAGGGTGTAACTGGAGTCATCGGGAAACTGAAAAATGTTCCTTTGAATTTTTAGATTTCTCAACTGGGGAAGTTCAGAACACCATTGTTCCCACGTCTTTGTAATATCGGAGGGCAGTTCTTCATCCCACGTTAAGTTCCTACTCCACAGTTCTTGAAATAAACATTTAATTCGTATTGTATACGGAGAAATTAGACCCAGAGGGTCAAATATTCTACCTGCAACTTGTAATACAAAACGTTTTGTATTTTTTGCATTACGCAAAAATTCGAGCAAATTATCAATATCTATCAAAAGTATGTCTTGCTTGGGTTGCCACGATATCCCCAAAACTTTATGTATTGTACTATCCTCAAAAGGTTGTGGCATAGTACTAAATCCACGATTATCCCATATTTCCATTAACTGGTTGTTATTCGAAATCCACTTCCGTAAATTCATGCTAGCTTCCTTCATTATTTTATGAGATTGTTCCGAAATGTTCACCGCATCTTCGACTGTGTCTGTCCCGGTTATTAAGTCGTCCACATAAATACAATTGTGGAGTACTTCTGTCGTTATTGGATATTCCGTTTCAAATTTGTTAAGATGATGCTTAATTGTAGCAGATAGCAAAAATGGGCTTGAGTTCAAGCCAAATGTTAGGCGTGAAAATCTGTAGACGATAACATTAAATGCGTCATTGTCGACAGGATTCTTATCTATAAACAAAAATCTAAGAACATCTCTGTCCTTTTCGTTTATGGCAATTTGTAGAAAAGCCTTCTCTATATCTGCTAGAAAAGCAATTTTGTTTAGTCTGAAAAAAATCAATAAGTGAAAAATATTAGGGTTTAAATTAGTTCCTGCGTCAAGGCAGTCGTTCAAAGACAATTGTCCTGCTTCATGGGAACTTGCGTCAAAAACTATTCGACATTTAGTATAAACACTATCTTCTCTAAATACTGTATGGTGCGGTAAGTAAAAAACTGGTTTATCTGAAGGGTTTTCTAAATTGGGTACACTTTCAATTATGTTCATCTCTAAATACTCATTCAAAATATTGCAATATTGTTCGTATAACTTTGTATCACGTTTCATTCTTTTTATAAGACCTGAGAGTCGCGCTTCGGCGGTTTTATAATTATTTTCTAAATGGTTCCAATCCCTTGTCCAAGGGAGACTGATTTCATATCTATTATTTTCAAAACGCACAGTTTCATGAAATTTTTCTAAAATTTTCTCGTTTTTAACACTGTTTGGGTCATCTTTAATTCCCAACGTCTCTAAGTCCCAAAAGGTTTTCAAATCTAATTCATCTTGATTTTCTATTAAATGGCACGTGAATTTACTTTCATTTCTATCTTGTATTGTTCCACCCGCGATCCATCCTAAATGAGAATTTTGTAAAATTATAGAAGTTTTAGGAATTTTTATTTGACCAGCTAATAACAATTCGTAATATACATCTGCTCCTAATAACACTTGAATTCGCTGAGGTTCAAAAAATCTTGGGTTCGCGTAGGTTAAATTCTGTGGTAAGTGGAGATTAGAAATGTCTACGGCGCTTGAAGGGGTTAAATCAGTGATTTTAGCAACCAAAAACATGTTGGATAATTTTTTAAAACTTCTATCCTTGTTGGAAATTTCTACATTTATTCTGCTTTTAATTTTACAGACAGAATCATTTAATCCAGTAATTAATGACTTGACCTTATATTTTTGCAACCCTAACATATCTGCTACAGAAAACGTGGCCAATGAGACATTACTCGCAGTATCTAAAATCGCAATACAAGGAAAAAGAGAATCATTACTTCCCCTTAAATAAATCACAGCTGTCGAAATCAACCCATTATAACTGGAGCAAGACAAATTTTGATCATAGTTGTTTTGACAGCTCAATGTTAACGCATTTGTGGTGGGTTCTATTGAATTAGAATTTACGTTATCTTCCGTTTTCAACTGCGGTTCATTTGCAATACAATTAACTTGCCTATTTTCATAAGCAGGTTTCGAAAAATTAGCTCCATGAAGAGAACTATGATGGTTGGAGTAACAAATCCTACACTTATTATGCAATTTATTACATCGATTAACAGCGTGAGATAACGATAAACAGTTATAACATAACTTCAACTTCCTTACTTGGTTCAATTTCTCTTGAACCGCTAAATTTAAGTACCTTTGACATCGAAATATCATATGAGGTTGTTTACATAATGCGCAATTAAATTTATCATTCTGTAATACTAAACTTTTTTGTTTCTGAGTAATTTCATACCTAGGTTTCGCAACGGTGTTACTTTTTTGTAGGTTTTCGAGAGCTTGAGCCCTTTTCAGTAAAAAATCAATAAAAATATTCCATTCAGGCAAGTCGTTACAGTCAAGACTCATTTCAAATGCCTTTCTTGACTCATCATCGATTCTTTGTAACACAAAATACATTAAAATTGATTCTGATAAGTTATTATTTTCTAGTCCTAATTGTTTCAGAGCCCTCAAATGACTCAATAAATTATCTACCAGATTGCGTATTTCTTTCGCATTTTCAATTTTTATTTTGTTGTTACTCAATAATTCAGAAATATGAGAATTTACAATTAACCGTTTGTTTTCAAATCGTTTTTTTAAAGCTTCGAATAAGGAAGCATAAGAATCATCAATGTTTTGCAATTGTTTCACAGGGCCTGTTAAAGCCGATTGTAAGTAATATAATTTTTGAGCATCATTTAATTCATCATTGCTATCGATCAAGGTGGTGAATTGTAGTTTAAAATTAAACCACTCTGTGTAACGTCCCGAAAATTGGGGTAAATTAATTGACGGCAATTTAATTTTTGACTCATTAGCATTAATTCTATCATTATTATTTTGACATTCAACATTAGAAACACTAGGCTTTATTAAATCAAGAAGACTTACTTCGAGAACTTCTACCTGTTCTTCTATCTCCGTCAAGGAATTTTCAAATTCCGGTAAATCATCATCAGAAATTACCGAATACGACTCGTTGCGTAACTCATCTGTTTTCTTTTTTAACGTTTGAAGAGCATTTAACTTGAGTTCCAATTCTTTCTGGCCAAGTTTTGATTTTATTGCATTTGATATACGTGTAACTTGGCTGCGTATGTTTCCGCGTTTCCGATTGAGGATTACAGTACATTTAATAGTAGCCATTATAATTATCTATAACTACATACAAAAATCCAAGGGCGATGATTCTTTACAGTGTTCTAAATGAGCGCTGGGGCTCGAAGGACCAAAACATGTTCCGTACATTAGCTCAGGTAATCTCGTTGGACTGTATTTCGTTAAGAAAACTAAGATGATCATTTCGTACTCAATAAAAAGTGGAGTTAAAACTTAACTAATTACATTTATTTACAAGGAGAACAAAATTGACTGGCAGTGGTTGGTACACAGGTTGGAAACAGGTATGATACCTCTCTTTTATTCCAGCCCCATTCCTCAGCATTTTTACAGTTACCTTAGTCATAGCTGTATTTGGTGGTAAACTCGCAGACAGTGATATCGAGCTGCATCTTCTGTTGGAGGGAGCGATGCAATATTTGCAGCGGTCTTAAAAGCAGATTTATGTAGCACCTGTACCTCAGGCTATTTAGGGAAGGTGTTGCTTTCCCTCTGAATCCGTACAGGTGTACCAGAAATAACAGTCCAGCTTAATAACATCGTCGGCTACAGCACTAGGGTGTTTAAATATATCGACCACATGTTGTAAGTCGACAAATTTCTTCAAAATTTGAAGGTATTTTGTTTTCCTTGCACGAATGATATCGCATCCACTCATGGCATGTAGAAATAGGATGTGTTTGGCAATTAATTTATCGACAGCACCCAAAGGTGAATAGATCTTCTGGAGACTTTTCCCTTTTCCTTGTTTCAAGAAATAAACATTGGGAAAATTGCAAAGTCCAATTAAGAATACCAGAAAGTATACATCTTCACCAATGACTATCACGTTCTCATGGTTAGGTGCCAACTTGAGAGTAGTGTTGATAATGAGTGTGTCGGAATCTTCTTTTGCCTGCTTGCAAACCATATTTTCAGAGCCAAATCTACACATCAGCAGGGCAATTAAACGGTTTTTTTCCTTGTCGGTTGCGAGAAATTTCCCCTGAAAAACCGTTGCCATCATAGTCTCATTAAAAACAACCTCATTAGATACCGTTTTGTGAGATCGTCTATCACGCTCAACAAATTTAGTGCTCATTTCAGTAATGTTTTCTGGGTATCCATCGAAGATTACTAGAGCGTTCGCTGCGTATTTCGACTTAACAAAGTCCACATAGCTGTCATAAATTGATCCAAATGATTGACCACCCTGCCATAAAACTCTGTGCAGCAAATACCCGCCATGTATGACATACATACATCTGCTCTCAAAAGTGATGTCTGGTGGGAGTGGAGGGAATTCCTTGTACAAAAAGGATTTGGCAGTTTTTCGCATTCCGGATTCGTCAAAAAGAGACAATGGGTAGGCAGAGAGCTCGTAAGTCAAATATTCCTCAAGTTCTTTGTCAGATTGCTTCATTACACTCATTCTTTGGAAGAGTGCTGTAGAGTTGATGTGAATTTTTTCTAATGGCTGCACTCTTTCATTACGCTTGAATGTAACGGAATGAAAATCGCTGTTAATTATTCCTGATATGCCAGCAGTGCCAACTTCCTGTGCCTTATGACAGTTTATTCTCTCATCTCCAACAATCCCGGTAGAGATTGAAATGAGATCATTTGTTTCTCGAAAAGGAATGTGTTGGTGAACCCATTCCAATAATTTATTCATATCAGCGTTGTCCCAGGCAACTCTGGAGTTTCTCATCTCTACATGTTGTTCAGAAAATCTGTCCCGCTGAACTCTTCAATTTCTTCGCATATTCGTTGAAGTGCGTCATACCCATGGTCAATCTTGCCAAAACTCCTTTACTGACCCCACGCCCATGAGTGGGTCCACTTACTGTTTTCATGGTCTTCATTAAAGATTGCTCTATCGTCATGTCAGTACATGCTCCTGACCAGAATTTGTCCGTACGGCGAATGGCGAATCCTCCATCAGTTGTGAATTTTTCAAAGTCATCAGCAGTCATTTTTTCCTTCAAATGATGCATGTCTTGAAGATACAGGTAAGAGCACTTGGTATACAAATAGTGACCACTGGCGTGGAAGTATGGCAACATTCTGTATATAGTTTGAAGATGCAAATCCCAATCACCTTTTCTTTCAGATTCAATGAATTGTTTGACAATAGTCACCATATCAAAGTATTGGATCCACAGTTTTGCTGTAGGGCCTTGCTGCTCGAGTGATATCATGTGCGTGGTGCCACGGGGGTGTTTCAAGGACACCTTCCCACGCGTTTTGCATTCACAAAAACATTACATTCAGCGTTTTCGCTCTGCGATGATGGAATTTCAATTATATCGTTAAAATTCATTTTACTCGTATGCCAAAACTATTAACCATAGAAAAAAAACACTGTATATGAAAAATGTAGGACGTTTTCTCTAGTTTAATTTGGTGCAATAATTTTTTCAAAAGAATTTAACCCTTCCCGGAATACAAGGGAAAAACCGAAAAAACTCCGATTTTTTTATGGTTTTTCGCTTATATTTTTTTAAGCAGACCAGATACGAGGTGGCAAAGTTGAAATTCGTGTTCAGCACCCCCAAAAACATAAAGGAAGAAAGAAAAAAAACTTTTCCAAAACTTTCCAGGTAGAAGCCTTTTTAGGTCTAAATTTACTGGACTATAATTACTGAAGGTAGTATTAACTACGTTATGCGCGTTCTAAATTGTTTTTATAGATTATCTTTTTTCATCGTATCTAAAGATAAATTTTCATAAAAATATTCTGGTAGTATTTGAAACTGTTTCATAATCTATGCTCTATCCGTGGAACGCATGATTTTTCTATATAGTTTATTTTGCACCTTGTGTGCTTGGAGCAATAGATGTCAAATTACAGGGCTGCCACTGAGGATTATTTTTTTAATTCTATCGCGTACCACTTTCTCAATATTTTTTTCCCTTTCACACCATGTGCAAGAGAAATGTATTATAAAATTCATATTTTTTTTCTTTCACACCATGTGCAAGAGAAATGTATTATAAAATTAATATATTTTTTTTCTTTCACACCATGTGCAAGAGAAATGTATTGTAAAATTTATATATTTTTTTTCTTTCACACCATGTGCAAGATAAATGTATTATAAAATTTATATTTTTTTTCTTTCACACCATGTGCAAGATAAATGTATTATAAAATTTATATATTTTTTTTTCTTTCACACCATGTGCAAGAGAAATGTATTATCAAATTTATGTTTCAAAAAGAGTGGTTCGAATAGAATATAAAAATAGTCGTCAGTGCCAGCATTTCGTTTTTGAATTTACCTCAATTCATTTGAACTCGAGCAGTTTAGCTTTCAGACAAAAACAAAAACAAATCTTTAAAGCAAGTTTACGCATTTTTACATTAAAAAATGCTCAAAACACTAAACCAATCATAAGATCAATTAATAATTCCCTAAAAAAATCCAGAAAGATTACTAGAACATTTTAAAAGGATGAATTACATCCCTAAACAAACTCTTAAGCAAGTAAATATAGTTCATCTTTCGTTAACGTTATTACTTTACTCTGCACGAAACACGTTTTCTGGGAAAAGAATGTTTGAAAATGAGTGGGCGTCTATTGCATCTTCATGACCTTCAGTTGAATACCATTACAAAAGTCTCGCTGCAGACGCTTCCCAATTATTTTTTCCACTTTTTCTTTTTGATTTGTTCTTAAAAAGGCAACTTAAAAAGAAAAACAAAAGTAGCTCACTATGTAATGCAGGCAGTAAAAGAAGAAAAAAAGGAAGAAAAAAGAAATACTACTAAACTTACCAAGGTCTCATGGCATCAAATTCAGACAGAGTTCAGGTGCATCATATCACATTGCATTTTTAACAAAAGTTTTCTTTATATATTTACTTTATTATTTTACATAAATACTGCTTATCTCTTTATATGCAAGAAATGTAATAAGATTAAACGTTAATCTGAGTTTTGCTTATTTTTTTAATATTGCGTTAGTTTACTTCTGAACCAGTGAAAAATTTTATACAGTTTTTCATAACTAAGTATTTTATTGATAAAGCTTTTTACCAGAAAAAAAATAGCGTTTTATTATATAGGGCAGGCTATGAGAAATGGTTTGGTTATCTTAATACGATATGATGATTCTGGCATCACATATGGACTAAATGATTTATGATATGTTTGCAAAATTTTATATTATATTATACATGTTGCGTTAGTTTACTTCTGAACCAGTGAAAAATTTTATACAGTTTTTCATAACTAAGTATTTTATTGATAAAGCTTTTTACCAGAAAAAAAATAGCGTTTTATTATATAGGGCAGGCTATGAGAAATGGTTTGGTTATCTTAATACGATATGATGATTCTGGCATCACATATGGACTAAATGATTTATGATATGTTTGCAAAATTTTATATTATATTATACATGTGTGTGATTTTGTATTTTAAATAATAACCGAATATAATAATGCCAAAAGTTTTTGCACTCTGGGCCATATCTGCCCCCTCCCACCTCACAGGCTTTTTAATTTAAGGCTCTCCCATGCAATATTTTTTTTTTCTTTAATAGCGCAATTTTTTTTTTTTTTAATAGAGCAAATAAGAGTGTACCTTTCTAATTTTCTAGAGTTAATTTCTGATTTAATGTTCGCAGGTTCTTTTATGCATATACCGTAAATACTCTGGATAGTGAACACCGCCTGAGCACGGAGTTTATCCGCTATTCGAAGGTATCCACTTTTCAAAGGGAAAAAACGATAAAAAATTTTGTGTTTTGGGTATTGAAAAAGAGTCCGCCATTCGATAGTGCCTAATATAGAGGTTTAACTGTGTATAGTGTTTTGGTGATTGATAAAGAGTCCGCTAAACAGAAGTATCCGTTGTTCTTTAGTGCCCGTTATGGAGATTTTACTGTATGTATGTACGTGGTTATAATATAAGTATCTCTATTTAGAGCTGTCTGTAGCTTGAAGGAATAACCGGAATGAAACCAAAATCGGTACACTTACTATTCCAGAAGGGGGAAGAAGAATGGAACAATAAAACAAATTAATTGCAATAATCGCCGACAGATGGCGCTTTTGAGTGTGACATGTAATGTATAATATTGTGTACTGTGGAGGTGTCGCAAACCTCAATGACTTTATCGCATATCACAACATGTGCGAAACATCACTCCTGATGCGTTACATTCCGCAGTGAGCATGTCGTGCATC
This sequence comes from Maratus michaelseni, assembly GCA_963931845.1. Lineage (NCBI taxonomy): Eukaryota > Metazoa > Arthropoda > Arachnida > Araneae > Salticidae > Maratus > Maratus michaelseni. The sequence goes on from OZ007594.1 coordinate 98,787,030, forward strand.
GCCTGGATTGTGACCTCTAGCGCAATGGCCATGTGCATGTGGAACCTGAACATGATCGGCACCGCCATGCGAAAGCGTAATCATATTCACTGTGACATTTTCCAATAAATTAGGTACGTCATCTAGTTTTATGCCTTAATTCTTTGTTCTTGTATTACACATTACATTTCACACTCAATAGCGCCATCTGTCGGTGATTATTGCAATTATTATTTTTTATTGTTCCAATCTCCTTCCCCCTTCTTGAATAGTAAGAACACCCATTTTGGTTTCATTCGGGTTATTCCTTCAAGCTACAGACAGATCCAAATAGAGATACTTATATTATAACCACCCGGTATATATATATGTCGTATTTCCAAGTTCAAATCCGGGAAGAAAGGCAGTCGTGCTCGTGATAAACAGGGTTAGCTATGTGATAGGTTTCCCTTTTAGCTCGCATCAGGCGGCCGTGTGGTATCATCAACAACAACAAGAAATGTCAGTCCATATTTTTAGTCGAAGAACATTTTATTTCCAGTTAAAAACATCTCTTCAGGGAAAATGCTCATTAGCCAACGCTAAACGAAAAAAAAAATCTCCACGTTCCATTATTTTCTAGAATCCGTCCCGATTCTTTTAGCAAACACCAGCGTCAAAAAATCCTCTCTCCGAATCTGGAGGATCGTGTTTTTAAACTAGCTTGCGTAATAATACAGAATACGTCACGTGACCCACTTCTATCGAATCAAAAGGTCTCTTTTGGAACTTTATCAATATTTCCGGTGGATTTATTTTGTCGTAAAATGACTTCCTTACCGCCAAAAACTTTCTACGCCCTTCCAGAATATTCCATAATCTCGTACCAGATGCCTGCCATATCAACAAACGAGTTTATCTGTTTTGAGGCTGTAGCTAAACTTCGAATTTAATACGTAATAAAAATAATAAGAAGAAAAGAAAATGAATCTTTATAAAAGGGGGAAAAAAAAAGAATTAAAGTTTTTCGGAAATATTTTAATAGACATTTGATATTTAATAATAGGATAACTTTATGAAATAAGGTTTTTTGAGCGGAATATTTTAAGAGATACGATATTTTAGCATTTAAATAAAGAAGTTATAGCAATTTGACCACACGGGAATAATACTAATGAATTTTAATAATGGATTAAAATAAAGATGTTCTATTTAAAGAATAAATTACAAAAGCTATCGCCATTTTTAGACTAGCTACTTTCGAATAAATATTATTAAGTGGATTAGGACAAATTGACTTTACATATGGATAGTAAAAGGCTATTTTAAGAATGAGAATTATTTTAATAAGCTCAAACACAAGGCATTCTCACCTTGCAGGAAAAATGTCGTGTTAATTTGAAAATTGGCCGCATATCCAAATATGTTGATCTTTATGTTATTGATAATAAATTACCCTATACCCTTATTGGACTTAACCATTGCCAAAGTTTCCAGTTAAATATTGATTGTGTTAAGATGCAAATTTTCCAAAATAACCAAAGAGTGCCTCTCCTGAACCAATTACGAAATATTCCAACCATTAATTCCTTGCACGTGTCAGAACCTAATGAAGATATCTCAGAAAAGGAAAATTCAGGGATATTTGGCGAAAATTATGAGCCGGAGTTTGTAAACGCCACTGAACCTATCCAAGTTCAGTCTGCACCTAACAAACTGCCTACTCTCTTAGCCAAATATGTCGGTATTTTTGCCAAAGATAAATATGATGTAGGATGTGTCAACATGGAACCACAGAGAATACATTTAACTTCTGACTTACCAATTTCGCTTAGAGCTTATCGTACTTCCCCTAAGGAAGAAGAAGAAATTAGAGAACAAGTTCAAAATTTGTTAAAAGCCGGTATCATCAAAGAAAGTCATTCCCCTTATTCCTCACCTGTAACCTTAGTTTATAAACGTGAAGAAGGAAAGAAAACTCGGTTGTGTGTCGATTTCCGAAAATTAAATGCCATAACCAAAACAGATGCAGAACCCTTACCCCGAATCGACACTTTATTGGACAAATTGGTGCAAGCTAAAGTGTTTTCCACTCTCGATTTAGCAAGTGGATATTGGCATATACCTATCCACCCTAAAGATACTGAAAAATTAGCTTTTGCCACAACGTTTGGCTTGTTTGAGTGGAAACGTCTCGCGTTCGGCTTGAAAAATGCGCCTGCAAATTTTAACCGTATCCTTCGAAGAATCCTAAATAAATATAAAATTGACTTTGCATGCAGTTATTTTGATGATATTATTGTATTCTCACAAAATGAAGAAGAACATTACCATCATTTGGAAATCATTTTTAATATTTGTGTCCAGGAAAATCTTAAATTAAAGCTGTCTAAATGTAATTTTGTTAAGAAAACAATTAATTTTCTTGGATATGAAGTGTCGAATGGTTGTATTACACCCGATAACCCAAATATTGAAACCATCAAGAGGTTAAAACCACCAACCAATGTTAAAGAGTTACAACGCTTTTTGGGATCTATTAATGTTTATAATAAATTCATTCATAAATATGCTGAGGTTAGATATCATCTTAATAATTTGTTAAAGAAAAATGTTCATTATGTATGGGACCAGAACTGTCAAAATTCTTTTGAAAAATTAAAAGCAGCTCTAATTCAAAAACCTATCTTAAGATTGTTTGATCCCAAAACACCTTGTAATTTATTTGTAGATGCATCAAGTCTTGGAGTGGGATGTGTTGTGAAACAGGCTGATGAAAATGCTATTTTGCACCCCATAGCATATCATTCTAGAAATCTTCGCGACTATGAAAAAAATTATGCAATTACTGAACTCGAATGTTTGGCAATTGTGGATGCTCTAGATAAATTTTACCATTATTTACATGGTCAAAAATTTGTCATTCATACAGATCATGCGGCTCTCACTTGGCTCAAAAATGTTAAAAACTTAAGAGTACGTCTTTTCCGCTGGTCCCTTAAATTGAGTATGTTTGACTATATTAAATATAAAAAGGGCTCCACTAATGTAGAGGCTGATATGCTGTCTAGATTACCTGTTTCAGAAGACCCCCCACATCATACCCATTTACTCAACTTGAATATTTTTCAGAGAAAATCAGAAAAAAGAAAATGTCAAGGTAGATGGTAAAAAATATGTTGAAATTAATGATGTTATTGTGATTAAAAAGAAAAGTTTGTATAAGATTGTCGTCCCCATGGCTTTACGTTTACCCCTCTTGGAAAAAGCCCACACAGATTTTGGACATCCTGGAATTTATAAGATGATAAATTTAATTACAAATCAATATTATTGGCCTAATCTTAATAAAGATATTGAAAATTTTGTAAAACATTGTCATACCTGCCAAATCAACAAAAAAAGTAGGCAAAAAAGATTTGGTTTGTTGCAGCTCATGCCCCCAACGGATATACCTTTTGAATGCTTGGCATTGGACTCTGTTGGCGGATTTAATCATTTTAATTCGGCAAAGAAATATCTGCATTTGGTCATAGACCATGCAACTCGCTATGTGTGGGGTTTCGCGTCAAAAAGTGTAACAACTGAAACTTATACAAACATTTTGAAACAATTATTTCAAACTCAAGTACCAGAAAAAATACTTACTGATAGGAATGGAGCATTTACAGCTTCTAGATTTAAACGCTTTCTTCGTAATTATAATGTAAAACACAGGTTAACCTCCAGTCATCACCCGGAAACGAATGGGAAAATTGAGCGTTTAAATCAAACTATTGTCACCAGATTAAAATGTATTGTAAATTCATCACCAACTAAATTACCTTGGACAAAATTTTTAGATGAAGTATTGTATCAATATAATGCTACTCCACATTCTGTAACTCAATTTCCACCTAGTTATTTGCTGTTAGGAAAATTACCTTATGATCCTCTTTTGCCAGATAATGATTATTACCCTCCTGTTGAAGAAGCTAGAAAATTAGCTAAGGAAAGAACAATAGCTTACCATGAAAAAAATAAAATCCATTACGATGCTCGTTTTCTTCCTGTAAAGTTTAAAGTTGGTGACATTGTAATGTATGAAGAATTCCACTATCCTAATACACGTAAATTGACTCCACCATATTCTGGACCATATACTATCTTAAAACAACTATCTGATGTAAGTTTTGAAATTGATAAACCCAGTATACATTTTAAGAGAGATTCTGAAATAGTGCATGCTTCCAAGTTGAGATTCTATAACCCTCCTCAAAATTTAAAACTCTACCATGAATAACCCCCGTCTATCCCTTTCATCTTTCAATTTTTTATTTTTGCTTTCCTATCGTCCCTCTATCATTTTAGTATTTGGATGAGGACCCAGCTGGATGTTAATTTAAAACCCAGCGGTGTAGTTGGCGGAGCAGTTTTAAAGTACTGCTAACCTTTTTATTTTTTTTATTATACAATGACAAAACTAGGAACACGTTAGGGGTCCTCCGCTCCGTGGCCTCCCGTCTATAGTCGAACTGTTTTCCCATTTTCTCTTTCCATGTAGAATGGAGAATTTGGCAAAACTGCTTCGCTTTCCCTCTGTAGGTGATTATCGGGCATCCATTTTTCCTTTTTCCTTGTGCAAGAGACACATTTTTTTGGATGGTAATCACCTCAGAGTTTAGAAATCCATGTCTCACTGAGCATGGTGGAAAGGATAGCCTAAATTTTTTTTATTTTTTGGTTAGAATTTCCTATTTTTACAAAGTTTTCAAGTTCAATATTTTTTTCTCTCCTGAGAATAATTCCCACTAGTGTCCTATAAGCCCAAAGATGCTTGTAAGTCGATATTTTGGAGTAGTAACAGACCTTGTAACTGCTCATATGACATTTTCATGTTTGTGTTGTTTTTATTACATTTATAGTAATTGTTTTGTCCTATATTTACAATATATTTGAAATATCTTTTATGCTATATTTTTTAAATTTAATGTTTTGAATAAGTGTTTATATCATGTTGAAGTATTTTTATAAGTTTAAGTGCATATTTTAATTGTTTGTGTTTGTAAATAATATAAGTAATTGCCATATTATATTTCTTCTTTAAAGTATCATATTATTTAGTTTTTATTGTATTGTATGTTTGAAGAAAGGTGCAATGTTTCCCTTTCCTGATGAACCAAATATAATCCACGAACAATTCTAACAGGACATATTGGAAACTTTCGAAATGTGCTAAAAGACTTTAAAAAAAATAGCACACAATGTTCTCGCGAGAAATGTTCAATTTTTTTTTTTGCTGCAGCTGTGTGTTTTGTTTACAATATATGTCATATGTTTAATCTTCAGTGTATATCATCAAATAGTACCAGTATTTTATGTAAAAGTAAGCCCAAGCAGTTTGAGAGTCTAATTAGAATTCCGTAGAAAAAAAAAATTCGATAGCCTAGTTTAAAATGTGTTTAACTTATGGGGTTGAGCCCCACAGCCCTTGCTGGCAAGTACTGTGGCGCTCATTTTTAAAGGGGGGGGGATGTGAAATGAATGTGAAAAAGTATGAAAGAATATTGAATGTGAACGAATGTGGATTGATATGAAAGGATAGTTAGTTAAACCCATTCCAAATCAAAAACTAAAATATAAAAATTCAAAGTTTAAAATCCCTAAATCGTGTGTCAAAATTTTAAAGCCCTGCCTTCATTTCTAGTTGCCCCTGTAACTTAACTTTCCTTACGATACATTTATTACGAACAGATATCAATTTTGAATCCTAGTTAAGATTAAAAGTGCTGACGTTAGCGCATATCTCTTCTACCGGTGGTTAGATGTTGCATGTTAATTATCTGGGCTGCTTACCCAGATATGAGTCAAAAGTAATTAGCCAATTAAATGACATTATTTCATAAGTTGCAAAGCGGTCCCTAGCGGTGGTCCGGACGTATATAATGTGAGGAGCACGTTTTTGCGTGGCTTTTTGACTCTAATCACTCTCCACAAAAACTACGGCCAGTATTCTTCGAAGTGCGACGGCATCCTTGCCATTGTAAGTCCGGCAATTCGCCGAAATATGAACGATAAGACGATGTTTCCCCGGTAACAGACTCTTCAAACTGTCCCCTGGGCCTAGCTTAAAGAGAGACTTGTAATTAATTGGAATAAAAGCTAGTTCCCAGGAAAATGCCTGCTGATTTCTTACATTCGCACGACTACATCAACGACGTTATACCTTACTGGGATGTGTGGTAGCGGCGATCAACCGTCCGTCGTTACAGAGGGATCGATGTGCGTTCGGTATACCGAGATGCGCTCGTTATACAGAGGCGATATCTTACATATATATATATATATATATATATATATATATATATATATTTAAATCACAATCTATGTAAAATTATCAGATTCATACTGTTACGAATAACATTGCTATTCGAAAATATATTTAATAGTTTGCTGTGTTAAACAGATCATTCTGAAATGTTATTAAAATATAATAACGTTTGTTATGTGTTTTGGTCTTAATCTTTAAAAAAAATATCAACATTTCACGATGGGGACTGGGAATACCAGAAATCGATTACTCTTAAATCACATGGCGACTTAAACACCGAAAGTTAGTGGCCACAGCAAAAAAATTTAGGCGCCACGTGGCGACTGGCGACCGTGAATCTGCACCTATAATTTTAACCACGCTGGTATCTCAACTCCTAAATCTGGATCAAATGCTATAAATTTTGGTTCTGCCATAATATTTAATCTAACAAAAGAGTTAACTCGATCTTCTTTTAAATATCCGGATCTTAAAAACATTAAATGTTAAACTTATAACACTATATACCATACAAATAACGAAATAGATAAAATAGTAAATAAATATGTAATTTACGATCTCAGTAACATTTTAAAAATAATAGATTTTTTTTTTTTTTTTTTTTTTTTTTTTTTAAGAATATCTGTTCTTAAAACATGAAAATATAAATTATACCGCTGTCTATAATATTACAATGACGTATCACACGAAATCATCAAATAAATTAATTAACCTTAACAACACTTAAATATTTGCAACAGAAATAAATTTTAAAAACAAAAATTTAATCAGTATAACATAGTATATAAAACCTTTAAATTTCAAGGTAGACTATTAAATAAATAAAACATTTTAAATATAACATAAACTAATAAATATCAACATATAAAAATACCAATAAATAAAAATACCAACTTACAGTTACTCTTGAGCATATTTCACAGGAAAGTTTCACACGTCTAAAAATCTTTAATTTCCTGATAACACAAAAGTTCTGCTTTTTCGCAATCCTTTAAAACCAACACCATGAAGACGCTTATGAAGATGAATAGTATATTCTCTAGCAACAACTTCACTTAGGCCAACTTTTCCTCTTCTTTTCTCTTTTAGGCTTGACCATTTTTAATTTATTATAAAACTACAAAATAACAAAACACCAGACGTAAACGTGCTGTAATGGCGTAGACGTCCTCGTAACATATTCTTCTAATCGGCAAATTTCACGTTTAACTACACAAACTTTCTGTTGATCACCAGCTTTTTATCTAATGTCCAATGCTTATCCTGTCGACTTATTATATTAATGTCGTATTTCCAAGTTCAAATCCGGGAAGAAAGGCAGTCGTGCTCGTGATAAACAGGGTTAGCTATGTGATAGGTTTCCCTTTTAGCTCGCATCAGGCGGCCGCGTGGTATCATCAACAACAACAAGAAATGTCAGTCCATATTTTTAGTCGAAGAACATTTTATTTCCAGTTAAAAACATCTCTTCAGGGAAAATGCTCATTAGCCAACGCTAAACGAAAAAAAAAATCTCCACGTTCCATTATTTTCTAGAATCCGTCCCGATTCTTTTAGCAAACACCAGCGTCAAAAAATCCTCTCTCCGAATCTGGAGGATCGTGTTTTTAAACTAGCTTGCGTAATAATACAGAATACGTCACGTGACCCACTTCTATCGAATCAAAAGGTCTCTTTTGGAACTTTATCAATATTTCCGGTGGATTTATTTTGTTGTAAAATGCAAAAACTTTCTACGCCCATCCAGAATATTCCATAATCTCGTACCAGATGCCTGTCATATCAACAAACCAGCTTATCTGTTTTTGAGGCTGTAGCTAAACTTCGAATTTAATACGTAATAAAAATAATAAGAAGAAAAGAAAATGAATCTTTATAAAAGGGGAAAAAAAAAGAAAGAATTAAAGTTTTTCGGAAATATTTTAATAGACATTTGATATTTAATAATAGGATAACTTTATGAAATAAGGTTTTTTGAGCGGAATATTTTAAGAGATACGATATTTTAGCATTTAAATAAAGAAGTTATAGCAATTTGACCACACGGGAATAATACTAATGAATTTTAATAATGGATTAAAATAAAGATGTTCTATTTAAAGAATAAATTACAAAAGCTATCGCCATTTTTAGACTAGCTACTTTCGAATAAATATTATTAAGTGGATTAGGACAAATTGACTTTACATATGGATAGTAAAAGGCTATTTTAAGAATGAGAATTATTTTAATAAGCTGGGTTATATACCGAATATTATTGAATGGACAAATTTTATAGAATAATTGTGGAAAAAAATTAAATTTTGTAATATATATATATATATATATATATATATATATATATATATATATATATATATATATATATGAACAAAAACTATTACATATTCATATGAACAGCGCTTAAAAGCTACATTGTTGAACACACAAATCAGAAATAATTCAGTAAGAAATGTATTTGGCCTGAACTATAACACTCCCCCCTCACAAAACAAGAAAACACAAAAATGCAACTTAAAGAATTAAATAATTACAACAATAAAACCATCGAAACTAACAAAAAAAAAAAAAAAAAAAAAAAAACAGGCTGCGGCTTTGTAGACAGTGGGTTAAATTTTAAAAAGAATTTTATTATTATTTTTAAAATTTAACCCATTGCCGACGAAGCTGCAGCCTGTTTTTTGGTTAGTTTTCGATGTTTTTATTGTTGTAATATTTTAGTTTTTTAAGTTGTATTTTTGTGTTTTCTTATTTGGTGAGAAGATGGGGGTGCTAGTTCAGGCCAAATACATTTTTTACTCGATAATATATATAATACCGTGTCTCTCTTATCTTTATGAAAAAGTCAATTCCTAAATACTTAATTGAAATTTGCCAACGAATAAACAGATTTTAAATCATTTTTAGTTCTGTCACCATAATCAGTACATTTTGAGTCGATATATTTTCTGCCTATTTTCTATAATTATTTCTCAAATTTTCTTTAAAGACAAGATAGTTACACTACGACATGTTTAATTAACTTAAAATAAAAGAAACATTTTATTTAAATGATTATTTTCTTATTAATTTTTCTTGTAGGAGCAAAACATTTTTATCCTTTATCAGTTAGTTTCTTTCATTACTTCAAAAGATAAATAAATTCGGATGTCTATTAGAAATGAGTTCGGTTCGTGCTCTTTTTTCGGAACCCGAGCCCGACGATTTGAAATCCGAGCCCGAAAAATTATGTGTCATCAGAGCCCGAGCCCAACTGTTACTAAGCATCTATTTTAGAAGTTTAAAAAAGAAATAAAACAGTGTTTAAAAAATTTATATGCAACATTAGCACGCACTGCCATATCTACCAGGCACTGCCATATCTACCAGGCACTGCCATGCCTTTTTTTCGCTATAGGGAAAAAAATTGCTTTGACTAATGTCAAGTTTGCCAATTATAAACTGCGGTTTAATGTTGCTTTTAAAAATGCAATGCTTTTAAATGAAAGTGGAAATCAATAAAAAAAAATTATGCTCGAGATAATTATTCAGAGCGCGTGCTAAAAAAAGAAAATACATGACGTTTAATAACGTAACCCTAAGCAAAAGAAGTTTCCGATAAGATGAACAGATAAAATATCAAGTTCCTGTTTTCAACTGTAAGATGCTTTTCTTCTAATTTATGAACGTCAAAATTCGTGTTGCGAAGTCCATTGTCACCAAAAGTTGGACATAGAATTCTAAATCAGAACACAAAAATACAGTAAATCCTATGAAACGGCACCTGTCTATAACGGAATTCTGTCTTAAATGTTAAAAAAACATTGTTCGAACTGAAAAAATACCATACAATACCTGTTAAGACGGAAATCCGTCTAAGAAAGAATCTTTCTCCGGCCTTGTGAGATTCCATTTTAGTAGGTTTTAATATCAATAAAAATAAAGATAGATGTTTTTGCGTCTGTTTGTCTCTGTGCCGCTGGACGCAGATTACGAAATTTGGCAGGAAGGTATCTCTATATCTCTAGTTATGCACCTCAAAGCCCGATTTTGGATTTTTTGATTAGATTTTTTTATTTTAATTTTTCATGCGCTTTTTCACATTTAGGAGATTTTGTCACATTAGTAAAAATAATCCGTTTTCAGTATTTTAGCCCATTATAGTAAATGTTTTCCGCTTTTCAATAAAATATATTAAGAATTCTTACAGCGAGTTTTGAATTTTTCGAGAATTGTTATGCGATTTTTTTTCCGCCACATCTTTTGAATTTTTTATGGGGTTTTTCGCGCTCCGCTGCAATTTTTTTGCATTCCTAAAAGGAATTCGATTTCTAAGTCTTAGCCTAGTATGATAAATTTTGTCCTCCGTGATTTTGGAATTTTTAGTGATCTTTAACGGGATTCTGAATGCGATTTGCAGCATTTTTTCGCGTTTCATGGCGATGTTTTGACATTTGTAAAAAGAATTAGGTTTGAAACGCGCGCTCACATTTTTGCTGATATCTTTTTTAATAATTGTGATATCACTTTAAATCTTTTGCGCATAATTCTACACACTGTGAGGATTTAATTTCCGAATATATATATATATATATATATATATATAGTTTTTTCTTTTAAGTTGAGAACGCATGTAAACCCGAAGTTCCATTCGATGCAGACTAACGAATAGTGTGAAACTAAAATAAATTGAAAATAATTTGTGCATCATGAAACTAGTCGTTGGGGGCCACCGTAATACTTACCCATCATGGATATGCATAATATAAAATATGAAAATAAAACACGTGTAAACTATTTATAAAATGCATTGCGATTCGAATAAAATCCTGGCTTGGTGACGTCATAAACTTTAAAAACTGTATTACTGAAATGCTTAAAAGAAATATCCTTATAACTCCAAAATTGATAATCATATTAACTAACGGCTTACTGCGTAGGATTAAGCGTCTCATTTCCAATTCAAATATATCTTTGAATTGAAATTTGGATGAAATACAGGGTCAAGAAAAATCGAAGAGTAGGATTACAAATATCTCGGCAACTCATTATCCGATCGACTGCATTCTTTCCGCAAAATTTAAATATTTTTTTTAATTGTCTTTTATATTCACTCCTTAAAATAAACAATTTCGAAAATTTTTATATACCTTTTATCAGAACGAATATTTCGAAAAAACTAGTTCTGGATAATCGAGGTTACTGAAATCAATAAGCTTCTCCCCATTCTTACATACTAAGTACATACCAAATTTCAAGTCTCTATCTCAATTTGTTCGGGAGACAGAGCGTTTACAGACACACAGACAGAACGGACGGCAATTTTTTTTTTTATCTAAAAATATGTTTTTCGGAATCTTTAGTGTTTGAAACGTGTAAATCCGTCATTTTTTTTTTTTTTTTCGATTTTCAAAACGATTACAAGATTTTCCCTATACTACGTATGATGGGTAAGTAAAATCAGAATGTTTGGCGTGCGTGGTTCTGCAGAATGGGTCCTGAAACCCCTACAATATTGGGATGCCCTGCATAAATTGGGACACTAGTCATAATACAATAATCAATGTTTGCAGCTATAATGAGTTATGATGAGCTCAGACGTATTAAACGTCCCGACAAGAGGTAATTTTTCCCTCCAATCTATACTATCGATCCATAATCATAGAGATTGTAACTCGTAAAAATGCACCATATAACAATGCAGCATCAATTAACTTACCAAAATTACGGTTTGAATCACTCCATGGTTACGAATATGGAAATAAACATCAAAGTAACAATAAAATAACGTGTCTAATCGGAGAGAGTAAATGAAAAATTAAATGATGGCTTTTCAAATCATTACATCATAGATCGTGCAACTATAGAATATTCTTATTTGTTTTTATAATAGCTGCGGTGGAGCCGAAAAATATGAACAGCTTATTAAAACCTGTTTCATTACTTCGGACTTTCCATAAATGCTTCATCTAAAAATTATGTTTTTTTTTCTTTCTTAACCCTCTTTTTAGGTGCGTTCGTAATTATATAAATACGTAACACCTATTGTCGTGGTCTGGTCCGTCCATCTGGCTGTCTGTCTGCCCGTCCGTCCGTCTGTCTGTCTGTCCGTCCGTCCGCATATAACAACGCAAAAACTACCCAACCGAATAGTTTGAAATTTAAGATATATTATCTTTGCAGAATTTTGTCGAGACATTTCAAATTTTATGAAATACGAATTAAAACTTTAGATGATATTAATAAAAACATTTATTAAGAGATTTGATTTTTTTTTTTTTTTTTTATCGGTGTTTTCTTGTTATAGGAGCTTCCGAGGTTTAACCGTCAAACGACCGAGATACTTATTTTATTTCAGAAATTAATCTGCAGACGATATAATTCATTTCACAGAATTAAAAATCATCACGATTTGAATATTTATATAACTAGCTATAGTACGAACGCACCTCATTTGTCACGTTTGACGAACAATTTCTAACTTGTTCATAATAGTATTGGGGGGGGGGGGAAGGAGACGATACTTTAATTCATTGGTATCATTCAATCATTGACCTAATTTATTCATTTACACGGCAGAGAAGTAGTTAAAAATCTATTAACCAATACACACAATTCCTAAAAATTTATACAAAAAACAAAAAAAAATCCCATACCATTTTATTCAATATTTATACTTCATCTTCACATTACCAATTTTTAAAAAGCAATATTCAATTACTAATGTCTGTATTTCGCATATTTATTCTTCACACTATCAATCTTACACTCAGATATTACTTAAAGCTTGGTAAAAGTTCCATAAAAAACAGTCCATCATCACTAAAAATGTTTAAAAGCTTCCATACATTTCATTCAGTTCATTAGTCTCATTTGTTCATTAGTGTCATTAAATCATTCACCTCATTTATTCATTAGCATGCCTGGGAAGTATTAAATAAAACTCAAAATCCACCCTCTTACTTTAACACAATTCCCACATTCAAAGTTCTGAAAAAAACTAGTCGGATGTGCCAATCCCATAACTTTCATCTATCTCACACAGGTTTCGCATACACTAAAAACGAATCAGCACCAATTTATATCAAAGTCTAACTGAATCTAAAGTTTTATTAAATTCCGTGCATTAGTTCTTGAGACATAACTATTGCTAAAATCGTGTAAATCCTGCAAAATGTAGCATATCAGCGCCACCTGTTGGGAGATTTAGACCAAAATCTAATCAACAACAACTTATGTCAACGTCTAACTGAATCTGAAGTTTGATGAAATTCCGTGTATTCCGAAATTCCGCAATTCTTGAGATATAGCTATCGCAAAAATCATGAAAAAAGAGGTATAGCAGCGCCACCTGTTGGGATATCTACACCAAAACGTAATCAGCGTCTATTTATGTCAAGGTCTAACTGAATCTGAAGTTTGGTGAAAATAAATGCATTAGTTCTTGAGATAGACCTATTGCGGAAATCGCAAAAAATGCAGCATAGCAGCGCCACCTATAGGGAGCTTTTCACCAAAAACTAATCAGCACCAATTTATACCAGGGACTAACTGAATATAAAGTTTTATTAAATTTCGTGCATTAGTTCTTGAGATAAAGCGTCCACAAAATTTTTGTCACATACAGACAAAGTCACAGAAAGACATTTTCTAAAAACAGTCAAATCGTGTTCAGGATCTTCTAAAACGAATAAATCCGTCCAAATCCAGAAGTCGAAAATTTTCATGAATCCAATACTTTCTTCTTGTAAAAATCTTTCAAAAAAGACCTTTCAAGAAATCTTTTTCTTTTTTTTAATCGCCTCTCAAAAAATTCCTAATTTTTTCTGTGTGAAAATTATGTGATTTTTTTTCTTTATTTATTTATTTTTTTGTTCAAAATTTTCTTGTAAAAGTAAGCGGTGCGTAAATTACGCGGAACGCAAATTATGGAGTAAATGAGGTAATTTTTATTTAAGATTCTTAATATAGGATCAATCTTGATACACATTATTACAACAAACCATAGAAGAAGGAATATAAATAGAAGTAGGATGTAGGGTGTTTTCGCCGATTTTCCTCTTTCGCCGTTTGCCACGGATTTTTTTTATTTACGCTATTTTCCGAAACTATTTCAAAGGCGGGGAATAAGCAGCCAATAACGGGAACGTTGCGAGCCATTCTGTTTGAACACCTTCCCATAACCCCCTAACAAATGACGGGGGAAAACACCCTACATCCTACTTCTATTTATATTCCTTCTTCTATGACAACAAACACGTGCATTCGTTTTGGAATTCTGGTTTATTAAAGTTCTCAAATTAATAAAAAAAAAAAGCCAATTAACACTAGAAGTACCGCGTTTCTTGTATACCTAGAAGTACCGGTGTTGGTTCAAAGCTGATCCATGGATTTTAGTGATATTATTCTTCTTTTGTCTGGGATATGTTTAATACAATGATTTTTAATTAATGATTAATAAAATTTAGCTTCTATAATATTTTATAATATGAAATATAATGATCAGATACCATCAAAGAAAATTTAAATTCTTATTTTCAGAATAATATACTTTGAGATTTTGACAGCTCTTAATGAAATGTAAAATAAGAAAATCTTTCAAATAATAATACATATAATTATCAATTTGCATCTCGTAATATAATGTTCCTACAGATTACACTCTAAAAACGACATTTTCAAAACTGAGCAAAAAATACTCAAATTTGAGTATGTCGCATAGTCAAAATGGCTCCGAATCAAAATTACTCAAATTTGAAACATGTATATACTCATTTCTGAAAACATGCACACACTCAAGAACAAAACATCATGTGCTCTTATTTGAGTATGTTCGTGTTTCAAAAATGAGTATGAACTAACGTCTGTGTGCTCATTTTTTAGTATTTCCATGTTTCAAAAATGAGTTTGAAATGATTCTAATCATTTTTGAGTATGTCCATGTTTCAAAAATGAGTATAAATTTATCTCTATGAGCTCAGTTTTGAGTATGTCCATGTTTCAATATTCTGAGTATTTGTGGTATTTCAGAATTGAAAGCATTGGGTCGTCCTATTTGAAACAAAAAGTTTCATAACAAAATGAAAACATCGATTTACTCAGATTTGAAAGTGTCATTTTTCTCAGTGTAGAATATTACACAATATGACATATAATGGTCAGATATCATCAAAGAAAATTTAAATTTCTAATTTCAGCTCATATGAAATGTAAAATTAAAAAAAATCTTTCAAATAATATACATTTAATTATCAATTTGAATTTCATAACATAATGTTCCTACAGATTAATAATATATTAAAACTGAATAAAAAATTACATATATGTAGCTCCATGATTTTTTACACTGAGAAAAAGGACACTTTCAAATCTGAGTAGATCGATGTTTCCATTTCGTTATGGAACTTTTTGTTTCAAACAGGACGACCCAATACTTTCAATGCTGAAATGTACCAGAAATACTCAGAATATTGAAACATGGACACACTCAAAACTGAGCACATAGAGGTCAATTCATATACTTATTTTTGAAACATGGACATACTCAAAAATGATTAGAATCAGTTCAAACTCACTTTTGAAACATGGAAATACTCAAAAATGAGCACATAAAAGTCAGTTCAAACTCATTTTTGAAACATGGACATTTTCAAACATGACCGCATGATGTTTTATTCTTGAGTATATGCATGTTTTCATAAATGAGTTCATACATGTTTCAAACTTGAGTAATTTTGATTCGGAGACATTTTGACTATGCGACATACTCAGATTTGAGTATTTTTTGCTCAGTTTTGAAAATGTCATTTTTAGAGTGTACTTAAATTTTACGTACGGTAGTTCTAGGTAGATGAAAAAAGGATTCGTTGGATTTCTACTAAATTCGAATAAATGCATTATACTGTATCATTAGAAAAAGGAAGAAAGAATCAATTTCAAATTTTTTGTTCTGAAAAACAATAGTGATACGAGCGAAAAATCACGTCTTCGGTCACAGATGACCCACCTCGGTGCTTCTAGTGTTAACATGTGAATTTGTAACGAAAATTCAGTTTCGTGCCATTTCTTTAAAAATAATCATTTTTATCTGATAAATAATAATAAAATACTTTAATAATAATTTAATTAATAATTCTCTAATTAAAACCCTCTGAGCGTTTTGAAAAAGGGTAAAATTGTAATGTTGTTTTCTCTGCATTTTGTTTTAAATGCTAAAAAAATATGATTCTTCAGCATTATAAATAAAACTTAATTACAAATATGAATGTAACCCTTGAGAGTATTAATCATTCTTCAATGTTTTGAAAATTCATTAAATCTATAGAATTATATTATCTTAAACATTGCATATATTGCAGTGAAACCTGGAGCTTAGTGAACGGAATATTACGTTCCACACGCTTAGAGGGTTAAAAAGTGGATGCACAATTTTTTTTATTGTATTTTAATTAATTTTAAAATATAAATTAAATTTTTTTTTTAAATATTTAAAAAAAACTTAAAATAATAAATATCCTTTAAATTAATTAACGGAAAAAATGGAGAAAATACTTTGAAAATAGGAACGCAAGGAGCATTTAATTTTTTAAAATTAATTAACAGTGTCTAAATATTTTAAGTCTTCAGTAAACTGAATTTTTTTTTTCAAATATTCATTGAATGCATGGTACAGAATACAGAATAAGACTTTCTTATTGAAATAACATAAAGTAATGAAAATTAATTTTTAAAATCCACTGTTCCCATATTTAAGACCGAAAAAGTTATTGAAACGGGCATAAAACAAATTCTAAATAAGAAAATTAAGTGGATACTTATTTTAAAAAACGATTTATAGAAGTTTGTATTAATAAAATATAGCTAAAAAATTAAATACTTTATTTTATTTATTCTTTATTATTTTATTTTTTTTTAATGTAAAACAAACAATTTCAAATTTTACTAACGGTATAAACGCCTGATTCGTATTGAAGTAAACTGTTATCTGAAAACCGGTCATACGTGTCGTTGTTTGTAATGAATTGGCATAATTATTATTAAATAATGTAACTAAAAATAATTAAGAAAATCTTGTTTCAGTATAAAAATTGTTTAAAGTTTTTTTTTAAAATTTTCATTTTGGAAATTAAATATTGGTCATTATGCATTAATTTAAACAGTGTGGGTGTCTCTACACTGTAAAAAATTATCAATGTTTCTTATTTTATGAAAACATACTATAACCACAAACAAAAATATAATATAATCTTCTGAGTTATCCGAAATTCCGAATAGCGTGTTCCATTGTCTTTTAAATCCCCAGAAAGCAATACATTTCCAAAATTTAAAGAATTATTTATAAAAACAAAATTTCTCTAGCTGCCCGTATTTTTCAGAAACGATTCCGAATAGTTTTTATAGTGTATTAAACGGTTTCCTCAGCCTGGAATACCTATTTATCGAATGTCATCCCTTCTCAAGTAAACGTTTTCAGCTGCATAAGTTAATTTATACATGAAAAAGTAAATAAATAATCTTAATTTTAATGTTAATGTTAACGCTGTTAATTTTGCATATTTGTCTGTTAAACATATTTGTTGAACATGAAAATGTTTACTTGAGAATAGATAGCATCGGTAAAAACTATATTCCGGGCTTATAAAACTGATTAATACACGTTAAAAGCTACTCGTAAACGTTTCGGAAAATTACGAGCAGCTAGAAAAATTTTGTTTTTCTAAATGATTTTTTAAATCTCGAAATGCCATTGATGTCTGAGGT
Organism: Maratus michaelseni; assembly: GCA_963931845.1. Taxonomy (NCBI): domain Eukaryota; kingdom Metazoa; phylum Arthropoda; class Arachnida; order Araneae; family Salticidae; genus Maratus; species Maratus michaelseni. The sequence goes on from OZ007594.1 coordinate 98,805,037, forward strand.
TTCTAAAGATAAAGAAAGATTGTTCAGAATCATGGTTAACAAGGATGAGTTTATATTATAAATTTATTCGTCATTATATTATATTTTCGTAGATTCAAAAACATTTGTCATTTTTTACAGTGTAGCGTCTAATTCCATAATTTAAAACAATTAAATAAAACAAAATAATAAAATAATGTTAGCGTTAAATTTAAAATAATAATAATAATAATAATAACTGTAAAGAAAGATAATAATATAATGAGATAAATAATATACAATACTAGCTGACCCGCCCGGCGTTGCCTGAACCCGTGATAATAACCTTAAACAGAACTCAAGTTTGTATGACTTTTTTTTAATGAAGCTGCACCAAGGGCCTCAAGAAGGGGATTAATATTCAAAATTGGTGGTGGCTGACGTCCCAGAAATTTTTTTTGTCGTTCAAGTAGTAGCTGGAAGTCCTAAGAAGTTGTTAAAAAAAAAAAAAAAAAAGAGCTAGTGAATCGGACGATTTTTAAGGAAGCTATTGAAGGGGGCCCAAAAGGGGCCAACTGGTAGTTTTGAGCAGGGCCCTAAGAGAAAACCATCTTAAAAGGTCCTAGTACTTAGCATTTTCGATCTCCAATTTGTCAAAATTAAGCATAGGGTATAAATTAATCATTAGAATAAAACTGGAATGTAGAAATGGGCGAGTAACTAAATGGAGAAAGGGGCCCCAAAAACTACGATGATCAGAGAAAAAGGGTGCAAGATATTAACAATTTAGTACACAAAAACTTAAAGAGCTCCAGGGGCGCAGGGTCTTGTCCGATAAATTTTTTTTGTCGTTCATGTAGTAGCTGGAAGTCCTAAGAAGTTGTTAGAAAAACAAAGCTAGTGAATCGGGTGATTTGTAGGGGACCTAAAAGAGGGCCAGCTGATGGTTTTCAGAAGGACCCTAAGAGAAAACCATCTTAAACGGTCCTAGTACTTAGCGCTTTACATCTCCAATTTGTCGAAATTAAGCATAGGATATAAATTAATCATTAGAATAAAATTTTAAAGAAGTCCTTAGAAAAAGGCCTTCGAGGTCCAATAAAAGTATGAGGGTGGTGGCCCGGGGTGAGGAGTTCAAGACTCAACTTTAGAGTTATGCATTGAGAGAGCGCCACAATTAGGGTGGATGAAAAATGCAAGGCGAACAAAAAGTTCAAGGGGCCAGGGTCTTAACTGGAATGTACAAATGGGGGAATAACTAAATGGAGAAAGGGGCCCCAAAAACGAAGAATATCGTATAAAAGGGGAGCAAAATATTAACAATTTAGTGCACAAAAACTTAATGGGCCCCAGGGGCCTTTTGTCTTGTTCGAGAAATTTTGGGTCTTGTCCGACCCCAGGGGGCTGGGGTCTTAAAAAAATAAAAAACTGAGCCCCAGGTGCATCAGGACCTGTCTTGGAATATCCGCATCTAAATTTTCAGACTTCTACTTGCGGTAGATTGCTTGTAGCAGACAGACACATACACAGACACACACACAGAACTAAACTTTCTTTTATTAGTATAGATAATGATTGGTATACTTATTATTAAATAATATAACTAAAAATAATTAAGAACATCTTCTTTCAGTTTAAAAACTGTTTAATTTCATTTTGGAAATTAAATATTGTTTCTGTCATTATGCATTATATTAAACGTTGTACGGCGCCTCTAGCCCCTAATTCCATAATTTAAAACAATTAAATAATAATAAAAAAAAGAAAAGAAAGTTAGCATTAAATGCAAAATAATAATAATAATAACAAATGTAAAAAAATTATATATATAATAATATAATGATGTAAGTAATATAATATAATAATGTACATAATATAATAATATGGTAATGTAAATATAATATAATAGTACAGTGTAAATATAATATAGTAATGTAAAATAATAATAATAAATAAAAATATGTGTTATACCATATTTTTTTTCGGTATTGTTACAGACCACAGAAAATATATGTTATGTACATGTAAAAAAAAAAAAAAATCTTTATAGATAAAATTCTCTTAAATTAATTTATCTTAATCGATAAAATTCTCTAAAAATACTGTAATACTATAAGAAAAATTCTATAGCAGCCAATCTTCCGAAATTTTTTAAAAATCAGATTACGTAATTTGAATCCTAATTTTTCTTAATATGTTATCTTCCTTTTATGTAATAATTATTCTAAAATAAAATTTCTGGATGTAAATATGTTTATTTGATTTATGAAAAAAGCCGGATGATTGGCAGCTATGGAATTCACAAGAGCAAAGTTATATATTTAAGTTACATACTTATTTAAAAATAATAATAATATTGTACATAATTAACATATTTATTTTAAAATTCTGATGAAAATAGAACAATATGGAAATAATGACAATTCAACACAAAGGGAGGGGGGAAGAAAATAACAATTTTCTTCAGTGTATTAAATAAAGCCTACAGGAAAAATAATACGTAAGGAAATTTACGTTTATAAATATATGTGGATACCGTATTTTCCGGTTTGACTTATACACCGGATATAAACTGAGACATAACGACGATCGAGATTGGTAGAAGTAGCATTAGTTACAAGAAAATCATCGATCTCTTCCTTACTATTATCACACACAAAATTTATCATTTCCAGGGCTGCCACTAGCGACTATTTTTATATTCTAATTGCACCGCTATTTAAAAAATATAAGTTTTGTAGTATATTTCTCTTGCACATGTTGCCAAACTGTATGTGAAAAAAAATTGTTTGGAGAAATTGGTGCGAGATAGAATTAAAAAATAGTCGCCAGTGGCAGGACTGCATTTCTGACATACTTTTGACAATAATAAAAAATTGTTGTTTGCTAAAATTATTTTATGTATACAAATACCAAGGTTAATAAAGTAATCTATCCCTTGCTATTATTAAATATGTTGGTAGAGTAGGTAACTGCTGTCTTATGGACACCATGGTCTAAAAACATCAAACATATGATTTCCTGCTCATCATACGTTTTATAAGGAAAATGTTATGTGGTGCACAGGTATCTTTTTTAATCCAAATGGATTATGTACTTTATAACTCTATTTCAAGTTTTATCTGTATATTATAGGTATGTTTTCTTTCCTTTTTAATATTGTATTTATTTTTTATTTTTTCACAGGTTTGATTCATTGTTTATGAGTGGTAGTCCCAAAATCATATTCTTTAGCAATGTTATGGCTAATATGATGATGAAACCACTCATTTTATTTGTGGTATTTAGGCATTTGGGACTTGATAATTCTGTCTAAATTCCACGAATTTCATTTCATTCATTCAATTTCATTTATTCAATTTTTAATTTAATTTCTTCTTCTTTTAAATAAGTTTTTGGTATCTATATTCAGTGTGTTGGCGAATACTTTAATTGTCAATTAATTATTACATACTTAATCATTATTTTATAGTTTAAGTTGGTGTTATGGTAATGTTTCATTTATGGTTATATATATTATATATATACAGTGGTTTACAAATTTGATAAAATCTGATAGCCAGAAAATAATTCTTGTCGCCTGTAAAATATATCCCCCCCCCCCCCAACCACCACCTCCCATGTCATTGATTTTCAAAAAATACAAAAGTTTTTTAGTAATCAATTGAGAAAAAATAATAACAAGCATAGTTTAGAATTATTAGTTACATAAATTAGAATAGTACATAATTTAGAAAGATAATATGAATTATGTGCTCTAATAAAACTTATAAAAATTACAATCACTTGTAATTACTTATGTGTTCACAACTTATATGAACACGGAATTTCAAATTTGTTTCTTATTGTTTTATTAAAATCTCTCCCCTCCCCTCACATTCTAATTACATGACATATGCTAGCTGGCTAGAGCTGAAAGGAATTATGTTTTCTGTGTGCATGAGCTGGGAAAAGCCTTTTAAATTTAGTTTTCCATTAAAATTACGAGAGAAGATGGAGATCACTGCTTGCAGTAGTACACGAGTAGGAGTGGGGGAGAGAAAAAAAATGGCATTTTTGCTCATTTCTTAGATACATTTTTACCTCCCCCCATCCAGATCAGAAAATTTGGTAGCCAGTGGCGATTTGGCGACCGCATTTGTCAAGCCCTGGATATATATATATATATAATTTTTTTTTTCAGAATATTTTTGGATGAATGCTAGAGATGTGTGTATGTATTTGTATACTTCTTTCTCTGGCGAATATTTTCGAAAAAGAGTAACTAAAATTAGACTTATGAATGTTCAAACAATATAAATGAATTTTTAAAATTTAAAAAAAAATGTTAAAATATGATTTTGAATGAGGGCTTCTAGACTTGAATTGCCCTCTAGACAGCTTAATCCAGCACTGAGACTATTCTCCAATATCAGATAGGTTAATTATGCAAATTTATTTGAAAAATTCAAGTGTCTAAAAAAATATTTTTGCGCTATTTTTATTTCAAATTTGTAAGCTGTATTTAATTTGCTTCGAAATAAAATCATTGAAAATTCTATTTTCATTTTTATTATTTACCAGGGCTTTTTATTAGATTTTAATTAATTTTTCTGTTATTAAGTGCTATAATAATAATTCCTAATGTACAAAGAAAAAAAAAGGGGGGGAAAGATTGTCGATACCAATATGTATGGCACAATCAAAGATAAAAGTAAGAAGCACCGATTGTATGCTCATAGAAGAACTATTGAAAAGAAAGAATTTTTGTATTTTACGGGAATTCATCAGACCACTCAAACACTGAATTATTAAAAAATAAATCTTCACTTAAAACTTAAAAATGCATAACTTAAAAAAGCTAACTAGCTAGTAAAAAAGTCAGGAACAAGTCAACAAGAGAAAAAAGATATATTTGTCCTTCTGTTATTTCCAAGTGTCTTTCAAAGGTTGTCCTGTCAAAAATAGAATTCCTTTCCTTGTTGTGCACAAAGAATTTTTAGCACGGGCACATATTCCGATTGACGATAATGTTTTTTCAATGACAAATTTGACAATAAGTGTTGAGTAACACAGCGTATGGTAAATAGTGTTAAAATATAAGAATATGTGATAGATTCATCAAAGTAGATCCCGTTTGAAAAAGAGGATCACTTTTATTGAAGAGGCAAAGAAACGGTATTATTATCCGTTACCCAATATCCACAAGGAGCTGGCCTATCCTAGACATATAGTGGAAAAATCGGACATATAGATGCATTCTATACCAGTACGCTATATCATCTAGAATTTTTCGGACCAATGAGAAACATTTTACTCCGAAAATGAGAAATTTTGACGCTTTCGAAGATTTCTTAATCTTAGATCTCGATTTTTACACTCCCAAAAATAACGTTTCCCTCAATTAAGGACAAATAAGGCGTATGCATTATATTTTCCCACAATCCATACAGCTGTTCATAAGACAGCTCTCTTGGTTTTTTTTTTCTTTTCTCCTTTAAGGTGGTTCTCAATGACCTGCTCAACAACGCGAAACTTTCTGACACATTTCCTGACTCATTTTAAGCGCAAATGCATAAAACTGGCAAGACTGATTATTGAATCGAAATAAGTTTTCCATTTTTTGATAAATAAATTAATTGCTTGTCGAGTTATAAGCGATTCGTGTCACGTGACGTCGCACGATTTCCCCCTTTCTGGCTGTGTTGCCTCGGGAATTCGGTTCAAAACGCCCACTTTGACAGTATTTTCTGAAAGATCTTCAGGCTTTACGAAAACGCGGAAAACTCATTTCGATGACATAGTTTCTGAATAAGAAGACCTGCCAATTTCATCCGTTTTGAATAAAGATGAATTCAAAAGATGAATTGTGTCAGAAAGTAGTTCCTTTTGTTTTGATGACAGCGTTAAACTCTTAAGGGTTCGAGTAAAAATATAATCAATAAACGGCGAAGAATTGTAGGAAATAATTAAATGATGGAATTCCTTGCCAGAACACTAAAAATCTAATAAAATAAATACGATATTTTTTTTTCCTGCTAAGATGAATATATTATGTTTAAAAACAATGTAAAGATAAGAACAAACAGAATAAATTACTCGCATAATTTGCACTTCCGCATATTTTACGCACCCCACGACTTTTAGCAAAGAAGATTTGGGTAAAAAATAAAGTTTCGCATCACTATTATGAAATAATTTGAGGATATAAAACCACATGTATCCTTATAACTTTCATTTTCCAATATTTCATTTTGGGTTTTTTTAGAATAAAATTGTATATTTTCCCGCGTTATCATTTCCTTTAGTTGCAGCAGACCTGTGTGCAGAAATGATAAAAGCAAATCATTAATACTGTGATGCGTAAGTGCTGATTTGTTAACACTGAAAATTTCATATTCAAGGCACAGTATTTTGTTGAATAAAAAACAGTAAAGGGGAGGGGCAAATAGGAATGAACTTATAAGATATTAGCGTATAAACCGTTTAATACCCATTCAAAAAATTAACACAACGTGTGATATAATAAAGCAAACAGACTTCTTAATAACACCATAAATTTAAGAGATGCGCTCTCTTAAAGAGCAGCGCATCTCTTATGTCGATCACAAGAATAGCTCTCGCCAAGAAGTCTGTGCCTGTCTGTTGCCGTGGAAACAAGACTTGCTGCATTTTCGACAGGGGAAGCCAGAAGATAGGCATTCACATTGGTTTACTAAGCGCCTTGAGGGCGTGTTGGCGATGTTTTATTATTATTACTCTTTTTTTTTTTTTGTAATTATTTTAATCGATTCATCGAATGAAAAAAAAACTATTTCATATATTATTTATGTGATAATATTTAAATTTTACAAATGAAAATAAAATATGAATTAATATGAATTAATCATGGAATTAATTACAGTAAAAACTAAATTAAATTAACTTATATAATTGTTTCAAAATTAAGATTTTCATAGCCATTAATAATTATCAATGACTTTAAATTATTAATACAATGACCGAACTTCAGTGATTATTATAAATTTCGGCATGTATTTTCAAAAAATTTGCAAGGACGGAGAAATTTTTTATCATTAAAAACATAAAAAAAATCCCTGACGGCTCGGCCAACAGGCACAGGTAGATTTTGAAGATGCAGATCGTGGGGCGCCTGTTTGTTGGGAATTGCGGAAAAATGACCTTTTTGCCATGATACGACAGCTGGGAACCGCCCACTTCGAAACCTAACTTGTTTGCAAGCGGAGCCAGCAGAATTTTTTTTTTTTTTTTTTTTTTTTTTTTTTTTTGCTATAAGGGTTTTTTCTGTAAAAAAATTTGTCAATATAAAAGTTTTAGATAATATTAAGAGGATGAATAATAAATTTAAGCGGATTTGATATCTTGTGAATTGACGAAGTTGTGATTTTTTTTTCTTCTAAAACACCCCTTTCCCCTCCCCCTTGGGGCCATTTTTAATGATATCTAAAATCTGTCATACATAAATTTTCGACCCTTTTCCTAAAAGTAATAATAACTTTAAACGGATTCGACATGTATCATAATTAAGAAATTATGGGTTTTTTCTGTTTTCACAAAAAGTCACCCCATCCCTCCCCCCCTGGTTCGATTTTTCCCATTAACGAACTTGAACGAGATTTTATGACCCTTGATTTTATGTATCAGTTTGGAAGAGATTTATGCAGAATTTTTCCAGTTATCGTGTCCATAAAAAAATGACATAGATAGATAGATAGATAAAGTTTTGAACTGGGGGATGGTTTTGGGTTTTGGGTTCTGGGAGTCATGATTGGCGTAGATCTGCAAAAAATTTTCAAAAATTCCAACTTAGGTGAGAATATAATAGGTAGTATTTCTTACGAAATCTACCTAAAAATAATAATACTTCTAAACTTAATTTTATTCAAGCATGTGAAAGTCCTCTAAATCACTCTCAGAAGTCTCGGTTTCTTCTGAATCAGAATCGCCGGTATTAATGTTAAATGACATTTCGTCCAATAAATCCTCTAACAGTCCATCTTTTTTCCAGTAATTATTTTCAACGTTTTCCACATATTTGCAATGCGCTACCCATTCTGCCGAAGTAACCTCAGTGATAGCTGTTTGAAGTAGATTTTAGATTGTTCAAACTCGAATCACCAGTAACATTTCGTTCTTTTACTTTTCTTTTCACAGAGGACCACACAAATTCTATTGCGTTTAGATCGCAATGATAAGGGGGGAGTCGTAGAACTTCATGCCCTTCTTTTTCTATTAAATTTTCAATTTTAATGATGATTTTCTTTGGACGATTACTGTCTATGAGAGAGAACAGTTCCGCTTTCCGCATTTATTCGTCGCAGTATATTTTGTTGTTTTTTAGCCAGTCTATCATAACTTTTTTTGTAGAATATTTTGTAGGAGTGCGGTTTTCAACAGTCGTATGATACGGAGCATTATCCATACATACGGCACTGTTCGCACATACATCCATTTTTTGAAGTTTTCGTAGTTCATTTGCCCGATTTTACGTGCTTGCGATGTCAAGACTTCACCTTTCCTAAACTGAAAGGGCATCGTTTCAGTTTAACAAATTAGCAAAATTATTTAAACAAATGGGAACAAATAATTTAAAAAGCAAAATCAAAATTAAACCAAAAATAAGATAACGCGTGCAACTGCTGATCTGAGAAGAAGAATGACGGGGGGTAACCTTTTATTCCGCCAATTCCTCACATGCGTATTTCCCATTCGAAATGGATAGGTCTTGTTACTATAGCGACCGCCACTAACCAGACATCTTGGCGGGAGCTATTCTTGTGGTCGACAAGTAAGTAGTAAAGTAAGTAGTTTGTTTTAGTTTAATACCTGCCAAGAAAAAAATAATTAAAAGTTAATTTTGTTGCAGCGGTTCTGAGAAAAGCGTCTCGTAGAAGATGCTAAGGTTTTTTAATTCTTCAAAGCACGAAATGGTGGTTCTATTCATATCATTCTAGAATGCTTTTAAAAAGTATATATATATTGTCCCAGTTTAAAAATTATCCACGAACTTTTGAAACTGTTATACATTTTGTTTAATCATTTTTCATTTATTAAAATGTTATATTCAACATGTAGAAGGTCATTTATATTTTTATTCTAAGATGCCCTCAAAAAAACTAATGTTATAAATAAATTAAAAAAAAAAAAAGAAAACTCGCGAATTTTTTGCACCTTCTACTTTTAAACCAAAGAAATGGCCAAAAAAAAAATAATAATAATAAAATGGTATAACTACGGTAGATGCAAAAAAATTTCAAAACACCATAAGAGGATCACATTCTTGAATATAAAAAGAAATCAGACAGATAAACAACGACAGTTTTTTTTTTTTTTTTTTTTTTTTTTTTTGTAAAGAGAGTACAATATAAAGCTTCTGTTATGAAGCAGTAAGCTAATATTTTTGTGGCTTTTCTGCATTTCTTTACGTTGGTGTTTGCTTGTCACATATTTCACATATTTACAAATTAATAATAATAATTATACACATATATAGAGATGAGAATTTTTGTAAATTTGGAAGTGACGGGAAAAAATTGGCGGAAAAAAACTGTTTTTTCCGGAGGGGGGAGAGGGGTATATATACACTCTGTTCTGAAAAAATTGATTTTTTACAAATGTTTCTCTCAAACAAATTATATTTTCTTAAAATATAAAATGATAAATATTTTCAAAATTTATACACACACAGAAAAAAAAATCACTTTACATGAATATATTACAAAACAGACAGAAAAAGGGTAAGTTTTTAAAAGTTTAGCCTTTCAATCTCAGAGTTTTGACAGTATTCATGCTTAATTTAACACCATTTGTTTGTAATATATCATGTCTCTGTTGAAATGATTTTTGAGTTGCATTTGTTTAATTACAAGTGGAGTTAATTTAAAATATAACAATAACAAAAAAAAATCTTATAAGTTCAATAACATTGCAGTTTGCTAGCAAATTTAAACTATATTATACATCTCATCTACATAATATTATTGTACTTTACGTATATACGTACGTGATGCCAGTTTAAAAAAACTGACTGAGAAACCTTTTTATGCCGTTAATAATCTCCACGTGTTGTGAACGATCGAAAGAACACTTAGAACATGTTAAAAACCAGTCACCAATTAACTCTAGTGCCTCAAGTGATAACCGCAGCTGCAAACCATAGTGAATAAAACCAGATGCACTTTATGTCGAAACTAATCAACTAAGAAATACTGCAGACTCCCTCCTTCAACCTACAATCTGATACCGCGCGTGTGAACTCAATAACAATCTCTCAGTATCTAAAATGTAACCGAACAGTAAAGACACCCATATAAATATGATGTAAATATATCAAATTTAATGTAAAATTGGAGCATTTTTATGCAGACTCCAAACGCGATATAAATGTATATATAAAGCCAAGAATTTCAATAATAATATTATATTCAAACCAAATGGATCTACTTACTTCACGCAATTTGTTATTTTCTACTAATACTGTTTATTACTCCAAAACAGTGATACGTCAATGATTCAAAAGAAGAAACATCAGTGTAATACTGTGGATTACTCTAAGCGCAAAAGGAAAATTCCAGGTAAGCTGAACCAATCTTTTTTACCATTATCAAAAGATGAAAATGTAAATTAAAATATGAAGACTGATATAACAATTTATAAAGATAGAAAATTTATTATGCTACCGACGCGACGGTTCTCTAACAGAAACAAATTATTGCAAATCTGACATTATTATAAATGTTATCATTTTTCAAATCTTCCATATTGTTTAACAATTGGCCTTATTTTACAACTAGTATATAACCCCCGTCAAAAATGACGGAGTGGTGATCTGCGTTTCATTTTCATAAGACTTCATACAAACAAACAGCATGAAGATTTTGTTATTGAAAGGTTTGTATTGTAGAAAAGTATATTTTAAGAATGGCAAATGATTTCTACAGATACAAATGATGAGGATTTTTTCTTTTACCCAATATTCAATTTCTGAAATAGTTCAACAATTGGACAAAGCATTCAAAAATATTTAAAAAATAATCCATGTGCGTAAGGTTTTAAAAATATATATATATATATTAATGAGTTTCTAAAGAACTTGACTTACAGCTCATTGTTTGGTTACATAAGAAAAATTAAATGCAAATTCTGAAATGGTTTAACGATTGCACAAAACATTAAAATTTTGTTCGTTTTAAATTTTCTAAGTTAATAGTATAATAGAGTTGAATTTTAATATTTCTTGAAGAACAAAGTTTTCCAGTCATGAATAAACAACTACATAGCAGAAAGACATAAAAAGAGACAGAAAATTGCATGTTTATGGATATTAGCTTCTTAATTCACAGTAGGAAAATATCCCATTTAAAATAACAGAAAAAACAAAGTTTTCCAGTAAAGAAGGAATAGTTCAAAGAAATACAACGATGAAAGTAGATTATATAACTTTAACTTTTAAAAGTATTCATCAAAGTAAAACCTGATTTTGTCTTATTTTAAAAATATGACTGAAAAATCTATAATAAATTTTGATCATTAAAAATCCTCTTATTTTATTTCATAAGTAAATTGAAATTTATGAGTGCATTAGTATAACTGAAAAATATCTTTTCACATTCTCTTATTAAATTATAATTTTTTTTTTCACTACAAAGTTAGGTTTAAATGTTACTATGTTAAAAATCAAAATTTAATCTGCATTAATATAATTAACATATGTGGTATGCGGTACTATATATTCCTTATATTTTAATTGTGTTTCATAAGAAATATTCATTTTACAATGCAAGCATATTTCAGATGTAATTGGATATAAGCTAGACGATTAAAATTTGATTTAACCAAGTTACATTTTTAAGAAAGAAATTATATTAAGGAATTCGGATAATTTTCCGACTATTGGTGGTAATTCCTGAAATTGGGTTTTCAAATGTGTTATGCGTTTTCCAAATTGTTTACTTAGGCATTATCTTTCACCTTATTAAACGGTGAAGTTTTGTTACAGTATTCTGGAACTGCTGGAAAGTGTTTCATAATCTATGCTTGAAGCATGCTTTTTCGTTCTTTTTTTCAATCCTTAGATTTGTGAAGGATTCCGTTTGAAGATTGACAATTTTTCAGAAATGCCTATTTTTATAACAAAAATGTCTGTGAAGGGACCTGTGTTTTACGGTAAAAAAAATTGTGAAGGGTTCTTTAAAGGACTCAAGTTCCTCCTAAACAAATATCTGCTTACCGCTCATATTTTTCATATTAATGTTTTCATGTGGGATTTTTAACAGGAAAAAATATAAATAAAAAATATAGAAAGTATATATTATAAAATCCTGGATACATTATTTCTTAAATGAAATTTCAGTTTTTTCAATTTTTCAAAAGTATTAGAAAGTATAAAAATAAAATATATTATAAAATCCTGGTAAAATAAGTATATTATAAAATCCTGGATATATTATTTCATAAATGAAATTTCAGTTTTTTCGATTTTTCCAAGTAGAAAATAACCTTTTCGGGAAAAAAAAAGCCGCGTTTCCCCCCCAAAATGTCAAGGATTTTTCAGAACATTCCCATCGCTCCACACTATAAATAACGACTTTGTTTATTACTTGTACTTTGTATGAATAATAAATAATAATGATTTAAAATCCCTTTAAGTGATAAATATTGGCTACACAAGTCGGACATCATTAATTTAATAAATCACATAAACTTAGTGATTTTTTAAAGTCATTAGTAATTAATTAAGATGTGATGTGTTTTGAAGCAATTTTATTTAGCCTGCAAAAGACAGTGTTGAAAAATGAAAATTAAGCAATATCTTTCACAGTTAAATTTTCCGGTGGTTATTTCAGTGAAAGATTTCTGATTTTGTCATATCACGATGATATTAGCTTGTTTTATCACTGTGCATAAAAATTGGACTCGCAAGAAAGACAAGTCCGTCGCATTACTAAAAATGGAGGAAAAAACAAAAACAAATTTATAAATTTATTTCAAAAAAAACAAAAACAAATTTTATAAATTTATTTCAAAAAGATAAAAAAATCAGTCATTTTTTTTTTTCATTTCACTTCGAAATTTTTGAATGGGACTGTAAGTATTGAGTATATTCTTGCCTGAAAGATTATGTATGTATGTGAACATGCATATATAAAGATTATATATGTATAGTATGTATATATTTATGTATTGTGAATTGAAATGCTAATACAATTTATATAACAGTTAAATATAAAATTATAATGTTCATTTATAACTTTAATAGTCTATAACTTTAACAGTCAATTTTATAAAGTTCTAATTAATTTCTATTGGGGATTATAAATGGGGGGGGGGTTATAAATTGGGGGATTATAATAAATGGGATTCGGAATGATGTCATTTAACTTGTAAATTTGAAAGTTTAGCACAAAATGAAATTAGTTTCTGTTAAGAAGCGCAAGCACTCTTGAACAGCGAACTATCAGCTCTGAACAGCGTTGTAAATAGCAAGCAAGCAATTGGCCTTTTCCATCTGTTGATCATTCTGATTCGACAACATCCTATGGAAAGTTCGAAATGATAAATTTGAAATTTCGAAGATTCATAGAGATTTTTTTTATGTAGAATTGGTGGGGTTTTTTATTTGTATTTATGAAATGGAAAAAGCTTTCTTACTGTTAAAAATGTAATCTAAATTAATAATGACATCAATTATTTCTTTTTTTAAATATAAAGGAAAACAAAATTTACTCACAAAAAAAAAAAAAAAGTATGTTTTGTGCTCTACAGCGTAAATCAAATGTAAAAAAAAAAAAAAAAAAAAAAAAAAGGTAGGTTTTTTAATTTTTCAGTTTGCAATTTAGAAAAATTTTCCAATTCAAAACCTCCATAACTGATCGCAAACATAAACTGATGACATAATATTTAACGGTAAGGTGATCATTTTTTTAAACAATGCTTTTTTTTTTTACCATTCTGAGAAAACGATTCATTTCGTTATAAAAATATCAACACAAATTATATAAATACAAAATTATCCTATATCATTATCTCATTTCCCTAATTATAGACTACATAAAAAATAAATAATAAATATACATACCTGATGCAAATCTACGAAGTGATTTCTTTCACTAAAATCTATTAATAAAACTTATGAACACGATTCACAACACAGCAAATTTCAGCACAAAATGAAATCAGCACTATTCAAGCGTAAGCACAGACAGCCCGGTGTCAACTATGACTTGTGAAGAGCAAACAACACTGGCATTTTCCAACTGTTGATCATTCCGATTACAAGGCACCCTAGCGGAAGTTTGAAAGACGGAGATTCTAGCATTTCCATTACAAGTAACTTCTGCTCCAAACTTCCAAACGTATGAAGCTCTTTTGTGATTAATGTTCTTTATTATCAAAGTCACGAATTCGACGTAGAGAAAGTGATGTCATTAGCCTTGAACTCAAATTATTTTTAATATGACGTGCGCTTTTTTCTTTGGTTGTTTTAAAGTATTGACTTATTATGCATAGTGTTATTTGGAAAATGATGTCTGATTTAGATTATTATGTCGATGGTTTTTCTTCAAGGGGCTTTTTGTATATATGTAAATAGTTTAATATGTTATTAGCTTAACCAAGAATAATTGTATATTTCCATTTAATTTTAATTTTTTCCCTTGTTTGATATTTATAATATTTTTTTTATGTAGGGTAGATGTGCCAGTAATGGACACCCTTAAGGAATTTCTTAAAAAATTATTTTTTAATTAATAGTTATAATTGTTATATTCCACATTTTTTAACATTTTATTAATCTACCAACAATGTTTAACCATGCTCATAGTCACATTTTCCTATGTGAATCGAAATTTAATTGTAAATAACAGAAATAAATCAAAACACCCTAAATTCCAGTAATGGACACCCCACAAAAAGTAATAGATAATTGATATTATGATTGTAATTAAAACTAGAATTTAAAGAAAGCATATTAATGAAATAAAAAAAGCTGAATTTTTATTGGCTATTTTTTTATAAACCAAAAATTTTGAAGGTGGCCCATTACTGGAAGGCGGTTTATTACTGGCACATCTACCCTATATCTAGCAATTATATTGCTTTCAATTATAATATGGTGGTAATGAGAAAAATGTTAGATACTGGCAATTTAGGTCTAAGGTGTTTCCAGGACTAATGCTCGCTACAGGAAGATTAATAGGGATCTTCCTGGATCGCTATTAGGTAACCTATTTTCTTGTCCCATGCCTGTGCTATGTTTTCGAAAGTGTTCTTCTAAGCGTTGCCTTACATGTTCTTTAGCTGATAAGTCACAGACAGATATTAAATAAGCTAAATTTTAATATGTTAAAATTTTGTAAAGCATAGAAAGTGATTTATTCACTGAAATGCAATTCGTGTAATATGGAATTTATAGGTCAAACTTGTAATAATTTACATAGGCGGCTAAATTTACATCGTTCTCATATTGATAAATTTAAAAAATCTAAATTTCAGACTACTCGTAATATTGAATATACTCATTTCAAAAAACATAACTTTAGAAATATTATTATTAAAATACTTAAAATACAAAAAAAATTAAATGAACGACTTTTTTCTAGAATCTAAATATATAAGATATTTTAATACTACTTATCCTTATGGACTAAATCAATTAGTATACAAAAAATCACATACTGTTTTTTTTTCTGTTTTTTTTTTCTTTTCAGATTTAACAAATTTTGAAAATTTACAAAATATTTATTCAGGATTAAATTTCTCAAACATAAAAAAACACCTTTCAGATCTGTTAGAGGTAAACATAATAATAAAAAATATATCGATAGTATTGTGATAAAACAAGAGATTGGTGATCTTGAGGCACAATTTAATATTGATTATAATTGGTTTCCAATAAGAAAACATATTTTCATTATTAAAAAGAAATATTTGAAACAATATTTCAAAGTATTTAAAAAGTATCAATATTCTCCACATTTTTGTGATATTTTTTATGATATTCTTCAATACAGGGCCAACCTATTAAATGCAAGTATTTCTACTAAACCTAAATGCAAAACTAATAATACACAACTAATTATAAATTTTTCTAATCCTGTTTTGAATAAAATCAATTTACAACATGTCATTAACAACAATTGTAACCTTTTACAATAAAAAATGTTATTATTCATAATACTTATAAATATAATCGCACACTAGGACGTAAAATTTTTAATTATAATTCTTTTGCAAAACAATTAGACTCTTCAACAAACTACTCGTGTTTTTGTATGATCCAAAGTATAAAAAATATATTAACACTTACACATGGACATATTATTACTGGTGATCTCAATATCGTTGCACAACATAATTTACAAACATTAATGCATTATGGTACAAAATTTCGCCTTCCATACATGTGTCCCTACATGTGTTCCATACATTCCCTAAATTTATAATAATGCAGTTTATTCAAGATCTAGACTTATTTATATATAAAATTGCTATTGCTTATAATAAACCAATTGAGTGTTTTAAGGAATGGAGATTTAATGTTATAGATAAATTTAAAATTAAAATTATTAAAAATAATCAACATACTACACATGTAGCTTTTAAAAAAATACAAAATAAATACAAAATAAATTTATTATCACTTATGTAGATAAATCTCCAAATAATTATGCTATTATATGTAACATGCTATGCTATTATATGCTATTATATGTACAAACATTCATGCATTATGGTACAAAATTTCGTCTTCCATACACGTGTAATACTAAATCTATAATAATGCAGTTTATTCAAGATCTAGACTTATCTACCCTATATATATAAAATCCTAATGAAACGAATTTGTGAAACGATTTTATGAAACGAATTTATGAAACGATTTTATGAAACGACTGATTAAACGACTGATTATGTTTCAGGGCTATTTTTAATAAAATATTAAACGCTTGATGGTGAAATTAATACCAATTGTCCATAAAAATCCGCGGATGTCAAAACTGGTAATAGAATTTTGAAATTGGAATTAGTTTTCGAGATATTAATTTTTTTCTAATTTTAATGACATTTCTGTAATGATGGCAACTAATTACTCTATTTTTTTGTGACAAAAAAGGGAAAAAAATTGAAAAGGATCCCGATAGGGATTGTTGATTTCTTTTTATTCGTCATTTTCAAATGGAAATTGAATTTATCTTTTATTTCAATCGATAATTAAGACAAGATTGTGATTAAATTATGTGTTTCAGGAAAATTTGAAAAAAAAAATCACATTTCTACATTTCTATCGTCAGGATTCAATCGTCTGTCAACATTTAATTTAATTTATAAACTGAAAATATTTTGAATAAATTCGTCCAAATGACGTCATTTATGTAAACGCAAAAGAAAGGGGGGAAAGGAATTAATTGTAATTATTAGTTATTGATATCATTTTGTTATTTTTTTGTAAAATTTAATTAAACGAATTTATAAAATCCCTAATTCGGATATTTGAAACGAATATATTAAATAATAATTGCCCAACTGAACGGACGGAGAATAAAATATCCTGCTTGGTTTTTTCCGCCAAGCTTTTTAATAAAGAAAACTGCCCAGTTAAACTGAGGGCATTGAGCTCACACGCTATTCACACTAATTGTATATTATGCTATTTTTTCAAAGAATAATGCCACTCGAAAAATAAAGAAATCGACAATATATTAAGGAGGGGGGGGGGGATAAGCACCCTTTATACTTAAGCAATAAACGCCCAAAATCTAATCAGGCAAGCGCCTTATCACAATGAATTTATACACAAAATTTGAAAAAAATGGGATAATTTTGCTTGAAAAACCCATTTATCTAAATTAAGGGAGGTAAGCCCCCCCCCCCCCGTTCCCCCCTTTATACTTAACAAATGAAAACCCAAAACTAATCAGGCAAGCGCCTTACCACAATGAATCTATACACAAAATTTGAAGAAAATCAGATAATTTTGCTTGAAAAACCCATTTATCTAAATTAAGGGGGTTAGCCCCCCCCGTTTACACCCCTTTATACTTAACAAATGAACTCCCAAAACTAATCAGGGAAGTGCCTTATCACAATGAGCCTACATACAAAATTTGAAGAAAATCGGATAATTCTGCATGAAAAACCCATTTATCTAAATTAAGGGGGTTAGCCCCCCCCCCGTTTAACCCCTTTATACTTATCCAATGAACCCCCAAAACGAATCAGGGAAGTGCCTTATCACAATGAGCCTATATACAAAATTTGAAGAAAATCGGATAATTCTGCATGAAAAACCCATTTATCTAAATTAAGGGGGTTAGCCCCCCGTTTCCCCACCTTTATACTTAACTAATGAACTCCCAAAAATAATCAGGGAAGCACCTTATCACAATGAACCTATATACGAAATTTGAAGAAAAACGGATACTTCTGCATGAAAAACCCATTTATCTAAATTAAGGGGGAGTTAGCCCCCATTTCCCCCTTTATACTTAACCAATGAACTCACAAAACTAATCAGGAAAGCCCCTTATTAGAAAGAACCTGTAAACAAAATTTGAAGCAAAACGGATAATTCTATCACGAGTTATCACGTTACGTACATACATACATACATACAAAACGGGCGGGCACATTAGCTCTCGGGCTTTGATAGCCTGTGAGCTAAAAAAGCGTCAAGACCCCTATAATAGAAAAGCACCAAAAGTTCATTGGGTTTGTTTTCATAACTTTTGGCAACAAATCTATGCATAATAAAGAATCTATCCCTTTCTGAAGCTCGAATTACGCCAAAACTAAAAGCAAAGGATCCTATACTGGAAAAGTACCCGATTTTCTTATGAACAATATGCAAGTGACATAACATGGTGTAAAATTATCGCGGATAGCAAATTTGTTTAAATATCTCATCAATTGATGCCGAATAAATGCAGGCATGCATGCACAAAATATTTAATTAATTTTGTGTATGGTAAATAATTATTAGAAAATTCGTATATACATATTAATTAAAATAAATAATTTACATATTTAAAATAACATGAAAATATGCATGATGGTGCACTAAAATAGAGATAAAATTAAAACCTGTTACTGAAAATGTCTATAACATAGTACTTTTCAATACCGTGGTTCTTAATGTTTTTCACAAGCAGATGGAATTTTTCTCACCCTTAAACGCAAAGGAAGAATAGAATACATATCGTTGTTATAAAAGTCCGAGAGGTAGCCACAATTTAAACCTAACCATTTTATACAACCTGGTTTTCAAGTTGTAATTGATTTTACTTTTCAAACCCTAAAACAGTTGTCA
Organism: Maratus michaelseni; assembly: GCA_963931845.1. Lineage (NCBI taxonomy): Eukaryota > Metazoa > Arthropoda > Arachnida > Araneae > Salticidae > Maratus > Maratus michaelseni. The sequence goes on from OZ007594.1 coordinate 98,824,301, forward strand.
GTTGTCGCAACAGCCGTGTATGAGGCCATGGTAATCAAAAAATGCCCCATTAAAACGTTAAAAGCATGGCAACCCAATTACAGATTTACCAATATTTTTAAAACAAAGCACGCTGTCATGTTTTTAGAGGCCTCGAAGTCTGAGCGGGGGTTGGCGAGCGTAGCTCGCAGGGGGTAGGCCCCCTAGTTTATCTATAAAATTGCTATTGATTATAATAAACCGATTGAGTTTTTTAATGAATGGAGATTTAATGTTATGGATAAATTAAAAATTTAAATTATTAAAAATAATCAACATATTACACACGTAGCTTTTAAAAAAATAAACAACCATATATAAGAAATACAAAATAAATTTATTATCACTTATGTACACTCATGTCCAAAATTAAGGTCACAAAGATAAAATCTGTAAAAACTGATGGAAAACACTGTGTTGCCACGAAATTTGGCACAGAGGTTTATTAGAATGGGAGAAAGAATATAGCAACATAACAATATGAAAAATATTTTTATTGTGAATTAAAATACAGGGTATATTAAAAAGTGTTAAATCATGAATCAGAGATAAAGCATTTATCTCAGGAAAAGTGTATCTGATATGAAGTGTGACCACTGTGCACTGCTATACAAGCCTCACAACAAGCTCTCATACTGTTTATGAGGGTGTCAATAAATGTTTGTGGCAACAAAGCCATTTCTTCCAAAAGCGCGGTTTTAACTCCTGGCGGGTCATGGCAGGGCGGTTAAACTGTGCAATGGTTCTTCCTAGACCATCCCAATGTCACCAGGAAGGCCAGCCAAGACCGCCACAGAGCAACGATACCTGCACAGAATAGCTATTTGGCGTTAAGCGCACGACGACATAGGCTGGCAACGACTCCTCAGCTTGCTGGTGACCTTACTGCTGCGTCTGGAATAAGAATTTATAGGCAAACAGTATATAGACGACTAGCAGAGAGGGCACTTTTCGTCCGGCGTCCAGTCGTGTTTGTCCTTTTAACTGTATCTAACAGGAGAGCCGAGCTGTTGTGGAGCCGAAGACATCAGTCTTGGACACAACAAGAGTAGGAGCGTGTTCTTTTCAGTCATGAGTCCGGATTCACCACGGAAAGTGATTCTAGTCGAATCTTCATCTGGAGAGAACGTGGAGCTCGCTATCATTCCTCCTACGTAAAATAAATCAACAGATTTGGTGGCAAAGGAATCCTTGTCTGAGACGTTGTTATGTTACAATGTTGGGCTTCCGTACCCCACTGCACGTCTTCGATGCGGGTACTGTCAATACACATCGCTATAGGGATGAGGTCCTTGAAGCCTATGTGAGGTTGTTCCGGGGTGCTGTAGGCCCAGACTTCATTTTTATGGACGATAATGCGAGGTCACACAGTGCTCACATTGTTGATGTGACGGCGAATATCCTCCTGAAGAGGAGGATATTCACCGTATGAATTGGCCCTCGAGATCTCTGGACCTCAATCCTATTGAACAAGTTTGGGATGGTCTGGGAAGAGCCATTGCACAGCTCCTAGGACCATCCAGGAGTTAAAAGCCGCGCTTTTGGAAGAATGGGCTTTGTTGCCACAAACATTTATTGACACCTTCATAAACAGTATGAGAGCTTGTTGTGAGGCTTGTATAGCAGTGCACAGTGGTCACACTCCATATCAGACACACTTTTCCCGAGATAAATGCTTTATCTCCAATTCCTGATTTGACACTTTTTAATATACCCTGTATCTTAATTCATAATTAAAATCCTTTCTATATTGTTATGTTGCTATATTCTTTCTCCCATCGTAATATGCCTCTGTGCCAAATTTCGTGGCAACACAGTGAATATAGTTCATCAGTTTTCACAGATTTTATGTTTGTGACCTTAATTTTGGACATGAGTATAGATAAATCTTCAAATAATTATGCTATTATATGTAAAGAATACTATAAAGATATTCACAGTGCTATTAACACTAGTAATACTTTTTTAATAAAACATCATTAAAAATTGAAATTAATAATAGAAAATTATTAAATTTTCACAAATTACTAAAAATCAATTTAAAAAATTTAAATTATCCTTATATTGTTATAAATCCAAAATTTCATAAAAATCCAATTAAATTTCGTATAGTTACTATAGGCTGTAATGCATATAATAATACTGCTAGCAATTTACTTCTTAATATACTCACTCAAATACATAATATAACGATAAAACATAATAATCAACATTGCTTAAAAAACAGTTTTCAGCTCATAAATAAATTACAAAATATAAATCCTCTCAAATTTATCAAAACATTAGATTTTAATGATTTATTTAATAATATTGATATTAAAGATTTACACAAAACAATGTGTATGCTTTTTAAAGAATGCAAATCTTAATTAAATTGAAAAGATTATATTTCTGTAAGTTTTTTTTAAAACTTTATTAAACTTTACATTACATAATAATTATATCATATATGGAGATATAATTTATAAACAATGCCAAGGATTTCCCTAAAAAGGTACGGCTTCAAGTGTTCTCTCTGACCTCTATTTATACTATGAAAGAAATGCATTAGCTAATAAATATTATGTATTCTATCGCTATATTGATGATATTATAATTTTTTTTTTCAAGGACTCTAAATGATCATCGTTACTCAAGTTTTATCCCAAACTGGTTAAATTAAGTCAAACTGATATGATTAATAATAATATAAATTTTCATGACTTAAAAATTAATATTAATGATAATAATAAATTAATATTTGACATTTGTGATAAAAGATCTGACTTTCTATTTCTTGAAAACATTTTTACCAATTATGCTTCATGCTTACATAAATCCGTTTATAAAAATATAATACTCAATTATCTACACAGAATAAAATATTTATGTTCAGACACAAATAAAAACAAAAATATTAAATTTATACGTAATCGAGAAAAACTAAACGGATATACTAATTACATGGTAAATTCAATTATCAACTCTTTTAAATAATTTATTTGGGGTTTATACATAATACATAATATTACACACACACACACACATACGCCCCCCCCCCTCCCATTACACTGTGGTCAATGATTTGTGATTTTATATGAAAATTATAACACATATCCCAAAATACAAAACAACAAAACAAATATGAAAACATTAAATATGCAATGCGCTCATATATGTGCAATTTCCATAGATTCATTATTTTAAAGTTATTGCTATACGAGTAATCAATTGTAATAAGATGCCTTTTATATCTACACTTTGAGATAAAAATAAGAATTTTGCAAAACTCAATATATATAATAATAATTACGTGGTAAATTAAATTTTTAATTCTTTCAACTATTCATTGGTGTTTTTAAATAATGAATTACATGACTCATACAAGTAACACATGAGCTATACAATGATTACTATGTAATTTCTATAAAATTATATAAGTTGCCAAATAAATAAACTTAAATTTTATATGTACACTTTAACACATAACAAAACACAAAAACGCATAAAAATAATTTCATGATTAATTTTGGTGTTTATACATAACATAATACAAATAGAACAAATTTAATAAGTTTCGGGGACGCAACCGAAGTCAGTCGCCACTTTTAAACAACAAGCTCATAAAGTTTGTAAATAGTTTTTTAGATTGTTTTACAAACCAGGATTAATCATCATAATTAAAAGAAAGCAAAAGAAACTGAAAATAATGAAATTTCATCTGAATGGACAAAGATATGTATCTCTCTCTTTCTCTTTCGGCTTATAAAAGTAAAAATTTTACGGTAATTAAAATTTGCAAATGATGGGCACCGTTGTAAATTTTTAAGATGCAGTTTTTATTAATATTATTAAATGGTTTTATGAAATTTAATCAAGCAAAAATACAATGTTTGTGATAAAATTAATCTTGTGTTAAAAATATTTAATTAAAAATATTTTAAAGAAATTTTTAAAACGCCGCTTTACGTACAATTTTAAACTTTCCGTAACATTTTTATCAAACTTTCCTTCCAACTGTAAGAACCAGATTTTAAAAGTCACTTAGTTAAAATATAAATGTCATGAAAAAATTTAAAATTAAATAAAAATGACTTTTTACCTACCATTTTTATTTTTAGTAGATAAACTATTTATATTGCTGAAAATCCTATTTTTAATTTTATGAATTGCATCTCAAGGATTGTCCAAAACAGAAGAAAAATACAACGAGCCAAATGAAAAATATTTGCTGAAGTTTTGTCGCTTATTACATAAAGAATTCCTTGTAAATTCCAAAGAGTGTACGCAACTTCTAAATGAAACAAGGGAGCAGATTTTTCCCCCATAACCGGGTTTAATTTATGAGTTTTAAAAAGAGTGGTTTTTCGCAAGTTTACTTTCATAGTTGTAATCATTGTTGCTACTCTCATACGCTTAAAACAACATAGTCATAACCGCTAACATCAATTTCTTGACAAACTTGGTGATATTTGGTTAAATGTCACCAAGTAGTGCGTTAAAAGTAGGTCTTCATAAATGAATCTAACTTTCGATAGCTGACTAATTTATCTGAATTCATGTTTAAATTTATTATTAACGAATACTAGGAATCTTCTATAATCAAGTTCCACGCATTTTAGAGTCGTGTGTTAAATTAACTGAATTCTTAAAAACAGGTCAACATGGAATCAAACTTTTCCTTTCTGGTACAATCCGGGAGGACTTTTTGTTGTTTTGAGGGAAAATAATGTGGTTATTTTATATTGGGGGGCGCTGAATTTCCTCCTGCACCGGGCGGCGCCAAAAAACGTAGTTACGCCACTGACAAAAGAGTGAAAACGATTAACTATAGCTTATAGAAAAAAATACATATACATATATAACATATAGCACACTTACCTGTGTCAATTGGTGTGTTTCGCGAAAAGCTTATAAACAAGATTCACAACGATAACAATTGCTGCTTCAAAAGTAAAAGTTAAAAAAAAGTTAAAATTTTAGCGCAAATTTAAAACGGCAAAATCCAACAGGAACAAGCACTCTCGGAGCGTCAAGCAATAACTGGTATTTCCTATTTGTTGCTCATCGGAATCTTCAGCACCCTAGCGGAAGTTTGAAATAATAAACTTTCTACTTCACACGGATTTCTGAAGTAACTTTAGCTGGCGAACGTATGAAACAAGCTCTCTTTTATGACAGCAATATCTGTAATTAATCTTAATTAATTTTCATTCATATGTTACAATGAAGTTTTTATGCTCTTTATTGAAGTCACGAGATCGACGCAAAGAAAGTGATGTCATTAGCCTTGAACTTATTCTTTTCTCTTTAGAAAAACTCCCGCGGATACATGACGTACGTTCTTTCAGCACTTATTTTAAAGTATAATGAAAACTAGAAATTTATATGAATGACGAAAAGTGATGCAAGTTATTCGGATTCATGGAGTGAAAAGAGATCAGCAGCTTTATTATACGTTGAAAATTTAATATAAATTCAGAATGAAAACAGCTACTTATGAAATAAGGTGTAACATAGAAATATCATTCTAAAATACATGAAATAATACGTTTTTTTTCGTGCATTAATTAGGTTACAGAAAAAAAATCCTAACTGAAAGATACATTTATACATACCAGGTAACCCAACCCGGGCTATCAGGGTTAAAATTGCCTGGTATACTGCCCGAAAAATGCTTATCGCACTCCAACACACTTTCTTATCTCCACGCCGATGGCCTCAAAAGTGGACGGACAGCTCTCCACTCCCTCCACTCTCCACTTCCACCGGTCACCGTGTGTCCTCATACCGGCAATTATCCTCTACTTATATTTATACATACAAGGCAATCCAACCCGGGCTACCCGGGTTACAATTACCCGATATATTTGCCAGTGTACAGAGCATTGGTGAAAAGATATTGGGTTGTTTGGAAAGTTCCTTCCGTTTGGGAAAACCAATTCATACCGGAAAATTCTGCCCGTCAATTATTAAACATTAGCTATCAGAATTAATGTATAATAATTAAATGATAGAATTTTCCAGAACAAACCAACTTTCCCAAACGGAAAGAACTTTTCGAACAAACCAATAGTTTACAATAGTATATTTTTTACATTGTCTAACAGCTACACCAAAAAGTATTTTTGGTATTTTAGTATTAGCCGCATGCTATAGATCAGTCACGAAACATTTTACTATTTATAATATACCTTTGTAATTCTGATCATTTCAGTGTTTAAACGCCTAGTTTGATTACATATCTGTTAAATTCGTGTTTTACTTATTTATTTGTAAAGTTTTGATCTCTATTCGCATTTTGTTAATATGGAATATTGCACGGTAACAAACAAATTCTGAATTATTTACATTCTTGAAAGTGCAAGCGAATTAATCTTTTGTAATTGTGTTGCACGCAGATTTAAAAATATTCATGCTTGAAAATTATTTAAAAATATATATTAAAAAAATCAGTGAATTGAGATACTGTTTTCAAACAAATTGCAAACAAATTATAAAAAACATTTTTTGACATTACGGCGCCAATTTCAAATTCATACGGCCACAAGCGGGAGAGACCGAGCTATGCTCGGTTAAAATTAGCTTTGTGTTGTTCAACTCAATATAACAGTAAATTCTCTGTACAACATATAATAATCAGTTCTGTGTTTCCGGATTGGTTGAATTATGTTTTCGAGAACGTTCTATGGACGCTGATCGGTTGAATCATGTATCTCCGCTCCTATTGGGAATTTCTAGAAAATTCCTTCAGATTCTGAAAACCATTTTTTTAGTCAAATATCGCCAATATTTGGTGAAAATGTGCAAATTTGGCACATTTTTTCATTTGGCGCGAAGCATACGTTTTTTCATTGCTAATCTTGAAAGTCGATTTTTCCGCCAAATCTCACCAATGTCACCAAAATTTTGCCAACTTTGGCGATATTTGGCGAAATGTTGCCAACTTTCTGACTTCGTTTACTGACAACTGTTCAACAACTTAATAACTGTTTCAACCTTCATGCATTCACATTGAAATGCATTTACCCTTAGTGACACCAAATTACCTACTAAACGAATTTTCTCGAACATGTGACCTAGCCCAAAGGTCTTCTCGTAATCCAAAATGGTAGAACACAAAATTTAGTCAAAATCGTTTCAGCCTTTTTTTTATATATATAACATTAGCTTGACCCTGACACGTAGTGAACCAAAATGACCCACCAGTCGAATTTTCTCGAATATGTGACCTAGTCCAATAGTCCTCTCGTCCTCGAAAACGGTAGGATAAAAAAATTAATCAAAATCGTTTCAGCCGTTTTTTATATAAAATTAGCTTGACCCTGACCTAAAAAAATCACACTAATCGAAGTTTCTCAAATATGTGATCCAACCAAATGGTCTTCAAAGCGGCAGGATACAAAATTCATTTCAAAATCGTTAGAGCCGTTTTTTAGATAAAATAAGCTTGATCCACAGTGACCCAAACATGACCCACTAATCGAATTTTCTCGAACATGTAACATAGTCCAATGGTCTTCTTGTGCCCGAAAACGCGAGGATACAAAATTTAGTCAAAAGCAAGAAAAGTGTAAAATTTTCAACAGATTAACTTTGCTTTGTGTGAAATGCGATGATATCACGAGAAGCAATGGAAGTGCACTGTATACTTGTCAGCGATACTGTAGGTACTGTAAGCTACATTGCGAATTATGGAGCATGGTTGGATGCGGACGGCGGGCATTTATAGCATTTCTAGTCATGTTCTCACACATCAAAGTCAGCAGATTACGAAGTGCTCACTTCTATTGAATTCCATTGAAGATATCGATACAATTATCTTTGATAGTGTTGAAGTTAAAAACAAAAATTCGTATCCGGCTTAAAGTGAAGCATCCTGCATTTTTGACTAAAATCTTGGATTTTGACCTTATTTTATTGTACAAAAAGTTGTTTCTCTTTACGCTTATTATCATTCCTTAAACAGTGTAAAAAATGAATACGCCAGATTACAGCACAACGCGAGTAAATAAATCGCTAATACGTCATGTTGTAAATCTGAAATTTGTTGTAAAAGAATGTGCGTTTGAATTTTCAAGCACGGTAAAGTAATTTTGCAATACAATATGTTGTAATTTTCAAGTTTGTTGTAATTGAGTGTGTGCCTGAATTTCCAAGCATTGTAATATAATTTTATAGCACAATGTGCTGTAAATTCAACATATGTTGTAAATGAACGTAAGCATTGTGTTGTAATTTTACAGCACATATGTTGTATATATTTTATCCAGTTTTCAAGCACAATGCTGTAAATGTACAGAATTTTTTGCTCTAAATCTCTTATTTGCTGTAAATAAATGTATGCTTGATTTTTTAAGCACGTCTTGTAAAGGAGATGGATAGATAAGCATTGATTTTTGGTTTTCCGATAATAATAATAAAAAAAGTCGGTGATGTTTTGCTTGTTTTAATATAATTTAGGCTGTATATTTGTTGCCTCTGATTGATTTTTATTTGTAGATTGTTTAAATGTATTATTAAAAAGACAGTTAATAAAACTTAAAAAGAACACATTAATGTCACATAATAAAATCAATTACAATAGACGTATCAAGTTATATACAAGCCTGATTACCTGATTTATACAATGAGTTTGTATAGAGATTAAAACGCCTACTGTGATTGTTTTTATTAAATGATATTAATTTGTTGTTGTTTAGTTTTATGAATGACTGAGTTTAAATGTATTTTGAATATTATAATTCGGACTAAGATGTAATATGTTTCGTTATTTGAAATTGTTTAAATGTATTATAAGGAGATCAGAAAGATAGATTTATTTAACACATTTCAATGTATTTCAGATATATCAATTTAATTTTTTACAATCGCTATGAAGAATTCAAAACACCATCGTGATTTTTACATATGTTACTATGTGAAAAATGAAGAAAGAAAAACATACGTAAAAACTAGACTGTTTAATGAGCGATTCACATGAAAAAGAATAAAATTCATATAACTGAAATGCATTAAAATTTTCTAAATAAACTCGTATTTCTGATCTTGTATGAAACATTTAAACAACCTTCAAACAAAAATCAACGCGCTAGGCAGAAAATATAGATCCAAAACATTTTTTAAATAACCAGTGCATCTTATAACATAGAAAATCCCCATTTAAATTACCTTTTAAATTATCCTTATGTTTTCGAAGGAACGAAAATTAATTAAAAGTCGATATCTAAGTAAACAGTTTAGAAAACGCATAACACATTTGAAACCCAATTTCAACAATTACCATCTTTAATCGGAAAAGTATTCGAATTATTTTGTAAAACCCTGTATATGATCTAAAGATACTGTATTAGTTTGCTAAAACTTTAGCTCAGTTAGGAAACAGTTGAAAATTCCCTTTCAGCAATTCCCGTCGTCAAACGGAAATGTACTCGAATTCTTTTGTGCAGCCCTGTATATGATCTACAAAGTTTATATACACCAAGTAATATACAAAAAAATAATTAAATTTAAAAACACATACCACAAAAACGGACTTCCAGCAATTATCGTTGACGTATATTGTAACTGAATTATTTTGTGTGCTCCTGTAAACGAACAATAAATACTATGTATACCATATTCTACAATAAGCATCTTGTAGTGCACCTCGGTGATTTATATCAATTTCTATAGGTTTGAAATAGTGTAACATCATTAAAATACATTTCAAACAATTTTTCTCCATAGACCATAATGTAACAATTTCTGAAAACGAATTTTAATGCTACGCACTTCATTTTCAATACCAAACCTGTCATAGTAAACCTCAATACCATATATAAATTGTATTGCAATCCGAGTATATTTAAACGAGTTAGAGCGCAGTTAGGCAGACGGACAGGCAGCAGACAGATGACCAGACAAACTGAATTCATAAACACTTTTCAAATATGTTGGAAAGGATTAAAAAGATTAAATCCAAAGAATTGTTTCCCATTAAAATAAATAAAGGTTAGAATATATTCAATTATCAGATATTCAGTTTACTTCATGACAATCATTACAGGCTATTATTTCAAAATTGCATTTCAGTTTGGTATTTATTTTCTTTCATTTCAGGCTTCCGGTTAAAGTGCTTCGTTTTCAGATGCGTCGTGTCTCCTCGTAAATCACTTTTTGGGGGATCGAATCGGGTTTATTTTCATCGTCCTTCAACTCGATCTGAACCCAGAAAAGCGATTTTCGTCTAACGAGAGCCCGAAACGTTAACAGTCCTAAATGCAAGAAAATAAATACTATTCTTAGGTATAATTATGGAATAACAATCTATAGTATTATCTTTATTGAAAATTTTATTTATCATGAAGCAATCTGAAAAAATATATATATAAAATATATATATCATCAAAATTCGCGGTTTTAACATTCGCGAGTTTTGATTATTCGCGATTAGGAAAATGCGGAAAAACTTAACATTCGCGAGAATCTGACTTGATTATTCGCGAATGTTTTTATTATCTCTTTCTTTTTCAGAATTTATTGTGGTTAAAGATTATTTCCCATGTGTTTTTTTAGTATCTATTTACAAATCAATTTTCTGTTGTCGACTGAAAAAGGAGTAGGTGTTGTAAGAAAGCAAAATAATAACAGAAGAATACTCATTGCAATGGGAATATTAGAAGTTGTAAGATAACGGTATTTTGAATCTATTAATTTCAAATGTTCAGGCTGTCGTAGAGATGGAGCTGAAGCTACACTCAGATGGAAAATAAAAGTATTTCTGAAGCATTTAGCTGTATTTTTTGTTTATTTATTTATTTATTTTTTTAAATATCGTATTTTAATATTGTATCGCAAACTGACCCACTAATACATTGTCATCCCTTTGCGAATAGAGAAAGTTGAAATTAGTACTTTATACAAAAACCCATCCCTTTTCAGCTGTAATCATTTCTCCACTCAGTTCATTTGAATTACCTTCAGTAGATAAATTTCATTGCTTCTTTAAATTTTCAGAATATATTACTTTCCCAGGTTTCTAAAAATAAAGAACTCTTTTCGGTATTCTAGGTAGCTCGGAAGAGGTTATTGTGCATTTTCGTTCGCGGATTATATTTTCCTAGATTAAGAAACATCTGTCTCTTTTCACAATTTTTCAAGCACAGCGTTGCCAAACTGCAACTCCTTCATTTTTTTAAGTATGTTATACACTATTCTGATGCACTTTGATTTATTTTATTTTATTTCAATGGTTTTTGTACTTTTTTAGCCTGTATATTGGTATGGGAAAAAATAATTCAAACAAATCTTTATTTTTATTTATTTATTTATTTTTATAATAATAAATTGAAGGTCTGAACTTCGTACTTTTGAAATATTTACAATATTAAATACGCAAAAAGAGCATTTTAAAACTTTTCTTTAAATTTTTAGTATCATTATTTAAAAAAAAAAAAAAAAAAAAAAAAACCGCAAACATATATGTCCTTTTTTTTCTATAATGGTATATTTTGTAAATTTATGTATGAACATTAATTAATTCTGCATGGCGGTGCATTTGTTATTGAAATATATTTGTGAAATGGATAGCTACCAATCTTTAGCGGTTTTGTCAAGTTAAAAACATACATGAAATCCGAAAATTTATTTTATAATATGTCTTGTTTCTATATGGTACTTATTTGATTTTATTTATTTCACAACAAAATATATTTATTTGACGCAAAAAACCCCTGTAGATTAGCAGTACGTAATGCAATACAAACAACTTTTAGAAACGTCAAAAAAAAAAAAAAAAAGAAGAAGAAGAAGGTGGCAAACACATTCTGGTTGAAGATCAATAAAAACAATTCAGTATTTCCATTTCATGTAATTCTTATGCATAAACACGTTTTTATTATAAAAGTTTTAAAGAAAATATAGTGAGTAAAAGATATAAATTTCATATTCTACAAGACTAATAAGCGTTTTATTGTTATTATTTATTGTGGAATTGCTGTCATTCAGTTCTATTTGGCTATAACAATATACAGTAGATTCCCGTTACAACGAATTCCATTACAACGAAAAATCTCGTTATTACGAAATTTGTCAAATCCCCTTTTCAAATTTCATTAACCCCAATGTATTAAAATTTCCGATTTAAGGAAGTGCATCTTACTAGTAATTCCGTTACAACGAAAAATCTTCATCGAGCTCTTTTTTTCTTTTTTCTTTTTTTCAATTGCTTAACAGAAATGAAATATACTTTGAATAGAATGTCGAAGATAAAAAAATAACGTTGTTTTGGGGTCAGGTGCTATTTCAGATTTTTCTTCCCTTTGCTGTTTGTCTTTTGTCTACTTCTGTTTCCGAATTCCTTTTCTTTCATTAGCTCATAGTCATATGCTTCAAAATGATCACGTGACTGACAGCCGGTGGACTTCACTGTGAAAGGAGTGTTTGTGCTTGTTCTGGGATATCTTTATCGCCAATACCTGTTGCAGTGTGTTTCTTGCTTCGTTTGTTGATAAAATATGGCTTGTGTGAAACGAAAACAATTTTCGTTGGAAGAAAAGAAAGTTATAATTTCTGAGATTGATAAAGGATTGCGGAAAGCTGATGTGGCCCAAAATATGGAATAACACCATCGACTTTATCTACATTTCTAAAAGATAAGGAAAAGATTGAGAGACAATTCCAAATTCCAAGCATTGGTTCCCATAGAAAACGAATACTACAGTCCCAATTTCAAAATGTCGATAAAGCTGTGTTCAAATGGTTCGAAGATGTTCATTCACGCAATCTACCTATAAGTGGTCCTCTGAGAAGGCAAAAAGCTCAAGAGTTCGGAACAATGCTTGGTATCGAAAATTTTCAAGTCAGTGTCGGATGGCTCAATCGCTTCCGTACTCCCCATGGAATTGTAATGAAATCAATTTGCGGCGAAGCAACTTATGTACCTACAAGGACTGTAAATGAATGAAGAGACGGAAAAGTAGCTGCCCTTATAAAGACATACAGCTCCGATGATGTTTTCAATTCTGACGAGGCTGGAAAAATTTATCAACTTGAACCGAGAAAAACATTATAATTTAAAGGAGGCAAATGCATTGGAGGAAGAACTCCAAAGAAACGAATTACAGAATTTTTTTGTTGTAACAAATCTGGAACCCACAAGAAAAAAATATTAATTGTTGGTCACTCTGGCAAGCCCCGTTGCTTTAAGAACTATCATTCATTGCCTTGCGATTATAAATTCAATAAGAAGGCATGGATGACACAAGATATCGTTAATGATTGGCTAGTGCAATTTGACAAAGAAATGAAAGCTAAAAAACGGAAAATTCTTCTCCTGATCAATAACTGCATGCCTCATAATAATCCCTCCAAATTAGACTGCATCATCAAAATTCATTATGTGATGAGAGCACACTGTGTTCATTAAGTCATGCATAACGTGTGTTAAACTATACATAGGTTCCATAGATCTATACTAATAAAAGAAAATTTCGCTCTGTGTGTGTCTGTCTCTCTGCGATGTTTAGCGAAATCTAGCGCACCTAGAAGTCTGAAACTTCGTGTGAGGATAGTCCAAGGCATGTCCTGATGCACCTGAGGATCAGATTTTTAATATTTTGATAATTAGTCGAGATACTAATTAAACTGATTAAAAATCTCCCAAAAATGGCTATTTTTATCAAAACCGCAAAAGAAAATTTAAAGTTTGATAATCCCAGACAACGAAATTTTCCCATCCTCGAATATTAAGAAAGCTATCGGAGGTATCGATTCAAAACTCGCAGTATGTGCGTATTTTATTTTTGTTATTCCGAAAGGAAAACTTTGGTGAAAATCGGATGGTAACTTTTCGTAATTTTGGCCAAAAACTGATTAGATGTAATCAAATTGACCCAGACGGAAAAGGAAGGTGACAGATAAACCTTGGAGTCAGAGTTTTTTGGGTATTCAAATTAAGAAAACTATTTCATTTCTCGATTTGATATTAGGCATACATACATTAAAAAAAAAATCTTAATCTTACATTCTAATTTTTGTAATAATTGGTTCACAATTTGCTGAGATATTAATTTAAAAAGCATTAAATTTCCAATCGAAAATGATTTCTTATTATGTCAAAAGGACACCTGCCTCCTAAAAGAGATGGTATTGAATTTACTTCCACTTCTGGACTCCGTCTATCCATTTACTTTCCGACACGAAAGGGGAAACAATCAACAATGGTTGAATAATTAAAACCTCCCATCAGAAATTTTAAGGTATATTCAAGTTTCCAAAAAATCGGCTGGTATTTTTTTAATAGCAAATTGACAATGGATAGAATTAATAAATAAACGTAAATTTCAGTCAAACATAAAAAAGGCGCCATTTTGTTTATTTTTCAAAAGTTAACTATATTTCTTAATGTTAAAGTTTGGTTTAATTTTGAGGGAAAGTGGGGGTGGGGTGTCGTAATTTATATATCATGTTAATGCTAAAAGATTTTGCAGTGCGTGGGCAACACGCCTGCTATACGATGCCGCAGATAGCGGTGACATGTGTCGGAGGTTCATTTAGAACAGAATGCGCCTTTTGGCGGTGGAAGGTGGAACGAAAATCTGTAAGACAATCGTAAGCTAAGAACGATTGAATGATTTTGAATGAACCAATTTCAGTTGAAATCGGGTCCATAGAGCCCGACAAAAGAATGCGCCGTTAACCCAAAAAAATCACCATTTTGGTCGACTTTCTTTGAATGATTTCTACCCAGAATATATTAAAAATATCAAAATTTATTTTTTTAAAAAAAATCAAAATTAAAACTTATAAAAAAAATGTATTTATTTTATTTTTCTCTTTAAAATCACAAAATGTTTACGACGACGCGTCCACCCAGAAAAAAAGTGATAAGTAAATATTCATAAGTAATGGATCCCTGAACGCCTTAAAACGGGCGAATTAACGAAAAATCTCGCTGGGAAGTCCGAGCTATGCTCGGTTAAAATTAGCTTTGTGTTCAACTAAGCCTTGTGTTCCATATATATAACAATAAATTCAGTGAAGGCATCTTTGAACTACTAGAATGATTTACTTCCTGTTGTATTGGGAATTATTGGTTGAAACAGGTATTTCGGCTCCTATCGGGAATTTCTTGAAATATTCTTCAGATTCTGGAAGTCAATTTTTTCGCAAAAAGTAATAAAATTTTTGTCAAATGTGGCGACATTCTTTCATTTGGTGCCAAGCATATGTTTTGGCATTGGCATTCTTGAAAGTCTATTTTCCCGCAAGTTTCGACAACACTGCGCCAAATTTGGCGAAATATTGCCAACTTTCAAAAACTTAATAACTGTTTCAACCTTCATTCCCATTAAAACGTATTGACCCGTAGTGACCCCAAAATTATCCTGTAATAGAGTGTTCTCGAATATCTGACCTAGCCGAAATGTCTTATCATACCCCAAAGCAATAGGATACAAAATTTAGTCACAATCGTTAGAGCCGTCTTTTAGATAAAATTTACGTGTCCACACACATAGACACAAGATTTGCCCGTATTATAATATTTCAGAAATTGTTTTGTTATTTTGTTATTAATTGTTAAATTAATACTCTTTGAGATTTAAGCGGTATCAGATTTTACTCTATAATCAAATAATGGTATACATTTCTAAACACGAATATTTTTCAGTAAAAATATATGCGGAAATTTAGGTTAATTTGAAAATAATTGTAAAGAAACCCAGACCCAGAGCCCTGAAAGTCTAGACGACCGTCCCTGACCGCGAGATTCTAAAAGATAGTCACGTTTTAGCATTAGTGGCTTGAACTCTGCTCTCATTCGCTGTTATCAGTCACGTGCCATGGACACTGTTGGGGCTTGGCGTTTTAGATTTGGCGCACTCCAATATGTCTTGGAAATTTTCGAAAATTGAACAGTTTACAAATATAGTTTCAGTTTCGTTTTCATGATACGCTTTTGATGGAGATGAAGTATAAAAAAAAAAAAAAAATTATGTTTGAATGCTACATTCAAACTTGTTCCGATTTTTCTCTCTTAAATGATGTAAGTAATTAAAAAAAACATGTCTAATAATAAATGTTAATCAGTATGGCCACTATTCATACTGTTGATTGTTATTACCCCACAGCAAAGAACTACATATTATTTAAAAAGCTTTTTTTTTTTTTTTTTTTTTTTGAGCGTTTCGTTTAAATGTCGACTTTTAAAATAGGAAATGTTATAAAATGACTTTAAATAAAAAAAAATTATAAAAATTTTAGTACATTATTTTATTTTAATAAATTTAAAGTTAAATCATGCTTCTGTTTTTTTCATTGAAATTAATCTAATTTAACATAGAAGTTAACCTAATTAACCTAGAAAAAGTTAATAAGTATCTTCAGAAAGGACTTTTCTAGACTGTAAGATTGTATAAAAATAAATTAAATATTATAAATTCTCGTTAAATATCAGTGTAAACAGTAAAAACTAAATATTAATTGATGAAAATGAATTTTCAATTTTATTATTATTATAAAAATTATTTAAAAAATATATATATATTGTTAAAATTATTTTTAAAAAAATATTTAAAAAAAATTGCTATTTGGGGGGGGGGGGGGGGGGGAGAGAGAGAGAGAGAGAAGGAATGGAAATTATCTACTTTCAACACCAGGAAAATGGTAGAAAAAAAATTCTGAAAGAAAAAAAAACATCAATAATGTTTTTAAAATTATTACCTAATTTTATCAAGTGTGGATAAAAATGGGGAAGGGACGAGCGTCCCTCCCCCAAATTAATTGGGAAATGAATTAATTATCCTGTACTTTTATTTTAAAGAAAGGCATTGTAGCTAAAAACCTATAAGGTTCTCTCCCTCATAAAATAAATATAAAAGTAAAAAAAGGTTTTTTTTTAAACACTTTTTTATAAGCATTGAATGTTTATTGTAAAAATCCCGCCTAATTTGATGACAGCAAATCATGTTGTTCCAAAATAAATCTATTACAATGTGTTAATTTGATGTGAGCAAATCATGTTGTTCCAAAAAAAATCTATTACAATGTGTTAATTTGATGTGGGTCCCGATTATGGAAAATTCGCCGCTTGTATTTATGCTTGGTAGAAAGCGCGAACTAGTAAATTTATTAAGAATTATAATGTTGGCTCTGTTTCTTGTTTTAACATATGGTAACAGGAAAGAGAAAAAGGATTATTTAAATCATCTATTTAGGATTTCTAAATTGTTTTCATAACGTATAATCATAATTTAATTAATTTTTAAAGTATTAATTGATAAAAGCATGTATATATTATACATTTTTTTTTTTTACTTTTTTGTGTTTAAATATTTCATTGGTGAATTTTCACAGCTAATTGGTATATTTTAGAGAACATGGTTTGGCACATAATCTTAACATCCATTGTTGTTGTAACTATAAATAATAACTGGTAATTTACCAGCTTTGCCCTGCTCACGTTAAAATGCCTTAAGATTACTTTATAATTACGTTCTAAAAATATTAAAATGTTGTATTGTCATCGGAAACACACGTCTGTACATCATTTTTATAATTCCATCCTATCAGGAAGTGTATGAAAAATCAATTTCTAAATTCCATCTTTAGATACATGAACCAAGCTAAATTAAATAAAATAATCTAAAACCTACTGCAATCATGCAATAACCAGAAAAACATGTTCAATCCCAATTACACGCACCTTTTGATATTTGTATTCTATATTCTTTTTCTTTAAATTCTTACCTTATTGAAAGATTTATAGAGAGGACGGGGCGTAGCTTACCTCTGCGTACGCTTATGCCTATTAAGGTTAATTGGAAAATACAGCCTTTATAAAAATACCAATAGGCGTAGAATTATATGGGTTCGTGGGGCTCTAGCCCCACCAATAACTGCTGAAATGGACTCCTCTTTTTTCTTTTTTTCCCTTTTAATATAAAAAAACTTTAGTTTTTTTTTCTTTTTTAATTTTCTAGTATTTTATAGAATTTTTAAATGTTCCATTTTTTCCTATTTTTCTTTTGTTATAAAGATAAACTGCATTAAGAACTTTTTTACTTTATGCGTTTTTTTTTAATTAAAATAAAATGCTCAAGTTTTAATTTTTATATAAAAAAAAATATATAATTAAAAAAAAAATCACTATATCGCAAAAAAAAAAAAAAAGACGTCGTTATTCAGTTTATTATTAGTTTATTATCAGTCGTTATTCGTCGTTAACTTTTATTGTTATTTTATTATAATCGATTCGCCAATATCAGCGAGTATCATTTTGTAAACGGGCCAGTATATTCGAATTTTAGGTAGATATAGTAAAAAATACTACCTATTGCATTCTCCCCTAAGTTGGAATTTCTGAAAACTTTTTTGCAGATCTACACCCCGATCATGACTCCTCCTAGAGCCCAAAACCACCAACAGTTCAAAATTTTATCTATCTATCTATATCACTTTTTTATGGTCACGAGAACTTCCATAATTCTGCACAAATCTCTAGATATCAAATCCGCTTAAAATTATTATAAATCTCCTTAATATTATCTACAACTTTTATATTGACAATTTTTTTTTATAGGACCAACTCTTACAGCAAAATAAATAAATAAATAATAATAATAATAATAATAATAATAATAATAATAATAAATAAATAAATAAAAAATCCTGCTGGCTCCACCCACAGGCACACATAAATTTCGAAGTGGGCGGTCCGAACTGCCACATCATGGCAAAAAGTTTTGTTTAACTTGTGATTATTTATCAATATACGATTATGTTTAATTTCTTTAAAAAGGAATTAAAAAAGGCAACATTAAATTGGCAATCGATTTTTTTTTGCACTCACATTCACATATTTGTGTAAAAAAGAGCTGAACCTCACCAATAATTTTCAAAACTACGCGTATGCGAAATACCATTAGATTCATAATAAGAAAATCTGCGATATTATGAGATGACTTAGAGCATTATTTATTTGAAGTAGATTAGTAAAAATTAGTATAAGGCTTTAATGGATTACACCTGTATAAATACTATTTTTTTTAAATCCCATTATATATATATATATATATATATATATATATATATATATATATATATATATATATATAATATTAAACTTTTATTATAAAAAGACAGGGTAGCATAAATAAGAAACAAATCAACTTACATATACAAAAGTTTTTATATAATATTTTTTGTAATTTTTATTCTTTATATTTAAAAAATATTTAAAAACTTACAGCGTTTTTTTAGTTAATTTCTTTTAGACGGAATTTTTTGAAAATGTACAGTATTGACGCTTATATTTATTTAATAAGAGCTTATATATTTTTTTAGTGTTTTTTATACTATCTTAAACTGTAAAAAAGGGCTAACGATAGTAATTAAATTTTCTAGAGCAATGTGGGGAAATTTTCATATTCTTTTGAATTAAAAAAAAGAAAGAAAAAAGAAAGAAAAAGCAAAATTTCATTTTTAATTTCCATTTTCTGAAAAAGTATTTGTCATATCATTTTAAAATATTTATGCAGCTTAAAATGTCAACCGTTTCACTCTCGTTCTATCTATAAAATGCCATCAAACTATCTTCAGTTATTTTCAATGGTTTTTTTTTAAATGAAAGCTGGAGGTAACATTTGCTTCAAAATTACCAACTTATTTTTTTCCTCGTCGTTCTTCTAATCATAGAAATAGACAAACGAGTTGGCGACGTTTTTCCTATCGCCAAGGGATTACTCTCTAAAACGGACAGATCTAAATAATCAATGAGGTGGCTGGATTTGCCAATAATGCTAAAACGTGACTATCTTTTAGAATTTCGCTCCCTGACCGCTGTTCCCTAAAAGTCAAGTACACAAGCGGATATCTCGATCTCCGACTCCGACTTCGAGGACAGTCTGGCGTCTGCGCTCCTTCCTCCTAAAATTGATTTTTACTAGTACTTTTTGTGCGCCCGCCTTTCCAAGGGCGGCGAACAAGGACGGCGAACTTATTCCCTCCACATGTCAAAATTTTCCAAAAAATATATTCTACGCCACCGGGGAACCAGGAGGTGGAGTCATGACCCTCTTCTAAACGAAGAACATTGCTATAGAATAATATATTTTTTCAATATAAATATATATAAAATGTGTTTTGATATGTATTTTTTTTATCCGTTAAAATTGCTAATCTTATTGATACATTCACAGAGTTATTTTTATGCACAAATGCATGAAAACTGCAGTCATTGTTTAAGCATCAAAGACTCGAACAACGTTTTTTTTAATTTTTCTATAAATGTCGTACATTTTGAATTGGATCTAATTGCAACCTCAAGACGACATTTCCATCATTGTTGAGTCCCGATCGGCTTAAAATGTTAACTTACAAGGGTACCGCCAAACATGATGCACACAGATTTGGATGATTTTAAAGTATGTTGTAGGGGTCATACCCCTAACTATTCAGGTCAAAGGTTTCCTTCAAATGGGCTTTAGTTTTCGAGAAATTTCGGGTTAAAGTTCAGTATGCGTTTAAAATACCCATTAGTTCACAATCTTGAACAAGGTCTCCGTGGTGCAGAGCTAGAGCTCTTGTCGCGTTGTAAGTTTTATGCAGAATTATGAATTCTGCTTCTTTCAATTTTTTTATATTTTCCTAATAAATTCCATTTACATTTTCGAATTTTTCGTGAAAGTTTACTTTTTTTTTTTGTGCAGTTTTGAAATTAATATTTCTATTGACGAAATTCCAAACTAATTTATGTCTAGATTTTGTTTATTTTTTTATTATTATTATTTACCCTTTTTATTTTAATAACCGTTCTAAAATAATACTTTTTTTAACTTTATGAAATTTTAAATGAATTTTATATATTTTTTTTATAATTTATACAAAATATTTTTATTTCAAATCTTTTAAAGGTATATATGATTAGGTAATTCCAACAACATATCTTGAAAGGAGTAATAAAGTATTAAAGCAATAACTTTTATATCCAAGTTTTAACCAGTTATATATATATATATATATATATATATATATATATATATATATATTAATTTTTGCAATAAGTTTATATATATATATATATATATATATATATATATGTTATTGAAATACATTTAACTGTAAAGTTCAAACTCAACTAGAAAAGAAAAATCGTTTGTTAATTACAATACATATAAAAAATATCCTAAAAAAATAGTCTGCACTGACTTTTACGGTAATATCAGAATAAATAAAATTTTCTTTTTATCCATTTCATTTAGCTTTCTTTGCAGACATTTACCACGTTTGAAATAATTTCTTTTTCAAATTTAATGCATTTTTTAATATATTTATCACAATTTAAGTATTTAAAGAATATATAATATGCTAATTTATACATTCTTCCAATATTGTTAAAACAATTTGCGTAAAGGATATATTTAAAGGTGACTTTTAATGCGGAATTTGTTTAGAATATTTTTGCGATATGTATCACACAATTAGTTCCATATTTAATAAACTAAAAATGTCGATGTCGGTGATGATAAATATTTTTGTATTTCAGCAGTTAACATGTTTCAATATATTTAGAACAAATCAAATATTAAAAGGATATATTATTTTGTTAATTTTTTCTTAATCAGTTAAATTTTTTTAAATAGAAAATGCAAATAAAAAAATGTATTATTTCTTAAATAGGTAAATAAATAAGTAAATATGCATAAATGTAAACAATAATCATTTTAAAAAGACGAGATATCAAGACATAAATTAGTTTGGATTTTCGTCAACCGAAATATTAGAATAAAAATTGCGCAAAAACTATAAATTTTCACGAAAAATTCGAAAATGTAAATAGAATTTTTTAGGAAAATATCAAAAAGTTCAAAGAGGCAGAATTCATAATTCTGCATAAAACTTACAACGCGACAAATACATAAAATTTATTTAAAAAAGGTAAAAGTCACAGGCGAGGACAGAACCCTCATCTCCGGATCTCAAATCGAGAGCGCTAGCTTTGCACCACGGAGACCTCATTCAAGATTGCTAACTAATGGGTATTTGAAATGCATGCTGAATATTAACCCGAAATTTCTCAAAAACTAAAGCCCATTTGAAGGAAACCTTTGACCTGAGTAATTAGGGGTATGACCCCTACAACATACTTTAAAATCATCAAAATCTGTGCGCATCATGTTTGTGCGGTCCCCTTGTTAGAGAATATTTTCTGCAAGGTTAAATAAAATAAAAAATAAAAATGGAAATTCCGATTTCATGGCATCTGAATGGAACATAGAACCTAAAAATTTTATACATTTATCAGAGTTGCTACGGCTCAGGGAAATGTTTCAGGGGAAATACCAGTATTTTCTTTTATATATATATATATATATGTATATATATATATATATATATATATATATATATATAACCATAAATGAAACATCATAACACCAACTTAAACAATGAAATAATATTTAAGTATGAAATAATTAGTTGACAATGAAAGATTCCCCAACACACTTAATATGGAAACAAAAACATATTAAAAGAATAAGAAATTAAATAAAAATTGAATAAATTGAATTAAATGAATGAAATGAAATGAAATTTGTGGAATTTAGACAGAATTATCAAGTCCCAAATGCCTAAATACCACAAATAAAATTAAATGAGATGTTTCATCATCATATTAGCCATACATTGCTAAAAAATATGATTTTGGGACTACATCTCATAAACAATGAAGCAAACCAGTGATAAAATGAAAAATAAAATACAATATTAAAAAGGAAAGAAGCCATACTTATAATTTACAGAGAAAACATTTAATAGAGACAGTAAGTATAAAATCCATAAAGATTAAAAAAGATACCTTGCACCTCAAGAACCATCATGAAACTCAACCATAATTAGGGAATGAATTGAAAAAAAAAAAAATCATTACATGTTGCCAATTTAAGAAATATAAATTGCTTTACAATGATGCCAGAAATAATGTTAGAATATTATGGATTGTAAAGTAAACAGGAACATTAGTGCTGCCATCTATTGGTAAAAGTGAATATAATCTGAATCGAAAGTATTGGATGGAAATTAATGTTTAATAATTAAACAAAATTACTATCTTAAATGATACCAATTAGTTAAATAATAAATAAAAGAAATTAATTAATAAATAGAATACCGAATTACATTAAAGTAATGGATGTATTAATGAATAATTCTATGTTATAAATAAGTATTAAGATGGAAAAATTAATTATTAAAGCAACTTAAAATAGTGCTGCCATCTATTGGTAAAAGTGAATATAATCTGAATAGAAAGTAATGGATGGAAATTATTGTTTAATAATTAAACCAAATTACTATCTTAATGATAGCCATTAGTTAAATAATAAATAAATGAAATTAATTAATAAATATAATATTGAATTACATAGAAGTAATGGATGTATAAGTAAATAAATCTATGTTATAAATAAGTAGTAAGATGGAAAAATTAATAATTAAAGCAACATAAAAATATATGTACCATTAAATGACATAAACGATTAAATAACTATACCAAAAATGCAACATCAATTAAATTAAATTAAAATAAAATACTAAATATTTGAATTAAGATACAAAGAATTTAAAATTAATATTGATTAAATATTGAAATGAATTAGTCACAGATAATATTCCTTCATACAAAGTTCAATAAAATATAAACACTTAATAAAATTAAAACATATTATATTAACACTGTATAAAAGTAAACATTATATTAGAAGTAAATATGATATTGTCCACCATAGGTATTAATCCAAATCATTAGGTCAAATACATTCTTAATATTAATGAAAATAGATTCATTTAAATAAATAATGAATAAGTAAATCTAACTAAATTAATATACATATAGAAATATCACATCGCAGTCCATTATAAAATGTGTATTATCAAATAATTGTGTAAATCAAAATGCCCCCTTTTATATATATATATATATATATATATATATATATTAATAATATAAATTAACCATGCGTATTTTTCCATACAACTCCGCCACACACCTCCTCAATCCAACGTCTACCCACCCAACCGTCCTATAATATATAATTTTTTTTTTATAAGATTATATGATTTTTTTATACATTTTTTAAACTCATGTGTTAATTTGGTTGTAAAGATCAAATAAGAACTAACTATATATTAAGGAATATATGAATTTTTTTGGAAAACCATGTTGTAATGCTTCATATATAAGTTTTTTAATATTGTTGTTAATTAGTTGAGAGGAACATAAACTTTTTATTCTATAAATGTGATTAAGGAGTATATTACGATATACAGAATTATGAAGACATGATTTAAAATTAGTAAATGAATTAACTTTAAATTTAAATTCTTTACGTTTATCAAATAGATCAATTATTGTTTTGTTTTCTTTAAGTGTAATTTTAAGATCTAAAAAGTTAATAGTATTGTTAGAAAGGAGGTTTTCCGTTAATTCTAAATTAGTAGGATAATCAACTGGAAATATAGATCTATTAGTGTGATCAGTGGCAATTAAAATTATGTCATCAATATAACGATATAAATGTATATTACTATTAATAAAAGTACGTTCATAATGATACAAGTATAAGTCTGAAAGTATACTAGATGTACATCCCCCTTGTGGTATACCGACTTTCTGTAAATATAACGTGTTATCATGCATTATATAATTATTATATATAATGAAATTTGTTAAAGTTTTAAAAAAAGCTGTATCTATATGAATTGGTAAATTAATTGAATGATGATACTTATAAAATAATGCATTTATAATATTATGTAGATCTAATAAATCTATATTATTAAATAGATCTTTGAAATCATATGTCATTATATTGTTAACACATTTAAGATTTTTCAAAATATTGACGAGTTGATAGCTATTTTTTTATACAATGTGGTATTATCAGTAGATGTTGTCAGTGTATAAATTTGATTGAGAATTTTTAATAGATGTTTATTGGCTATATTATTATATGTATTGCATCCTATAGTTACAGTCCTAAATTTAATTGGATTTTTATGAAATTTGGGTATAAGAACTAAATAAGGATAATTAAAGTTAGTAGAAGTAATATTTAATAATTTATAATAACTGTGAATTTTACGATTTTTTACAATTATATTTTCATTAGTTTTTTTTAAAAGAATTGTTAGTAGAAATACAGGATGTAAGTAGTTGGTGATAATAAGCTTTACATATGATTGTATAATTATTAGGAGATTTGTCAATATATGTTATTACATAGTTTTTTTGTAATTTAGTAATTTGCTGGAACAAATGTTTTGTGTTAATTTTAACCATATGCGATATATTATGTTTTAAAGACGAACTTAATTTTTCAATAACCAGTATTTTCCATTGATTAAAATATTCAATAGGTTTACTATATGAAATTGAAATTTTATAAATAAAAATGTCTATATCATATATAAACTGTTTTATAATAGAATTTACATTAAATTTAGAAGGAAGTCTATATTTAGTACCATAACCCATTAGTTTTTGTAGTTTATAATCATTCACAATATTAAGATTACCAGTGATTATATGTCCATGATCATTATTAATGATTTTTTTTAGAATGGAGTCATTGCATTTACACTGAAAAGTACTAAAATCAGATGTATTTTTTGAAAATGTATTATAGTTAAAAATCTTTCTTCCGATTGTATTAGGATATTTAAATGTTTTTGAAAATTGAAGATTTTTTTATAGGAAAATAACAGTTTTTATCATTAATTATAGAATTAATATTAATTTTATTAAATATTTGATTTGAAAAAGTTATAATCATTTGAGTATTAGTGTTTTGAAGTTTTTGTTTTTTATTTAAATTAATGTTAAAAAGATTAGCTCTTGTCATAATTAGATCATAAAAAATATCAGAGAAATGATTTGAGTAAGATTTACTAAGAAATACATTTAAATATTGTACTATCAGTTTCTTTTTAATAGCAAAAATGTATTTTCGTATTAAAAACCAGTTGTAATTCTTAATATAGTTATGATGAAGAGTATTGATTTGTTTAACTATAATTTTTTTGGAAATAACAACTGATCCTGATTTATGAATATACTGCAAAATTGATGCATTCACGAATGAAAAGGAATTCAGGTATATGTCAGAAAATAGCCAATTTGAAAAAAATACAGATATTTGTCATGAAGACAAGTGACCTTCCCCCTCCCCCCAAAAAGAGACATGACCCCCGAAAAGAATAAGACTTTCAAGAAAAATTATCAATTTTTTGTCATTATTTTACTGGAGAGGAGAATATAAGCATGATAAATGAGCTAAAGAATTTTTTATCACCCCTCCCCCCATCTCCTACATCCAAAAAAGACTATTTTAAACATATCAACATAAAAAATGGTACATCCTAATATAAGTGTATGACAGATATTAGATTTCAAAAAGTCTTACTAATAGAATAAAAAATAGTCCATTGGGATATATATGTCCCGACCGTAGTCAAATGTTCCAAGTCAACCTGACCCGCAACGAAAATAAGCCTTGTCAACCCGGCTCGATCCGTACTGTAGATTGGGACGCTTTACCCTACCCAACGCAGGAGCACGGGACCCGAGACCAAGGGTTTTGCAGGTTTTCTGAATTATATGGAATTTAGATCGTAGTCTGAAGCGGAAGACAGAAAATTATTGCGGAAAAGTTTTACTGAGAGAAAATCATTAATGAAAATTTTCTTATCACAAAATTTGCAAATTTCGTGACATACTTGATGGTGTTCGTGTGCTGATTACCTCGAGACGTATTAAATTTCATAATATTTTTCCGTGACTGTTTCATAAAATTCTCTCTCTCTTTTTCTTTTTTCGATCATTTTCCAAAATTTGTTATTTTTCTGCGAAACATTGATGGAATTGATTTTTTCCCGCGACCATTTGTCGAAATTCACGATATACTTTTTTTATTTGTAACCGATAGACAAAATTCGCTATTTGTTTTCGAGATCTTTAGAAGAAATTCGCGATTATTTTCTACGATCGTTTGTTCAAATTTGGAAGTTTTTTTTTATTCCGCAACCGACTAACAAAAATTTTCTATTTTTTTGCGTGATGTCTGCCGTAATTCCTCATTTTTTTTTCTCGTCTGTTTGACTAAAATCGTGATTTTTTTTTTGGTTACATTTTTTGACGAATGTCGCAATATTTTTACGCTATAGTTATACGAAATTTGCGATATTTTCCGCGACCGATTGACGAGTATTGCTCCACGGTTGTTTGAAAAAATTAACTATCCTTTCCGCGACCAATTTGCCAAATTAACTATTTTTTCAAACTCCAATTCGTAAAATTCGCGATGTTTTCCGCAATCGGTTGACGAATTGCTTTTTTTGCAAAAAACGAAAAAAAATCGCGTACTACCACGGGAAAAAAAAAAAAAAAGTCTCTGAAGAATTGCATGCTTATGAAAGAAGTTAAGATAAGAGGCAAAATCTCACACTTCATTTTTAATTGTAGGGGCTTATTTCTATTTTGTGCATGATTGGGACAATCCTGCATGCTATTTCAATCCCTATCCCCTTAAAAAAAAAAAAAAAAACTCCCCCCCCCCCACTTTCCCCAAAAACTTTTGAAATGGCGCCCCTGCGGTAACACCTGCAAAGAAGCAGTTGAAAAGGACGAGAAAAAAGTTCCATTTTGGACAGGTCTCCATCTTAGCAAGTATAATTGTGTGGTGTTTTTTTCATCGAAACTTGATTTTTTTCTCGTTTGAGAAAGAATTATGTTATAGACAGGTTTTGCTCAGACAAATGTCACGGTAATTCACCTATGATCTTCAGAAGTGCTGTATAGGAAGGAGGTTTTAACAGTCTTAAAGAATATCTGGAAAAAAAACGGTACCTGTCTATAACTGAAAACTTTCATAAAATTTTAAAATTATACTTGTTAAGACGAAAACCTGTTTAAAACAGAATTTTTCATAGGTACCTTGAGATTCCGTATTAGAAGTTTTACTGCCTTCATACCTGTTATTCAGTATACTTTTCTCGTTCGTTCGAAGAGAGGGGAAGGTAAGCCCCCCGAACTCTACCCTTGGATGTGCCACTACCCTCAACACCCCCCCCCCCCTCCTACCCAAGAAAGTTCTGCAATGGCGCCGCTGGTGAGGATGGATAGACGAGTATTGTTAACTTCTGGAATGTGGATTGCCATAGTTTGGACAAAAACTGTGCATATGCATTGTTCGTCTTTCGCCATTGTTATGTATAAAGGCATTCTACCTATTTGATAACTTTCCAGAAGCAGCGCTATCTATGAAAAAGTTTGGGAACTAATTTTTCTATTTGGTTAAACAAAATTTCAGATCATAAAAAGCATTTTGGCTCAATAATGCTTAGGTTAAACTTGGTTTCTTCAATTACTGTATGTAACTGAGATTTTTTGTGTGTGTGTGTGATATTCATAATACCGATACAATAAATTATTTTCCAAAGAAAAGGCAATGCAAATAAAATTTTGAAGTGTCAGTTTTATTCTTGATCTTGTGCATTCTTGTAAATATTACTAGAATTTAATAATATTCTTATTCATTTACTTTCAACTTAGCTGTCGTTATTTTTTAAGAGATGCGAAATTTCTTAAGTAATTTGATTATTTATAAATTTTTAAACGTAGATTAATTTCATATATTAATTAATTATAGCTAGCCTACTACTCTCTTAAGCTTAATAAATGTTTCACTTGTTGTGAAAAAAACAATTACTTCATAGGGGTGACTTAATAATACTCTCCTCAGGCGGCAAAATTTCTAGCGCCGGCCTTGCTTAGCTATAAAAATTGCAGAAGAGTCTGAACTGTCAAATGTTTTAATCACATTCTTTAAAGCATTTCAATTCCCACCCCCACCCCCATAAAATAAAACCGCATAAATCCAGTTCCCCATCTTGTTAATATCTGTAACAACAACGAAATGTTAAACACATTTCCTTATAATTTTACTTACCCATCATACGTAGTATAGGGTAAATCTTGTAATCGTTTTAAAAATTGAAAAAAAAAAATTGTCGGATTTACAAGTTTCAGACACTGGAGATTCCGAAAAACATATTTTTAGAAAAAAAAAAATTGCCGTCCGTCTGTGTGTCTGTAAACGCTCTATCTCCCGAAAAAAATTGAGATAGAGACTTGAAATTTGGTATGTACTTAGTATGTAATAATGGGAAGAAGCTTATTGAATTTCAGTAACTTCGATTATTCGGAACTATTTTTTTGGACTCTCGAAATATTTGTTTTGATAAGAGGTACATGAAAATTTTCGAAATAGTTTATTTTAAGAAGTGAATATAAAAGACAATAAAAGAGCATAAATTTTGCATAAAATCGATCGGATAATTAGTTGCTGAGATACAGTAGATTCCCGTTACAACGAATTCCATTACAACGAAAAATCTCGTTATTACGAAATTTGTCAAATCCCCTTTTCAAATTTCATTAACCCCAATGTATTAAAAATTCCGATTTAACGAAGTGCATCTTACTAGGAATTCCGTTACAACGAAAAATCTTCATCGAGCTCTTTTTTTCTTTTTTTTTTCAATTGCTTAACAGAAATGAAATATACTTTGAATAGAATGTCGAAGATAAAAAATAACGTTGTTTTGGGGTCAGGTGCTATTTCAGATTTTTCTTCCCTTAGCTATTTGTCTTTTGTCTACTTCTGTTTCCGAATTCCTTTTCTTTCATTAGCTCATAGTCATATGCTTCAAAATGATCACGTGACTGACAACCGGTGGACTTCACTGTGAAAGGAGTGTTTGTGCTTGTTCTGGGATATCTTTATCGCCAATACCTGTTGCAGTGTGTTTCTTGCTTCGTTTGTTGATAAAATATGGCTTGTGTGAAACGAAAACAATTTTCGTTGGAAGAAAAGAAAGTTATAATTTCTGAGATTGATAAAGGATTGCGGAAAGCTGATGTGGCCCAAAATATGGAATAACACCATCGACTTTATCTACATTTCTAAAAGATAAGGAAAAGATTGAGAGACAATTCCAAATTCCAAGCATTGGTTCCCATAGAAAACGAATACTACAGTCCCAATTTCAAAATGTCGATAAAGCTGTGTTCAAATGGTTCGAAGATGTTCATTCACGCAATCTACCTATAAGTGGTCCTCTGAGAAGGCAAAAAGCTCAAGAGTTCGGAACAATGCTTGGTATCGAAAATTTTCAAGTCAGTGTCGGATGGCTCAATCGCTTCCGTACTCGCCATGGAATTGTAATGAAATCAATTTGCGGCGAAGCAAGTTATGTACCTACAAGGACTGTAAATGAATGAAGAGACGGAAAAGTAGCTGCCCTTATAAAGACATACAGCTCCGATGATGTTTTCAATTCTGACGAGGCTGGAAAAATTTATCAACTTGAACCGAGAAAAACATTATAATTTAAAGGAGACAAATGCATTGGAGGAAGAACTCCAAAGAAACGAATTACAGAACTTTTTTTGTTGTAACAAATCTGGAACCCAGAAGAGAAAAATATTAATTGTTGGTCACTCTGGCAAGCCCCGTTGCTTTAAGAACTATCATTCATTGCCTTGTGATTATAAATTCAATAAGAAGGCATGGATGACACAAGATATCTTTAATGATTGGCTAGTGCAATTTGACAAAGAAATGAAAGCTAAAAAACGGAAAATTCTTCTCCTGATCAATAACTGCATGCCTCATAATAATCCCTCCAAATTAGACTCCAAATTGAGTACTTTCCGCCGAATAGCACTTCTATTCTACAGCCTCTAGACCAGCCATACTCAACCTGCGGCCCGCGGGCCGCATGTGGCCCGGCGACCTTTTATGTGCAGCCCCAAACACATACTCATTAATCATATTTATAAAATTAATTGAGATGTGCAATAAAAAAAATATATTTAAGACGTTCACAGTTGTTTTATATATTTTCATGGGAAAACAAAACCTGACCTGTTATTTATAATTAATTATAAATTGTATTAAAATATCTTAAATTCCGTTTTCTTAGTCAAAAGTTCTTTTTTACATGTAGTTCTTATTTGTGCTACAGTGGTGTATACATTTCTTTATCTTCAACACTAATCAAACATTATTCAAAATTAATTAAATGTGTAACGTATATTTTTGCAATTAAAAAAAATAATACAAAGTTTTTGCATTGAGCAAAAACTGGTTTAATAGTGAAAATCCACTGATTTTTTTTTTCTTTAGAAATTCTGCATTGTTATATTGTTACATTTTGTACTTTATAAGCTTAATACTGCTTTCTTTACGGTTTAACCTTTGTCGAGGAAAAAAATTGGAACCAAACTATTTTTACAAGGGAATTTAACAAACAACAAACTTCGCGGCATATTTCTACATTCGCAGTACATATCTACCACGAAGTTTGTTTAAAAATGCTGGTGTTACATTTTTTTGGTAACATTTCTTCCTCAACAAACGTTGAACCCTACTGATAATATTAACTTTGCTATATTGCTTTGTTATAATACTTATGTATTTACTATTTTAATTACTCTTTTTACCCCTTTTTAAGTGTGCTGCGGCCCGCCTAACGTCGCAAACATATGTTTACGGCCCGCGAGATAAAAAGGTTGAGTATGGCTGCTCTAGACCGAGGAATCATCCGTGCTGTAAAATCTCGCTATAGAACTCTTTTGCTAAAAGAAATTCTTTGCGGCTTAGAAAATGGCGAAAGGTAAAAAATAATTCTCAAAAAGCTACGGGAATGATCTCTGGTTCGTGGCAAGAAATTAGCCTGAAAACAATTTCTAACTGTTGCTAACATGCCCGATTAACTGAGACCGAAGAAAATGAATCAGAAGTTTTAGATTTGGATGAGTCCTCTGAGTTATCACAATTTGGAAGGCTGCCAAAAAATTAACATCAATCCCTGATCAGGTGGATTTGGAGGATTTCTTATCTGTGGATGACAATATTCAAACATGCTCTGAAGTGACTGATGAAGATATCATTTTATCCATTAAAACTACATTAGACCAACAAAATGACGAAAGCAGTGATGACGATATTGATGTCACCAACGATTGAAAAGTTACCTCTTCGGAAGCTCTCTCATGCTTGGAGAAAATGCGCGCTTTTGTTTCTCAACCAAAGAATATTCCAGAGGAGGTATTTTCTCACATTCATTCGTTGCACACGTTTTTTTATCATCAACTAACACATTCCTTTGTACAAGCTAAAATCACAGATTTTCTGCAATGATGTACTACTAAATAAAGGTTAGTCCGTAATTTTGTATTTTTAATATTGAATTTTAATTTACTAACTTTTTCTATGTTCATTTAACTAGTCTTCCATTAAAATCCGCTATAATGAAAGTTAAATTTATTTTACATTATTTATTTACGTGTATATGTGTAATTCATTAGATAAATAGGAGTAATTCCGTTTCAACGAAAAAATCGTTACAACGAAATATTTTAGCGATCCCGTGGAGTTCGTTGTAACGGATATCTACTGTATACACAATTTAATAAATTGTGTGAGACAAATAGTAATAACAATACAGTTAAAAATCCGGCAGTTTAAAAAAGTTTTTGAAATTTGTAAAAAAGGTAGATTTTGATTTTGAAAAATGCATGGGTTTGTTTTATATTTAAACCCGTCTGCGTTTTGCGTTGTTCTTTGTTATAAAATAAATAAATTATATATATATATATATATATATATATATATATAACCTACTTTACTGCAGATTTTATTTATGCGGGGCTACCAGAATCAGAGGGGAGGGGAAGGGAAGGGATTAACAATTTTCATTTTTGAGTTCAAAAATATAATTTGTTTCACGGTTGTGTAAAAAAAAAAAAAAAAAAATAGTTCTGCAAGTGTGAGGCAGATAATAATTTTAGTTGAAATCGCTTTGTTATTTTAATTGAAATCTCTTTGTTGTTTTTGTTCTTCCCCTTTTTATAATCGTGATGCATGTTCTTTATTGCATGATGAGTGTTTCTTTTCTTAGGAAGCGGTATGTAAAATATCTTTAAAAATAAAAAATAAAAATATATCATTTTTATATAATTACAAAAATAGTGCGATATATCTTAAATGAAATGAATCGTTTTATTCAAAAGTATAATTAATTGTTCGTGGATTAGTTTTGTTTTTTCAGATATCCCAATCTAATTATAGCTTAACAAATATAAATTTAAATGGAGTAATCTTTCATAATTAGAGTGTCAATAAATTTTTGGTAACACTGCTTTTACAAAAACAAAACAAAAATAACAGATACTCTGTTGCTTTTTAAAAAGATTGAGGTGCTTTCATCGTAAATTCAATGCAATCGTAAACAATACCTACGCTAAGAGCTTGGGGTTGTTGTTCTTATTTTTGAGTATGCTAAATAGAAAAATATGTTACTATTCAATTCTGTATTTTACGTAGAATTAGAGAAACAAATTGAAACTTATTAGAAGACGAGATCTCCAGACAGTTTTACACGAATCAGGCTTCTAATAATGATAATAATAAAAGAGATTGAAATAATGTTACATAAGCATTTAGTTTTTTCCTTTTTTTAATACATTATG
The DNA here is from genome assembly GCA_963931845.1 of Maratus michaelseni. NCBI lineage: Eukaryota > Metazoa > Arthropoda > Arachnida > Araneae > Salticidae > Maratus > Maratus michaelseni. The sequence continues at coordinate 98,857,872 of OZ007594.1, forward strand.
AATAATCTAACCCTCCCCAGAGTGTTGTTTACATACCAAAATTCATATAATGTAGCCAACATTCATCATATCATTTTGCTATGGCAATATAGGGCATCGTTCCCCATACATTTAATTTTATTCTTCCTATAAACAGAAGCAACGATCCTAAATTTATTAAAATATCATACTATTCATCTGACAAAAACGTGTTCGCAAACAAAAGACTGAAATCATTTATCACTTGAAAATAATTCAGACTGTGTGCTTGTAATATGCTGTCCACGCATAAAAAGTGTTAAAAAATAAACAAATCGAGACATCTCATACCTTGTTGGTACTTGTTATTAAAATACTGATCACCTATGTGACAGTAACATTTATTTATTATTTATCAAGAAAAGTTTTTTGTACCTAAGTAGTGATTATTCATATACTGGTAGTTTGAATTTTAGATGATAAACGAGAGACGAATGTTATAAAAAATTTTGTAAAAGTTATGAATTAAAAAATAAAGAACGAGTTAATTCAGGAGTAAATATTTCTTCATCTTTTTTTAAAAATATTATCTTGAATGAAAATATTTTTTTTTCCTCATCATTCGAAATGTACTACTCTTTTATTACTCTTTAATTAAATTTTTTTTAAAAATTCTTTAGAAAATGCTGAAATATCAAATTAACTTATTATAATAAATAGGTTTTAATAATAATAAAAAAATAAACATTTTTATTTCATTAATATTTGGTTAAATATAAGGTTAAATAAAACAACAATAATAATAATAATAATAATAATAATAATAATAATAATAATAATAATAAAAATATTCTTGATCATTACTCCAATTGTGCGTTAAGATGTCAATAATCACGAGGAGTTATAAAATAAATTTCAATTTCAATAGAAGAAGAAAATATATAAAAATTATTATTTTACGGTTTCCTTAAATGCAATTAGGTTATTGCGAAATTGCTACTTTAAAAAAGGTCCACTACGAAAAATAATGGGGAATAGGAAAATGATTACTTTTTCGGTTAATCAATGTTGTATCATGAGAGACGGTAGTTTCTCGAGTGACGCAGCGAAAAACCGAAAACCGTAAGCCCAAAACCGAAGATTCCGTCACTCTCATATATACAGCTAGCAGGACATGAAAGGAAAATCGAAACGCCGACATTTAATATCTCAGCAAATATGAGGCATATCGTTTTGATTTTTTCACATTAGTCTTATATCTATGGTCTAACTCTATCCTGAAATTTATACATTTCAACATGCAGTAGATTTTAAGAACTGGAAGTCCATTTTTAACTAAATTTGGGTAAATGTAAGGCTTCTGAAAAAAAAAAAATTCTGTTTTCTCCAAAATGGCTCGGGTGATTTTTTAAAAATTAATATATTATATTAATCGGCTTTAGACTAAGCGAATGTGGTTTTGCGTTAACGTAGGAAAACTCTTGTTTTCTATATAATCTAGTTTTAAAATCGTACCCTTTTCCTTCACGTGTTTCCATAGACTTATATTAGACTTTTTACTCCTTTCTTCAGCGATCAACGTATGCCAAATAATCGCTTCACGAATACAGTTAAAAACTTCTGCATGTAGGAGGTAAATTTATTATTTTTTTTTAAATGCAAAAATAGTTAATTATATTCTTCTAATATTTAATATATATGTATTATATTAAATTGTTGTTTATATATTTTTCTTCTTTGTTATAATAAAGTATTTCGCATTTTAAAATCTTTATTAGGTCAAAAAAATATTTAGATTCTTGGTTTAAAATATTGAAATATTTTATAATTATATATATGCAATTTAATTGTTATTTATAATTAAGTTGTGATTTTTTTAAGGGAAAAAAATCAAATTTTTTGGGGCAGTTGTTGATTTGCTCAACAAAAGCCAAACAACGTCATCCCTTGTATCTTGTATGTATTCATGAGCCGGTTATGAACAGGAAAAGGAAATCTCCCTGGTTATGAAGGTAGAAAGTAAGTAAACATTGGATGATTTAAATTATAATTTGTCAACAACTTTTACATGACTCTACCCTTGTTCTGTAGTAATCTCAAAATAAATAAATTGTACAAAATACCTACCTAAGACACATACATAGCTATTTTTAAGTAAGTTTTTTAAGATATTATATAGCAATGTTAAAATGTTAGCTGTATTTTATTAGCTAATGTTAAAGATTGTTGAGAAAAAAAGGGTTAGCGAGATTAAAAAAATTTTGTCGATCACTCGATTACATGAAATTTTGTTAATTTTATTGATATGTTTGTGTTTACGTATTTTATCAAGATTATATTTCAGCTATTTTTAAGTAAGTTTTTTAAGATATTATATAGCAATATTAAAATGTTAGCTGTATTTTATTAGCTAATGTTAAAAATTGTTGAGAAAAAAATGTTGGCGAGATTAAAAAAATTTTGTCAATCACTCGATTACATGAAATTTTGGTTCGTGTTTATGTATTTTATCAAGATTCTATTTCAGCTAATTTTAAGTAAGTTTTTTAAGATATTGTATAGCAGTGTTAAAATGTTAGCTGTATTTTATTAGCTAATGTTAAAGATTGTTAGGAAAAAGATGGTTGGCGAGATTAAAAAAATTTTGTCTATCACCCGATTACATGAAATTTTGTTAATTGTATTGATATGTTTGTGTTTACGTATTTTATCAAGAATATATTTTAGTTATTTTTAAGTGAGTTTTTAAGATATTAATATAGCAATGTTAAAATGTTAGCTGTATTTTATTAGCTAATGTTAAAGATTGTTGAGAAAAAAAGGGTTGGCGAGATTCAAAAAGTTTTGTCGGTCACCCGATTACATGAAATTTTGTTTATTGTATTGATATGTTTGTGTTACATATATTATCTAGATTATATTTTAGCTATTTTTAAGTAAGTTTTTTAAGATATTATATAGCAATGTTAAAATGTTAGCTGTATTTTACTAGCTAATGCTAGCGATTATTGAGAAAAAAAGGGTTGGCGAAATTAAAAAAATTTTGTCTATCACCCGATTACATGAAATTTTGTTAATTGTATTGATATGTTTGTGTTTACGTATTTTATCAAGAATTATATTTTAGTTATTTTTAAGTGAGTTTTTAAGATATTATATAGCAATGTTAAAATGTTAGCTGTATTTTATTAGCTAATGTTAAAGATTGTTGAGAAAAAAAGGGTTGGCGAGATTAAAAAAATTTTGTCGGTCACCCGATTACATGAAATTTTGTTAATTGTATTAGTATGTTTGTGTTTACATATTTTATCAAAAATATATTTTAGCTATTTTTAAGTAAGTTTTTTAAGATATTATATAGCAATGTTAAAATGTTAGCTGTATTTAATTGGCTAATGTTAAAGATTGTTGAGAAAAAAAGGGTTGGCGAGATTCAAAAAATTTTGTTGATCACCCGATTACATGAAATTTTGGTTTGTGTTTACGTATTTTATCAAGATTATATTTTAGCTATTTTTAAGTAAGTTTTTTAAGATATTATATAGCAATGTTAAAATGTTGAGAGATGGAAAAATGAGATACTTTTTTTTCTGGTTTTCATGATTGTTGAGAAAAAAGGGTTGGCGAGATTAAAAAAATTTTGTCTATCACCCGATTACATGAAATTTTGTTAATTGTATTGATATGTTTGTGTTTACGTATTTTATCAAGAATATATTTTAGTTATTTTTAAGTGAGTTTTTAAGATATTATATAGCAATGTTAAAATGTTAGCTGTATTTTATTAGCTAATGTTAAAGATTGTTGAGAAAAAAAGGGTTGGTGAGATTCAAAAAATTTTGTCAATCACCCGATTACATGAAATTTCGTTAATTGTATTGATATGTTTGTGTTTAGATATTTCATCAAGATTATATTTTAGCTATTTTTAAGTGAGTTTTTTAAGTTATTATATAGCAATGTTAAAATGTTAGCTGTATTTTATTATCTAATGTTAAAGATTGTCGAGAAAAAAAGGGTTTGCGAGATTCAAAAAATTTTGTCAATCACCTGATTACATGAAATTTTGGTGTGTGTTTACATATTTCATCAAGATTATATTTTAGCTATTTTTAAGTGAGTTTTTTAAGTTATTATATAGCAATGTTAAAATGTTAGCTGTATTTTATTGGCCAATGTTAAAGATTGTTGAGAAAAAAAGGGTTGGCGAGATTGAAAAAATTTTGTCGATCACCCGATTACATGAAATTTTGTTAATTGTATTGATATGTTTGTGTTTGCATATTTATCAAGATTATATTTTAGCTATTTTTAAGTAAGATTTTAAGATATTATATAGCAATGTTAAAATGTTAGCTGTATTTAATTAGTACTAATGCTAAAGATTGTTGCTTTAATGCTAATTCTGTACTAATGCTAAAGATTGTTGAGAAAAAAAGGGTTGGCGAGATTCAAAAAATTTTGTTGATCACCTGATTACATGAAATTTTGGTTTGTGTTTACGTATTTTATCAAGATTATATTTTAGCTATTTTTAAGTAAGTTTTTTAAGATATTATATAGCAATGTTAAAATGTTGAGAGATGGAAAAATGAGATACTTTTTTTTTTGGTTTTCATGGCTGCAAAATGCTCATATATCTGTTTGCAATCCCTACTTTAATGAATTTCATTTATTTTTTTATATTGCTATAAGGAAAAGTTGCTGTATTCAGTTATGTTTTTCGTTGTTGTTTTTTTGAGTATGAAATGCTCATACATATGTTAATGATAGCTGTTGCAACAAGTTTCATGTATTTTTAAGGTCGCTGTATTCTGTGAATTTTTAATTTTTTTCTGTGTTTTTTTCTTTATCATGAGCAAAAAACATTTGTACATGTATCAGTGACTGAGTCTTTAATGCATTTTGTGTATTTTTGAGATTTTTTTTTTTCATGGGTGCGAAGTGCACATACTTATCTGTTATTGATCATTGTAGCTTTTATGAATTTCATGCATTTTTTGAGATTGCTACAGAACAAGGACCGAGTCATGTAAAAGTTGCTGACAAATTATAATTTAAATCACCCAATGTTTGCTCTGACATAACAGGGCACTTTAAAAGAATAAAATAATGCAATGATTTTATCTAAAAGTTGTTGAGAAATCAGTATTTGAATTATTAAATATTTACTCTTGTGTAGCAGGACAGTTTAAAAGATTGAAATGATGCAGATTACATATTTCACATTAAATTTAGGTTGTAAAAAATGTATTTTTAGTTTTAAAGGTTTTAAACACTGTGCTTTTGTGGAACAGGTGGTGGAGGGGGAAGCAGAGAGTTTGGGAGGAGGAGGAGAATATGTTAATGTTTGTTTATTTATTTTATTGTTACTTGATAGCAACGAGTAAAACACTTTTTTTTTTTCTGTAAAGAGTTTAAAAGATTTTTAATTTTGTATGCTGGAGAAATGAGGAGGGACGCGGTAAAGGTGAAAATAAGCACTCGGCAATAAAACTGGAAAAACTGGTGATTAAAAATATGGAAAAACCCGGCCAAATTCAGGATTTTCTGATTTTCTTTTTTTCCATATCCATTCGACAAAATTCGTGATTTTTCCTCACCCGATCGACGAAACCAATAATTTTTCCTCACCCGATCAATGAAACCAATGATTTTTCTGCATCCGATCAATGAAATTAATAATTTTTCTGCACCCGATGGACGAAATTTATAATTTTTATGCGCACGATAAAAGAAATTCGTGATTTTTATGTGTCCAATAAACAAAATTCGTGATTTTTACGCACGCGTTTGGCAAAATTTATGATCTTCCCTCTCCCGATCCACAAAACTCATGTTTTTTCTGTGCCTGATTGATGAAATTCGTGATTTTTTTAAAAGACTGAGTGATAAAATTCGCAATTTTTTTCTGTGAGTGGTTGACAAAATAATTTTTTTCATAGAAAACTGATGAAATTCGGCACTCTGGAATTTACAATTTTGGCATCTATGGTTTCTGTCGACCGATTAATGAAATTCAAAATTTTTCTTCTCTTGAGAATGGTGAAATTCGTGATTTTTTTTTCTGCGGCCATTTGTCGAAATTTACACTTTTTCCACGAACATTCGACGGAATTCTTGATTTTTCTACGCCCAATTGATGAAATTCGTGATTTTCCATGCCTATCGACAAAATTCATAATTTTACAGATCCGATAGACAAAATCTATGATGTTTTCCTACGATCTATGGACAATTTGCTAATTTTTTCCGTCACTATTTGTTGAAATTCACGATCTTTCAATGCCCATTTGATGAAATTCCTGTTTATCCATGCTCGATCCCATGAAATTCACGATTTTACGTGCCGTATCAACGAAATTTGTGGAATTTTTTCCAATGGTTTACAAAATTCAAGATTTTTTTTTTCTTGAGTGATTGACGAAATTAACAACACCGGAATTTCCTATTTTGGCATCTCTGGTTTCTGTCGACTGATTATAGAAATTCGCGTTTTTTTTTTCTTGTGACAAAATGGCGAAATTTGTGATTTTTCCATGCGCATTTGTCAAAATTCGCATCCAGTCGATGCAATTCAGGATTTTATCTGCCCGATTGACGAAATTCATGATATTTTCCTACGATCTGTGGACAAAATTTGCAGAATTTTCTTGCGAATTATTAAAGAAATTCGAAATTTCTGGATACATTGGCATGTATGGTCTCTGTGGGCCACAGGTTGTGCATCCCTAATCGCTACGCAGTTTGGCTCATTCGAGTCGACATCGATAGAACTTACTGATATTAGTTCAGAGTTTCACCACAAGGGCGCTTTCTTATCTATGGTTATATGGGCCCGACCACGATGAGGTATGGCTCATTCGACTCGAAATCGACAGTCTCAAAGATTTCAGTTATGTTCGTGTAGAACAGAAACAGATTGCGCCCCCTGGCAGTGGAAGAAGGAACTAAAGGATTTTGCAGCTAACTCGGATTATATGGGTCCCATCAAGATGCAGTTTGATTCATTCGACTTGACATCGACAGGACTTAAGTTTCACCACCAGGGGGCGCATTTCTATCTCGAATTCTATGGGCCCGATCACGACGAAGTTTGGCTCATTCAACTGGATTTCGATAGCTTTACAGATTTTGTTTATGTTTGTATAGAACAGAGTGCGCCCCCTGGTGGTGAAAGGTGGAACCAACATATTTTGCAGCTAACGCGAGTTCTATGGGCCCCATCATAACATGGTTTGATTCATTCAACTTGACATTTACAGGATATATCGATTTTAGTTCCAAGTTTCACCACCAGGGGGCGCTTTCCTATCTTGGCTTCTATGTGCCCGATCACGACGAGATATGGCTCATTCGACTTAAAATTGACAGCCTCAAAGATTTCAGCTATGTTTGTATAGAAAAGTGCGCCCCCTGGTGGTGGAAAATGGAACTAACAGATTTTGAAGCTAATTTGAGTTCTATGGGTCCCATCACAATGCAATTTCATTTATTCGACTTAACATTGACTGCACATATCGATTTTAGTTCCAAGTTTCACCACCAGGGGCGCTTTCCTATCTCGGCTTCTATGGGCCTGATCATGACGAGGTATGGTTCATTCGACTTGAAATTGACAGCCTCAAAGATCTCAGCTATGTTTGTATTGAAGAGTGCGCCCCCTGGTGGTGGAAAATGGAACTAACAGATTTTGAAGCTAACTTGAGTTCTATGGGTCCCATCACAATGCAATTTGATTTATTCGACTTCACATTGACAGGATATATAGATTTTAGTTCCAAGTATCACCACCCGGGGGCGCCTTCCTATCTCGGGTTCTATGTCCCCAATCACGACGAGGTATGGCTCATTCGACTTGAAATTGACAGCCTCAAAGATTTCAGCTATGTTTGTATTGAAGAGTACGCCCCCTGGTGGTGGAAAATGGATTTTGAAGCTAACGCGAGTTCTATGGGTACCATCACAATGCAGTTTAATTCATTAGTCTCGACAGCGACAGGATATATCAATTTTAGTACCAAGTATCACCACCAGGGGGCGCTTTCCTATCTCGTGTTCTATGGGCCCGATCACGACGAGATATGGTTCATTCAACTTGAAATCGACAGCCTTAAAGTTTTCAGCTATGTTTGTATAGAACAGAGTGCGCTCCCTGGCGGTGGAAGGTGGAAGTAACGGATTTTGCAGCTAAGTCGGGTTCTATGGGTCCCATCACAACGCGGTTTGATTCATTCGAATCGACATCGACAGGATATATCGATTTTAGTTCCAATTTCTGTTTCCGATTAGTCCCCCATTTCAGATTTCCAGTTCAGACCCTTCATTCTAAGGTCCTGCTCAAAACTGTCAGCTGGCCCCTTTTGGGGTCCTCACTATAGCTCCCTTAAAAATCGTTCAATTCACTGGCCTTTATTTTCTAACAACTTCTTCGGACTTCCAGCTGTTACATGAAGAACAAAATTTTTTTTCTTGGACAAGACCCGGGTCCCATGGACCCCTTTAAGTTTTTGTGCCCTAAATTTTTAATCACTTGACTCGTTTTTTGGCCAATTTTCTTCGTTGTTGGGGCCCCTTTCTCCAGTTACTTATTTTTCCATTTCTACATTCTAGTTAAGAGCCTAGGGTCCTGTACGACGCCCTTTGAAGTTTTTGTTCCATAAATTGTAAATAACTTGACTTCTTTTAATATGATCTTCGTTTTTTGTACCCTTTTTTTCCATTTAATTATTCCACCATTTCTATATTCCATTTAGGACACTGGCCTCCTGGGAACCGGTACGGGACCCTTGAACTTTTTTTGCGCCATGCATTTTCATCCCCCCTTTCAATTGTGTCACTCTCTCGCTGCATAACTTTAAAGTTGAGTCTTGGACTCCTCTCCCCGGGCTATCATCCTCATATTTTTATTGAGGCCCTAGGGGTCTTTTTTAGCATTTCTTTAAAATTTTATTCTAATGATTAATTTATACCCTATGCTTAGTTTCGACTAATTGACATTTTCATCAATAACCGCGAAAAAGTAATGATATCAGTACAAAAACCCTTAACGGGTTAAAAGTTGTGACGCAGCACTTTCTTTTGGCTCTAAGAATTTTAAATATGGGTCTTAAAAGCAATGATATCAAATTTAAGTGACGCTATGTTAATATTTTTTTAAATCATCATTTTTTTTTAGTTTTATTTATATTCACAGGTGCAATTATTATCTTAATATAAAAAAATATATATAATTTATTCGCTGATGCTTTTTTATTTGCATCTCTCATGAATTCAAAATATGGGTTTTAAAAGAAATGATATCAAAATTTGAGTGACACCTTGACGTGAATTTAAAAGGACTGTTTTAAAATTCAATTTAAATTATTTTTGGTTTGTCTTCTAAAGTATATTTATTTACACATACAAACAATACGTTTAGTTTTCCAATACACTGTTAAATATATTACTTTCACTGAGCTTATATTATGTATTGAAATGTATTTATTTCAATAAATTGATTTATCTTTTGTGCCACGCTATCAAAAATCATAAGTAAAATTTATGTAAATGATTATTTTGCGTCATAGTATCCAAACAAAGGGAAATGAATGCAAGTGGATAATATGAAGCAAAAGAATCATTTACATAAATTTTACTTATGATTTTTGATAGCGTGGCACAAAAGATAAATCAATTTATTGAAATAAATACATTTCAATACATAATATAGGCTCAGTGAAAGTAATATATTTAATAGTGTATTGGAAAACTAAAAGTTTTGTTTGTATGTGTAAATAAATATACTTTAGAAGACAAACCAAAAATAATTTAAATTGAATTTTAAAACAGTCCTATTAAATTCACGTCAAGGTGTCACTCAAATTTTGATATCATTTCCTTTAAAACCCATATTTTGAATTCATGAAAGATGCAAATAAAAAAGCATCAGCGAATAAATTTTATATATTTTTTTATATTAAGATAATAATTGCACCTGTGAATATAAATAAAACTAAAAAGAAAATGATGATTTAAAAAAAATATATTAACATAGCGTCACTTAAATTTGATATCATTGCTTTTAAGACCCATATTTAAAATTCTTAGAGCCAAAAGAAAGTGCTGCGTCACAACTTTTAACCCGTTAAGGGTTTTTGTACTGATTATATTTACACCAGAAGGACCCGTGCGAAGCTTTCGCACTGCAATCTTTGAGATTATTTCCTGGTACGTTTTAGCACTAATTTTTAATTAATTGATTTTTTTAAATCAAACAACGCGCTTTAACGAAATGTAGGTGTACTACCTCAGAAATTTGTTCAATCACTTTTCGAATGATACATCGTTGTATGTTTTGTATGTGCATAGAAAACAGGATGTTGACAACAGAAATAGTATATATGATGATGGCTTGTGTATAAGAAAATGAGAATAGATTGCCAGAAATTTTTTTGCCAATTTTTCTTCTCTCGCTAAGGTAATTTCTCTAGGTTGCCAAGACAAGTTTACTGGGAAAAAAACCGAATTACAAAAAAATTGAAACACTGAATCAGACGTTTAGTGAATTCATATGAAAGCATTTCCTTAGATTTGGCGAAACTGTTCCAGAAATGTCTTAAATACATAAATCAACATTTGGTACACCACTTTTTTGCAAGCCTGTGGGAACTTAAACATGGGGTGTTCTAATTTTGTGGTCCAGCAGCCAATTAAGTGACGTCAGACTTCGCTGGCGTATTAACAGCTTAATGAAATATTAAAAAATAAAGACTTACAATTTTTGTGAATCCTAATGAACTGCATATCTAAATGGACGATAATCCTTACATTGCGTAATCTACTGGTGCTCCGATACAGTACGCATATACACAGCCATTATTAAACAAAGAAAACAAATAAACAATAGGTGATGCACGCGTAAAAATGAAATAAAAACCCGATTAAAAGCTCGATATTTTTTCAAAAAGTATGCGCAAGAAATAAATTAACAACCGTATTTTAGTTGCTTTATAGGATGACGTCATCTGATAATGCAGTATTTTATTTTTGTGGCAACACTGATTTGAGGAAAATCTTTCATTTCATTTATGAAAACAATGCCGATTTAATTTTTAATTAATTGCAATTTTTAATCTAAAAACATGCTTTAACGAAATGTTAAATGTGCTATGTCAGAAACCTGTTCAAAATCCTTTCATATGCTATCTCATTCGTCGTTCTACGTTTCGTATTTTCTTAGAAAAAGGGATGTTGACAGGAGAAATAATATATATGATTATTATTATTATTATTATTATTTTAAACATAAAAATTAGAAAGATCACCAAATATTACGTAAATTTCGCTCAAGGGCTCAGAAAATTTCTATTATATTTATTTAAATTCAAGTAATATTAGAAGACTCAACCGGTCTTTTTCGAAAATAAACTATTTTTTTTTGTATTTGAAATGATTAGGCAATACTGAATAAGTAAATTTTGCATTTGCATTTCTTTTAAACAAGTTGGGAATATTCAAAATACCTATTACCTAATAACACAATAATATAATCTAATATTTTTAACAAAACACAATATGTAATTTAAATATTTCTTATGAAACAATTTTAAATATTATAAAAACAAAACAAATTTCTGTTTAGTTCTGAAATACTCATCAGAAGGACAATCTAACAAGTGGATAAGTGTGATCGAAGATAGCACAAAAGGTTTCGTTTAACATTCCTTTTAAAACACTTTATCCATTCTTTAATAAATCCAAATAAATTTCATTTAGCAAAAAAAAAAAAAAAAATTAAAATTAAAATCATGTTTTTTTATAAAGTAAAAATGTACCGGTCTATTTTTTCGAATACCTAAACCAGCCCGATAGCGTGCGAAGCCCGCTATTACACTCTGTCATAATAATATCTGTCATGGGGACTAAATGCGATATTTAAAAAAATAATAATTAAAAAATTAAGCATGTTGTACACCTTCAAAATGTTAAAATATGCGAATATTTCCATAATCGTGTTTTTATCATGATTCAATACGTTCCTCAAAATCATATATTTACTATTCTGTATTACTCATATTGATACTCGCTTTGTATTATTCTCAAACATTTGAGAAATCCGTTAAACTTCCGATATGACGTCAGATTAATTTTCTTTTTAATTCTATAATGACGTGATATTAATCTGCTTTCTGTACATACAGATACTCATACTCCTTGTATTATTGAGAAATCTTTGAAAATTTCCGTTTTATTACCAATATGCGTCAATCATTTTTATTTCATATTAATATTTTTTTTCCATTGATGAAATTTTTTATTTCATTTTTCACTTGGAAATCTTTCAATCTTTCAATAGAAAATTAATTATTGTAGAAAGAATTTTATTGTGGATTTTTAATTGTTGGCAACTGCTATAACGAAAGATGTTTAAATTTAATAGGAAAAGGCTGTTAGATTTTTTTTGTTTTTTTATCTTTATTTATTAAAATAATACGATTTTTTCAAATTTTAATATTTTGAGCTTCATAGCAGGTACTCAGTTATATGTACACAAAGTTTCAACTCTGTAAGTTACATAGGTTCTGAGAATGGCTCTGTGACGGACAGACAACGGAGCGGGAGTAATAGGGTTTCGTGAGATGAACTAAACCCTAAAAATAAAATTTAACAGTTTGGAGTCCCGATAAAAACAAATAGATAAAATTTATTGAAACAAATAATTTATTTAAAAAGTACATATATTAACTTACAATAAAGTTGTAGTTAAAATTTAAACTTAAAAATTGGATAACTTAGGACGTTATCAATTTTTATCTTTATAAAAAAAAAGTATCCAAATTAAAGAGAAAAACAAAACAAACAAACAAAAAAAAAAGCAATGCTTTTCGTTTCTTTGGTGTCCACAACTACAGAGTTGTTACCACACTGTTCAGCATTCACCTAAAAATTTAATATCAAATTATTCATTAAAATGCTAATAAAATAGAATATATTTCGGCACACAAAAATAAATAATTAACATAAAATACTTGAAACAAATTAATTAACTGAAATACAGATATATACAGAATATGCAATATATCTAAACACAGAACTGTAATATGATTTTAAATTAGAAAGGCATGGTTGCCAAATGCGAATATTTTTTGTCACCAGTATTTACTAACAGTAATCTTCACCTTATTTAATCGCAATCGTAAAAAATCGACAAAAAATCATAGTAGTTTGTAATCCTGGAAAAATAGTCATGTAAAACAGTGATTCCCAAGCTATGGGTCGCGACCTACTGGTGAGTCGCAGGTGATGTTTTCAGGGATCGGGGAACAACCAATCAAGTCGTCAAAAATATGTGGTTAATTTTATCTGATTAAAAATATAACAAACACCATATCAGAGAACATTATAAGAAAAAAACTTTTAAAAAAAAAGGTAAATTAAATCTGTGAAAAGATAGTGCTTTAAACTTTGTGTAAAAATCAGATTTAAGTTACAATTAAACCCTGATAGAAATTACTCCGTTGATGAAAAACGTTATAATTCGCCACTGACTTTTAAACTGATGTTTTAATAGTATATTATGAATATGAATATACTGCATTTCTTTGAATTTCATATAGAGTTACAGTGATAGGTGAATAAAAAAAGAAACTTCCAGAAACTTCTAATACTCTCTGTTGGGTATTCAAAGCAGAAATTAGATCAACATGTATTTTTAATTAATAACCTAAAATTTTAAATTTGGTGCATACCAAAATAAACTGGGATACAGCTACAATGTTCATCGAAAAACATAGCATAGCAGAGCCCTCTGTTGAGTGATCAAAGCCAGAGTTGAATCAGATAGGTTTTCAGAATATACTTCGTACATACTAAATTTGACGCAGTTTTATCCCATAAATATCAAAATACAACTATCATGCAAATCGTGAAAAACAGGGCATAGCAGCGCCATCTCATGGTTGATATACGCTAAAATCCAAACAGTACCAATTTATGCCATGTTCTACCTAAATAAAAAGTTTCATGCATTTTTCAATTTCGTGCATTAGTTCGTAAGTTAGAAAAACCATAAAATTTCTTAACGCACAGACAGACAGATAGGCAATTTCCAAAAATAATTTAATCCTATTGATGCTATCCCAAAATATGTAAATAAATCAAAAACCGGAAGTTGAAAAATTTCACGAATACTATACTTTGTTATAAATACAGAAAAAAATTAAAAGTAAAATAAAATAAAAGTTCATAGGTATTTTTCCTAAATAACTGAATTTGGAATATGAATTTTAGAACATGTCGTGCAACATCGTAGGAAAACGAATGCAATAACACATTTTTCAATAAAAATTAATAAAATATTGGTTTTGATAATAATTAAATATGTGTGTTTTTAAAGCAAAAAACCTACATATTTCTAACCCGTTCCAAGACGTTAATTTTCAAGACGATAAACTAATATACCTCCTCAATTATTAGTTGTTTCTTTTTCTATGATTTGCCTCACATATACTGCTGTAATTTTATAAATAAGTACAATATAAAGTGGTCAACATATATTGAAATTTTGCTCGCAAAATTACTTAACAGCACAAATAGCTTTAACACCCGTACTCTAGAAGTTAAGTTGGATATAACAATATTTTTTTTCAACGTACTAAAGTAATATATAGATTATTCACACTTAACTGTATATTATACTCTTATTTCAAAGAATAATTCCCCTTGAAAAATAAATAAATTGACAAGGAATTAAGGGGGATTGGCCCCCCTGTTCTCCCCTTTATACTTAACCAATGAACTAATCGGGGTAGCGCCTTATCACAACGAACCTATATACAAAATTTGAAGCAAATCGGCTAATTCTACATACAAATCCATTTATCTAAATTAAGAGGGGTTTAGCCCCTTGTTCCCCCCTTTTTATACTTAACCAATGAACCCCTAAAACTAAAAAGGGAAGCGCCTTATCACAATGAACCTATAAACAAAATTTGAAGCAAATCGCATATTTCTATCAAGAGTTATCGCGTTACGTACATACATACAGAACCTGCGTACACATTATCAGTACAAAAACCCTTAACGGGTTAAAAGTTGTGACGCAGCACTTTCTTTTGGCTCTATGAATTTTAAATATGGGTCTTAAAAGCAATGATATCAAATTTAAGTGACGCTATTTTAATAATTTATTTTTTAAATCATAATTTTCTTTTTAGTTTTATTTATATTCACAGGTGCAATTATTATCTTAATATGAAAAAATATATAAAATTTATTCGCTGATGCTTTTTCATTCACATCTCTCATGAATTCAAAATATGGGTTTTAAAAGAAATGATATCAAAATTTGAGTGACACCTTGACGTTTGGTTTATTTAGTAGGATTGTTTTAAAATTCAATTTAAATTATTTTTCGTTTGTCTTCTAAAGTATATTTACACATACAAACAATACTTTTAATTTTTCAATACACTGTTAAATATATTACTTTCACTGAGCCTATATTATGTATTGAAATGCATTTATTTCAATAAACTGACTTATGTTTTGTGCTACGCTATCCCAAATCATAGGTAAAATTTATGTAAATGATTATTTTGCGTCATATTATCCACTTGGATACTATCACTCGGAAGTATCCACTTGGATACTTCAAAATTTTCTACAAAATTCATAAATTAACTTTAATTTTCTGACGAAATTTTTAGGCGCTAAATAGCGCTGAAAAAACGCGAGTTTTTGATCTTTGAGCCAAAAAACTACAGAAACCCCCTTTCCTACCCTCAATTACCCAAAAACTAGGCATTTTATTGAATAACACCAGCTACAAAATTAATGTAGATATCATTTTCTGCAAAATGCCTAGATTAACTTTAATTAGTTTTTGGCCCTCTGGCCTAAAAGGGAGAAAAACCCACTAAAGATTTTTTTCTTATATTTCAAATGATATTTGAAGCTATTACAAAACTTGTAGAGAATAAAATTATCTACAAATTTAGTCTTAATTAGTTACATTATTTACTTATTCATAAATATTAATTATAAATAAGAGTTAATTATAAATAAATTTGATAATATTTTGTTAAATTATGTATAAATAATAACATATTGAAATGAGTTTTTATGTATTGTAATTACATTTTTTTTTATCATAAGATTATCAAATCTATTATATTTTGTTTAAGTTAAATTATAAGGCGATTATTACCTCTGATTATCAATAGCAGGCATACGGCTTACGTTTCCTCTTGTTCGTCATCGTCTCTTTCTTCTGGTTGCCCATATAAAATTTCCAGATCGTTATCATCATCTTCGTTGTCCGTAATACTTGGTTTTAAAACCTCAAGAATCTCAAGTACATATTCACTTTCTTCATCAAGATAATTTGGATATGATGAAGCGTTGAGACATGCTTGTCCGTTACACTGGCCACAAACTGAGAAGCATTGCAACCCTACTTTTCTACATTTACAGTTCGCGCCACAGCCTTTCTTGCAATTGCAGAAGATCATACTGAGTAGTTCTTCTGGGGCTGAAGGTAATAATGTTGTTGTGGGTTCCAGGATCTCGTTTTGTATTACCCATCCCCATTCTCTGGGTTCTAAATCTTTCTCTAACCAAGTTTGGGTCTGATAGTAGACACGATAAATATGCTGTCGAGCTGCTGCACTTGTTGGTGGAAGAGATGATAATTGAACTGGTTTATTGAGTCTTGTTGATTTAATGAATTGTGTGTACCTAAAATTGTCAATACTATGTTCTGATTTTGGAGCATTATACATTGCTAAAAGTACACGTATTCCATTTTCAAATAATGTGTTTGGAGAGCAGTTGTCTTCCTGAAACAATTGAGCTGACTCGTGTAAATTGGAATGTTTCTCGAACATTTTTATAATTGTCAGTTTTCCTTTTTTAAACAGCGCAGATGTTGTGTCACATCCACTGATAGCGTGCAAAAATAAAATATGTTCTTTAGAACGAGGATATTTATCGAAGCTTTTAGACGAATACATTCGTGTCTCCACATTGCCTTTACCCATTTTTTTTTTTACAAAAATTTCTTGCTGATGTGACTGTGTTCTTCCTATTAAAATAACTAACAGATCAACATCTTCTCCAACTATGACGGCGGTCTTTTGATGTTTCGATTCTTCAATGGCTGTTTTGATGATGAGGGTATCAGCATCATCTCTGGCTTGTTTTGTAGTGATGTTAACAGTTTTTAACTGCTCAATAAGCATTTCAATAAAGTTTTTTTAATTGCACCGGTTCGATAAAAACTTTTCCTGGCTGATTGGCACAATCATCGTCTCATCAAAACGAACTTCGTAAGATGTTGAAACAGCAACAGTTCTTCCGAGTTGTTCCATTGCTTTTATATTTTTACTGTTATCTGAATAACCGTCGAATACAACAACAATATTTGAACCAAACTGTATTTGAAAATATTTGACGTATTTCTGAAGAATAATTGAGAAAGTATAGTCTTTGCTCCATATGACGCGATGCAGAAGAAATCCACCATCGATAATGTAAGTCCCATCTTCATCCAACTCAATGTTAAGAGGTTCCATATTGTTATACAATTTTGCTTTTGTAGTTTTTCGCATGCCGGCATTATCAAAAAGCGATTTTGGGCATGGACTTAATTCATACTGCACGTATTCTTTCAGATTATGTTAAAACTTTTTGTTTACTGTTATTCTTTAGAAGAGTAGCAACGGATCGACAGCAACTTTGCAGTTATTTACCTTGATGGATTTGTTAACTGCAGAAATTGGAAGAACTTTTTCTGCTTTCTTTAATTTTATTTCATTAAATTTCAAACCAGTTATTTTGACCATTGATTCAAGACAAATATTATGGGCTCTGTGGCCGTTTATCTGGTCATTTCCCACAATTCTAGTAACTATAGATATTACTTGTTTCGTATTTGGGAAAGGATTATGAAGAGTGAATCATTCAACAAGTTTACTTACATCCGTATTATCTCCGTATCCGTATTCAATATCTTATTATTTATATAAATTAATTAAATATTATCATACGAATGTCTTATTTATGAATGTCTTTTATAAATAAGTAAACAATTTAAATTTCTTAATTTTGTTATATTTCAAACACCATTTGAAGCGTACGGAACAATGTTAAATGATGTTTCTCTTGTTTTGACAGATGGCTTTAAACTAGTCCTTTTTCAGCACGGTTTAGCGCCTGAACCCTTTGTCAGAAAATTAAAGTTACTTTTGCAATATTTAGATAATGTTGTGAACTTTAATTTTGTAATTAATGTTCTTTGATAAAACGAACAGTTTTCGAGTAATCGAAGGTAGGAAAGGGCCATTATTCTTGTGTTGGCTCGAAGGTCAATAAATCGCTAGTAGTAATAATATGAGGGTTCTGGCTCACTTGGTGGTGATGGTGGTGTCTGGTGTAGCTTACTTGGTGGTGGAAGGGGGATCATACTATACTATGATGTGAAAATAACACCTTGAAACGTAGAGTGGGTCGTAAGGGTGTACTATAGGAGGAGGGTCTAAAAGTGAGGGGCTTATTTTTAAGGGGGCTTAATTTTTTTTTTTTATGGGATCAAATTTAATGTTAGATTGAAGTCTGCTATAGGAGGGGGTATAAAATGGAGGGGCTTATTTTTGAAGAGGCGGCTAACTTTTTTTTAAAGGGGTCTTATTTTTAAGGGGGCTTCATTTTTTTTTTTTTATGGGATCAAATTTAATGTTAGATTGAAGTCTGCTATAGGAGGGGGGTATAAAATGGAGGGGCTTATTTTTGAAGAGGCGGCTAGTATAAAATGAAGGGGCTTATTTTTGAAGAGGCGGCTAACTTTTTTTTAAGAGGGGGGCTTATTTTTGAGGGGGGATTAATTTTTTTTTTAATTTTAGAATAGACTTTCAGTTTGAACGCGAAACGGAGATCAAATTTTTTTTGGGTGGCGCCCTCTATCGGAAGGGAATGCAATAACAGATATTTAAAATAGGTTTCCTTGAAAAGATTTCACTGGGGTTTGAACCTGCAAAATAGCTTCTTGACTTGATTATTTGTGGTAGGTTTAACTGATCAAGCCAAGAAGCTACATATGAATGTCGAGATTTTAAGTGTTTAAAGAGAGATATCGTGAGAGTGAAGTATCATCTGTTAAAATGACTTGAGAATGGAAGTGATTAGCGTCGTGTGTTTATATATATAACGGCATGCATTGTGTTTTCGCTGATTTATATGCTTACCGGAAGTGAAAAGTTTAAGATTTATTTTATACTGAATTTAAATGAAACCGGATATTTATCTTTTTCGATATGATGGGATTGAATATTAACATATTTATTTTAAAATGTATAGTGGAAGCAATGTAAAAAGAAGACATGTTTAGGAGTAAGTACTGTTTTTATTGTGTTTGGTGTAGAAAACATAGGAAAGAGGTGTAGTTTAAAAAAACAAATTAAATTTTATTAATAATTTTCCCAATGCAATACATGTGAACCCACTTTTCGTTTTTTAGCGGGTTTTGACAAATCTAATACAGAATCTTGTTTAATGTTTGCTGACAAATATTTATTTTTAATAAAATTTCGCGGGACATTCATTTCGTTTAATGTTTCTAATAATTCGTTCTGTGCCTTGATCGGTTTTCTTTTATTCCAAAAAACAAAAGATTAAATAAATCTGCCAAGTTCGATTCGGGGATAGGTTTTCATTCGAAACTCACAGTCCAATTTTTAGCCTATCGAAATTTTCTTGGATATGCCATGACAAACTGATCTAATGCTTTGATAATTTAGACTAGCTTTATCTGTTCAAGTTATGATATCATGGTGGTTAGATTACAGATATTTGTGTTTGGAATAACGTGATTTTTAATTTTGCCTGTTCAGTTTCAATTATATTATGAAATGAGGGTTTATTTTTGAAAGATAACGTTAACTTTTGTGATTGTCTTGTAACAGACTGCTTTCATTAAAAGTGTATTTTAGAATTGTAAACTACAATTTTGAAATTTTCGTCTGTTTGGAAAAAAAGCACAGGAAAAAAAATAAATAAAAGTATTAAAAAAATAATAAGAACAACTGTTCAAAATATAATAACAACTAAACAAATGATCAAAAATAATAAAAACTGTTCAAATAATATTAACAACTGTTCAAAAATAAAAAACACTGTTTAAAAAATAATAACGACTGTTAAAAAATAATAAACGTTTGATTTTATACAACCAACATTTAAAAAAAAGATAATCGAATCTAGTTTTTTAAGGTGACTTATTTGAAATATTCACTTTTTCCAGTTAGATTTATAACACAAGTGATTCGATCAGTAAAATATTATTTATAAAAGCACTAAATACGAGATTAATAAGAATTTTTAACTTACAAATGTATGAACTTCTGATACACAAGTGATTCGACCGGTAAAATATTATTTATAACAGCATTAAATACGAACTTCTGATATGTAACCCTTTCTGAATCAATGTGTAAGAATTAACTGACTATTGAACTTATAACAGAGTATGATAAAATAATCACGTGACTTTTTAAACCAATAAAATGTTAATATTTTTAAACAAGCGCCCTCTATCATTTTATGAACTTCCAAGAAACGAGTTAATATGATTATATTGTTTCCTGTTACCACTGTGAAAGTTTGTGTTTTTCGTTTTAAGTTAGTTTACATATAAGTGATTACAGAACGAGTCATGGATTCTGCTTTGTTAAGTGTTAATGATATGTCTAACGTGAAGAGTGAACCCTCATCACCAGGATTAAATGACCATGACATGGAATTTTTAATACAGCCTAAAGAAGAACCCGTTTCGAATTGTGAAGTGAAACCCACTTCATCAGGATTAAAGAAACAGAAGTTACCCTTTGCATGTTCTACTTGCAACAAAGCTTTTCCCCGAAACGTTAATTTAACGTTTCACATGAAATGTCATCTGGAGAAAATACCTCTTGTGTGTGTAATCTGTGAAAAAACATTTGCTAGAAAGTATCATTTATTAAATCATATGAAGATTCATTCAAAGACCCCTGTGATTCATAATTGTAATGTATGTGGCGAAGTATTTCCACAAAAGAGTGATTTATTAAAGCATGGGAAAATTCATAACACTTCCAAGCCAAAGCAAAGGAAAAGTAGACAATCACCCAGTCACTGTAAATGTGACGATTGTTTTGAAACATTTAATAATAGATCTGACTTAGTGAAACATAGAAAAATTCATCTTTCACCTAAAGAACTTAACCCATCTGATCGACATTCCTTGGGAAACAGTTCGAAATATGAAATTTCAGACATCACTCAGTTTAGTAAAATATTTAAGTTTTTCGATGTTTTTACTCCTGCTCATTGGAATTTAGGTGAGGAAATGATTGTTGAAGTACAAATGAATAAGAACTATGAGCTTTATGTTCACATACAGAAATATGAAGAATTTGAAAAGAACGGTCGTGAACTTACCCCCACAAATGAAGGCATTACATTATCATGTGCAACATTCGACAAATTTGAATCGAGATTGGATAAATTTAATTTTGTTTCTGAAAATGATAAATCGAAAAAGTTTGGGTTTTGCTTAAAGTCTGACTTTTTACTGCTTACAAAAGATCAATATTTGAAACAAGTGAAAAATCGCTTTAAAATTACTGAATGTCTCATTGAGACGCTTTTAACTAAGCTTATTCCTGTTTCGGTTTTAGAAAACTTAAACAAATGTAAATGTACCCACCTCACAATCGAAGGGACTTTGAACTGTTTCTTAACATGTTTCGATGACGAGTTAAAGTCATCCGTTTCTCGCGTGTTTGATTGCTATCAATGCTCAATCGGAGAATCAATTAATATGAAACACGAGTGTGATAGTTATAATTTACGTATAAAATATAATTGGTGTAATGAGAGTGCACTGCTAAATTTCAACGTGACTGAATTTGTAAAAAACCTGTTCAAGCAATGTTCATGTAATTATACTCATTTATTTTTTGAAACTATGAATATGGACTTTTATAATAACCATTTAAACAATGTATTTATAAATTAACATAGAAATGTATTTATTTAATAAATATTTGATTTTATATCACATCTGTTTTTATTTCACATGTCTATTTATTTATTTATGAAATCAATCTTTGAAGATCTTTCAATCTTCAATCTGAAGATCAATCAATCTTTTTCTCCGAGAAAACTAGCTGTGGTAAAGTGTCTCATCCAAGAAAATCACTATACACAGCACGAAATCGCTAAAAAAGCAAAATTTTTGCAAGCATCTGTGTGTAGAATAAAAACATCTTTGGACTCCAAATGTGAATATGAAAATTCCAGAGTAGGGAAATGCGAAAGGAAAAGTAAATTTACTGCAAGAACAGAAAGAAAATTAATTGAAATTGCTAAAGCTAACCGAAGAGCAACTAGTCATGAACAAAAATCTCTTTGCAAGCGTATGGAATAAATGTATGTGATTCTTCTATCCGTAGAAGGTTCATCTCAGTTGGACTTAGTGCTCGTCATCCTCGAAAAATGCTAAATTCACATCCGATATGGCAAAGAAGAGACTTGATTGGGCAAAAGTTATGCAAGAACAATTCGGAAATCACTGGAGCAAGGTGAAGGATATTAATTTTCCTTTAATTAATCAGTTGAATTCAAGTTGTTCATTTCTTTTCCTGAAATCATGTTTTTTGCATACTGACTAAAGATACAGAACTGTTTATAAATTCGATTAAAAATTTCTTTATAAGAACATTTCTCTAGAAATTACATACCTTAAAGTATTTTTTATCATTTAGGTATGTTTCTATGAGGAATCAATGTTTATGATATCAGAAGAAGCAGTCAATATGTCAGGAGAAGTACCAGTGAAGAATTTTCCCCAAATTGCATAGCACAAACATTTAACCATTCTACTAAAGTAATGGTTTGAGGCGTGATGTCTGCTCAGAGTACTGAACGTTTATACATTGTAAAAGGTATGATGGACCAGTGTCAGAATAAAAAAGCGCTTGGACAAAGACTAATTCCACAATTAAAAGACTGTTTTCCAAATGGAGACTTCATATTCAAGCATGATGGAGCTCCGTAACATAAAGCTTCATCTGTGACCAAAGTTTTGGATGAAAAAAATATGAAAACACTTCCATGGCCTGGAAACAGTCTAGATATGAACCCCATAGAGAATCTTTGGGCCATTGTAAAGAAACAATTAAAGAAATGCAACATCACAAACAAGAATGGTCTGATAGAAAGTATCATCCAAATTTAGCACCATGACAACAAAATACAAATTAATTGCAAAAACTCATAAAAAGTAGGCCAAGACGTATCGAATCTTTAATAAAGAAACAAGGGGATGCTCACTAAATATTAAATGTATCAATATTTTTTAAATAATGTATTATTTCTTTACTATAACAAGATTTTATTGTAAATTTCACAATTATTCTAATAATTTTCACACCTCTGTAAAATCAAGGGGCATAAAATCTCGGTCAAGTTCGTTAATGGGCAAAATCGAACCAGGGGGGGGGGGAATGGGAGGGGGGACTTTTTGTGAAAACAGAAAAAAACCCATAATTTCTTAATTATGATACGTATCGAATCCGTTTGAAGTTATTATTACTTCTAGGAGAAGGGCCGAAAATTTATGTATGACCGATTTTTAATATAATTGAAAATTGTCTTAAGGGGGGGGGGAGAAGGGGGGGTTTAGAAGAAAAAAATTCATAACTTCGTCAATTCCTAAGATTTCAAATCCGCTTAAATTTATTATAAATCCTCTTAATATTATCTAAAACTTTTATATTGACATGTTTTTTATAGGACCAACTCTTATAGAAAAAAAAAAGAAAAGAAATCCTTGCTGGCTCCGCCTGCAAACAAGTTTGGTTTCGAAGTATGCGGTTCCAACTGCAGCATCATCGCAAAAAGGTCATTTCTTCCGCAATTCCCGACAAACAGGTGCCCCACGGTCTGCGTCTTCGAAATCTACCTGTGCCTGTAGGCCGAGCCGTCAGGGATTTTTTTTATTGTAGTTTTTAAAGTTAACCCTTTTTGGTCAAATGAAATCTATTTTTAAGAAAAATTGGACTGTTCTGGATTGGATTTAAACAATGACATTGCATGTTTTGATAATTTCCATCCCACAGTTAACATTACAGTATTTAACCTTGTTAAGAAAATGTTTAACTTAAACCGTCACTGCATTTATTATAGATAAGTAAACGTTATCTTTAACCTAAATGTAATTTAAATGATTAACTTCAACTGTGACTGCTTTTAAGCTAGATAAGTAAATGTGTTCAGGAAACACAATCAGTTTACTGTTGACTTTTATCGAGATTACACCAGTTAGTGGAATGCTGATTAAAAATATTTTATGACATTAATATGCAGAAAAGATCTCACGAAGAAGTACTTTCACCTTCAAAACGTCTACGTTTAGAAAAACCCATGAAAAATTCAAATACCTATGAGAAGGAGTTAAAAGACCCAAGATTAAAACTTTCTAATAACTGTATAACTACTGAGGACTTACAATATTTGAAACCCGAGATCGCTATGAATTTTTCAACCTTTGCCTATGGGAATGATACAACATCTTTCGAGAATCCCGGTCGAAAGCCAAATTCTGCCACGGTCTATTTGAATACATTTTTCGAAGACATAAGTTTTGAAAATTTAGATTGTTCTACTACCTTAACATTTCAAGAACCTACAAATAATATTTTACAGACTACAGTTAAACGCGAGGTCAACGAACTACAAGCAAGCAACCTTTCGCAAACAAGTGGTGAATTACAAACCACCATCTCACCTACAAATGACATTAAAAGTGATAAATTAAGCAATTCATATGTGTTTCACAAAGAAATAAGTGACTGTTTCTATTTAACTTTGAAGTTAAGAACTAAACAATATTGTATACTTATACGAGAATTTAAACGCAATGTATCTACTAATGAAGAAATCCCGACCAACCGCGTGGTGAATATGGATATTCCTAGCTGGTTTGAGTTTCAATATAAACTCATTGCATTTAATTTAAGATACAAAAGTACGTCCTTTGTTTCAAATAACATGATTTTAGTGTTAAATCAAAATTCTACTATGCTAATTAAAAATTTAAAGAATTATTCTTGTATTGACTTAAACGAACATCAACTGGAAAAATTAAAAGAAAGTACCTCTCATTTAAATAGTGCACTTTTACAACATATGTATACAAAACTTTTACCCTCTTTTATTAAAAAGAAATGTATGGTGAGTAATATATCTACAGAAAATGAACAGGTGTTAAAGTATAAACTTAACACGTGTATCGAGAATAATATGTTATCAATACTTAACCGATTCTAGGAATGTCATGCATGTGCACTACGACATTCGAGCAAAAGCCTTCACTCCTGTTTTGCATTTAATAATAGGGAAAAATTTAATCAATTAAGGAAAGCTTTGTTAATGCTCGTAGATTTCGATTATGTAACTTCAACGTTTCTAAACGGAGTTTATAATGTTAGTGAGCACTTTTTATGTAAGATTAATGAACAAACTATTTGTAATGAATTGTTTAAGACCTGAAAATAAAATGTTTTTCATTAAGTTCTGTGTGTTTATTTTTGCAAAGTGTATATGAGTGAATTTATCAGTTTATAACTTAGTAGAGCTTTTAATTGAAGTGATGTAATTTAATTTTTAAAAAAATCATCTATTACAAAAAATTAATTGAAATAAAAATATTCACGTTTGAAAAAAAAAAAAAACGGGTTAATGAAATTAAAATTTATCAAAATTGAAAGTTAAGAAAAAAATAAAAAATAAATAAAGGTTAACAAAAATATAGTTTTAAAATAAAAGTAAACAAACAAACAAACAAACAAAAAAGTTAACAAAAAGTTAAAAGTTAATAAAATATTTTAAAAAGCAAAAGATGGTGTGTGTTATAAAGAGAGGGGCTTCCGTGTGGAAGTAACTTACAAAATGTATGTATGTGTATTTATTAGTTTATCATTTAGTAGAACTTTTAAGTGAACAGTTAGAATATGTTTTTCTATAACTTAACACAAAATAAAAGTTTTAACTATCGCAAAAAGATTAAACTATTGAATGGAAATATGATATTAGTAAAAAAATCACAAGTTAATAAAATGAAAGACTTTAAATTTCATACATTTTAACAAATATATATATATATATATATATATATATATATATTACGAGACACATTACGGATTTAAATATTATAAGAAATGTTTGATGGAAATTTTTAAGACAGATTTAATTCTTGGTCCTGCCATATATAGTGCGAACTTATTTTAGAAGATAGTTTTTAATAGTCTTGTGGTTCGAACTTGACAAAATGAAATCAAGACACAATGATTTGTATGTTATTTTAATCATTATGTCATGACTTCATATCTCTGAAAGTGTATTTAAAGGTTTGTCTAGGTTTATTCAGTATTATTAAGCGTTTGTGAAACCGAAAATTAATGAAAAAACAGATCGCCTTCTACCAATTACACTACGAAAGCTTCATTTAATTATTATAAATAATAAAACCTTTTAGAATATTATTATTTTTTAATTTAAAGTAATAAAAATTTTAAGTTAACAAAATAAATAAATAAATAATTCCTATGTTCATTATAAGTAAATAAAAGCTTACAAAATTAAAGTTTCAAATTTAAAAGTTTATGAAAATTATAAGTTAACCAAAAAATAAAATAAAATAAAATAAAAATTATCAAAAGTCAAGTTTATAAACATTTTAAGTTTTTAAAAATTTTAAGTTATGTTTAAAATTTTTCAAATTAATCAAAATTGACTTTTAGTTTTATGTTACTGTAAGTTTCAATGTTTTAAATAGCGATCTAACTGTGTACCCCCATAATAATTTGTTTACTCATCCTCCAACCAACCAACTGGTTGCCTAGCCAACCATATACTTTGTATCTACACATGCGCAGAAAAAAAAAACACTAACTTGAGTTTTACTTTAAATCTTTGCTAGATTAGCTATATTATACAAGTCAAATATCTTCCACACTTAGAAAATTTATAATTTTTAACTATTCGTCCCTATTTATCTTAAAACATTAACAATTAAATGTAATTTATATACTTACAAAAACAGGATAACTTAAAAAGGGGTCCATACATTTCAGCTTGCTAAAATCAAGCGAGTCTATAATAGAATAAGGTTAAACTATCAGTTCACTTCCTTATCACGCACATGATCAAGACTTTATCAGTTACATGTTCAGGTCGATAACAGCGTGTTGGTCATTTTAACTTCTCCCTTCGCATACTGTTGTTCGGTAAGTTTTATGGTCTACCATTTCTTTCTTTTTAGAAAATAAACTAATCGGAAATTTTTCTATTCATATCCACTTACTTTTAAATCACAATGTTAAAAGACTAAATTTTGTTATGTTAAATTATTCTTTTAAATATCGAACAAAAGATCTTGCAATATATTTACAAATGAGTTCTTATAAAAGTTATTTTAACTATCTATTATTTTGAAAGCGAAAAAGATTAATTCACATGAAAATTAAACTTACCTTATTTATAAGCTGGGTAATCATGGTCTGGCTTTTGCGACGACTTGTAGAGATTTGAAATTGATCCCCCCTATTAGTTCGATTTTGCCCATTAACGAACTTGACCGAGATTTTATGACCCTTGATTTTATGTATCAGTTTGAAAGAGATTTATGCAGAATTTTTCCAGTTATCGTGGTCAGAAAAAAGTGACATAGATAGATAGATAGATAGATAGATAGATAGATAGATAGATAGATAAAGTTTTGAACTGGGGGGTGGTTTTGGGTTCTGGGAGTCATGATCGGCGTAGATCTGCAAAAAGTTTTTAAAATTTCCAACTTAGGTGAGAATGTAATAGGTAGTATTTCTTACGAAATCTACCTAAAAAAATTGCCTACTCATAAATATATGTTCACTTTTTTTTTTCTAGAAAATAAAACTTCAAAGATTGATTTCATAAATAAATAAATAGACATGTGAAATAAAAACAGATATGTGATATAAAATCAAATATTTATTAAATAAATACATTTCTATGTTAATTTATAAATACATTGTTTAAATGGTTATTATAAAAGTCCATATTCATAGTTTCAAAAAATAAATGAATATAATTACATGAACATTGCTTGAACAGGTTTTTTACAAATTCAGTCACGTTGAAATTTAGCAGTGCACTCTCATTACACCAATTATATTTTCTACGTAAATTATAACTATCACACTCGTGTTTCATATTAATTGGTTCTCCGATTGAACATTGATAGCAATCAAACACGCGAGAAACGGATGACTAACTCGTCATCGAAACATGTTAAGAAATAGTTCAAAGTCCCTTCGATTGTGAGGTGGGTACATTTACATTTGTTTAAGTTTTCTAAAACCGAAACAGGAATAAGCTTAGTTAAAAGCGTATCAATGAGACATTCAGTAATTTTAAAGCGATTTTTCACTAGTTTCAAATATTGATCTTTTGTAAGCAGTAAAAAGTCAGACTTTAAGCAAAACCCAAACTTTTTCGATTTATCATTTTCAGAAACATAATTAAATTTATCCCATCTCGATTCAAATTTGTCGAATGTTGCACATGATAATGTGATGCCTTCATTTGTGGGGGTAAGTTCACGACCGTTCTTTTCAAATTCTTCACATTTCTGTATGTGAACATAAAGCTCATAGTTCTTATTCATTTGTACTTCAACAATCATTTCCTCACCTAAATTCCAATGAGCAGGAGTAAAAACATCGAAAAACTTAAATATTTTACTAAACTGAGTGATGTCTGAAATTTCATATTTCGAACTGTTTCCCAAGGAAAGTCGATCAGATGGGTTAAGTTCTTTAGGTGAAAGATGAATTTTTCTATGTTTCACTAAGTCAGATCTATTATTAAATGTTTCAAAACAATCGTCACATTTACAGTGACTGGGTGATTGTCTACTTTTCCTTTGCTTTGGCTTGGAAGTGTTATGAATTTTCCCATGCTTTAATAAATCACTCTTTTGTGGAAATACTTCGCCACATACATTACAATTATGAATCACAGGGGTCTTTGAATGAATCTTCATATGATTTAATAAATGATACTTTCTAGCAAATGTTTTTTCACAGATTACACACACAAGAAGTATTTTCTCCAGATGACATTTCATGTGAAACGTTAAATTAACGTTTCGGGGAAAAGCTTTGTTGCAAGTAGAACATACAAAGGGTAACTTCTGTTTCTTTAATCCTGATGAGGTGGGTTTCACTTCACAATTCGAAACGTGTTCTTCTTTAGGCTGTATTAAAAATTCCATGTCATGGTCATTTAATCCTGCTGATGAGGGTTCACTCTTCACGTTAGACATATCAATCACTTAAATGTAAACTAACTTAAAACGAAAAACACAACCTTTCACAGTGGTAACAGGAAACAATATAATCATATTAACTCGTTTCTTGGAAGTTCATAAAATGATAGAGGGCGCTTGTTTAAAAATATTAACATTTTATTGGTTTAAAAAGTCACGTGATTATTTTATCATACTCTGTTATAAGTTCAATAGTCAGTTAATTCTTACACATTGATTCAGAAAGGGTTACATATCAGAAGTTCGTATTTAATGCTGTTATAAATAATATTTTACCGGTCGAATCACTTGTGTATCAGAAGTTCATACATTTGTAAGTTAAAAATTCTTATTAATCTCGTATTTAGTGCTTTTATAAATAATATTTTACTGATCGAATCACTTGTGTTATAAATCTAACTGGAAAAAGTGAATATTTTAAATAAGTCACCTTAAAAAACTAGATTCGATTATCTTTTTTTTTAATGTTGGTTGTATAAAGTCAAACGTTTATTATTTTTTAACAGTTGTTATTAATTTTTAAACAGTGTTTTTTATTTTTGAACAGTTGTTAATATTATTTGAACAGTTTTTATTATTTTTGATCATTTGTTTAGTTGTTATTATATTTTGAACAGTTGTTCTTATTATTTTTTTAATACTTTATTTATTTTTTTCCTGTGCTTTTTTTTCAAACAGACGAAAATTTCAAAATTGTAGTTTACAATTCTAAAATACACTTTTAATGAAAGCAGTCTGTTACAAGACAATCACAAAAGTTAACGTTATCTTTCAAAAATAAACCCTCATTTCATAATATAATTGAAACTGAACAGGCAAAATTAAAAATCACGTTATACGAAACACAAATATCTGTAATCTAACCACCATGATATCATAACTTGAACAGATAAAGCTAGCCTAAATTATCAAAGCATTAGATCAGTTTGTCATGGCATATCCAAGAAAATTTCGATAGGATAAAAATTTGACTGTGAGTTTCGAATGAAAACCTATCCCCGAATTGAACTTGGCAGATTTATTTAATCTTTTGTTTTCTGTGAATAAAAGAAAACCGATCAAGACACGGAACGAATTATTAGAAACATTAAACAAAATGAATGTCCCGCGAAATTTTATTAAAAATAAATATTTGTCAACAAACATTAAACAAGATTCTGTATTAGATTTGTCAAAACCCGCTGAAAAACGAAAAGTGGGTTCACATGTATTGCATTGGGAAAATTATTAATAAAATTTAATTTGTTTTTTTAAACTACACCTCTTTCCTATGTTTTCTACACCAAACACAATAAAAACAGTACTTACTCCTAAAGATGTCTTCTTTTTACATTGCTTCCACTATACATTTTAAAATAAATATGTTAATATTCAATCCCATCATATCGAAAAAGATAAATATCCGGTTTCATTTAAATTCACTATAAAATAAACCTTAAACTTTTCACTTCCGGTAAGCATATAAATCAGCGAAAACACAATGCATGCCGTTATATATACAAACACACGACGCTAATCACTTCCATTTTCAAGTCATTTTAACAGATGATACTTCACTCTCACGATATCTCTCTTTAAACACTTAAAATCTCGACATTCATATGTAGCTTCTTGGCTTGATCAGTTAAACCTACCACAAATAATCAAGTCAAGAAGCTATTTTGCAGGTTCAAACCCCAGTGAAATCTTTTCAAGAAAACCTATTTTAAATATCCGTTATTGCATTCCCTTCCGATAGAGGGCGCCACCCAAACAAAATTTGATCTCCGTTTCGCGTTCAAACTAAAAATCCATTCTAAAATTTAAAAAAAAAAAAAAAATTAAGCCCCCCTCAAAAATAAGCCCCCCCCCTTAAAAAAAGTTACCTGCCTCTTCAAAAATAAGCCCCTCCATTTTATACTAGCCGCCTCTTCAAAAATAAGCCCCTCCATTTTATACTAGCCGCCTCTTCAAAAATAAGCCCCTCCATTTTATACCCCCCCTCCTATAGCAGACTTCAGTCTAACATTAAATTTGATCCCATAAAAAAAAATAAAAAAATAAATAAATAAATTAAGCCCCCTTAAAAATAAGCCCCCCCTTAAAAAAAAGTTAGCCGCCTCTTCAAAAATAAGCCCCTCCATTTTATACTAGCCGCCTCTTCAAAAATAAGCCCCTCCATTTTATACCCCCTCCTATAGCAGACTTCAATCTAACATTAAATTTGATCCCATAAAAAAAAAAAAAAAAAATTAAGCCCCCTTAAAAATAAGCCCCTCACTTTTAGACCCTCCTCCTGTAATACACCCTTACGAACCACTCTCCGTTTCAAGGTGTTATTTTCACATCATAGTATAGCATGATCCCCCTTCCACCACCAAGTAAGCTACACCACGCACCACCACCACCACCAAGTGAGCCAGAACCCCCATATTATTACTACTGTCGCTTTTTAGGGTTTCGTTCATCTCACGAAACCCTATTACTCCCGCTCCGTTGTCTGTCCGTCACAGAGCCATTCTCGAAAACTGTGTAACTTACAGAGTTGAAACTTTGTGTATAAATCCGAATATCAGCTGTGAAGAGCCCAAAATATTAAAATTTGAAAAATTCGTATTATTTTAATAAATAGAGATAAAAAACCAAAATTCTAACAGCCTTGTACCATTAAATTTAACTATTTTTTGTTATAGCCGATGCCAAAAATTAAAAATCCACAATGAAATTCCTTCTAAAATAATTAATTTTCTATCAGACGATTTTCACGTGAAAAATGAAAATGAAATAAAAAGTTTCACCAATTGAAAAAAAGATAAATATGAAATAAAATTGATTGACGTCATCGTCTTATTAAAACGGAAAATGTCTAAGATTTCTCAATAATACAAGGAGTATGAGATTTGTAAGTACACAAAGCAGGTTAATATCACGCCATTAGATAATTAAAAAGAAAATCTGACGTCATATGGGAAGTTTAACTAATTTTTCAAATGTTTGAGAATAATACAAAGCGAGTATCAATATAAATAATAGAGAATAGTAAATATACGAGTTTGAGAAACATATTGAATCGGGATAAAAATCCGATTATGGAAATATTCGCATATTTTAACATTTTGAAGGTGTACAATTTGTTTAATTTTGAAATTATTTTTTTAAATATTGCATTTAGTCCGTATGACGGATATTATTATGACAGAATATAAAAGCGGGCTTGGCCCGCTATCCGGCTGGTTTAGATATTGGGAAAAAGCAAACAAACAAAAAAATATAGAGAGACCGGTAAATTTTTACTTTATAAAAAACATGACTTTTTTTTTCTAAATGAAAGTTGTTTGAATTTATTAAAGAAAGGATAAAGTGTTTTGAAAGGAATATTAAACGAAACCCTTTGAGCGATCTTCGATCACACTTACCCACTTGTTTTTCTAGTTCTATTTAGGGCCTAAACATTCCGTCAGAAATAAAGTTAATTTATGAATTTTTTAGAAAATATTGCCTGCTTTAATTTTGTAACAGATCTTTTCTGGATAAAATGCATAGTTTTTGAGAAATCGAGGGTGAAAGATGAAGTTTCTCTCGTTTTGGTCTGAATGTCAAAAAGTTGTCTTTCTTCAGCGCGCTTTAGCGCCTAAACCCTTTGTCAGAAAATTAAAGATAATATATTTATTTTATAGGAAATTTTGTCTACTTTAATTTTGTAATTGGATTTTTTAAAATAAAATGCACACTTTTCGAGATATAAGCAAAAAACCGATTTCCTTGACCTTTGACCTTGAATATCTCGAGACGCGGACACGAGATTATATGAGACTTTTTAGCTTACTTTTAGAATGTCAAAACAAAGATTTTTGCAAATTTTCAGCTTGTTATCTTTCATTCCGAGGTTTACTCCTTTTTTCACCTTATTTGACTGGGCTAATAGCTGAAATCTTTTAGGCTGTCGATTTCGAGTCGAATGAGCCATACCTCGCCGTGATCGGGCCCATAGAACACAAGATAGGAAAGCGCAACCTGGTGGTTAAACTTGTAACTAAAATCGATATATCCTGTCGATGTCGAGTCGAATGAATCAAACTGCATTGTGATGGGACACATAGAACTCGAGTTAGCTGTAAAACCCGTTAGTTCCATCTTCCACCACCAGGGGGCGCACTCTGTTCCATACAAACATAGCTGAAATGTTTGAGGCTGTCGATTTCAAGTTGAGTGAGCCATTACCTTGTCAAGATCGGGGCCATAGAACCTGAGATAGGAATGCGCACCCTGGTGGTCAAACTTGAAACTAAAATTGATATATCCTGTCAATGTCAAGTTGAATGAATCAAACCATGTTGTGATAAGACCCATAGAGCTCGAGTTAGCTCCAAAATCCATTAATTTCCCCTTTCATTGCCAGGGGCGCACTCTCTTCTATATGAACATAACTGCCCCTGGTGATGAAACTAAAATCAGTAAGTTCTATCGATGTCGAGTCGAATGAGCCAAACTGCATCACGATTAGGAATGCACAACCTGTGGCCGGTTGGGTAACTGGTGGCCCACAGAGACCATACATGCTAATGTATCCAAAAATTTCGAATTTTCTTAATAATTCATGAGAAAAATTTGCAAATTTTGTCCATAGATCGTAGGAAAATATGAATTTCATCGATCAGGCGCATAAAATCATGAATTGCATCGACTGGATGCGAATTTTGTCGAATGGGCATGGAAAAATCCTAAATTTCGCCATTTTGTCGCTAGAAAAAAAAAACGCAAATTTCAATAATCAGTCAACAGAAACTAGAGATGCCAAAATCGGTAATTCCGGAGTTCACTCAAAAAAAAAAAAAAAAAAAAAAAAAAAAAAAAAAAAAAAAATCTTGAATTTTGTAAACTAATTGAAAAAAACCTGTGAATTTTG
Source organism: Maratus michaelseni (assembly GCA_963931845.1). Lineage (NCBI taxonomy): Eukaryota > Metazoa > Arthropoda > Arachnida > Araneae > Salticidae > Maratus > Maratus michaelseni. Next base: position 98,892,101 of record OZ007594.1, read on the forward strand.
TCGATAAGGCACTTAAAATTGTGAATTTCATGGATTGAGCAGCGAATTTCATCGAATGGCGTGGAAAGATCGCGAAATTCAACAAACAGTCGCGGAAAAAATTTGCAAATTGTCTATAGATCGTAGAAAAACATTATGAATTTTGTCTATCGGGTTTGCAAAATTATGAATTTTGTCGATAGGCATGGAAAATTGCAAAGTTCGTCAATTGGGCGTGGAAAAATCAAGAATTCCATCGAATGTTTGTGGAAAAATCAAGAATTCCGTCGAATGTTTGTGAAAAAATTGTAACTTTCAACGAACGGTAAAAAAAAAAAAAAATAAAATAAAAATAAAATATATTTGCGAATTTCGCCATTGTCTAGAGAAGAAAAATTGTGAATTATATTAACTGGCCGACGGAAACCATATCATTTGAAAATCATGAATTTCGTCAATCAGGCACGGTAAAAACATGCATTTTGTTGATCAGGAGAAGGGAAATCATAAATTTTGTTGAACGCATGCATAAAAATCATGAATTTTGTTTATCGGGCATGTAAAAATCATTAATTTCGTCAAACGGATGCATAAAAATCAAGGAAGTCATCAATCGGGTGTGTAAAAATCTCGAATTTCATCGATCAGGCGTGTAAAAAATCATGAATTTCATCGATCAGGTGCATAAAAATATAGGACAAAATTGCCATTTGCCAATCGGCGAGTAATACTGAAAATTTGGCGATTGACTTTACTGCCACCACTGGTCAAACTTAATAGTCACACTTGCCAATCGTGATGGAAAAAAAATTTTCCCCACTGTCGCTCGACAAATTTCGAAACAATTTGGCGAATTTCACGATTTTTTACCCGAAATTATTTGACGGATTGTGATTTTTTTTCCTCAAAGCCATTCGACGATATTAAAAAAAATTTTCCCCCGAAACCAGTTGTTGAATTTTGCGATTTTTCCACTATCAATGAATTTTATGATTTTTCTGCTATCGATTGATGAATTTCGCGATTTATCGACTATCGATTAATGAATTTCATGATTTTTTCCATGAACGAACAAATTGTGCACTTTCTTTCCGCTGATGTTCAACAAATTTTGTACTATATTCCCGCTGCGGTTCGACAAATTTTGCAATTCTGTTCCGCGATTGTTAGACAAATTCCACTATTTTTCTCCCGAGATCATTTGACGAATTTTGTGATTTTTTTCCCCCGAACTTATTTGACGAATTTCTCTAATTTTTTCATGACAGTTAGACATAATTAATTTTTTTCCTGCAATGTCTGATTTCTTTCCCGAGACTATTTGACAAATGTCGCAATTTCTTTCCCGACACTATTTGACGAATTTCGCCGTTTATTCCACAATCATTTGAGAAATTTCGTAAATATTTTATCAAGTATTTGTAAATTTGTTATTGGTCAGTGCTGGAAAACACTGGCGAGTAAAAAAAATCCATGTACGGGCCAGTGGCCACTGAGTAAAAAAGTTGAAACCTATACATAAAAGTTGAACCTATACATAAAAATCATGAATTTTTTGAACGGACACGTAAAAATCACAAATTTGTCAAGTAGCCGCATAAAAATTCATCTAGTGGGTACATTCTTCCGAATTTGCAACCGAACAGTGCTGTATGTATGGATAATGCTAATTATCCCTCCCCCCCCCCAACATCTCCTCGAAACAAAATTCTCTCTGTGCTACTGATGGTGGTCCTCGACAACCCAACCATTTTTTTAAGTGGGCCTTCACTTAAAAAGATTGTGCACCTCTAATATCAATTAACAATAAATTAACCTATCGCTTGTGTCATGTATTCATGAGCGGTGATTGCGATGCAAATTCTTGTTTACAAGAATAAGACTCATATTAGGTATTTTATTATTTATTTATTGTTTGTTTACTTATTTTGATTTGATTTTCTTGTCCTTTTAGAAATTGACTTTAGATTGTTACTTAAATGGCGAGATGGTTGTCAATTACCTGTTTTATCGATAAAAAATTATACAAGGTAAGGAAATTGCATCGTGTCGAGTGAATATTTAGGAAGTCTTTTAAAAACCGCAGGCTAAAGATTTGTTTTTTACTTGTTAGCTATATTTTGCAACTCTCCAAATTACCGCAATGTAAATATAGTATGAAGTATTATCCTACACTAAACTTTCCTCTGTTGTATAGCTTAATTTTATTGGAAAAAAACCCTGAAAATGTATTGTTGTAGTAATGAATTATTTTTGCAGTTGCGTAAATTCTGTCATAACAATTTTCAACTAAGGGAAAGCTTACATTAGACATTTAATCACAGTACGAGCAGGTAAGACCGAGCTATGCTCGGTCAAAATTAAATTTGAGTTCAACTATCATGACCCATGACCAAAATGACCCACTAATTGAATTTTCTCGAACATGTGACTTAGCCCAACAGTCTTCTCGTGCCCGAAAATCATTGGATGCAGAATTTAGTGTGAATTGAGCCGCTTTTTAGATCTTGACCCACAATGACCCAGAAATGACCCACTAATCGAATTTTTTAGAACATGTGACCTAGCCCAATGATTTTCACGTGCCCGAAACTCGTAGTATACAAAATTTAATCAAAATCGTTGGCAGAAGTTTTTTCGATAAAACTAATTTGACCCGCTTTGACCCAAAAATGAACCACTAATCGAAAGTTCTCGAACACGTGACCCAGCCCAATAGTCTTCTCGTGCCCGAAAATAGTCGGATACAAAATTTCGTCAAAATCGTTTGAACCGTTTTTTCGTTACAATTAGCTTGACCATGACCAAAATGACCCAAAATGACCCACTAATTGAATTTTCTCGAGCATGTGACCTAGCCCAACAGTCTTCTCCTTCCCGAAAACCATTGGATGCAAAATTTAGTGTAAATTGAACCGCTTTTTAGATCTTTACCCAGAATGACCCAGAAATGACCCACTAATCGAATTTTCATGGACATGTGACCTAGCCCAATGATTTTATCGTGCTCGAAATTCGTAGGACACAAAATTTAATCAAAATCGTTAGAGCCGTTTTTTAGATAAAATTAATTTGACCCGCGTTGACCTAAAAAATGACCCACTAATCGAAAGTTCTCGAACATGTGACCCAGCCCAATAGTCTTCTCGTGCCCGAAAATGATCGGATACAAAATTTCGTCAAAATCGTTTGAACCGTTTTTTAGATACAATTATCTAGACCATGACCCAAAATGGTCCAAAATGACCCACTAATCGAATTTTCTCGAACATGTGACCTAGCCCAATGGTTTTCTGGTGCCCCAAAACGGTATGATACGAAATTTCGTCAAAATCGTTAGAGCCGTTTTTAAGATAAAATTTGCATATACAGTGGACTCTCTCTATTCTGAACACTCAAAATACCGACCAAAAATGTTCAGATTAGCGGGGTGTTCATTATAGAGGGAGATTGGGAAATGCATTACTATTACTACTATGAATTGAATTTATAGACTGTATAGAATACTTAGCCTGGTTAACCATGCAAGTTACCGAGATGGAGGTGCTGAATTTAGAAGCTATTAAAAAAGTTAATTTAAAAAAGTTAATTAAAATGTTATATTAAAAATATTTTACAAAATATACAAGTACATACTTACAATACATTACTTGAAAACATAATTGGTACATTACTTAAAAAAGTGAGTAATTTCAGTCTGTTTTTGCATTGTGTATGCTCGTGCAGTGTACATGTTATCTAGTTGTTTAAGAAGTGGAAAGGCTTCTGGGTGATGTTCAGCCGCATAGTTCAACAGGTCTTGAATCCCTTGGCCATATTGCTTGAAGGTAATCGAACTTCTTGTTTCATCGGTTTCATCTGGTTCTGCTTCGTCTTCACTACCCTCTTCCTCTTCAACGATGTTGTCGCAAACAGGAAGGCTTCCGTCGGCTTCGAGATAAGCTCCAGGTTCAATTTCAGTATGAAGCTCCTGAAGAATTGACCCCAAGTCACTCACAGCTGTTGCTTCTTGGTTCTCTGTCCTTGATTGCTCATTCTCACACGGGAATCCAGCTTTGTAGAAGCATTTTTGGATGGTGTAGGGGGTTACTTCATTCCAAGCAATTGATATCCAATGGACAGCATCCATTACATTGACCTTCTTCGTTAGTTCAGTTGCCGAATTTGCCTCCTCCATCACCACGGACATTTTCTTCAAAAATTGAATTCGGTAGTAAGCTTTAAAGGTCTTGATTACTCCTTGATCCAGTGGTTGAATTATAGAAGTACAGTTCGGTGGCAGGAACTTCAGGCTCACGTTGCTCAGCTGCACATTTGTATGTGATCTGGCATTATCCACAAAAAGAAGAATTTTTCTTCCTTCTCTCTTCATCATCTCGTTAATGCCCACCAACCATTGTGAGAAAATTGTGAATGTCATCCAGGCTTTTCGATTTGATTTATAGTGAACTGGCAATGATGCTATCTTTACATTTTTGAAGCATCGTGGTTTTTCACTTTTTTCGATTACAAGTGGTTTGAGCTTCTCAGCCGTAAAACTGGCACAGAGCATGACGGTAAGTCTTTCTTTTGACATTTTTCCGCCCATGCATTTCTCGCTTCTTTCTGCTAAGGTTTTATTTGGAAGAGCTCTAAAGAACAGGCCGGTTTCGTCGGCATTGAAAATGTCAGCGGCATTGAAATCCTTCGTTATATCCGGAAGCTTTCTTTTCCATTCCTCCACAGTGTCGATATTTACGTCTGCAGCTTCACCATTGATTATTTTGAATTCGATGTTATGCCGACTTTTGAAGAGAGTCAGCCATCCTTCTGATGCCTTGAATTCCGTGATTGTCTCCTTTTCTGCAAAATCCAGAGCAATCTGCTTTAGCAGGGGTCCAGTGACAGGAAGATTCTTCGTCCTCATTTAGCAAAAAAACTTCCAGACGTGATTGTTTATGTTCTCGTTTTCTTTTCGAAAACGCTACACTTTGAGGAAGGTTCATTTGCGTCAAAAGCGGCTCTAATTTCTTTCTCTTTCTTGCTGATAGCGTTGACTTGACCTACTGAAATTCCAAATTCAGATGCAATTTTCCTTTGACTTACTTTTGATTTTAATTTTTGAACAACTTCATATTTTTCCTGAAGCTTCAGTTCTTTCCGTTTTCTCGTTTTCTTACTTATTTCTGACATATCTGCGTAAGTGTTGTGAAGCTTTCCCTGCAACGATAGTGAAATAAAGAAAAATTTTTACCTTTGCCGAGCAAAAAGGAAGAAAGAAACAGAAGCGATAATGCTGCCAACCAGGTGTGCAGAAAAGAAACCATAATCCTTTTTAACCCCTCCCTCTAACACTTGTTGTGTCTTATTTGTCATTGGGGCGTGGGCATTTCTGTTGCGCAATCTTTCTATTTTTATCTCAGCTTGGGAGAGGGGAAATCACGTGACATTGTTTTTACATTATTTTTTCTTGTATCTCTTTCCATAAAATTTGATTGTTTTGATCATTTCATTTAATTTGATTATCATGATTTACTTTTTCTGACAAACATATTCTTTCGATTTCTTTTATTTTTATTTTTATTTTTTTTTTGGTTATAATAAATGCTTTTTTTTTGTTGTTGTTGTTAACTGAAGATTTTATCTGAATTATTGAAACAAATTTCAGCATCGGGTAGATCTTAGAATCTAGAAATGATTTTGTTCCTTTATTTTTAAATTGAGTTCATTAAACCCTTTATTCTTCTGCAACAATTTTTCCGAATTTCCATGATGCGGGAATTCCCCGCATTCCGACTGCAAACACACGTTCAGTTTACGGAGAGGCGGGTTAGAATGTGGATCAAAAGTAGCGTTCATAATAGTGGGGTGTTCAGATTAGAGGGTGTTCAGAATAGAGAGAGTTCATCTTTTGTTAAGTCTATTGAGTTTCGCCGGGACCACCAGAAAGTGTTCATAATACCGGGGTGTTCACATTAGAGAGTGTTCAGATAGAGAGAGTCCACTGTATATATATATAACCACACACAAGATTTACTCGTATTAGAATATATGATTTTAAATAAGAAAACTTAAAATATTTGCAAATTAAAGAAATGAATGAGGATATTTTGTTTAAAATTACATCTAAGGATTTTTTTTTTACAAAAAATGCAAAATTCGCCAGTCATCCGGGAAATTATCACAAAATTCTACTTATAAAATGGGACTGTAAACAAACCGGTTCAAAATGTGTCCTTCTTAAAAATAAAATTCCATCCCAGCGGCCCTTAGAGTCCACTACAGAAAAACCTTGTATTAAATGCTTTTTATTTAAATATAGGGTACTTAAATGTTAGTCGAGCACTAGCTGATCGACAAAATTTTTTTAATCTCGCCAACCCTTTTTTTCTAACCAATTTTTAACATAAGCTAATAAAGTATAGGCAACATTTTAACATTGCTATATAGTATCTTAAAAAACTTACTTAAAAATAGCTAAAATATAATCTTAATAAAATACGTAAACACAAACATATCAATACAAGTAACAAAATCTCATGTAATCGGTTATATTAATGATTAGGCTTAGTCAATAACAAAATTGTTAAAGTAAGCCATAACATAAACTATAGAAACATTGTATTTCATAATGAAAACATCGTATCTAATTTTATATACATAAAAGTGAAAACTTACGTTATATAAATACCCTATATAATATACCAAAGTTTCATCACAATTAAATGCATTTCAATCACACTGGTATAAAAAATTTTAGTTATTAAATTTGTGTGAGGTGATTGATGGGAAAGAGTTGCAACTGAAATGATGCCAAATGAAACGAGATTTGGTGAATTATCACTGGCGCCCCCCAAAAAAAGTACCAAAAACAGATTTGTAATTTGAAAGTAGGTTCTGTTTACACTCTTTTGTCTTTTGACAATGATGTTTTGAATGTTATTTAATTATGCTTGAAAGGTTTTTACTCAAAGCCATTACAATAGTGTTTTACTTTTGCCGATTTTTAAAAGATTCACTGGCCATAATGCAATTTCCTTATATCATTTTTAACGATAAAACAGGTGACTATTGACAATTATCTCACCATTTACGTCACTAAATCAAAAGACAATTTCTAAAAGGACAATCTAATCAAAATAAATAAACAAACAATAAATAAATAATAAAATACCTCATATGAGTGTTATTCCTACAAATAACACTCGCGACTGACTCATGAATACAATATTTATATCTACTCTACTACTATAACGAGTGATTGGTTTTGTTAACGGTGCTAGTTTTGTCTTCGCTCAGCAATAATAACTAAGAAATGGAAAATCTTTTAATCCTTTGAAAATTGAAAACTTATTATAAATAACAGTAAAATTGAATACATATAATTAAAAAATATCTCCTCATATTAAAAATTGAATATAAATAGTTTTTCGATAAAATGCAAATTTATAATTTAGAATTATTTTCTTATAAATGGTAATTTAATATAATACATATGTATTAAATATTAGAAGTGTATAATTAACTGTTTTCGCATTTAAAAAAAAATAATAAATTTACCTCCTACATGCAAAAGTTTTTAACTGTATTCGTGAAGCAATTATTTGGCATACGTTGATCGTGGAAGAAAGGAGTAAAAAGTCTAATGATAAGTCTATGGAAACACGTGAAGGAAAAGAGTCCGATTTTAAAACTGGATTATATAAAAAACAAGAGTTTTCCTACGTTAGCTCAAAATCTTTTTCGCTTCATCTAAAACCGATTAATATAATATATTAATTTTAAAAAAATCCTTCGAGTCGTTTTGGAGATAATAGGTATGTGCCCATTATTCGCTTAAAAATTGGTTTCCAGATCTCAAAATCTACTGCATGTAGAAATTTATAAATTTCAGGATAGAGTTAGGCCATAGATATAAGACTAATGTGAAAAAATCGAAACGGTATACCTCATATTTACTGAGATATTAAATGTCGGCGTTTCGATTTTCCTTTGATGTCTTGCTAGCTGTATATATGAGAGTGACGGAATCTTCGGTTTTAAGCTTTCGGTTTTTCGGTTTTTTGCTGCGTCACTCGAGAAACTGCCGTCTCTCATGATCTCTCAGGCTTTGATAGCCTGTGAGCTAAAAAGCAATGATTTAATTAACAGTACTGATAAAAAGTTATTTTTTGAAATATAAATAAATAAATAAATAAATGTAATGTCAAATATGGGTGCAATACCCCATGTTCTGAGAATAGTTCATTCTGTTATCAGCTATGTGTTTACGTGTTTTCTCATGTCAAAAAGTTTCCTTTACGGTCTATGGAAGTAGAATCCTGTATCGTTTTGGGTATAATAACCCTATTCTACCCGCACCTGACACAACCCATGGTTCGAGTCGGGTCGAGTTGACGTTAATCTTTTTTCATTGCGAGTTAGGTTGACTTTAATGTTTCGGGTCGGTTTTGGGTTGGGATTCGACACTTTCAGATCATATTTGGGCTAACACGATTTATGAACAGAAAATTCTAAATACACTATATTGCCAAAGGTGACCGTCACTTGCGATTTTAAACGTTTTGTTAACTATCTAGAAAAATACATGAGGAATTAACCTGAAACTCCAGGTGTGTAAGCAGTAAGCAGTATAGTATAGGTTATATATTTCCGCGAAGATTTTTTCACGAAACCCCATAGGGAATGCCAACAAACTGAAAAAGAACGAATATCTTTTGGATAACCCTGCAATAACTAATGTAGCAAAGGTGTTTAAACTCGAGATTATTAATAAGTGGCTTATTGTAATATACTGTGTTCATTTTTATGAGGATAGCATGTATACTCGTAGAGAAATTAAGGTTTTTATAAAAACACTCACAAATTTCGCCTAGTGTTTTGCTTATAATTTGCAGAGTTCTTAATATAAAAAAAAGTTCTTTTTCAGAAAATATGACAAACAACATTGTACATAATACTCTGCAATCATAATTAAAAAATAATAAAAATCAGATAAGAAATGAGCAGGTTTACTAAAAAATGTCTCACTGTGTATGTGCGAATGCAATCAAAATATAATATTGTTATGAATTTTGTAAATATTTCATTCTTTTTAATTTTATTTATTTTATTATTGTGAAAATTGCAGTATTATTAATGTATTTCCTATTGAGCATCATGTAACTCAATGCTAAAGGCCTCAGGTGCTTTTCAAGAAAAACAACCTTACACCCTCATTTTTATAATGGAAGTCTATGGAGAAATCGCCAAGGAATGGGTTTATCGCCAAGTTGGCGATGGTTTTGGCGACTTATTTTTGTTGCCAAATGGATTTGGCGACTTTTTGTGCAACCCCCCCCCCCCCTTATACCTGTACATTGGGATCCTTTCTCGCTTAGGTTCTCTATCGAAAGTTAAAGCACTTTCTGGTAATTTCTAGCATCTGAAAGCTCTGGAATAATCTAGAAAGATCTCTGAAACCTATATAAGGACCTCCATCAGCTCAGTTCAGTTAGTTGTCTGTCAACTGCGATTGAATTCATACGAGAGGCTTTGCATTGAGAACTGTGTTACTCGGATCGATTTTGTCGTTGATACGTCGTATTGAACGCATTGTTTCTGTGTGAAATTTTGCTGCGCTTTTATTGGATTTGAAGATTACTGAATATCTTGTAATTTTCAGAAGATATTTGTGATCGTATTGCACTGTTTATAGTGAATAAAGCCTTTTTATTGTTCTTATATATTGGCATCAGTCCTTTCGAACCCCGAGCTCACAACATTTGGTGTCAGGAGTGGGGTTGAATGCCGATCACCAGAGCAATGGAGGCTGAACTGAAACAATTATTGGAGAAATTAGCTGCGAATCAGGCTGAGATGTCAACCAACCTTGGCGAGATGAAAGAAGAAATGAAGAAGGATATGTCAGCGATGGATGAGAAAATGACTGCCAACCTTGGCGACTTAAAAAAATGAAATGAAGAAGGATATGTCAACCAACCTTGGAGAGTTGAAAGACTTAATAGAGGATAAAATAACATCTTTAAATGACAGAATTGACGGCGTGGAAAACAAAGTTGAAGGAAGATTTTAACAAATAGAAGGAAAAGTAGAAGAAATTCAAAAGATCGCCGAGACCGTTGAAGAAAGAGTAGAAGAAAAAGTTCAAAAGATCGCCAAGACCGTCGAAGAAAGGATTGAGAGTGTAGAAAAGGAGTTGGAAAATGTGAAGAAACAAAAGATAACTGCCGAAAACTATCCCGAAGATGTCAAGTATCAAGCTATGCTTCCTCGGGCCTCTATTAAACTCTCGACCTATGACGGAAAATCCTCATGGCCAGTTTTTAAGACACAATTTGGGATCGTAGCGGACGCCAATGGATGGGATTCCCAGACAAAGGCTTGCCAGTTAGCTGCTTCTCTACGAGCTGATGCTGCCGACGTCCTACAGACTTTGCCTGCAAATGAACCGCTGGATTTTGAAACGCTCGTCAGTGCCTTAGAATTGCGCTTTGGCGAGAAATGCATGAAGGAATATAGCAGACTCCAGCTCAAATCTCGACAGCAGAAATCCACTGAATCCCTGCAAGAGCTTGCTACGGATGTCGAGAGACTTTCCCCATCTTGCTTATCCTGACTGTCCGACTGAAATTAGAGAAAGTTTAGCTCTGCAACATTTTATTGATGGTGTGCGTGACTCTGAGATCCAGAAAGCACTCCGGATTGCAGATCTCAGTGACTTAAAAGGGGCTTTAGTTTATGCCCTGAAGTTCGAGGCAGCCCAGCAAGCTACAAGGAAAGATCGGCACTTTGTGCGAGTAGCCAACATGCCTGAGACGTCGGATAGAGCTGTGGAGAGTTTACAGCAGCAGATTAAGGACATGATGAGAAAGACTCTTTGATGGACAACAAACCTGGTAGAAAGATCAAGTGCTGGAAATGCGGTGGAGAAGGCCATATTCAAAGAAACTGCCTAAAACGACCCAGCACAGAAGGTAATAGCTCCCCACGAACGGCGGAGCAGGAAAACTAATTAATGGCCATCTCGCGGGGCGGAGGTTGCCAGATTTTGAGAAGCCCCATTATCAAGTGTGTCAAATTTCTGCAAGAAGTTGCGGCGAGAACGGAGTTTTTATAGTCGGGCGTGTGAATGATTTGCCCTGTAATATGATCATCGATACAGGAGCCAATGTTACCATCGTTCGGAAAGATTTAGCTCTGCGGCTAAAAGAAAAACTCCTCTGGACCCCGCCCCGTGTTATCCTTCAAACCGTGACCGGGGATAAGATTGACATACATGGAAGAATGAAATTGAAAATAAAGTTTGGGAACGCCGCTTACCATCATACAGTCTATGTGGCCGATATTTCAGACCATTTCATACTCGGACTGGACTTTTTAAAAGAGCATGGATTTACACTGGACTTTAAGAATAATGAGTTACGCTCTGCTCAAGAAGATGTCACTATTTTCAAACTAGGAAATGAGTCTGAATCTATTCAACAGATCACAGCCATGGCAGATGTTATCATCCCTCCTCGGACCGAAATGATGATACCTGGATTAACTGAGAACGAAAGAAGTTTTCAGAGTGGCTTGGTTGGATATCCTGAGAAGAGCCCAAAAGGAGTGCTAATAGCATCAGCGCTGGTAGATCTGTCGAGAGATGTAATACCTGTGAGGATTGCGAACGTAAGTGAAAAGTCTAGAATTATCCAGAAAGGTGAAGTGCTTGCAACCTGTGCTCCAGTCACCTGTGTTTGAAAAGACCCGATCTTGACGTTATCGGAGCCGCCTACAAGTTTAACACCTGTAATTGGACGAAATGGGAATTTATCTCTTGAGCAGAGACATGCCGCAGAAAGACTGTTCCAGGAATTTAAGGATGTGTTTTCACAAAACGAGAATGATCTAGGTCGCACTTCTCTGACACGTCATAGAATTGATACTGCCGACCATCCACCGATTAAACAGCATCCAAGACGCTTGCCGTTCGCAAAACAAGAAGAGGTTTCTAAGCTCTTACGAGAGATGCAGGATAGTGACATCATCGAACCGTCATCAAGTCCGTGGGCCTCTCCCATCGTGTTGGTCCGAAAGAAAGATGGCTCCACAAGATTTTGTGTGGATTATCGTAAACTTAATGATATCACGAAGAAGGACAGCTATCCTCTACCAAGAATAGACGACACGCTAGATACTCTTTCAGGACATAAATGGTTTTCCACACTGGATTTGAAGAGTGGATATTGGCAAGTGGAGATCCATCCTGATGACAAAGAGAAGACCGCATTTACTACTGGACAAGGACTTTGGCAATTTAAAGTTATGCCGTTCGGGCTCTGCAATGCTCCAGCAACGTTCGAGCGCCTCATGGAGACAGTGTTAAAAGGTCTGACTTTTGAAGCTTGTCTCATCTACCTAGATGACGTCATCATTGGTGGCCGCACGTTTGAAGAACATCTAGAGAATATTCGAAAAGTGTTAACGAAACTAAGGGCGGCGAATTTAAAGCTGAACCCTTTGAAATGCAAGTTCTTCCAACGAGAAGTAAACTATTTAGGACACATCATCTCAGCTGAAGGTGTTCGAACAGATCCTGAAAAAGTGTCTGCAGTAAAGCACTGGAAACGTCCGGAAAATGTCCATCAGTTGCGAAGCTTTCTGGGACTATGCACTTATTACAGAAAGTTTGTACAGGGGTTCTCCAACATCGCAAGACCCTTGCATAGGCTCACTGAAAGCAAACAGAAGTTTCTATGGACACAAGAATGCGACAATTCATTCCAGCAGCTGAAAGAAGCTCTCACATCCTCTCCAGTCCTTACCTATCCAGACCCCGACAAACAATTCATTGTGGACACGGATGCCAGTCAGGAAAGTGTCGGCGCTCTACTTTCCCAAGAAATAGATGGCCAAGAACGAGTCGTAGCATACTGGAGCAAATGTTTATCGAAACCAGAGAGGAATTATTGCGTCACTCGTAAGGAGTTATTAGCTATAGTGAAAGCCATAGAACACTTCCATCACTATCTCTATGGCAGGAAATTTCTCCTTCGTACTGACCACGCATCCCTAACATGGCTGATGAATTTTAAGAACCCAGAGGGCCAAGTAGCCAGATGGATACAACGACTCCAGGAATACGACTTTGACATCAGGCATCGCAAAGGCTCATCGCATGGAAACGCCGATGCCCTATCAAGAAGACCGTGTCCCGAGAGCTGTCGCTATTGTTCCAGAGCGGAGAGCAAGTATAATCCCGAATATGTCATACGCCAGACGAAGACTGCACTATTGACGCCACCAGATCCCTGGAGTGATGAGAAGATTCGAGAAGATCAAATGGCAGACTCTGAGATCAAACCAATCTTGGAGTTATTAGAATCTTCTAGCACGAAGCCCAGTTGGAAAGACATCTCGACTTACAGTCCTACGACGAAGCAATATTGGGCTCTTTGGAACTCTCTCCACGTCAGGAATGGTGTCCTGTTCCGAAAATTCGAATCGGAAGATGGGAAGACATCTCGGTGGCAGTTGGTACTTCCTCGATCTCGAATCCCAGAGGTCCTCGAAGAATTACATGGCAGTCCCACCGGAGGCCATTTTGGAGTCATGAAAACATTACACAGAGTCCGAGAGCGCTTCTTCTGGGGAAAAACGAGAGCTGACGTCGAACAATGGTGCAGATCTTGCGATGCATGTGCAGCTCGGAAAGGACCAAAGAAACGTAGCCGAGGAAGACTACATCTCTACAATGTAGGAGCACCTTTTGAACGCATCGCCCTTGACATCCTAGGTCCTCTGCCAAGAAGTGCTGATGGCAACAAATACCTCCTTGTTGTCATGGACTATTTCACGAAATGGCCTGAAGTTTATGCCATCCCTGATCAAGAAGCTTCTACGGTTGCGGATGCCTTGGTACACCAGTGGATATCAAGGTATGGAGTTCCCCTTCAAATGCATTCTGACCAAGGGAGAAATTTCATATCTGCTGTGATTGAGGGTCTCTGTCAACTTCTCGGAATGGACAAAACTAGGACGACGCCTTTACATCCACAGTCGGATGGCATGGTTGAGAGATTTAATCGTACCATCCTCAACAATCTCTCACTGCTAGTCTCAAGAAACCAACAAGACTGGGACCAAAAACTTCCCTTGTTTCTTCTCGCCTATCGCAGCGCCGTCCATGAAACAACCGGCTATTCCCCGTCTCAGATGCTTTTCGGTCGTGATCTTCGTCTACCTTGTGATCTGATTTTTGGTCGCCCTCCAGATGCGCCTTCATCGCCAGAGGGATACGTGCAGAATCTCCAGGCACGATTTGAAGACGTCCACAACTTGGCTCGAGAGCGGATCAATATACAGACGGAGAATATAAAGACCAGGTACGACACGAAAGCCACGGGACATCAATTCAAAGAAGGTGACAAGGTTTGGTTCTATAATCCGACTCGACGTAAAGGACTTTCTCCCAAACTGCAATCGCACTGGGACGGTCCTTATACAGTCCTAAACAGACTGAACGATGTCGTAATTCGGATCCGAAAGTCACCAAGTTCGAAGCCTAGAGTCGTTCATTACGACAGGCTGGCTCCATACTATGGCCATAGTACTTAGTTCATTTATTGTAAATAGTGTAATGTAAATAATGTAAATTAGTATGACCATGGTCTTGTATATAAATTAATGTAAGTATTTATTTTGCTTAGCATTATCATTATTATTGTTATTATTATTTAAATACTTGTATGTAATGGTGTCTATGCTTTATAATTCAGCATTATGAATGTGTTTAATTGTTTGCTTTAAGTGCTTTGAATAGTATAGCATTTGTTGGTAACGGGTTTGCTTTCCGATCAAGGGTTGAACTGCCCGGGACGTGCAGTCCTTGAGAGGGGGGCAATGTTATGAATTTTGTAAATATTTCATTCTTTTTAATTTTATTTATTTTATTATTGTGAAAATTGCAGTATTATTAATGTATTTCCTATTGAGCATCATGTAACTCAATGCTAAAGGCCTCAGGTGCTTTGCAAGAAAAACAACCTTACACCCTCATTTTTATATTGGAAGTCTATGGAGAAATCGCCAAGGAATGGGTTTATCGCCAAGTTGGCGATGGTTTTGGCGACTTATTTTTGTCGCCAAATGTCGCCAAGTTGGCGACGGATTTGGCGACTTTTTGTGCAACCACCCCCCCCCCCCTTATACCTGTACATTGGGATCCTTTCTCGCTTAGGTTCTCTATCGAAAGTTAAAGCACTTTCTGGTAATTTCTAGCATCTGAAAGCTCTGGAATAATCTAGAAAGATCTCTGAAACCTATATAAGGACCTCCATCAGCTCAGTTCAGTTAGTTGTCTGTCAACTGCGATTGAATTCATACGAGAGGCTTTGCATTGAGAACTGTGTTACTCGGATCGATTTTGTCGTTGATACGTCGTATTGAACGCATTGTTTCTGTGTGAAATTTTGCTGCGCTTTTATTGGATTTGAAGATTACTGAATATCTTGTAATTTTCAGAAGATATTTGTGATCGTATTGCACTGTTTATAGTGAATAAAGCCTTTTTATTAATCTTATATATTGGCATCAGTCCCTTCGAACCCCGAGCTCACAACAATATGCATAACGTATTAGCTAAGTATATAGAGCAACTTTTGTGAAAGTCTCAAAATCATAGCTTGAAAATTCTGAAAATGATCGTCGATAGAATGAGCTCGAAATTCGTTGTTCCCAAAAAGAAGCAAAAAGATGAGGGGTTGTATCCAAATATCTGTTGATTAGTGCCAAGATAGCGTACACAATATTGCACGTACTACTATATTTGGATTTCTGGTTTCGTGTTGACGAAATATTTTTATAAGTATCCGGTCGGGTTCCCGGTTGACTTTAGGAAAAATTTTCAGAATTGGATCTGGTTGTCGTGCAATGCTCTATATGGAAGTGAATATTCTGGAGGTATTAAATGTCATAAAAGGTTTGAATACATATTAATCTAAAGATTTTCTAATTTCAAAAAATGAAGAAAGAAAGAAAGAAAGAAAGAAAAAGAAAGATGAAAATATTTGCATTTAATCAAAGAAAATGCTTGAGTGCAATTTACAGCCTTCAAAAATGAAAATCTGTTGTCATTTCACTGAATAATAGAAATTTGATCATTGAATTAATTTACAAATTTATATTCAGATAACTTTTTTTTAATACAGATATTTTCTGTTATGACTTTATAATAAATAATCACTAAATAAATAACTATTTTTGACATCGTTAATGTTGATAAGCAAAGTATTAGGATATTATGATAAAATATAAAAAGAAACATATTTATAATTTTAGAGGAATTTCAATGTAAATGTGAAAATGATAAATTACAAAAACCAATTTTGATAATTTTCTGGACGAACTGGAAATGAATAATTCATTAATGAATCATTGATCATGATTTCATACATTTTAGCTACAAAAGAAAAAGATTGTTCCCTTTTTTATATGATAAATATTGGGTGCAATTTGTTTTATATCGCTTAATATCCAAAGAAGTAATCACATTCTTTCAAAACCAGTTTCAAAGTGTACAAACTAAAAAGAACTATTAATTTAGGTGATAAAAATTTTAATTTAAACAATTTTTTTCACATTTTCCTAGAATTTACAGGAAATGAATGAATCATTAATGATTTTATACATTTCTGTATAAAATAATCTTTTCTCTTTACTATATGATGAATTTTGATGGTAATTTGTTAAATGGCGATTTATTTCTAAATAAGTAATCTTGTTTCATCAAAACTAGCTTCAAATATACTTTTGTGAAATTTTTATGTGTAAAATTTTATGAAATAATAAACTATGAATTTGGGAGATAAGAAATAAAATAAAATTATTTCGTTAATGGATTCCTGAAACAATTGAGAATGTGAAAGCCATTAAGGAATTTATACATTTTGCATTTATTGAATCTGTCCCTGTCTGTAAAATTCTATCTTCAATATTATTTATATTGATATTAAAGTATCAATATTCATTTCAAAATTAAAATATCATAAAATTAGAACACAAGAATAGGTTAGGCTTACCTAAACGGTCCTCTTTCGGGAGATAAGATATCTTAAATTATTCTGACTTTTCGAGAATGAATGTTCATGTTATTCAAAAAATAATTGAATCTACACAATGTAGGCACACAAACATATATTGACGATCACGAACACAATATACACAACGTTTTCGCGCACATCATAAATATCACTAATATTAAGCACGGTAAACGTCTGTGTGTGTGTGTGTGTGTGTCTGTGCACTCCGCCTTTGTACCCGCAAAGGCTCCTGGACTAATCGACGCACCGACGGCGGACGCGGACCGAAAAATTCGCAAAAAAGGCGCGACGCTCAAGTTTCGATCGGGTCGGGATTCCGACCCGGACCCGGGGAGTTATTAATGAGCAAAAGTGTTTTAATTACCGACCGAAACCGAAGTCGGAAGAGAAGTCAAAACAGCGAAAAGTTCGCCTCCGCCGAGGGTTGCCGGTGGAGACGATTCTCGAAAAAGGCAGGGTCGCCAGGAGCAAATTAAGCCCCAAACCGCAGTGCGGGTTTTTAAACCGACCCGGATCTACGGAAGTCGGGGGGTCAGAAATTCGGAAATAGGACAGACAGATTCAGGAGAGCATTTGCTTTCAGAAATTCGAAAAATAATTCCCGTACGGCCATTAGAACTGAAAAAATTCTTTAAAAATCGATCAATAAAAAATAATTTTTTAATTCTTTCGGCGCAGCATGTGGAGACCGCAGACTGCCTGGAGCGCAGATGTTTGGAAGGAAGAAAGAGCAAATTCACCTGACAGCTTTCATGTATCGGCATTTTCTTTGACGGAGGTCAGGTCACATGACGTTCAAGAGGGGTTTTACAGAGGGGGGGGGGGCATCTCTGATTCTAAGAGGCGCAGAAATTCCAAACTTTGACAGGGCGACGCTAAATAGATTCTGCTTTCAGAATATCTAAAAATTATTGCCATATCTTCATTGCGAGCCGATATATTATTTTATTGTATAATTAATCATCGTTATTTGTATAACTAAAGCAAAAGAAAGATTTCCATTACAGTGCCGGCTAGATATTACGATTTTAAGAAGTAGGCCGCGTCTAAAAACTGCATTACGAGTATTTTCAGTTTTTGTTTTAGAGTGGCAACCAGATATTATGATAGGAAAAAGCGGGCTTCGCCCGTTATCGATTTTTTTTTTTATTTTTTTTTTTAGTTTTAAGTTTTTCTACAGCTCACTGTCTTTGAACTAGAACTCAGGTAGTCTACATAAGTTGTTTGAGGAAAAGCAGTGTCATCGCCAACCCCCCCCCCCTCCCCCCGCTTTTTATGACAGTGCCGGCTAGATATTAGGATTTTAAGAAGTAGGCCGCGTCTAAAAACTGCATTATTATTTTAAGTTTTAGTATTTTAAGTTTTTGTTTTAGAGTGGCAACCAGATATTACGATAGGGAAAAGCGGGCTTCGCCCGTTATCGATTTTTTTTTTTTTTTTTTTTAGTTTTAAGTTTTTCTACAGCTCACTGTCTTTGAACTAGAACACAGGTAGTCTACATAAGTTGTTTGAGGAAAAGCAGTATCATCGCCAACCCCCCCCCCCCCCCCCCGCTTTTTTCTTTTAACTGTGGTCCGTTTCTATAACTAAGAAACTATGTTACGGATGTCCACCAAACTGATTCCAAACATCATAATTAAAGTAATAAGGACCCCCTATCCAGATATTATGATAGGGAAAAGCGGGCTTCGCCCGTTATCGATTTTTTTTTTTTTTTAAAGTTTTAAGTTTTTCTACAGGTCCCTGTCTTTGAACTAGAACTCAGGTAGTCTAAATCAATTCGACTCGACATCGATAGAGCTTACCGATTTTATTTCGTTTTTTCACCACTAGGGGGCGCTTTCCTATCTTCGGTTCTACGGGCATGAAAACGACGGGGTATGGCTCATTCGACTAGACATCGAAAGTCTTAACGATTTCAGTTATGATCATATAAACAGATTGTGCCACCTGGTGGCGGAAGGTGGAACTAACGTATACTGCAGCGCGTGCGCAGCACGACTGCTATACGGTGCCGCAGGCAGCGGGGACCCGAGCCGCAGGTTCGTTCAGTTAGAGGTTTCTACTATTCCATGTGCAATTTAAGGGATTATCCGGTGCATGCGTAGCACGACCGTCATACGGTGCCGAAGGCAGCGGGGACCAGGGTCGGAACGACTGCTATACGGTGCCGCAGGCAGCGGGGACCCGAGCCGGAGGTCCGTTCAGTTAGAGGTTTATACTATTCTATGTGCAATTTAAGGGATTATCCGGTGCGTGCGCAGCGCGACCGGTATACGGTGCCGAAGGCAGCGGGGACCGAAATCACCCACTCGTGGACAGCCACCCGTGAGGTATAGGAACAATAAGTCCACGAGGGGGAAAATAAACGCTACCCGGCACCGATAGCACCCATCCGTTCCAACCCCCACCGCAGGAGGCGCCTGTTTATTAGATTTGAAACAATGAATATAATTACATAACAATAATAAAATATAAAAGGTAAAAAATAACAATTTTTTGCAAATTGAAAGTTAAATATAAAATATTTTCGAAGTAAGGCAGCGGGGACCAGGGTCGGAGGTTCGTTCGGTTAGAGGTTTGTATAATTCAATGTGCTAATTAAGGGATTACCCGGTGCGTGCGTAGCACGACCGGTATACGGTGCCGAAGGCAGCGGGGACCCGGGTCGGCGGTTCGTCCGGTTTGAGGTTTTACAAGATTCGAGATTTTCTACAATTCGAGGCACCGATGTAAATTAGGGGCCCGCTGGCGGGCGAAGCCAGCTAGTTACATATTATATTCCGTATTATATTTTCTAGTTCAATTCATAAAACATTCTAAGACAGATCTATCTTTTATCAACAGAAAAAAAAAACATCGTCTGCGCGAGGCGCAAAATAGAAACGATTAAATTAAAACCATGGAAGTAGCGATAAACGCAACACACTCCCACCTTTGAGTTTCGAATTCAATGAAACTCAAACTTTACTTTGGGTTTATATAAACGACCATATCGGGATCGTTTTTCAGGTACAGTCACCACAGGAGAGTCACTAGCATCTTTATGGAAAATAGGTTCAGTAGATTCAGTATCTAAAAAGCAGTCTTTAACAGAATGTTGGATCATCGGCTTACTCGTAGCAGGGTCTGAATAACAGTTTTTACCAGTCAATTTTATCGTCGGTTTGGTAGGAGCAGGATCTAAAGGACATTCTTTATCATTCGACTGAACTGTAGAATGGAGTTCAGTACCTCTTTCATGGGTTACTTCTAGAGGAATCAATCTGAGAACAGGACGTAGAAATTCGCCGCCTTTCATCTTTACCTTTACCAATCGTACATTTCCATCTTTTGAAGGATAAAGTTCAATAACTTTGGCAAGTGGCCATTCAAGTTTTTTAACATTCTCACTAGTCACAAGAACAACGTCACCGATACTTTAATCTGGACAGGTCTCTGATTTTTGTCAAATTTCGAGGATTGTTTTAAATATCCCAAATATTCAGTGCGGAATCTTTTTCGTAAATCTTGTTTTAGTCGCTGTCTATAAGCATGTCTCTTATTAATAGACGATGAATCCAAAATGTCAAGATTAGGAATACCTGATTCTCTAATGTCTTGTAAAAACATAGAAGGTAAGTGGTATTAAATCATCAATTTCCTATGAAACATAGGTCAAAGGCCGCTGATTAACAATATTTTCAGTATCGCAAATAACAGTTTGCATTTCTTCTAAGTCCAAAGAGCTTCGTCCTAAGACTTTTCGAAGGATCCCTTTTATTACGCCTATCAAACGTTCCCACCATCCACCCCACCACGGCGCAGATGGAGGGTTAAATTTCCAAGTGATCTTCTGAGCTGTGCTGTACTGAGAAATAACATCCCAATCAATTTGCTTAAGTAAATTTTCAGCACCCGTGAAATTTTTACCGTTGTCAGAATATACTATCGCAGGTCTACCTCTTCGTGCTATAAATCTTCTAAAAGCTTGTAAAAAGTTGTCAGTCGATAAGGATGTGGCTATCTCTAGATGTATGGCTCTGTAGACAGCACATGTGAAAATAACTATCCAAGCTTTCTGACCACCTCGAAGAAGTAAAGGACCGGCGTAGTCAGTCCCTACAACCTCGAATGCTGCAGCTTCTTTTATACGATCTTCCGGAAGAGGTGCTTCTATAATCGGTTTAGGTCTTGAATTAAATCTTTTACAACGTACACAGTTTCTAATTACCTTTCTAACAGTCTTCCTGCATTTCAAAATCCAAAAGTCTTCTCTTAAATTACTCATCAATATCTGGGTACCAGCATGATTTAAACTAAGATGTCTTGTCCGAATAAGTATTTCCACAACTGGATGGCTACAGGGTAACAGTATCGGAAATCGGAAATTTCTTTTATCTTCTCTCATCAGAATACGTGTCTTTACTTTAAGTAGTCCATTCGATTCTACATAACACTGAAGTGATTTTAAGCGTTTATCTTCACTTCCTAAAAAGGATTCCTTTTGTACTATTTTTAACAAAGATATTTCAGCTCTATTTATTTCTTCTAGAGTTAAGAGTCCAGAAATCCGGTTGGAACGTTCCACTTTACAGTTAGTAAAAAATCTATATATCCAAGCAATAGTTCTGATCAGTTTGTCGTACGACGAAATTCTGTTATAATTTTTTTCAGTTGATTCTTCATGATTTGTAGTGCTAACAACAGTTTTTCTCTTTTCGGAATATACTATGTTGAAATCAGGAACAACGTTGGATTTTGGCCATTCTTTTTCCGGTCTTCGCAACCATTCCGGGCCCTCCCACCATTTCGATTTCGCTGAAGTTTCTGCATTACAACCACGAGAAGGGAGGTCTGCTGCATTTAATGATCCAGGTATGTGATACCAATTATCAGGTTCTGTCAAAGATCGGATTTCTTTAACTCTATTGAAAACAAAAGGAGCCCAGTTTTCAGTTCCCTTGATCCAATCTATAGCATTTGCTGAATCAGACCAGAAAAATTTCGGGATATCTTTCAACTGAAGATCGTGTATAACACTTTGTGCCAGTCTATCTCCTATATTACAGGAAAGTAGTTCCAATCGAGGAATAGAAATGGTTTTCATTGGAGCAACCCTGCACCTAGCCTGTACAAGCTGACAAGATATTGTATTTTCAGTCGCACATCTTAAAAATATACATGTAGAATATGCATTCTTGCTTGCATCGCAGAATATGTGCAAAGAAAGATTTTCTGGCGCTTCATAATTGGAAATAATACATCGAGGGATTTCTATTTCCTTTAATTTAGAGACATCCTTCCGCCATTTTTTAAATTTCTTGGTAATAGATTCAGGCAATTCAGCATCCCACGAAACTCTCAATTTCCAACATTCTTAAAGGAGAATCTTTGGCCCCAAGGTGACAGGACACGTGAAGCCAATGGGGTCGAAAATTCTATGAGCAGCACTCAGGATTGTTCTTTCCGTTACAATAGTAGAGTCTTCAAAACATTTTCGTAAATCTATTTTCAGAGTATCAGATTTTACATTCCACATCAGTCCCAAAACTGGAATATTCTTTTCTTCTAATAACGGGAAGTTATCTGCTTCTGTTTTGTTGAGATTATACTCCCACCCTCGAAGATCAAATTTAGCATTTTGGAGAATAATTGTGGATTCTTCAATAAATCTTTCAAGCTCCTCATAGTTTTCAACACTAGTGACGCAGTTATCTACGTAAAAAGACTTTAACAACTTGTCTGCTGTTTCTTTAAATCTAGAAGGCACATTCTTCAGATGATATCGGATAGTTGCACCAAGTAAATAAGGCGAACATGTAAGACCGAAAACAACCCTTTTATGCTGGAAAATTTTGAACTTTTCGGGGTCACCTTCCTCACACCATAAAAACTTCAGAAATGGTCTATCTCGCTCATTTAAACCAATTTGTAGAAAGGCTCTTCGAATATCTGCAATCACGCCTATTTTCTTCAATCGAAATTTATTTAATATAGTCGGAATGAGCTCTACGATATTAGGACCTTTCTCTAAACAATCATTGATCGAAGGTGAATCTTTTTGTCTAGCTGAACCATCAAAGACTGGTCTAACTCTGGTGGTAGAATTTTCTTTGATCACAGCTCTGTGTGGCAAGTAGTGTTCACTTTCGTCATTACAGGAGTTTTTAACTTCTTCAATAACTCCTTCTTGTATCCATTCTTTTAATACATCTTCATACTCTTGTAATGTTTCAGTTTTCTTTAGTGATTCAACACAATTTCTTAATCGTCGTTCAGCGATTTTTCGACCAGTTGGTAAGGGAGGATGGTTTTCAATCCATGGGAGGCTCACTTCATACCTTCCTTCTGCATCTATTTTTATATTTTTATTAAAATGTTCTTCAGTTGCTTTTTCTATTTCTTGTCTGCTTCCGCTTTCGCCAGGATCGAGAATTCCAAGAGTGTCTAGCCGCCATAAATCTGAAATTTTTGCATCATTTACATGAAGTGACATGACGCTGTTTGTGCTATCGGATATGTTACATAGGTCAGTTTTTCCCATCAAAGTCCAACCAAGACGTGTTTCCATCAATACTAAGCCAGAAATCAATTGTTTGATTTTTCCGGTGTACAATTTACCTGCTACATCAGCTCCTATAAGCCCATGAATTTCGTTAGGTGAAAACTCATATAGCAATTCAACCTGGTTATTCAAATCAGAGAGAAAGATTTTTTGCTTCTTAATTTCACTCATAAATGAGCCAAGAGGAATTTTAGGAATGTTCGAACAAATTTTTTCTTGATCTAATACTTCGACACAACAGCGATAATTATCAAAGAAGTCGCTCAGACTGATCAAATATTTCTTATGTGATAATACAGTCTCCGTGCCACCGAATAAACTATGTGTCAAATTATCTTCCCCAATGCATTCATATCCCATCTCGGCCAATGCAAAAGATGATAAATAAGATTTACTGCTACCTGAATCAATTAATATTCTTATGTATTTCATCTTATTATTACATCTAAGACGGACAATAAGCGTTTGTAAAAGTACGCGACGAGTACCTGTTTTATTGGATAAAGCAGTGTCTTTTTTACTTTCGATATCTGACTTTTCCATAATCGGGTTTTCATTATCATTTTTTGCTGGACACATTATTTTGAAATGTAATTTACCGCAATCACAAGGTGGTATTTTCGTTCTACAAAAACGTGATATGTGTTTTCTTATCTCTAAACATTTAA
This sequence comes from Maratus michaelseni, assembly GCA_963931845.1. Lineage (NCBI taxonomy): Eukaryota > Metazoa > Arthropoda > Arachnida > Araneae > Salticidae > Maratus > Maratus michaelseni. The sequence goes on from OZ007594.1 coordinate 98,916,358, forward strand.
AACAAGCCCCTTTTTTCATTAATATTTGTTTTTTCTCTTCATGAGATAAACTATTAGCATGTCTACATTCGTTACTTAAATATGACTTGTTACAAAAAATACACTTCCCTTTTCATTTTTGATGAATTATGTAATTCCGTAGCCGTTGAAATATCTCTTTCTCGCCTATTTGACACTGTATAAATATTTTTGTTCACATTTTCTAAATTAAACCCACTTCTAGCCAAACGGACTTTTTCTTCGCTTTCGATTTCGTGCTGCAAAAATTTCATCAAAGAATCTAACTTATTATTACTTTCGTCTTTTGAATTTAAAGTAATAGAATTTAAGTTTCTTTCCCAAATTCTCAATATTTCAACTGGTAAGCACGATTCAATCAATGGATAAAGAATTGCAGAATAATGTTCGCTTGAAACACCTAACATTTTTAATGATCTTAAATAGGTTTCAATTTTGTCATATAATTTAAAAAGAGGAATTCTTGGACCTTTTCCTGTAGCATGATTCATCATTAAAGCGAGCACTTCTCTGATATATACTTCTATTAACATATCAGTACGACCAAATCGAGCCTTTAAACATTCAATAACATTTTCATAACTATCACCAGTAGCGGGGTACGACTCGACTATTTCTCTTGCCCTAGAACCCTTTAACGTTGCTTGTAACAAGTACTGATATTTATCTTCTTTCGCGATTTCAGAATCGTTATGTATTTTTTCAAACTGAGCCCAAAAGGCTAACCACTCCTTAATATCTCCCCCAAATAATTTAAATTCTATCTTAGGAAATTTAAACTTCCGTTTCGTGGTATTTTCAGTTTCGAAAACCTTTAAAATCTTTTGAACTTTCGTTTTTAACTTAATAAATTTCTCTTCATACACGCTAAAACCTTCGTATTCCTTATCATAATTTTCTTGAGAACATGTTTTATCGTTTAAAATAAGATCTAACATTTCTTTTTCTTTTGGTTGTAGATTTGTCCATTTTTCACCTAATTGAGCATATAAAATCTCAATTTCTTCAATATCTTTATTTTCATCAGTTAATTTGTTCTCAAGTAAATTAGCAATTCGCGTAAAAGCGCTTCTTAATGGAGTACGCAATTTTTTAATCTGTTCCATTATCGTATTTTATTTTCTTAAATAATATAATATCCCGGTAGAGAGATGCCAAAATAATATTGAATCTGTCCCTGTCTGTAAAATTCTATCTTCAATATTATTTATATTGATATTAAAGTATCAATATTCATTTCAAAATTAAAATATCATAAAATTAGAACACAAGAATAGGTTAGGCTTACCTAAACGGTCCTCTTTCGGGAGATAAGATATCTTAAATTATTCTGACTTTTCGAGAATGAATGTTCATGTTATTCAAAAAATAATTGAATCTACACAATGTAGGCACACAAACATATATTGACGATCACGAACACAATATACACAACGTTTTCGCGCACATCATAAATATTACATATTACTTTCCGTATTATATTTTCTACTTCAATTCATAAAACATTCTAAGACAGATCTATTTTTTATCAACAGAAAAAAAAAACATCGTCTGCGCGAGGCGCAAAATAGAAACGATTAAATTAAAACCATGGAAGTAGCGATAAACGCAACAGCATTAAAAAAGGCTTTTTATTAAGTGATTAATCTTGACTGTGATTATTTTCATGACGATTAATCTCTAAATAAGTGTAATCACATTCCATTAAAACTAACATCAAAGTTAATACATTATGAATTTGTAGGATGAGAAATTCAACCAGAAGATTTTGAAATAAATTAATAATTAAATTCAACATCAGTATCCTTTTCAACGATGTTTTTAGATCAAAGGTGGAAATTTGTTTAGTCATAAATAGTCACCTTGCGTAAAAAAAAACGTTATTTGAATAAATTTTTCAATAAATATATATAAAATATATTTTGAGGAAATACGAGAATTGTTACAATGTTTAACAAGGAAGCACAGCTCTTTGTCAGTTCGAAGTCACACGATATCACGTAAAATCCTGAAATTCTATAAGCCAAGGTAATCACGCAGCATTTCCCCGTTACTGTTCAAACTGGATCCGCGAAAAAGCGATTCTGACTGTTAAAATGTTTCAGAATCTTTCCTATCCTGAAATACGCACACGTGTAGAATCCAGAACCTCATCTATATTGAGGTTTCAGACTCTAGTCAACTAAAACGATTCAAAATTTGTAAGACACATAAGTACCTAATCTTCTTCAACAACTGATACATATGTCACATTATCATCTAGTACTGAGAAAAAATGCTGTGATATGCACTATTATAGCTGACCAACAAATACACCACAATTGACATTCTTACCACACTCATCACATCCCATCATAGAATACTTTTATCCTTCTAAATAACATAAACATTCTGGATAGCCATCATCATCACAGCCTGTCGCTACACGCTCGTCTAACGATCAGCCAAAACACTCTTCAGCTCTGTCCGCAAACAAATTGCAAAAACCTGCCGATTCTCTAATGCATCTAAAAGGAATTCGAAAAGAATTCTAAAGGAAGGAAAAAGATCATTTGCACAAAAAAAATGAAATTTTCTCTTGTCTCATCACAGTGGAAAACTGAGAAGAAAAAACAAAACAAGAGATCACGTCTTGGCCTACCTGTTGCTAATGTTCAGGGTATCAAACAGCTGCTCCGTTATGCGGAAAAAAATATGAAATTTGAATCTGACAGTTACGAGTCTGCATAGAGAAAAATGACACTTTCAAATCTCAGTAAATCGATGTTTTCATTTTGTTATGAAACTTTTTGTTTCAAATAGGACGACTCAATGTTTTCAATTCTGAAATACCAGAAAAACTCAAAATATTGAAACATGGACATACTCAAAACTTAGAACATAGAGGTCAGTTAATACTCATTTTTGAAACATGGACATACTCAAATATGAGCACATGATGTTATATTCTTGAGTGTGTGCATGTTTTCAGAAATTAAACCACATGTATATACAGTGGATCTTCCCTTTAACGAAGTCCCTATTTAACGAAGTTTTCTACTTAACGAATTTTTCTGCAGAACTTTGACTTTGAACACCATTAGCATGCAAATTAATCTCCATATTACGAAAAATATATTCTATATAACGAAGTTTTTCCACTTTTGTACGTGTACAGAATTCAAACTAAGAGGTTGATGTTGCGATGGATATGCGAATTTATTTCTGCGGATTGTATGAAAATGAACACACTTAAATAATTTCCATTCTGTTTGGTGCTAAATAAAACAATTGTTTTTCATACTAAGAAATACACTTGTTATCATTACTCTCCCACACCGAGACTCCAGCGATGACAGTTGGGGGAAGTGAAAATCCCCTTTTTACATTCAATGCAGTGACGCAATGGTAACAAAAGCAGTGACGTAAGATGCATTGAACAAAAAATATCAATTAGAGTCAGACAGTTACCATTCTGATCTTCCATTGCTGATAGACAATTGCTTTATACATCTACAAGAATGTGCTTCAAAATGCAAATCGAAGAACAGCAAAATTATTTTTGTTCCTTCCAATGCAACTTTTAAACTTCAGCCATTAGTCTAAAAGGAATAGTAACAAATCTTGAAGTACATTATCAAAAAAGACAATGTAATGAAAACATTAGTTTGAGAACCTGTGTATCAGAGCTGATGAAAGCTTGAGGCAAAGTTTGGAAATCTGACGTCATCTCATCGACCTTACACAACTGTTTTGTAAAAGACGGCTTCATAATTAAAACTGAATCAAATGCTTCAGAATCCAATACTAGTTTGTGATATCTGAAGAAAAAATTTCACGAATTTAAGTTGATTTCTATTTAACGAATTTTCTTCGTAACGAAGTTTTTAAGTGTAACGATGAGACTTCGTTAAATGGAAGTTCTACTGTACATGTCTATACATGTTTCAAACTTGAGTAATTTTGATTCGGAGCCTTTTTGACTATGCGACATACTCAGATTTGAATATCTTTTTGCCCAGTTTTGAAAATGTCGTTTTTAGAGTGTGATACAAATGAAGAAAATACTATTTTTGAGGAATTTGAGTATACGGGATTTTAATTTGTTTTCTTTTTAAATTATATGGTTAAAAAAAAAACCTATTTATGCTACATAATTTGGATTTTTGATGCTTTGTTTTTTGAACAATCATCATTGTACAGATTTTAACTATGAAAATGTCTTTTTTAGGTGCGTTCGTAATTATATAAATACGTAACACCTATAGTCGTCGCCTGGTATGTTGGTCGTCTGCATATAACAGTGCAAAAACTACCCAAACGAATGGTTTGAAATTTAATATGTAATCGTTGCAGTATTTTGTTGAACCCTTTAAAATTTTATGAAAATCGAATCAAAACTATTATTAATAAGCGTTTTCTTCATTCTGTTAAATCCCATCATACGTAATTAATTCAATGATATCCTATGGTAGGTAATGATTCTAGGTTGCCATAGTGATTACGTCCTATTTAAGATGGAGTCATATTTTTTCCGTATAACCGAATTTAAAAACCGAAATTGTATACTAAAATTGTTTAATTATAGTAATCATATAATCAACAGACAGTTTTTTGGAATAGTCTAAATATGGATTTCAAGTTATGAAATTTTCAAATCTAGGCTTAAGTTTCCCATTGCAATTTTCAGTCAATGTCAACAAAAGATAAAATGTTACCAACTTATGAAATGTACTTATTTTATTACGGAAATTAACCATATCATAACAACAGACGATATAATTCATTTCACTGAAATAATAAAGATTATTTTTTTTATATTGTCTTGTATTGGATATTTGCGTAATAGTACAATTTTAATGTAGCAGAATTGTAATTAATTGTTTGTAAAAGTGTATTGAAACTTAATTTCATAAAATAAAATGAATATCTAAAATAAGGAAATCTGCACATAAAAGAAATTTTGTATTCATGCATTTTTGCATAAGAGCGCAACAGCTATTTCACCAAGATCTGAACATTTATAAAACTAGTTATAGTACGAACGCACCTCATTTGTCACGTTTGACGTACAAATTCCAACTTATTATTATTATTATTATTATTATTATTATCGTTGTTGTAAAAAGAATTTCACTACTGTATAAGAAATGTTTTATATAAACTTTTAGAAACAGTAAAAGTAAATGTAATATAAATTGTTATTTATGTAAACAACCACACACACACGCATACAGAAAAAGAGAGGGGCGGGGGGATCCGAAATCGAATTTATTAGTATATCAAGTAAATATACTCTAGTTTTTAAAATGTAAATCATCATACTAAAATCCTAAAATGGTTTCAGAATATTGAAACAAAATTATGACTATTTCTCAAAGCAAATATCGTATTACATACCGAATTTTACTAAGCAGTGGATTAATTTCTCTAATACACTCAGAAAAATGACACTTTCAAATCTGAGTAAATCGATGTTTTCATTTTGTAATGAAATTTTTTGTTTCAAATAGGACGATCCAATGCTTTCAATTCTTCTGAAATACCAGAAATACTCAGAGTATTAAAACATGGTCATACTCAAAACTGAGCACATAGAGGTCAGTTCATACTCATTTTTGAAACATGCACATACTCAAAAAGGATTAGAATCAGTTCAAACTTATTTTTGAAACATGGAAATACTCATAAATGAGCACATAGAAGTCAGTTTATACTCATTTTTGAAACATGGACATACTCAAATAAGAGCACATGATGTTTTATTATTGAGTGTGTGCAAGTTTTCAGAAATGAGTATATATACATGTTTCAAACGTGAGTCATTTTGATTCGGAGCCATTTTGACTATGCGACATAATCAGATTTGGGTATTTTTTGTTCAGTTTTGAAAATGTCGTTTTTAGAGTATAGTCACTGTCATTTATATACAAAGAATTCATTTATTGAATACAGTTCATGTATTACAGAGAATTCGTATATTTTTATTATTTCCTCTGTTTTATGACATTGATTTACAAACAGAGAATTCATTCACTACACGCAATTCATTTATTGCAAATGTTCATGATATCTGTTATTTGCAGAGAATCATGAATAATCTGATGATCATAAAGATAAAACTTAATTGGCTTCTGCGTAAACATGGTTTGGAGAATACCAGTATTAAAAAAACTTTGAATGACGATCCCAAGGGCACGTTTATTAATTAAATCATTGACGAAGTTCTATGTCAATATCAAAAACATTAATTATAGATTTTAGCGGCGCATTTACTTATTGAATATTAATTATTTTTTGCCAGATAATATATATATTTTTTTTCTTTTACTTCTTTTATATTTACAATCAAAATACAGCATTTAAATGGCATTTACTTATGGCATATCAATTACTTTTTGCCAAATATATTTTTTCCAAATTTCTTTTACTTATTACTTACCCATCATACGTAGTATAGCTATAGGGTAAATCTTGTAATCATTTTGAAAAATCTATTTTTTTTTTTTTTTTTTTTTTGACGGATTTACACGTTTCAGACACTGGAGATTCCGAAAAACATATTTTTAGAAAAAAAAAAATTCCGTCCGTCTGTCTGTCTGTGTGTCTGTAAACGCTCTATCTCCCGAACAAATCGAGATACAGACTTGAAATTTGGTGTGTACTTAGAATGTAATAATGGGAAGAAACTTATTGAATTTCAGTAACCTTGATTATCTGGAACTATTTTTTTGGACTCTCGAAATATTCGTTCTGATAAAAAATATGCATAAAAATTTTGGAAATTGTTTATTTTAAGGAGGGAATATAAAAGACAATTAAAAAAAAACATAAATTTTGCATAAAGAATGAAGTCGATCGGATAATGAGTTGCCGAGATATTTGTAATCCTATTTTCCCCACTCATCGATTTTTCCTGACCCTGTATTTCATTAAAATTTCAATTCAAAGATATATTTTAATTGGAAATGAGACGCTTAATCCGACGCAGTAAACCGACAGTTAATATGATTATCAATTTTGGAGTAATAGAGCATTTAAAGTTTATGACGTCATCAAGCCACGATTTTATTCTAATTGCAATGCATTTTATAAATAGTTTACACATGTTTCATTTTCATATTTTATATTATGCATAATCATGATGGGTAAGTGTTACGGTGGCTCCAAACGACTAGTTTTATATTTATAAACAAAATACAGTGATACAATGACATGTACTTATGCATGTCAGTTATTTTTTGCCAAATATGTTTTTTCCAAATTTATTTTACTTATTTTATATTTATAAACAAAATACAGTGATACAATGACATTTACTTATGGCATATCAATTATTTTTTGCCAAATATATTTTGCTTATTTTATATTTATTAACAAAATACACTGATACAATGACATTTACTTATGGCATATCAATTATTTTTTGCCAAATATATTTTTTTTTCACATTTATTTTGCTTACTTTATATTTATAAAAAAAATGCAGTTATACAATGACATTTGCTTATTGAATATCAATTATTTTTTGGCAAATATATTTTTCATATTTCTTTTACTTATTTTATATTTATAAACAAAATACAGTGATGTAATGACATTTATTTATTGGGTATCAATTATTATTCTGCCAAATATATTTTTTCCATATTTTTTTTTATATTTATAAACAAAATACAGTGATATCTCGGATAACGAATACCTTGACGAATGAGGCTTTGTATCGAAGATTTTTTTTGACTCGGTTAATGAATGTGGATTCGAATAACGAATGTTTTATTGTATGCTTGCGCTAACATAATGCAACAAGTCTGCATTTTAATTGTACCGATAATCGTGTTTTTAAATATACAATGTTAAAAAAAAAAAAAAAAAAAGACAGATGTTTTCTAATTGGAAAATGTAATATACACACGAACGAAAATATACAATAACTTCTTGATTATTGAGGTTACAAACGATTTCAAATGACGTTATTTATTTTTACAAACCTAAGAAATCAATATATTTCCCAGATTTAAAGAAGCATTTATAAAAACAAAGTTTATTTTACTTCCTCTGATTTTTAGAAACCTATTTTTAGAAAAGTAATGACTTCTTTTTGTAATTTAGTTGCAAACATTTTACGTATAAGTACAGGTGGATCGTATTTTTTAGTTTTTTTCTATTTATAAACAAATTACAGTAATATCTAGAATAACGAATACTTTGACTAACGAAAATTTGTTTGATTCGGCTAACGAATGTGGATTCGAATAACGAATGTTTTGTTTATGCCTGCGCTAACATAACACAATAAATTTGCATTTTAATTGTACCAGTAATTATGTTTTGGTAAACGAAATTTTCGGCTGACGAGTGTGATTTTGAAACGAATTACCTTCGTTAGAGGAAAAGGTGTAAATATGAGCACCCTCTTTTGTTTTTGACTTAAAGTGACTTCCTTTTTGAAAAATTCTAGATATTTGACCTTCATTAACAACTATAACAAGTTTACTACATGAGAGGAGCCAAAACAATTATTTATGTCAATTATTTCAATTCGAAAACGAATATTTACAAAAAGTTTTTAAAAAGGCACCAGAAAAAATGAGGCGCAAAAAAATCTCTCCAAAAAAATCCCCCCAAAATAGTTAAAAATGTTTTAAAACAGGATAAAACAAAACAAAATGGTAGATAATGTATTTATTATAGAAGAAAATCCTTCACAAAAATCGCAAACAAAACTGGCCACAATCTAAGTGCGCTCACATTTAGCACATATAACACATTTAACCCACACTTTTCCGCGTGTGTCTTCAGAGAACTTTCTATCACAAAAGATGCAAGTTGCCTTGCTCGGGGCTGGTTTAATCCCATCGATTATATCCAGGTTGATATCATCGCTGAACACAAGGAGTCTGATGATGAATCGTATCATTTCGTGTGTCGAATTTTCTTTTTTTTTCTGGAAGTCCTTTGATCTTCCCACCCCTGCCTCATGTCATTATGCCATTAATATTATAAAATAATACTAACGAATACTTTCAGGATTTATAGATAATAAAATGGCCTTATAATTACAATAGAGTTTTTATTATTATCTACATCAAAGGTAATTTTACAATTCTTTTACTTAAAAGCATTTGTTAGGTTTATTTTATAATACATTTAGTAATGTGTATAACGTAGGTAATTGCTGTTTTCCCGTAAAAAAACTATTGAAATAATTTATGTTGTTTAAGAGAAAAGGTGGTATAGCTATGGGCCCCTTTTAAATAGGGGCCCATATTTACATCAACCCCACCTAAGAAAGATGGCCACTTTCACATGTAACCTAAAGGCGTACGTGAGTAAAGGCATGCTTCTAAAAGTAGCTCTACATCTCCGCTTTCCGGATATCACTGTGAAATTATTTTAAACTAACCATAAGAACATGAAAAAAAAAAAAAAAAAAAAAAAAAAAAAAAACGATTTCAGATAGCTGTCAAAAGTTTGCAGTCCAGAACAAACACCAATTCACACAATATCTCACGCTGCATCCACACTACTTGAAAGAACGGTTCCAACTGCTCATTGCTATCTCATATCAACAAATGGCATCATTTACAGTCCTGTTCTGTCGGACAGGACTGTAAATGTCTTTAGTACCTCAGTAGCTCTTCAATAACTCTCAGTAACTCTCAGTACTTCTTCAGTCTTCAGCACCTCCCATAGCCACTTTGAGGGGGGTGTCCATATTTACACCTGTGCCCGTTTTTACATCTTCTCCTCTAATAGAGGTATCAATGGACTTAATAAAACTTGATTAAAATATAATACCGGAGCTAATAACTGCCCATTTTTCGGAATATGTGTTTTCTTTGATTTTAAATGTACAGTTCAAAACAGATATGGTTTCAATTCTCTACCACTCTTTTAAGAGTTGAAAAATATGAAAATAAGCTATAAATTTTAATGCTAAAGTATTTTTCCCATGCAGTTCACTGAATGTATTAAAACTAGTATTTATAACAAATAGTATTGATATTAATATTTTACGCTATTATTATAGATTATTATTATACTGTAAAAAGTAAATAACTGCATTTATATAACAAGAAAGAAAAATCATTCATCACTCATAGATTATGAAACACTTCCCAACACTTTCAGAATATTTTTACAAAACTTCACAGTTTTTAATAATTTGGAAAACGCATAACACATTTGAAAACCCAATTTCCTGAATTACCATCAAATAGTCGGGAAAATATCCTAATTCTTTTGTGCAACCCTTGATATAATCTATAGATTTGACAAATACGTACATACTATGCTAAAATTTAGTTCACTTAGGAAACGTATAGCACAGTTGTAAATTCCCCTTCAAACATTTTTGTCAATATACGAAAATGTACTCGATATCTTTATTGTTACCCCGTATATCATATATAGAATGAATACACACCAAGTAATAGGCATAAAAATTAGTTTAATGTAAAAATGCGTACCACAACTTAAAACGCACTTTCAGCAATTATTTTTCTTAGACAGTGCTGTAACCAAATTTTTTGTGTGTCCTTGTAAATGAATGCTGAATGCTACTCACACCGTATTAAGACTCTTGTAGTGCACCTCAGTGATATATATATATATATATATATATATATATATCAATTTCAATATGTTTGAAATAGTGTAAAATTATTAAAATACACCGCAAACGATTTTTCCCCATAGACTGTAATGTAACGAAATTGTAATGTAACGAAATGTAAATGAACTATAAATACAACCTACTTTATTTTCAATACCGAAAATGCCTTAATAAACCTCATTAACATATATCAATTGTATGGCAATCGGAGTATATTTACGCGAGTTAGAGCACAGACAGACAGACAAACTGATTTCATAACCATCTTTCAACTATGTTGGAAAAGTGTTAAAAACTTCCTGATATTACATTAGCATATTATAAGTAAAAACAAAGAAGGTAACATACATTAGAATATTTTTAAGCAACCAAAATAAATGTGGCCGTAAGAGGACAGTTTTAAAAGGCTGATGACGCCTCTATTGTAATTTCATTGCAAACGTTTCCCGAATCTTAGGTGCATCTTATTTTTCCCTTTGATTTTCAATGCATTTTTTTTTTAAGAATATATGCTTTTCATTCATTAGTAGTCTTTCAATAGTTGAAAAATGTTAAAATAAGATATAAATTTTCATGATAAAGTGTTTTTGATTTTTCTAAACTAATAATTAATATTTTATGTTATTACTATAGATTATTATTATACTCTAAAAAAGTAATAGCTGTATGCGTATTTGCATAAAAATTACGTAATATTGCATCAGCGTTTTATAAGTAAAATCAAACGACCTAACATATATTAAAATATTTTATCTATGTAGCCAAAAGAAATATGACAGGAGTAAGACATTTTTCAAGGTCTAATGACACTTGCATTGTGATTTTATTAAAACGATAAACGTATAACAGCATGTGATTATCTTTTGTTTTTCCATCGTAGATGTAAAACAGTTCCACATATTCAAATATATTTTGGGGAAATATGTCTTCTTTGATTTTAAATGCATAGTTAAAAACAGATATATATTTTTCTAACAATCTCTTAAAAGTTTAAAAATATTAAAATAAGATATAAATTTTTATGTTAAAGTGTTTTTGTATGCTTATCATGCTATTGATTGCACGTATTGAAACTAATATTTGTACAGTTTTTCACTTTGAATTAAAATTAATATTTTATTTTATTCCTGCAGGTTAATTTCATATTCTAAAAAGTAGATAGCTGTATTTATATATCATACAAGATAACACATATTAGGATATTTTTTGGAATTATGCAGTCAAAAAAAGTGTGGCAGAAAGAAACAGTTTGTAAAGCTTAGTGGCACTTTTGTCGTAAATTTATTGTAAACCATGATTATGTATGATTTGTGGACAGTGTTTTTTTTTTTTTTCATTGACTGTATTACTTAAACTAATATTTGTTTTTCACATGGAAATACTATTTATGTTATTGCTATAGATTATTATTATATTTTATGTTATTATTACAGATTATTAGATTCTATAAACTATTAAATAGCTCTATTTATACAAAAATTACATTATGTTGCTCTAACGTATCACAAGAAAAATCAAACAATGTCATATGAATTAGAATATTTTTAAATATACCGTCAAAACAAATATGTCAGAAAGAAGATAAATTTCAACGTCCAGTTATACGTTCGTTGTAATTATATTTCAAACGATTTATGAATAACTATAAAGTTGTATTATTTTTCATATACATGAGCTGTAAATCATTTCTATGTGTATAAAAAACTGCCTAAAAAATATCTGTCAAGGAAGTTGCAGAGTTGATTTGTCAAGAATCTAAAATAGGTAGTAAAATAATTTTAACAAAATTAATCTTGGTTCATCCATCAGAATATTGTAAAATATTTTGATTCTGTATTCTACCTTTTGTTTGCAACCTTATTTTTTTTTCATTTTTACATTGTGTACTTTATAAACAATAAATACGTTGAAAAGTGGACAATGATAATTTTAACATTTAACATTAATATTAGCATTATTTTTTAATATAATAATTTTAACAAAATTAATCTTGGTTCATCCATCAGAATATTGAAAAATATTTTGTTTCTGTATTCTACCTTTTGTTTGCAACATAATTTTTTTATTTTTACATTGTGTACTTTATAAACAATAAATACGTTGAAAAGTGGACAAAAGTTGAAGTACAGTTCCAAAACTGTGATGTTAAAGGTAAGTAATGATTAAGACAGTTTTTTTTTTTTTTTTTTTTTTTTAAATGAATGAATCCATATTAATCAAAGTTATACATCTTATTTTTAAGTATGATCAAATTTTATCCCAACTATCATGATCAGTATATATATATATAGTACCTCTGTTCTGTGTAAAATTCACTTATATACAGGCAGATGACTTATTACAATAAGTTCATTCCATTACATACAATGCATCTTTTTCATTGCTTTTGTTATGTGACATTAAATTATATACAGATAATTCATTATAGATAACTCATATTATATGATGTTGCTCTGCATTGTGACATTTGTTTCTTTTTTACAAAAAAAGTCTTTATTATAAAGTATTCATTTATTACAGGCAAATGATTTATTACAATAAGTTCATTCCATTACGTACAATGCATCTTTTTCATTGCTTTTGTTATGTGACATTAATTTATATACAGATAATTCATTATAGATAACCCATACTGTATGATGTTGCTCTGCATTGTGACATTTGTTTTTTTTTTTACAAAAAAAAAATTATTTATTATAAAGGATTCATTTATTACAGGCAATTCATCTATTTTTAATTTACACGAAACGTTTGCTACAGACAATTAATCTATTTTTAATTTACACGAAACGTTTGCTACAGACAATTAATCTATTTTCAATTTTCTCTGTAGTGTGACCAGTGTCCGCTCGTGACTGGTTTTATTTGGGACACTAAATGCATGGCTGCTAAATTTATTCTTTTCTTACCACTATTATTGAAAAGGAATACAGAAAGTTCAGCCATTAAACAAAGAAAATATTTATTATTAAAAATAATGGTATGAAAATAATATGTGTTTCAAGCATGTATTTAGTGCCCCAAAAAAAGAGACAGTCAAGATCCGCCACTGAATGAGACAATTGAGGGTGTCGGGGCAAGAGAGTGCTAAGCCACATTTTTGAAGTTCTGAGATATTTCAATTTGAAAATTTGATCAAATACTCAAACCAAGATATATAACATAAAGTTTTTTCGCCAATGTCTTAGTAACAGTTGAGATATTCTGAGTAATAATGACATTACTTTAATGATGTTACTATTACGTTCTTTGTAAAGCTGTCTTCATTAGTGAATAAACGTCTGGGACAAAAACGAAACCTCGGACATATGCTGCCACCAAGTGACATTAGAAACAAATTATATGTAGAATATTATAATTCACAATATTAAGGAACACATTACAGTGTTAGATTTATTTCACCAAAAATTTGGCTTGGCACTTTCTTGCCCCAACCCCCTCATTTATTATGTGACATTCATTTATACATTAAGAATCCATTTATTATAAAATATTAATTTATTACAGATAATTAATCTATTTTTAGTTTCCTCTAATGTGATATATTAATCTAAATACAGATAATTCCTTTATTATAAACAGTTCATTTTTTACAGATAAGTCATATTTTATTGACTCTAATTCTGTGACATTCATTTTTACAGACAATTGCTTTATTATAAATAATTCGTCTATTTTTCATTTCATTGTTTTATGTAAAATATATTTTGATCAAACGTATTTTATTATTTCTGTTCTGCGCGATATTTATTTATATACGGACAATTCATTTATTAAAAACATTTCATTTATTACAGACAATGCGACAATCAATTTTGTTATGTGACATTCATTTATACATTAAGAATCCATTTATTATAAAATATTAATTTACTACAGGTAATCAACCTATTTTTAGTTTCCTCTAATGTGAGATATTAATCATACACAGAATTCGTTTATTATAAACAGTTTATTTTTTACAGACAATTCATATTTTCTTAGCTCTAATTCTATGACATTCATTTATACAGAGACAATTGCTTTATTATAGATAATTCGTCTATTTTTCATTTCATTTTATAAGCAAAATATATTTTGATCAAACGTATTACATTATTTCTGTTCTGTGTGATATTTAGTTATATACAGAAATTCATTTATTACAGGCAATGTGACAATCTATTTTGTTATGTAACATTCATTTATAATTAAAAATCTATGTATTATAAAGGATTCATTTATTATATACAGTTTGTTTGCCACAGATAATTCATCTTTTCTTCTGTTTTCCTTGTTTTGTGATTGCTTAATTACAGAAGCAAAATAGCTGTTGAGTTTATGTAGTTATAATTTCGCTGATTTTGTAACGCTGTGACTCGTTGAAAATTATTTACAAAATATTCAAAATTTTAATTATTTTTTTTTTACTGATTACAATCATTTTATGGATAATTCGCTTCAAATAAATTGCAAAGTCAAGATTTTTACAAAAAATAAGTCATGAACAAATAAATACATAAATAAACGAAATCATAAACAAATTGAAATAATAATAAAAAAAACAATAATTCACACATAAAAATATTTTAAAACATAATTTGCTTGTAATTTAATAAGCATAATATGTAAAAGTTCATAAGTTCATTGAAATTTTTATATAATGATTCAATATTAGCATATTGACATCTGTATCACAAATTTAGTTTCTTATTTTCTTTCTATCTACACTGAAAAAAAAAAATGCAGATACATTTTCTGATACAGAAGAAGCATTTAAGAAAATTCAAAGTGAATTGTAACTATCCACGATTTTGGATAACTTTATCTTCAAAATCAATTTAGAAGAAGAACCGATCAGAAAGCTTCGAAACCAATGGATTTCCAAAATTAACGAAAATGTTTTTTTTTCTCCCTCAAAATTCAAGAGCAGCAAATAGGTCTTCAAGAAACGTTTCCTTAAACCTCTAAAAACTGATTGTTTTTTTTTTTTATCATAGTTCCCCACGATTCTGAAAACTTTCCTTTATCTTCAGAAACATTTAAGAGAAGAGCTAATCAAAAATCTCTAAAACCAACGGTTTTCCCAAATTTACAGAAAGCTATTTTCCAAAATTTATGGGTAGCATTTTTTTTTCTCAGAAACGTTTCCGAAAACCTCCAAAAACCAATCGTTTTCTGAACATAAAAAATCCTTTCCATGATTCTGCAAACCTTTCTTTATCTTCAGAGACATTTAGAAGTGAAAACTGAAAAATCAATATTATTTCCGAAATTAACAGAAATATATTTTCATAAAATTACGAGCAACAAAGCGTTTTTCTTTTTCTTCACAAACGTTTCAGCAAACCTCCAAAAACCAAATGTTTCCTGAGCGTGGTTACCCATAGTTCTGTAAATCTTTCCTTTATCTTTAGAAACATTTTGGAGAAGAAATAATCAAAAAAAGTTCTTAAACATTTCAAAATTAATAGGAACATTTTGGAGAAGAAATAATCAAAAAAAGTTCTTAAACATTTCAAAATTAATAGGAACATTTTGGAGAAGAAATAATCAAAAAAAGTTCTTAAACATTTCAAAATTAATAGGAGCATTTTTTCCGAAATTCACGGGCAGCAAAGGTGGAATTTACTTCCTCAGAAATATTTCTATAAATATTGGAAACCTGTTGTTTTCTGAGATTTTTGATTGCTTCTTCTCCGAATGGTTTATAAATGATAGGATACACTGCAAAAAAAAAAAAAAAAAAAAAAAAAGTGTTGATTTTACAGTATAATACTGGCATCCCAGCTGTCAGTATGCACGGCAGCGTATTACTGCTTATTTTACTGTTTATTACTGTTAATTTTACGGTATAATACTAACAGCTGGGATGCCAGTAAAATCAACATTTTTTTTTTTTTTTTTTTTTCTGTGTAAACGTTTCTGAAATCGTCTGTAACTACGTGGTTACATCGAATTTTCGTAAATATTTCTGTTGTACCAGGAAATTTTTCTTTGGGTTTTACAGTATAAACATTAAAAATTTTAAGTCTAAATAATATCATTTAAATTACAAAGCATCTTGTTGCCAAATTTTCTTCAAGTTTTATTTTTGCTGGAAGACGCACGCTCTTTACTTCGCGTATGGCAATTTGTGACTAGAGACGTGTGGAAGTAATAAGGTAGAAGTAGTATCTTTATAGAGTAGAAACCATCACAGGCATCTGTAACGAACATTAAAAAAAAAATGAATACATAAACTGCAATAAAACAAAAAAACATGAGCATGAAATATATGCAAAAAGAAAAAGAATAGAAATATTTCAATTTTATTGCGTAAATCGACTATTTTAAATGCATTCTATTTTCTGAAAACTGTTTCAGCAAACTTTATGTTTTCCCAGTAAATGACAAAATTATAGAAACAAATCTTTAAATACGATAAAAGCAAAAAAATAAATTAAAAAATATATATTTTATAAGCATTCAATGTTAATCATTAAAATCTCGCCTAATTTGACTGCAATTCAACTTCTTCCAAAATATTTATTTCCTTTACTATATCTTAATTTGACGTAGACCGCGATTACGGAAAACTCACTTCTTTGGTTTACGCTCAGTCGAAACCATGAACTAGAGAACTTAGTAAAAATATTATAATTTTTACTCTCTCTCTCTCTCTCTCTCTCTCTCTTTTTTTTTTTTTTAAGATATGGCAACATTAAAGGGGAAAAATCATCATTTAAACCATCTATTCAGGATTTCTGAATTGTTTTCTCAATCTATAGCCATAATTTATTTAATATTATACTATTAATTGATAAAAGCGTATTTTTAGAAATATATATATGTCAATATGATTAATCCGGTCATTATTAATAATGACCGGATTAATCATATTGACCGTAACATATATATTACTCTTTATTTTGTATCAATATTTTATTTTCTACTTTTTAGTGTTTAAAATATTTAATTGTTGCGGTTTCACAGCCAGTTGGCCGATTTTAGAGATCGTTGATTGGCGCATCCTTAATTCCATTGTTGTTGTATTGTAATACGAATACATTTGTAACCATAAATAATATTTGGCGATTTATCACCTACGCCCGACAGACGGAAAATATCTCAAAACTGATTTATCAATTTAAAGTTAGGTTCTAATAACATTAAAATGTTGTATCGTCATCACAAACACACCTGTTTGCATAATTTATATAATTCCAGCATATCAGGAAGTAAGTGCAAATCTGATTAGGAAATTCCATCTTTAGACACATGAACCAAGTTATATAAAGGAGTGTAAAAAAGCATAAAACTCGCGCATTAGAATAATAGTATACATGTATTTGATTGCTTCCTCTTTTATTTATTTTTTATTCTTTACTCTTTTAGTCTTTGTCCTTTAGCTTTTTTTTTTTTTTTTTTTTTTTTTTTTTTTAATTTATATTCCCTTTTAACTTTGAATGTTTCCTCTTAGTTTTGCTCTTGCTTTCCATAAAAAAAAAAAGTTGTATTGTGTTGTTTACATGAATAAGATTTCACTTAGTACTTAAGATTCGTAAAAATATATTTATGTTTTTAAAAAGATTATACTATTTCTGTTAAAATTACGATTAAACACGATAAAATATGTTATACGTTAAAACACGATATTCAATTCGATAAGTTTTAGTAGAAGCAAAAAATAAAAAGGCCGTAGAAAACTTTAGACTTTAATTACCTTTTTTTCACCAATAATTTAAATACGTATTCACAGCAGAAATCGATCAGCAGATCGATAATAGAAGAAATTAAATTAATAAAGGAAATTAAATTTTCCACAAACTATACCTAAAAAAAAAAAAAAAAAAAAAAAAAAAAAAACATTTTTGAAGTTATTCAAAAAATATAATCCATTTTTATGGATAATTTTTTTAACACTTACCAATATAGTTGAAAAGTGTTTATGAATTCGGTTTGTCTGTCGTCTAGCCATCTGACGGTCCGCTCTCTAACTCACGTAATTATGTCCGGATTGCCAAGTATTTGATATATGTTATTTAGATGTACTATTGAAAGCCATAATTTTAGTATGGATAAAAACCATAATGGATACCGTATGGATACCGTAAGGTAAAAAATACACTGAGGTAAAAGAAACACTGTTTTAGATAAATAAAATTGTTACATAACAAATACCACTTTCCAAATTTAAAGCTCTTTATTCAGTTTAAACTAGTTACTTTCGGACACATTCCTGAATTCTTTTTTTTTTTTTTTTTTTTTTTTTTTTTTTTTTTGAACGCATAAAAACGGCAGGCATTCTTATTCAGAAACCGTGAAATTGAATAGCTTTTTTTTCATTTTTCGTTAAAGACAAAGGATTTTTCAGAAAATGCTGTCAAAATTGGCCCGAGAAAGGTCGCCATGAGAGAGAAATCACTTATAAAATAAGAGGTAATATATTTATCGAAAAATGAAAAACACAAATTAAAAAAAAAAATTTCACAAATTAAAAAAAAAAAAAGAAAAGAAAAAAGAAATATAAGCCTTCTATAACAACAAGGTCAAATATGACTTTTTTTGATTAATCCCTCCCTTTCCTATTTATATTCTAAATAATATTTGAAAGCTTTATCTCTCTCTTTTTTTTTTCTATGATGTCATGTTCAACATTGTAGCGTTTCTTCTTCCTATGAACAATAGAAAGGTTTGCCCGCCAGATGGCCATGAAAATTTTTGCAGGGTTTTCCTTATAAGAAGGGAGAGTTCTGATGGCTTGCTGTGAAAAAATCATGGTAAAAAATAACTTATCGCCCATTGCCAAGGCCGTGAGGGGATCGCCAGGGTTAGATCCCCCTCCTATCTGTTTTTCTTCTTCTGCTGCTTCCTCTTTTTTGAGACAAATAAAAATAAATATAAAAATAGTTTTTAAAAAAACACTATTTTATAAGCATTCAGTGTTTATCTTAAAAAACACCCCTAATTTCATGACTTCAATTCACGTTTCTACAAAATTTCGTCACAATATATTAATTTTGTACGGTCTCCAATTGTGGAAAATTCACCTCTTTGATGTACGCTGAGTAGAAAGCGCTAACTAGTGAATTTATTTAAAAATTACGATTTTTGCTCTGTTTCTTTTTTAAGATATGACGAGAGGAAAGAAAGAAAAGCGTTGTTTAAACTATATATTGCGGATTTCTAAATTGTTTTCTCAGCGTATAATCAGAGATTAATTTCTAAGAAAAAAAAAGTACCAGAGCCCTAATATTCTACAGCATCAAAACACCCGTAGTGTACCCCTCCGTTTTCACTCCAAACTGCATATTTATATTTCATACATTATTTTCAAAATTTAAAGCATTGTGATTTTATTTAGCTAAATAAAAATTTTAAATACATCTATCTGCGTATACTTAGCGATCAAATATTCCACTTTTTAGTTATTACTACTTCTAAATAGAAACCTTTGCCTAATCTTAATGTTAATTAATCGCAGAATTCTGCGATTAAATAAGCTCAGGATTATGATTCGGAAATAGTGTTAACACAAAAAATGAATAGTTCGCAGCTATGCAGAATAGAAAAAGATTATTTCTGTTTACTCTTTATTCAAAATAGCATTGAAATGATTTGAAATGGAAATAAATAAAATTTTGAATTTAAGACAGATTGAGCTCGAGCCTGCCCAAACTCGAAGACTGATTTAAAAATCGAGCCCGTTTCATCTCCATCTCTTGCGTGGACGACACATTACGTCACTTATAAGTGTTTTGATGCAAAAGAAGGTAAAAGATTGGAGATTTGAGGGAAAAGAAAGGGTAATTTAGGATTCGTTTTACGGAAGCGTTATTGCACTGGGCTCCGGAGCGCAGTGTTTATGAGCTACGCTGAATTCTGGCCAAAATTTAAATTTTTACTAAAAACAAAGAAGTACTCCGCTGGGCTCTGGCGCAAATTAAGCCCTGCGTATCATCATACTTTAATTACTATTAAATTATTAATTTATTGAAGCGTATTTTTTTTAATTATTACACTCTTTATTTTTTTTCTATTATTTTCTACTTTTTAGTGTTTAAAATATTTCATTGTTGCAGTTTCACAGCCAATTGGCATACTTTAGCGAGCGTAGTTTGGCGCATAATGACTTCCATTGTTTGAGGTAACTCGTATGCAGATGTATAATATTTGGCGATTTATCATTTGCACTCGACTAACAGAAAAATGTCTGAAAATTATTTCAATAATTTAAAATTGCGTTCTAAAATATTAAAATGCTGTATTACCATCGAAAACACACCTGTGTACATAATTTGTATAATTCTAGAATATCAGGAAGTTATTGAAAAAAATATATAAGATTTCATCTTTACATACATTGACCGAGTTAAGTTAAATTAAAGTTTGTAAAAATACCATCAATATATCATATAAAAACGCATTTAAAATGCTCTAACGTTCTCATGCATGAATTAGTTTTAAATGAATGACCAAAGTAGTTTCCACTTAAAATAGATTTAAAATGGATTATTAAGAAGAAATAACATTTAATTAAAAAAAAATAATAATTACATTTATCACCATATTACAAAACGAACCTCATTTGTGGTTTACAAGCAGTAAAATTATTATTAAAAGATGTTAAATAGAGTTTTGTGGTTCTTTAATCTTTAGACACATAAGCATAAAGTATACTGCATTTAAAATGGATAATTAAGAACACATAGAGTTGATTTTTGAAAAAATTTACATTTATCACCAAATTACAAGATGTACCTCATACGAGATTTAGAAAAACTAAATATGATGTTTAGAAACACTACAAAATTATTATTAACAGTTATTAAATAGTTATTTGTGATACTTTAAACATTAGAATGCATAAACACAAAATATTTTGCACTTAAAAGAAATTTAAAATTGATTAAAAAAAGAAATAATGTTGATTTTTTAAAAGTTTTACATTCATTACAAAATTACAAAAAAAAAAAAGCTCATATGGGGTTTCCAAGCACTAAAAAATTATTATTATTAGTTATTAAATAGTTATTTGTGATACTTTAATCTTCAGATACATGAACAGAATGTTATTTTGCACTTAAAATTGATTTTAAATTGATTATTAAGAACAAATAATGTTCAATTTTTAAAACCTTTACATTCATAAAAAATTACAAAATGAATCTCAAATGGAATTTACAAGCACTAAAAATTTATTATTAACAGTTATTAAATAGTTATTTGTGATACTTTATTCTTTAGATACAAAAACACAAAGTATTTTGCACGCAAAACATTTTGAAAATGGATTATTAAAAACAAGTAATATTACATTTTTAAAACATTTACATTCATTACAAAATTACAAAAGGAATCTCGTATGAGGTTTACAAGGAGTAAAATTATTATTAGCAGTTATTAAATAGTTATTTGTGGTGCTTTACATCTTTAGATTTTTTTTTTTTTTTTTTTTAAGAAAAGAAAAACATTACATTTATCACCAAATTACAAAACGAACCTCATATGTGGTTTTCAAGCAGTATAATTATTATTAACAGTTAAATAGAGGTTTGTGGTGCTTTAATATTTAGAAGCATAAACACAAAGTATACTGCATTTAAAATGGATAATTAAGAACACATAGAGTTGATTTTTGAAAAATGTTACATCTATCACCAAGTTACAAAACTTACCTCATATGAGATTTAAAAACACTAAAAAATTATCATTAACAGTTATTAAAAAGTTATTTGTGTTACTTTAATCTTTAGAATACATAAACACAAAATATTTTGCACTTAAAATAGATTTTAAATTAATTAAAAGAAGAAATAATGTTGATTTCTTAAAACCTTTACATTCATTACAAGATTACAAAAAGAATTTCACATGGGGTTTACAAGCACTAAAAAATTATTATTATTAGTTATTAAATAGTTATTTGTGATACATAAATTTTTAGATACATGAACAGAAAGTATTTTGCACTTAAAATAGATTTTTAAATGATTATTAAAAACAAATAATGCTGAATTTTTAAAACCTTTACATTCATAAAAAATTACAAAATGAATCTCAAATGGAATTTACAAGCACTAAAAAATTATTATTAACAGTTATTAAATAGTTATTTGTGATACTTTATTCTTTAGATACAAAAACACAAAGTATTTTGCACGCAAAACATTTTGAAAATGGATTATTAACAACAATTAATGTTAAATTTTTAAAACATTTACATTCATTACAAAGTTACAAAAGGAATCTCACATGAGGTTTACAAGCAGTAAAGTTGTTATTAACAGTTATTAAATAGTTTATTTGTAACGCTTTAATCTTTATATATATAAACACAAAGTATTTTGCACTTAAAATAGATCTTAAATTGATTATGAAGAACAAATAATGTTGAATTTTTAAAACCTTTACATTCATTAAAAAATTACAAAATCAATCTCAAATGCAGTTTACAAGCACTAAAAATGTATTATTAACAGTTATTAAATAGTTATTTGTAATGCTTTAATCTTTAAATATGTAAATACAAAGTATTTACGTAAAGTATTTTGCGCTTAAATTAGATTTAAAATTGATTATTATGAACAAATAATGTTTATTTTTTTATTTTATTTTTTTATATATTTATCACCATATTACAAAACAAACCTCATATGAGATTTACAAGCACTAAAAAATTTTATTTAAATAGTTATTCGTGATACTTTAATCTTTAGATACATAAACACAAAATATTCTGCTCTTAAAATTAATTTAAAATGCATTATTAACAAGAAATTATGTTATTATTTTTTTTTAGATTTTTTATATTTATTACAAAAGTACAAAAAGAACCTTGCAGGGTTTATCAAAGCTGCCAACTTTTAAGACTTTTTTGTTAATGTTTAATGATATTTTTGCCTTATTTAATCAGAAAATTTTGTGTTTGAATAAAGCAAAAAAATCATTTAAAAGTTAGTGGTAAAAGAAAAGCGTAAAAGTTCCCAGCTGTGGTTTTACAAGTACTAAAAAAATTTTATTAACAGTTATTAAACATTTTTTGTGATGCTTTAAGGTTTAGATACATAAACAGAAAGTTGAAAGAAATTTTTTTTTATCATGTTATTGTCTAGAGCAGGAATTTTATCAGAAAATGTTCTCACATATAGAACCAAAACAACTTAGTCTAAGTTGACTTTTCCAACTGAATATTTGAAAAGAGATTCTGCCATCGATTTCTGTATTTCACAATCATTATTGAATTTCATACGAGGTTTACATGAAATCAAAGAATAAAAATAAAATATACACAATTGTCGAACAGTTGTTTTATAATACAACCTCATATGAGTTTACCATTCATGAACGGATTAAAAAAGCAAGAAAAAATATAATGTGACTTCCAGGAGCGACATTTGGAGGGGGAGGTAGGGGGCAGAGCAATTTCCCCATTAAGGGATTTGATATTTCATAGTGTATTAGTCATCAGCAGCCATACTTGGAAAAAAAAAGTTTCAGGAATCGCGCAAAAGATAAAATATCGTGACGGAATTTATTACAATAGATAAATTAGCATTTAATAAAGACTTTAGGCACAGAAATTAAATAGTAATTATAGTAATTATCAAATATATTTGCGAAAGCCTTGCTATCGCAACATACTCAAAATCACATTTTTAAAAAAACGCATGTATCATTAATGAGTATTTTGGCTGATATTAAAAATGTATGTGTGAATAAAACTGTATCAATTGATTCTCAGCTGTTCACAACAATTTTTGCCCTTCTCGGGGAAAACTTCCTCCCCCCCCCCCCCCCCCCAACCAAGAAAATTTTGAAATGGTGCCTTTTTTGACTTATCGACACCCATTATTTCTCAATTGATTTAGATCAGCAATGCAGAACATAGAATTCAAAGGCATACAAAAATATTTTAGCTTTCCAGTTACTACCAAAATATCTGTATTTACATATGTGTGCGTAAATAAATATATGTGTGTTTTGTATTACAAAAAAAATATATAAATATAATAAGAAAAAACATTAAAGTTATATATATATATATATATATATTATGTGCTAAAAGTTTTTAAGTCCTGAAGCTTATTTTGTGTAAAAGAAGCTTATCTGAGCTTATTTTATGTAAAAAGTTTCACCATATAGTTAATTTGGACTCTAAAATTACGCAAAGACAATCGGCCTGATGGGGCTCTTCGTTACGGCCTGATGGGGCGCTTTCATGCCCGCATCATTCTAAATCTGCCCAAATTTTGTTTACTCATCTTTGTCGCTGATACCAACCTACAACTAACCTCAGGTACCTTTGTTATTCTTACGTATATTTCAATTTATTTAATTTGTGCTTTTGTTAGGGAACATTCAGTAGCAAAGGAGGAGGTTTTAATTTCACGAAATATATTTTCTAAATAATAGTGAAATTAAGGTAAAATCAAAATTATAAATTATGAAAATAATAAACGCTTATTTATTTTTTTCTTTTAAGTATTTTTGCAATAAAAACTAAATCTCTCTAAATCAAGAGGAAGAATTTTTAAATTAAGTAATATGTTTAAGTCAAACAGAAAATACTTAGTCGCATACCTTGGCGTAGCAATTAATGAAGTTTATGAAGTTTTATGTTAATGAAGTTTTTAATTACTGTTTTCTCTTCGTTTGTAAATAATTATGTTCAATAGTGTAAATAAAACTTTAATTTTATTTTGATTTATGTACAGTGCGCGAAATAATTATGGGCTCTCACAATTTCAGCTGATATATTATAATGATAAACAAGTGATATTTCCTACGTTGTAACATGCAAAGTAAACAGGCATTCATTGTTGTTTGTAGAAGTAAGTGGGCACATGCGCTGTGAAAGCTTATCAGTGAAATCTGGATTTCAAGAAGCGAAGAAATTATGGCCTCACTCAATCGAAAGTTCATGTGTATGCATGTCGTTTAGCAGAAACATTTTTGTTTTAATTTGTAACAACAGTTTAAACGGAAAATTAACTAAATAATTTGTTTAAAGTGTTAGATTTAAAAAATAATTAACATGCCATCTGCATCACGACCTTCTGATATCGAACGGGGTAAAATTAATGTTTTAAGAACACAAATTAATATGAATTTGACATCAGATACTGCCCGAGCTTTTGACAGAAGTCCGAAAGGCGTCCGAAATTACCTTAAGGATCTATCAGGGTGTAGAAAGAAGAAGAGTACGGGCAGACAACCCTCAGGTACGAATACGAAAGTCCGTCTTCTGAGACGTAAAACATCAAATAAATTTGTTACAGCTCGACAATTACAAGATGAATTAAATTTGCCAGTTACTGTTCCTCGAAAACAATAGTTGCTGGATAAATTTGGACTTATCTCGAGGAAACTCCAGAAAAAAAAAACATTTCTATCTTCAATTCATGAAGCTAATCGGAAAATATTCGCTTGCAGCCATATGAGTTGGAGCACTAAATGGCAAAATGTTATTTTCTCTGAAGAGAAATAGTTTAATCTGGATGGTACAGATGGTATGCACACCTATTGGAAGGATAATAAAAAAAGAGCCTTTAGCGTTTTCCGCTAGACAACAAGGAGGGGGTTCGTTGATGATATGGGGCGCAATAAGATGGTAAAAAGAAAGACAAAATTGAATTCCTACACGGAAAAATCAACTGCTCTGATTACCTGAACATGCTAAGTATGCAGTATCTTCGAAATGGACTTCAAATGACAGAAAGATATGGGTTTTTTTCAGCAGAACAACTGCAAAATTCATGTGTCAAAGAGATCTAAGATTAGTTCAAGTCGGAAAAAATGAAACTGCTAAAACCTTGGTCAACCAAATCGCCTGATTTGAATATAATAGAGAATTATTGGTATATAATGGCAAGAAAACTTTAAGCAAATGGTCGACATTTTATGTGTAAGGGTAAATTGAAAACAGCTAATCTTGAAGCATGGAATTCTATTGATATGAAATATATTCAAGTCTTATAGGAAAGCTTGCCACGTCAAATGAAAGCTTGCTACAATGCTAAAGACGGGTGGAACAAATATTAAAAATTTCTTGTTTCAACTATTAATATAGGGGGCATTAAGTTAAAAGAGGCCATAATTATTTCGCAATTTATGTATCATTTAAACATGTACAAAGCCTGTGTAAGTCTATTTTTTTAACATACGAGATTTGAATGTTCATTGTATCATAATGTAGAGTGTAGAGCATAATCTTTTATATTTCATAAGTCTTTATTAAATTGTAACTATATTTTTTGTATTTGTTTAAGATTAGAAAAAGGGCCATAATTATTTCGCGCACTGTAGTATTTTCATTTAGAATTCTATGTGTTAGTTTTAATCTTAAGTTAGGAGATTTTAAAAATTTCATTTCCGGCAATTTAAATAATAGATTTGAGATTGCGATTAAGCTGTAATTCGCTCATACGGAAAGATTCTGCGAAAAATCCAATCCACAACGCAACTTTCCAAATTTAAGGGCATCTATTCATTTAGAAATTTTAGATGTTTAATAATAGTAGTTTAACGCTCTCCAATTCCTAATATCGTTTCCCAGAGCATTTTAACATTTTAACTTAAATTTTAACTGCTATAGATCACCTACGATTTTTTTTGCTGCAGAGATCTGCACGAGCCGGAATTTTCAGTCTCGGGCCCGGACCGGCCCGTTCAAAAATCAGGGACTACAGGCCGGCCCGGCTCAATTTCTACAAAAAAAAAATATCGATTTTTTTTAACATACAATTGAAAATATTTTAATGAATACTGCATACATATTTATGAGAAAATTTTACAGCATACTTGCCAACTTTCAAGTAAACTTCCGTAAAATGTGAGTTAATTTGATCCAGGTTAAAGATGTTTCTAACCAGAAAATTTATTTGTGCATCAAAATATATTTAAATTTGTTGGAACTATTTGATTTCATTTCTTTAAAAAAAAAATCGTGGTTTGAAACATGTTTAACCTGGGTCAAATTAACGCACATTTTACGGAAGAATAGTGCGTGGTTGGCAGGTATATTAGAATATATTATAGATTACTATATGTTCAAAAGCCATAGAATACAGAATAGTAACATTCAAGATCACTTAGACTCTTAGACAATTACATTCAAATACAGACATTAAAAAAGTGTATGTAGTTTAGAATAAAAGAAAAAGATGGCTAAAAACACCATAACTTTAAAGCTGTATAATAATAATAATAATAATAATAAAAGTAGATTTTTGAAAATGTTTCACTATAATTTATTAAAATATATTTTCAAAGATTCAGAAGTAAGTTCATTATCGCTGTTACTATTTTTACAAAACAAATTGCTTGCTCGACACGTCCTGGGAACAATTAAGTCCAGTTCTGGCCCTGCCCGAGTATGTAGAATAAATTGTATGCCTCATCCCGGCCTGACCGAATCTGCTGAAAACAATAAGCCCGGGCTCAGACACGATGTAACTGTTCAATGTCAATGTTATATATATTTTTTTTTATTTATATTTTCACAGCTCAAGCAGCACATTTATACTTATTCTCCCCCAGCCATGTCCATTGGAAATTGTTCAAATTTTATCGGCTTAGTTTCATCCTTTTAAATTTGTTATATCGGGATGATATTAATTTTTTTATCGACCTGGCTGACCCGTTTATTTTTTTTAAGACAGCTGACCAGGACGATACCTGCCGGACTTTTGCCAGCTTACCGGTTCATGCCTGGCATGCCTGGCAACGGGGCGAGGATTCGCCTAATCTCCACATGGGGAAGATCTGTTTGATAAGCCTCTAGGCCGACGTGGCTTCAGTGCGTCTTGTTACAAGATGTAACATTTTTCTTTCCTTCACTGCACAGTGTAGCGAAGTCATGTCGGACGGATCTGAGATGCTGGAGCATTTACTAATTTCACGCTGCATGGTACACCCATACGTCATGCTATCGCCACACGAGTTGGTCTCCTAATTTATAACCTTGATCATGTGACGAGACCTTCGCCTGACTAGGCACTTCAAGAAGTATAATTCACAGGAAACTTGGAGGACTTTGCACACACAACGGATTTTACATGCACCGGGCGCCATTAGCGTACATGATTAATTTATTTTTATTTTTATCCGCCAGTTAAAAAAAAAATTGCTTTTATTCTGCCGGCTCGGCCCGTTTGAAAATATGGCGTCATTTTGCCGGCCCGTACAGATTCCTACTTCGAAGTCTATTATTAACTACTTACAAAAGTTCTTGGTATCTTGTATGTTGCTGAAATTGTAAAAATTGTAACCTTATTTTCTTTTTAAGCGATTTCGGTTCAACACCATTTATTAAAATAGACAAAACTTTTTTAAACAAATACAAGTTCAGCGTTATGATTTTTGAGATTTCAACAACATTTTTTTAAACTTCATGTAAAAAAGAAAAACGCCAAAATACTCACCTTAAATAATTTTATAAGTACCTACTAGAGCATTACAAGAGGGACACATATGATGCACATCTTTACAAGAATTACAAACGAAAGGAATCCAAAAACACGGAAAACTGAAAAAGAAAAATTGATTGATAATAGATTCAAAAGCAATCAAAAGTATCATAATAATAAATATTATTTTAAACAATAAATGTAATCTTCTAGCCAAAAACCAATGCATATACAGGATGTTTCGTAAAATATTCCCTAACTTAAAGAAATCAATAATTCATTAAATATCATAAAGATTAAACAAGTAACAAGTTTATCTGGCAGCTAATAATTTTTATACATTAAATTTTTAAATAGATCGAATTTTCGTCAATTGGCGGTAGTATAGGTAGTATTTCTTACGAAATCTACCTAAAATTGGGAAATCTTTAATGCAATTTTGCACTTTAGTTAGCTTTCTTACAGCGCCATGTATTAACGATACTTTGAACTATTTTAAAATGACTGTATACAAAACGTATGGTACACCTGATAAACGCGTCGCTTGTTTCATCTTTTCTATTGGTCAGGGAAGTGGTCGAGAAATTATTGTTTTATTTATTTTGGAACATTTCATCTTGTACTGATTCTAGCATTTGACACTCTTCATGCGACATCTTCCAATATATACCACGGTATATACCGTATAGCAAACCTTACCTACTAGCAAATTTGTAGACGAGGGCCACAACGTCAACTGCGCAAGTTTTATTTATTTTTTTTATCTCATCTTACTTGATATCAAAAGTCCTACAATCCGCACTTTTATTTATTTTTTAATACTAGAGGGCTCTGCCCCCTATAGCTAAGCTCGCCAACGCCTGTGGCCAGATCCTGAAGGCTCTAAAAACATTCTAATTTTCTCTATTTTATAAGATGACCTGATTACGGAAGATTGAATGATATTATAAAAGCCAATGGCGATCTTCTGTAATCAAGTTGTCATTCATTTCCCTTTGACTAGGGGATATTTCAATTCTCAAGGTCGCATCCACCGCTGTCAAGAGAGCTGACGGCTGTTTTCTCGTAAAACTGCATCATTTTGTTAAGCAGACAGTTGCGCATGTAAAATGGAGTATACAAAGAAGACTTTCTGGTGCAGCAGTTATATTAATCAAAACTCGTACACACTGACTGCTGAATAGCTTCCACCGCCAATCGATTGCAATAATGTCACTGTCAATTCCGATCCAAAACATGATTTGGTGATTTGTTCTAAAGCCAGGTATTTTGCCGAAGATTTGCTACGGAAAAAACGCTCGGAAATGACGCATTATGCGGAAGAAACATTTTTTTTTTTTTTTTTTTTTTTACTGAAGAGTTGATATCGCAATCAGATAAAGGAATTAGCACCTCTGCCCCCAAACAAGAGTGATATTTTCCTGTTTCCTAGACTCTCTATAACAGATTTCGTTTGATATGAGAGCATAAACAAAGTTCCGAATCATTTGTTCGCTGCTAATAAGTTTTTAGTTTGAATACTTCTTGACTATACTAAATATGAGCGAAATTAAATAAAACCCTGTGTAATTATGAATGAACAATAGTTGCAATAGTAACGAACCAGAACTCGCTTCATTTCACTAATATCATATATAGCTATGTTAAGAATGTCTCCGTATGTCTACTTAATCATTTGAAGAGTGATTTTATATTATTTATACCACTTAAATTTCATCCCCAACTGCTAAATTGTCATAAGAATGTTTGAAACAAAAATTATTTTATAATGAATGTGAAGAAAAGCATTTATTTATTTTAAAATTAATTTGTACTGAAATTCTGGTGGCAATGAATAATTTCAACATTTTAGAAACAAAATTACTTTGCCCCTGAAAGAGTTAAGAAGGTTTGAAAACTTGTTTCGTAATTAAAAAGTTGTTTCGTAGGAATGGGGTTATGATTCATCCATTCAATGGGCAGAAATTGTCGAGAAAAAGGAAATGCCAGATTTCCCTAAAATGAAGTCGACTGACCAGTTAAATCATTGAATGTTGTTCTGATGACTTGATGATTTGACAGCTGTCTTTAGGATGTCCATGTCTGTATTGCGGTGTTCCCTGACGCATTGATAACACTGCATCTGTTTTCCACAGTTCTTTTGTCACCATATGAATAAGGGCATGTTTATTGCAAGATGTGGAGAGAAAATCTTTTCTTTTTCACAAACTCTTTCGCTGTTTTAAACAGTTACTTTCCTGTAATGTTTTAAGGTAAAAATTCTGCGTATGGGCATGCATGGCAGAATAACCGCAGTTTTTTTTTTTTTTTTTTTTTTTTTTTTTTTAATTTATGAAAAGCGATGGACAACGGAACCACCATCTAACACATAATGTTCAGTTGGCGGGGATGAAACTACGACGTCATTTTTTGGCTTTCTTGATAGGGTACCACTCAGCCATTTGAGCTTTGTCACTTTTACAAAAGATTACTTTGGCTTTAAATCAGGCTGCTAGGAATAGTTACATTAAGTCGTCATCTTAAAAATTAGGCCTACTAAGGGTAAATGAATTGTTAGTATAATTTAGATGCGTTAAATGTATTCTATAACCTTAAAAATATAGGAACGGACACCTTCATTACTCTTGTAGGATGAAACTGTAGAATTTAAGTATTTGACAGCCTTGTCAGAGCCTTTAGGTATTTAGCAGCCTGTCTTGAACTCCATCTTGAAAATAAGCTTTTCCAGAGACCAATATTTGTTAAGCTTTTAGTATGTGTTTCAGCATACCAGATGCTGTAAAAAAACGTTGAAAACAATCTATTTCGATTTTGGTTTTAATGTAGTACACACACACACACACACATATATATATATATATATATATTTGTGTGTGTGTATGTAAAAAAGAGTATATACAAAGAGTTTAAGAAAAGAACTGCTGTGTATTACTTTAAAACGCTTAGATAATAAAGTATATTCGGATTGTTCATAGAGCTACCAACATTCTGTATTTCAATGGTGTACCTTGCGCTACGAATTAACATAGTATATTTCTAGCTAATCTTGAAACTAACACATAGTTCCTAATCTCACTGGATTAATTAACAAGATTTAATTCAACTACTGAATAACTTCAATTCAGTAAAACTATTGATCTTTTAGCAGATGTTCAATGCACTCCATTGTTATTAAAATATCCTATTCGACAAAACAGGAAAAAGAACTTTACATGGTGAAATGAACAAAAAATAGCAACAGAGCAAACACGTATATTTTTACCCGTTTTTTACATGGATAATATAGTGGGTACAGCCACCGGAAAAAATTAGGAGATAAAATATTTAATAAATATAAAAACTTATAGCTATTACTCAAATTGATATGCATATTTGTAATTCGTGTTCCTAACTGTCCTTTGTGGATAGTTAGAGAGATCAGAATAGAAAAGTAAAATACGCGCTGCGTAAAAGCGGCAGATAGAATCAGCGTTCTAATTCTCAATATTACGCCCCTCCCTCATATTAGCAAGTGGCCGTGGTATAGGATGACAATGATTGCTACCTGGATCATATCTATCTATGCACAATCTGTTAAAATATTGTCAATAATAAATAAGTTAAAATATATATAATCAATCAATACTAATTAATATTTATTTTGAATGTTGTATGAATATATTGTTATTACTATCTGAATAAAGATATAACCGATATTTTTTTTTAAGTGAGAATGTTTCAACGATTTTCAATTTTAATTTAATACAGTGACTAAAGATCTGCATGGGCTCGGGCCAATTTTCTTTAATTAGAATTGGACCGGTTGTCTTACATTTATTAAATCTCGTGCTGGTTCGGGCTAGGCCTGATCTTCATTCTTTGTAAACGTCACCCAACCCGGTCCGAGCCTATGAATTGATTTTTTTATTAATGGAATCCTTATAAATTTAGTTTAGTATAATAAACTAGTAAATCTGCAGATCATGGTCCTCAATGTGCAGGTCATTTTGATTTTGATTTAACTTTAGCTAATATGTAATATCGTACAATCAGCAATTTAGATATTTTAGATTATATATATTTATAAGGCATATAAGATTTTCCAAAGTATTACTGAAGTTGCAATTCTTTATCAAAAAAGATTTCAAACACTTTAATAATAAGGTATTTAGAAAAGTACAAATTATACATTTGTTACGCTTTAAATTTTCATCTAGTTTTGGACGGAAAATATGATGCTGAATCTATAAAGTAGAAATAGTTTATAATAGTGACTGTTACTTACCAAAAAATAAAAATTGTTACAGCAGATATTATTGTACACGAACCAAATTCGTGTACAGCTGAGGTTGTGACAAGCTGACTGCAATTTGGACAAGTCAACTGCATTGGATTGGGTCCAAAAATAGTTGGCGGTTTCACAATTGTAGGAGCTGTGGGTGGATTAGGCACCCGAGGTGTGTAGGGTGGTGGATCTTCTGAAATAATTATAATAATAATTTTTAAAAGAAATGATTTAATTAAAAAATAATTTCAGTTGCGGGGCTTCACATAAAATGCTCCCTAACTTTAAAAACCAATAATTCATTAGCTATATTCATTATATAGATGAAATAAGAACAAAAATTATGCGTCCAGCATAGATTATATGACACATTCCAGCAATTCTAAATTACTTTTAGAAATCTTTATAATTTAACAAGATGAAAGGTGATGTCTATGTAAACAAGGTTAAGGTCAAACCGGGCGGGAGGCCTACCTTTCGGCTTAAGCTCAAATACCCCGCCCAGAGTCTATGTAAACTTTGGAAAACGCATAACACATTTAAAAACACAATGTGACAATTCCCCGTTAACAGGACTCTAATAAGTCCAATTAAAACCAATCTCACTCATAAATGTAAGTCTGGAGTGGTATACCAGATGTTAAGCATTAAATTCTTCAGTGGAAGCCGCAAGATCGCTTCCAGATGGAAGTGCTAGAAAACTCGAGAATCATTGCATTTTCAAGAAGTTATAAATCTGAGACGATTCCTTTGAACTGACGTTACACGGACATAAATGATCCCATATATTCTGGCCACTTAAGACCAGGAGTTCTGCATCTTTCAAACACTTCAAAAATCGCCAGCTGCTCATCTCCAAGAGACTAAACACTCACGAACACTTGAAAATCACCGAATAGATATAACCAACTGGTGAGAGGCCATAGGAGGTACTCTGATTTCTGTTGCAGAAGAGCGAACAAGCTCTGGTTCTTCTCCCTTGTGAGAAGGGTTTTTTCGGCCCCCTGCGCCGCATATGTAAAGAACTTTGCCCCGGAATGATACGGGCATCCTGATCAACTAAATCCCACAAATAGCTTATATGTTCTGCTTTTTATGTAACTGTAATGTGTTAGTGTACTGATAAGTAACGTAATTAAAGTCCGTGTTGCTTAAACTGTTTACTGGATTTAATTTGTTACAACAATTTCAGGAATTACCAACAATATTCTGAAAAATATCCTAATTCTTTCGTGCAGCCCTGCATATGATCTATAGATTTGTGTATATAAAACATGGAATGCTAAAATTTAGTTTAGTTATAAAACGCATAGAACAGTTGAAACTTCCCCTTCAGCCATGCCATTACCGTCAATAAACGGAAATGAACTCGAGATGTTTTGTACTGCCCTGTATATGATCTATAGAATTTATACACACCAAGTAATGGGCAAAACATTAGTTAACTTTAAAAATGCGCATCACAACTGAAAGTGCACTTCTAACTATTATTATTAACAGACAGTACTTTAACCAAATTCTTTTCTGTCTCCCTGTAAATGAATGATGAATGCTATACACACAATATTCTATAGTAAGCCTCTTGTAATGCACCTTAGTGATATATATCAATTGCGATATGTGAAACATTATTAAAATAAAGAGCAAATGATTTTCCCCATAGACGGTAATGTAACAGAATCCTTTTGAGTGTCCCTGTAAAGGAACTAGAGTTGCTACACACTTCATTTTCAATACCGAACATGTCATAGTAAACCTCAATAACATATATCAATTGCATCACAATTCGAGTATATATACGCGAGTTAGAGCACGGACAAACAGACAAACCGACTTCATAAACACTTTTCAGCTATGTTGGAAAGTGTTAAAAAGTGACATGTATATCACGTAATTCATAAATTTCCTATGCAATAATTAAAACATATATTTTAAATTTTCCTCAACAGATGGCGCAGCGCTATCTTAAATCTGTATTATAAAGCAAAAAATATCCATGAAAAACTGGTGACCCGAACAATCAATTTCGCTTTTATCGCAATTTTTTTTAACTTCTAAACATCGCACACAATTTCAAATTTTACATTGTCGAATAGCAAAGAATAAAAAAGTACTTTCAAATGCTATTTCTTTGAAACTTGTATCTCAATATACTAATGTTTTAAGGTTTTTAAAACATTTTTCAAGCATAATTTTAGCATATTTTTTTTTTTTAATCTATCTCAAAAATGAGCGTGCAACCCGATTACGGAAGATTAACCGGTTTGCACTTAAAACAATTTAAATAATTCAGCGTTTGTTTCCGTAACAAAATGGCCAAACGAAATTAAAACTTTTCTAAATAAATAAATAAAACACGAATTTAACAGACATGTAATTGAACTATGCGTTTAAACAGTAAAACAATCAAAACCAAAAAGGCTGCTATATCATTCGCGATTAACCACTGGTATGCGGCTAATACGAAAGTACTAAAAATACTTTTTCGGTTTAGTTAGTGGGAAATCTAAAACAATATACTAAATGTAAAAAAATCTATTAGAGTTTTCAATAAAAAATTATTTTCATCACTGAGCTGTATATCGAGCATCTTTAACCCGGGTAGAACGGGTTGGATCGCCTACTTATAATAATGCTCAATCTAATGCAGCGGTTCCCAACCTGGGGTACCGGAGTGGACGGGCTTTCCACTAGCAGTACCACAACTGTTGACTGATTTGGAAGTTATTTTTTCCTTCAAACAACCGAAACACTCATGTACATTGAACAGTACGGTTGGTTTAGTGTGCAACTCATGCCAAAGCCGTCGTATTTCGATTAAAAATGTCACTTGTAGACGAATCCCCTTTCGTTATGCCGCTTACAGCGCCATCTATTGATACACTTTGGAACTTTCTCTTTTTCATGCCATACCGTTTCCCTCTTCTTCCAGTATATTCAGTTCAAATTTGAAGTCATTCTGACCAGTGGTTCCTTTTCGACATCATTTTGAAAGTGGTACTTTAATTATAATCTCCCTGTATATATACATATTTAGCTTTCTGGCCCCGTATAGCAATCAAATATGAAAGTCGAGTGGTCACTCCAGAATTCCTTTTTATTAAATTCCTACTATTAGTTCACACACTCTCTATATATATCTTGTTGGAATTTTCAATCGTTAATAAAATATTTTCTATTCATCCATTCAAGTTCAAATAAATTTTTTAAACTTGTACTGGATGACAATTGATTTTAATACAGTTTTTTTCAAATATTAATTCATTAATTTAATTTAATTAATTAATTTTAATTTTTATATGGGAGAAAAAAAATTCTCCCATTGTTTTCATAAATGAAATGAAAGATTTATCTCAAATGAGTGATGCCAACAAAAAATAAAATACCACAACGATGATTATAAAATAATGTTCAATAAAGATAACGTGGGACATTAATGCTGCACGGGTTTATTTTATATATTTATGATTAAAAAGTAAGAATTGACTTTAAAAAAAAAAATTATATTAATTGTTATATTGGTTTTATCGCAAATACTTCCTATGTAAACACTATATTTCTGTAATAGTAATATACCAATGCAAATATTTCCACGTACTGCGAATACTAGTATTTCACTAGAAATATTTCCGATAAGTGCAATATTGGGATCCAATGTAACAAATACAACCAACATTGGTTTGCTACTACGGTATTTCATAAAATTTGTCGCTTAGGCATGTATACATTCATGTCTATTTGAGTCATTTCTTGATTAAAGTATGCATTTTTTTTTTCAATGGTTTTGGTTTATTTTTCAGCTTTAGTAACACTTTCTTAAGAACATAGATCATGCTGTTGATGTGTAAAACTGTTATCAAAGATTTTAGTTTTTAAATAGCAGATTAAGATATTTTCAAGAATGGTTAATAATATTTTTGTTAGAACCAGTCACTCGAAGTGCATTTTACATCTATATCTATAAAATCCATTAAAATATAAGTACATTCTCAAGTTAAATTTTTACTCCAATAGTATGTTATATATTCTGATATATAAAAAATGTATATTGTTAATTACGAAATTAGTTACCTCTTGGATGTTCCATTTTCTAAATATCATGGGAATCCCAAAAAGTCCTAGATGAAAAAAAAATAATAATTGTCATGCAAAATTTCCATTGTAAGTTAGACATATTATAAATATTTTAAAAATTTGTGCGTAGCTGTATATGATATCATAAATGTATTAACAATCGTTATTTTAAAAAATGTACTTTATATAGACATTTTAACAAAAACATTTCATTTGTTTTCTCTTTTAATATAACTTGCATTGTTATCTCTTTAAATATCTCTTTTAATACGTTTTTTTAATATATTTTTGAATATAACTCTTCTAATATTTTCTCTTTTTAGTAAGTGAGGTACCCCTAGCTTTATGCGGTTTCAAATAGTGCAGTCATTTTCAGGGTTTTTTTCATCTCACGAAACCCTATTCATCCCGCTTCTCTGTCTGTCCGTCACAGAGCCGGTTCTCAGAAACTGTATAACATACAGACTTGAAATTATGTGTACTTACAGCTGAATACCTACTATCACACTGAAAATCATAAAATTTTGAAAAAATTGTATTATTTTAATATAGAGAGATAAAACACCAAAAATCTACCAGTTTTTTTCTATTAAATTTAAAATTTTTCGTTATAGCAGTTGCCAACAATTAAAAATTCACAATAAAATTCTTTCTACAATAATTAATCTTCCATTGAAAGATTTCCACGTGAAAAATGAAAATGGAATAAAAAGTTTCACCAATTGAGTAAAAGATTAATATGACGTCATATTGGTAATAAAACGGAAATTTTCAAACATTTCTCAATAATACAAAGAGTATGAGTATGTGTAAGAACAGAAAGCAGGTTAATATGTCATAAGAAAATTAATCTGACGTCAAATGGGAAGTTTAACGGATTTTTTCAAATGTTTGAGAATAATACACAGAGAGTATCAATATGAGTGATAGATAAAGCAAGTAGATAGGACGTCAGCAAGTGATTATAACGATATATGAGTTTGAGGAACGTATTGAATCATGATAAAAACCCGATTATGGAAATATTGGCATATTTTAACATTTTGAAGTTCTCTATACAACAAGTTTGATTTTGAAGTTCATTTTTTTTTAAATATCGCATTTAGTCCACATGACAGATATTATTATGACAGAGTATAATAGCGGGCTTCGCCCGCTATCGGGCCGGTTCAGATATTCGAAAAAAAAATAGACCAGTTAATTTTTACTTTATAAAAAACATGACTTTTTTTTGGATTTATTAAAGAAAGGATAAAGTGTTTTGAAAGGAATATTAAACGAAACATTTTGTGCGATCTTCGATCACACTTACTTATTTGTTGAGATGTTCCCTCAATTAATGGATCAAAATTTTCTATTAGTGTGCAAAACATGAAATGCGTCATTCGCACTCCCCCGTTTTGCTATCCAAACGGTGTTTCATTGTTTTAAACGGAAATTGGAATAACAATAACAGAATCCTTAGAATTTATTAAAAAATTAGAATTTGTCAAACTGCATTTTATAAACATAAATACAGTGAAAAGTGTAACATTTTGCAAATTAATTGCAAGATTATTTCATGAACATAATCTTAATACTACATTATTTAAAACACATTGCTTACATATCTCCCACAGGTAAAAAATTAAAGCGCGTTTCAATCTAATTAGGACATGCTGTATACTTATATACATGTTAATGCTTTGTAAAAACTGTTCAATTTGGCCCAAGTCAAATAAACACGTTTTGAATTTGAACGCTTGTTTAATAAAATGTTTATTACGTCTTCCTGTTACATATTTAACTGAATTTATTAAATAAAATTTCTAGATTGAAACAAGTTTATTTTACTTCAGTCAAATTGAGTAGTTTTACATGAGGTTTATAAGTACGATTTTATTTTATCCTATACATTTTATAATATACACAGTTGGCCATCCAAAATGCAACACCATGAAGAAATGCAAATATCAGAATGATATTTATTGGACAAATACATTATAATAGGAAGGACAAGTGATTACATTTTCAGAAAATTTGGAGGTATAGTTCCTGAGAAAACAATACCCAGAATCGCCACCCCTGGCCGCAATAACAGCATTTATCTGCCTAGGCATGGAGTCGAACAGAGATTGGATGTCATGTAGGGGTACAGCAGTCCATACACCTTCAACACTATGCCACATTTCATCATCCGTAGTAACGGGCAAGTCATGGCGGGAAAAGTCGCTCAGAAGCCATTGACAGGACATTTTCAATTGGTGAGAAATCAGGAGAACGTGCCGGCCATGGCAATAGTCGAACATGTTTTGTATCAAGGAAGATCAGGATAGTACTGGGAACATGCGGTCGTGCATTGAACTGCTGAAACTTAGAGTTCCGGAGGCCT
The DNA here is from genome assembly GCA_963931845.1 of Maratus michaelseni. Classification (NCBI taxonomy): domain Eukaryota; kingdom Metazoa; phylum Arthropoda; class Arachnida; order Araneae; family Salticidae; genus Maratus; species Maratus michaelseni. Next base: position 98,956,053 of record OZ007594.1, read on the forward strand.
CAAAGATAGGGCAGAACAACGGGCAGTAACACTTCAGAAATGTAACTGCTACTGTTCATATTGCCGGCAATGGGAACAAGAAGTTATCGAAACGTGTATTCAATGGCACCCCACACCATCATTGCAGGTTATGGGCCGTTATGAGGATGTCGAATGCAACCTAGCAATATGCATTCTCAATGATGCCACCAAACACGAATGCGGGCTTCATGATGCTGTATGAGACTGGATTCATCTGAAAAGGCGACGTGAGACGCCATTCCTGCATCATACACAGCATCAGGATGCCCGTATCCATGTTTGGCAGCATCGTAGAAAACGCACATTGCCAGCTTGCATTCGACATCGTCATACTGGCATATCACCTGGAGTCACGATATGAGGTACCATTGGACACACGTGTCGGTAACCTCTTGTTCGCATTGCCGGTAATTTCAACAGCAGCCATTACATTTCTGATGTGTTACAGCCCGTAGTTTTGCCTTATCTTATGATACACTAATAAGCCTCCTAATTACGATAGATTCAAACAAAAATAAAGAGGGGAAAAAAGAACACTTAATCTAAACTTACATCTGGACTGGATAACTGACAGTAGTGAAACGATTTTATTGCCTATTTGGAAAGACTGTTTTTCTTCATTCGCCATCTGCAGAACATTTTTCTCTGTCCTGAGCAGTGATAGATGTTTATAAAGACTGTTTAGCTTGACTTTTTAATGAGACTCTCTGCTTTTTATGAACATCTGATTTGACTTTAACGATACAAAATTAGCCATTTAGATAATGATGATTATTACGTATTTAACCAATTAAATGTAACCTACTTTTGAGCAAAGGATGTGTATAATTCGTTGATATGTTTTTTGCTTCACTTCTTGCCTAGACACCCGCCTAAGAGGGTGTAAAATGTCCTTCTCATTTTAACGTGTATTAAATATCTTTCTTATTCTTCAATGTGTGGAGATGAATAGTTCTACATAGTGCACCACTTACACCATTATGAAATACACCTTTTTACAGCAGTGGTTTTCAATATAATAAATGTGCATAATTTCATTTTCATTGGATACACGTAAAATATTACGTTTGCACAGTGGTAAACAACATCGTTTCCATATACGGACTACACGAATATTGATGTGATGAAGCTACCGAACGGTAAGATTATTTTTATTTTATTTCTATGAAATGTTTGAAGAAGTATTATTAAATTAGAAAACAAACTTTGGAGGTAAACCAATCTCACGCCTAATTCATGTTAGTTAAAATATTTCTAACATCTTTGAAGCCTCCGGAACTCTAAGTATCAGTAGTACAATGCACGACCGCATGTTGCCAGTACTATCCTGACCTTCTTTGATACAGAACATGTTTGACTATTGCCTTGGCCAGCACGTTCTTCTGATTTCTCACCAATTGAAAATGTCCTGTCAATGGCTTCTTGGCGACTGTACCGCCACCACTCGCCCGTCACTACGGTTGATTAACTGTGTTGCTGCATAGTGTTGAAGGTGTATGGACTGCTGTACCCGTACATGACATCCAATCTCTGTTCGACTCCATGCCTAGGCAGATAAATGCTGTTATTGCGACCAAGGGTAGCAACTCTGGGTAGTGTTTTCTCAGGAACTATACCTCCAAATTTTCTGAAAATGTAATCACTTGTCCTACTCATTATAATGTATTTGTCCAATAAATATCATTCTGTTATTTGCATTTCTTCATGGTGTTGCATTTTGGATGGCCAGCAGTGTACATTCATACTTACATACAACAACTTTTTTTAATAAATGAAATAATAGTGACTTCTGTGGAGACTTCCATAATACTGATTCAGTTAAAACAATAAATTCATTAGGGTGATTCAAAGTATTTGATTTTTAATTGAGATGATTAGTATACAAAAATGAATCAGTAATAGATTCTCCTCTACGATACAGCAATGGTTTCTTTCCACGAGGGAGAAGTGAGCTTTTAAAATAAGTTACACTATGTTTTTCTATAGATAGAAAGCAATAAGTAATTCTGTCGCTTAAAAATCAAAGTCCGCCGTCGCATCATTGCAAAACAATTCAGAAGTAAAACAGAATCAGAAAAGCATTGTTTCATAAATACAATAGGCTCTTATTCAACACTGAAAAGGGACCAGGGGTATGTGAGAAAATCGAAATCGTCGGATAACCGGATGGACATTATCAGATACATTTTCTAATTGCATACAAACGTTAAACAATAATTCAAATTACTATCAAGTTGATGCTAAGTTCTGTCGTATTTTAATATCTAATTTTAATATCTTTAATACCTGATAATTTTACAAATCAGTTCAAAGCAAGCAAGTATAATAAAATTATCAGATTTTAAAATCTTACCGGTATTAAAGGTATTAAAATACGACAGACCTTTCGAACCAACCTAATATTAATGATGGAAGAAGCTACTATCATAAAGTAAAATAAATAACTGTTAGCATGAAAGAAATAGTATAAATGAAAATAAAGCAAATGTATAAAAATATTCTGTTAATTAAATCTATATATAGATTAATATTTCGATATTTAATCGAAATAAATTTTCGAAAAAAATATGAATTGTAACCTATGATATTTTTTAACAGAAATCGATTTCTAGAAGCTTGAAATAGGCGAATCCTAAATTAAAACTCATTCCGCCAAGTTAGTTCTGAGTTTTGTTTAAAAATGTGTTATATATGTGTGTTATAATGTGTTTTGCAACGATTAAAAATTAATTTAAAATTAGGAACTCCAAACTAGATAATTCCTAAACTACTCGACCGAATGATTTCCAGTTTGGTATCCGAAGATAAAATTTACCGAAGAACCCAAATATAATGTCAAAATTAGGTGTAATTATTGAAAAAAATTTAAAGTTTGTTGAAATTTCTCAATGCGTGATGATTTACTAAGCAAAATTTGGGTATAGCATTAATTAGTAGACGTTATTACGAATCGATTCATATTTGTCACATTTTTATACATTGATTTTTTGTATATTGATTTGGGGCAGATTTAGTAAGGGGTGGTCAATTTTTTCCAAGGATTGTATCTTTTATTTTTTGGCATAAGTAAAAATAAAACAATTTCACGGAAAAAAAAAAAAAAAAAAAAAAAAAAAAAAAAACATTGATATATTTTTGTTTCTTTTTAATTGTGGTTTGGTCGCAGAAGATTTCGGTTTCTAATAGAAATGAGTACTTCCGTTAATTATATCTGTTTCTTCCTGATTTTCAAACCTTTTTTGTAGCTTAAGAGGATTAAAATATGCTGAAGTATTTTTAAGGGATAATTTCACCGGATTTTTGAAATTTTTCAATCTGTTTTAAATTATTATTGTGATAAGATTATGTATTATACTTAGAACATATTAAAATAATTTAAAAATATTTTAATACTTTTTTTAAGTTATTTTATCATGTTTAAATAATAATAGGGATCGCAGTATTCTTAAATATTTTTACTTTTGATACCACTATTTTTAAACAAAAATCTTAGTAGTGCATTTCTTTAACATCTGAAGAAAAAAATTAATTCAAAGAATATTTTTTTGAAATAGTGGTAGCAAAAGTAGAAAATTTTAGTATCGCTGCAAGCTCTGATAATGGGTTAAAAAGTATATTTAGAACATATTAAAATAATTAAAAAATATTTTAATACATTTTTTTAGTATAATTTTACTATGTTTAAAAATTTGTATAATAACAGGGCTCGCAGTGTTCTTAAATATTTCTACTTTTTGACATCACTATTTTAAACAAAAATTTTATAAGTAGATTGTTTTAACATCTGCAATAAAATAAAATAAAATAAAATAAAAATTCTACCACAAAGAACATTTTTTTGAAATAGTGGTAGCAAAAGTAGAAAATTTTAGGAACGATGCAAACTCTGATAATGGGTTAAAAAGTATATTTAGAACATATTAAAATAATTAAAAAATATTTTAATAAACTTTTTTTAGTAATTTTACTATGTTTAAAAATTTGTATAATAACAGGGTTCGCAGTGTTATTAAATATTTCTACTTTTTGACATCACTATTTGAAACAAAAATTTTATAAGTAGATTGTTTTAACATCTGCAAAAAATAAATAAATAAATAAATAAAATAAATAAAATAAAAATTCTACCACAAAGAACATTTTTTTGAAATAGTGGTAGCAAAAGTAGAAAATTTTAGGAACGATGCAAACTCTGATAATGGGTTAGAAAGTATACTTAGAACATTAAGTTAAATAATTTGAAAAAATAATTTGAAAATATTTTAATACTTTTTTCAGTAATTTTACCATGTTTAAAAATTTGTATAATAACGGGGCTCGCAATGTTCTTAAATATTTCTACCTTTAATATCACTATTTTGAAACAAAAATCCTACAAGTAGATTGTTTTAACATCTGAAAAAAAAAAAAAAAAGGGTTCTACCACGAAGAATATTTTTTTGAAATAGTGGTAGCAAAAGTAGGAAATTTTAGGAACGCTGTAAGCTCTGATATTGGTTTAAAAAGTATACTTAGAACTAGAGATCGACCGAAATTTCGGTTTCGGTTTCGGTTTCGGCGCAAAATCGGAGTTTCGCCGAATATTCGTTTTCGGCGAAACTGCTGCCAAAATTTCGGCCTGACCGAAACTCGACCGAAACTATCTGTATTTCAAAATCTCGTACCTTCTTTCGGCAATTTTCAACTTTACTCATTGATATGAGTTGTATCGGCTCAAATGAGACACTGTTTATTGCTGTGAACTCCATTGTTTATCATTATCGGTCATGACTGATCCATGATGCGAGTGTAAATTATAAAGCAAGCAATGCATATATGACTAAACTTAAAAGACGTTTATCACGTGATCTTTAAAAGCTGAAAACTCAACAGTAATAGAAAATTTTTACTTTAAAACTCCAGATTGTTTCGAATGCTTTATGAGAAAGGTATTGTTAAAACATATGAATATTTACGAAATTTATTACAAAAGATATATCGAGGTATGTATACTTAAAATATTTTTTCAATAGATGAAATTCGTATAATTGGAAACTATTTCTGTCTTATTTCTAAATTAATTACGTTTTATTTTATATGAATAAAAATAGTTTTGGATAGAGGCACAGAGAGTCAACTTGGCACTGGAGATAAAATTTTCAAACAGGGGTGCCAATTCAATACTTTCTTAGGGAGGCAGGGAGTGGCAAAGCTTTTTTTTTTTGGGGGGGGGGGGGGTGAGTGGGCAAATATTTATTTTGATCTTATTGTGCACATCCTAAAAGAAAATTGACTACTGTTACATTTTTATTCACATATATATATATATATATATATATATATATATATATTTAAAATTAGCTAAAGTACAAAATAGTGTTAAACATGTCTCACTTTGAGAATATTGAAATGGAAAATAAAGTTTATAATTAATAATTTCTAGGCTAAAAATATTGTCTTAGTGCTAATTTTACTTTTTTAGCCAAATTGAACAAATTATTTTAGCTTTTGTGCCCTTTACTTAAACTTTTATTTACACAATTACTTTTACTTAACCAATACTTAACTCTATACTTAAACAACTTAAATGCAAAATATTAACGAACTGAAAATATGAATATATTTGTTGTGGTGTTTTGGGGTTCTTTCTAAAACACAATTTACTTAATTTAAAAAACAAGTATACCCTGATTAGCTCCACTGAAATCTGTTACCATGGAAAAGGGAGCAAATTATATTAAACTAATCAAAATATCAAAACTTTAAAAAAAACCGAATAAGTTTAAACAACATGATACTTTTGAATTCATAATTTTAAAATAATTCTAAATGTAGTAAAGGGCAACAGATTTCTAAATCAAGTAGCATACTGAAATGCGAAAGAACACCCAACTCCACTCCAACCCGATCAAGCTCAAAACTCCACACACATTAGATTAATAAAGATGTAATCATCATTCAATTTGGAAAAAGGAAGATAACCTGAAATTCCTCTAATATGAGGACCAAAAAGGGAAAGAGAGAAATTAATAAAATAAGGAAATGATGATACACTAAAATTTTAGAATAAACATGGAGATTCTGAACAAGATCAGATCGGTTAACCGAAAATCGTATAGTGGCATAAAATAACTGAATACTTTTTTTTTTTTTTTTACTTTTTTAAAATAAACATTTTGATGTTTATTTTCGAAAACAACATTACTGAGAGAGGAGAGTTAAAGCTAAAGTTAACATTTATGAAATTAAATTTAATATTACTGTTTCACTTATTAATCTATCCATCATTAAATCAAGATCAAAATTACGATTGGACAACACTGAGTAAACCTCAATTAATGTTCATTAAAACAATCAGTTATGAATTTTAAACTTAAGAAATTTCAAAGTCTTAATTTAGAAAAATTATAGCTTTCATGATTTTATTCTCACATACTGAAAAGTTAATCCTCACTAATGATTTTACTGTAAACATGTAAATACCAATTATTTAAGAACTACACAAAGAAAATAAACCCCTTTTCTTTCTTAAAAAACAAAAATTTTTATTTGAACAATGAAAGATTACCAAAGCTATTAAGTTCTCCAAAATTATAACATAATCACAATTTAAGGGTTAATTAGTTATACCTAAATTACTCATCATTTATCTTCAAAGTAAGTAACGTAATTCTTACAATTATTACACATCATAATTTAACAAGTTTATAGAGTTACTCGCTTAGTAAACAAATTAATTATTAATAGCACTTGGAAGTATACATATAATCACTCTCAGTGTTTTTTCAAATGGGCATATACATTACTTACTATTGGATATATATGTAATGAGAAGGATAAAAAGCTACTTACAACAAAGAATAACATGTTAAAACTGTCATCAATGGGCTATTATATTTTTGTTGGGGAGGTTTCTGTTAACCTTCATATGAGTTCACCATATAAATCATCATTATAAGCGGTGACAGGTTTCATCACAGTTGTGGGTTAGATCACTACTCCGCACATCTTATTAAGCTTCACTATCAGTCACCACGTCGTCAATTATTGGCTTTCGCATCTTGTCAGGAGGGGGGTTGTCCCACAATAGAGACCTTTACAGACAGATTTCACACTACCAGCATCAACTATTGGATTACTGAATTTTTACTACTGGGTTGACTGAGATGTAAATTTATTCTAAAATAACAATCATGTTAATTTGGAACGACACACTGACCACACGCTCAAATATTCGCAAGAGCATACTCGGCGTCACCGTATCAGAACTTCACTTAAGTCCTCTATCATGCTTTTCACGTATCTCTGATAATATCACTTCATTTCAACCGTTCCTCGCCGGACTCCTTTCTTTTTACAAGAATTTATTTTTTTCATTCAGTCGCATTCTACCGGTCACGAATTAATAATTATTTAAACACGAGAAACCACAGCAACAAGTGAAATGCTTCATTCCGACTGCCGTCATAAAACACGGGTGTTCGCATGCTATTCCCAGTGTTTCATCCTCCAACCAGCTCACGATCCAAACAACAAGTCAGTTTACGAGCCAAGTAATAATTCGTAAACATTCTCTCTCCCGCGCTGCTTACAAAAACTGGCCGGAACCACTCTGTCAAAGGGGGTACGGGAATGGAAACAATAGGAATGGACTAACCCTGGTGGCGGCACTGTGTCGCTCATTCCCTGCCGGCCGCTACATGGGGGAAGACAACCATGCTTCACCCCCATGGCGTGTGCTGAAGGGGGTCCCATGAGCTTATGTTTACCTGGGCGCCAGCCAGACGCTATGGACAAGTATTTCTTTTACTGCAGGTTGTAACACACAATGCTTAATTGCGTCCATAGTCTATTCACCAGACAACGTAATACCTCTTGAGGTGTACCCGCTTTCTTTTAGCCCAAGATAGACACAGTGTCACCAATCCCTGATTCCAAGCATGGGAAAGTGCATGGCTGTCTCCAAAATTGCCACCTGTGTGGTCTTTAACTGACAAACATCCCTCCTTGCTATTTATCTTTCGCATTTGAAAAACAGGAAGCTAAGCTAGACTATAAACGTTGAACTTACTTTGCAAAAAGAAAAAGAAAGAAGAAAAAATAAAAACTGATTTTATTATTATTATTACAATTACTTTTATTTATTTAAATTTTTATTAGAAACAGAAAAAAGAGTGCTTTTAAATAAATGTTGAGAGAGTGATTTAAGGTAATTAATGTAGATTAAAAAAAAAAATGGTTGAAACCAACCGTAACAAGATTGCTCCCCCCGGCTAATTAAAAAAAAAAATTTTTTGAAAAAACAAATCTTTTTTTTTTTGAAAGGCAGCTGGGTACCACATGGTATGCTGGGGCCTCAACACTGAAAAAACTGACCCACATACACAAATCATACAACGATCCGGGACGGGATCCAGATAATTCACCGCTGAAACACCACCCTAAAAGTATATTCCGGACATATACAACCAGAGCTCGCACATCCGTAGCAACCATTACCTAAAATACTACTTCAAACATTACTATAAAGGAGTATTACCACAAGAGGGACCATAAGGCTGATTTTACCACTAAAATGAAAAAGATACATTCTGCACCTGTAAAAAACACAAGTTCCACTTGGACTGTGAAACCTCACTTCCCTACTACTGCCATTCCTACGCATAACTGCATCCTACATGAAATTTCTGGCAACAGAACTGTAAACAATACATAAATTGAATTTTGAGAAAAAAAAATATACGCCGAAAAAGAAGGAAGTGCCCACAGATTAAGTTTCTTTACACTGCGTATATACATAAATTTGATAATTGGCATCACAATATATTACAACACTATATATTAATGTAAAAAGTACTAGTAATAATATAGTTATAACACTGTACATGTAATGCATTTTCTTGTTTAAAACACACATTAACTCTACCATACAAAAAAACACAAGAGCAACTGGTGAAACAAATAAAAAATATATACATATACGTACTGTAAGACACATATTATGGTATCACAGACCATGGTAGAGAGTTACGCACACATTTATAACATTTTTCTACATGAAGCTATGTTGTTTTTGAAAAAAGTCCAATGATTCGGTTCACTGTGCAGATTTTACAAATGCATTTACAAGTAATGTGCAGGGGAAAGAGTATCTCTGCCTCTGTGCTACTTACAGCAAAAGCAGTTTCGGGCTTTTGGGCACTACAGGGAAAACATTCCACAAAATAAAATAAAAAACAGGGGTGGTGACATATATCACCAGGAAGGAAAAACACACACTCCACCAAAAATAGGAAGTAAAATTAAGAAAATACTTAATTCTAGTAATTTAAGTCATACACAACCACATCCAGGTATGTACATGAGAACGTATGTACAAGAAAAAAGAAAAAGGGTCCACACTCCTTAAAGTTTAAGTTCAAATAAGACCACAAATTGCATAGTAAATAATAAATCTATCTAGTTAAAATGCAGAAATTAAAGTAAACACATACTTAAAAAGTTATGTATAGAACACAGATGCATAAAAAAAATAAAAACACAGAACAACTTCGGCAAGAGGGTATACCAAACATACCATCCTAAAAAAATGTTAAAGTAACGAAAATTACACTCGTTTTTTGCAAAAATACACCCAAAATCTACGAAAATGGGGTGCGGACGGGTATATACCACATAATCTACCATAAAACAGACAAAAACCTTAAGTATAAGCATAAAAAGGGTTAAAAATGCCTACATGAAAGTATCAAAACACAATCAAAACAAACCTTTAATACGCTAGAAAAACTAAGTTCCGTGTTAAAAATGCCAAAAAAAAAATAATTAAATATACATACACATTAACTAAACTATAAATAAATACAAATAAACAAAGTAAAATTGAATAAAACTGCCTGAATAACGAAAAAAGGTAGTTAGTATTTATAACTCGGACGGTCTCTTCTATCCCGTAGCGAATAGTCGGTTCTAGAAATCGATATTGAACGACTACTTCTATTCGATTTAGCAGCTGGACGAATCGATGGACGAGACCTGCGCGAATCGCTGTGCTCAGCAGTTGAACTGCTTTCTGCCGTGGCTGAATTTTTACCTACGCGCATTTCGCTGCCTTCTGCCGTTGCTAAATTTTTATTTACGCACATCTCGTTATTCTCTGGCGCTGCTAAAGTATACCTTTCGTTGCTTTCCGTCGTCGCTACCTCCGGAGACACGGGAGATGGGGAACAGGGAGTTATGATTTCAGTCGCGTCGCTGTCTGTTTCTTCCACTTCCGGCGTTTCGTTATTGTTGACGTTCACTACTGCTGGTGCGCGGTTACTATCATATGGTGCCCAGGGAATGAATCGGTTGCGTTTACACCTGCGTACAGGAGGAGAATCGCGCGGTTGGTGTGGTGAATCGATGGTGACGTTTTCAGTCGATCCCAGGCCAATTGTTTGTTTTGGTTCACTGGACCAGATGGGAAGTCTGTCTTTGAAAGAAGACAACCTGTCAACATGGACAACCTGACAATTTTTTGGATTAGCAACTAGCGCTAGTTTAAAATTAACTTCATTTAGCTTCTCAATTATAGTAAAAGGACCATTATTTTGCTTGCTTAATTTTTTTGTATTACCAGGGCGACTGTGGGTGTAAATAACCACACAAGATCTCCTATTTTAAAATTTTTATCAACAGCTGTCTTTTCACGGTATTTTTCCTGCTGCTCAGAAACTTTAATTAAATTACTATGTACTTCAGTGTATACTTTTTGAAGAGCTGGGATTAAGAGTTCGCAAAAAGAGGGTGCATCATTATAATTAAAAGAAGGTGGTTGAGAAAAGAGATTATATGGTAGATTCATATTTCTGCCATACATAACTGCAGCTGGGCTAAGTTTAGTTGAAGAGTGGACAGCTGAACGCATAGCTAGTAGTGCAAATTTGAGTTTAGTGTCCCAGTCAGATTGATTTTGATTGACTATGTGACAAAGTGCATTTTTAAGAGTACGATTCTGTCTCTCCACTTGCGAGTTGCCAGCCGGGTGATAAGATGAGGTCTTAATATGTTTAATACCAAACATTTTATACACGTGTTCAATCGCATCTGAAATTAGATTCTTCGCGTTGTCCGTCGTAATAAAACAGGGTGCTCCGTAGCGTGAGATGAAGTCAGCTAAAGTGTCCGCAATGACATCTGAAGTGGTTGAACTAACCGCATATGCTTCTGGCCACTTAGTAAATGAATCTATATATGCGACAATATACTTATTTCCCGAAAAAGTTTGCGGTAAGGGTCCAATGAGATCCAAATGAACCTTGTTCATGGGAAACTGGGGGGTCGGCATACGTTGCAGAGGGGCGAGCTGGTTCGCTCTATAAGCTCTCTTCTGCTGGCAACTAATACATGACTCCACTAGATGCTTGACATCTGATGACATTCCTGGCCAATAGAAGTGCTCACGAATGCGATCAATGGTCTTTTGAAAGGCTTGATGGCAAGCCGCTAGGGACTCATGTGTTAGTGCAAAAACTTGAGTAACCAATTCTTTTGGCACGACTAACTTTACAGATTTATTCAAAATAGCTGACTCCCTTGTATCCTCACAAACTAAAATGTCATCTCTAAAAAAAAATTTCATGTATTTAGGAGCAATTTCTACACCTTCGTCTAGTTTTCTTGCAATCTCGCAGCATTTCTTGTCTGATTTTTGCAATTCACCAATTTTTTCAAGTAGATTGCAATGAGGCATAAAAGTAACTTCCTTTTCGACTTGTATACAAAAATTACAATTAACAGTATCATTGGAGTTATCATTGTTGAGATACCTCGAAAGGAAATCTGCGACACTGTTACACTTACCTTTAACAAACTTGATTGTAAAATTAAAGTCTGAGAGAGTGCAGATCCATTTAGCCATACGAGATGTAGGGTCGTGAATTTTTAACATAAATGTTAGAGGCGCATGGTCTGTATAGATGAAAAAATGGGTATTAGCAATGTAACATTTAAAGTGGGCAGTTGCCCAAACTAAAGCTAGTAATTCCCTTTCAGTGGTGGAGTAGCGGGTCTCAGCATCTTTCAACACTGTAAAAAAAAACGGAAGAAAAAACTGCAAAAAAGGCTGTTAATATTTCACCTAGCAGTCAAACACAGCTCTTTCGTTAATTTACAGTGATTACAGCTGTATAGATAGCGACATCTGTCGGCGTTGTTGTCATTATCTCAAACGAGGGGAATAAACACATTTAGGTCAGCGGCAGGTGCAGTCCAATAATGAAGTGACGCTTCGATTCTACGAGAAATGAAAGTTGTAACAATTACACCTGATAATGGATTACAAACATATTTCAAAGAGTAAAAGTAAGTTTTATCTTTGTTTTCTTATATTATTGTTTTAATAATATCATATAAATTCTGTTATATATTTATACGATACTAATTTTGTTTTTAAACCACGTGTATATCACGGCAGGAACTTTCACGTCATTTGTCTAAAATAAATATTTTGTTTTAAATCGTAAAAATAGATGATTTTGCTTAGGGGATGTTGTTTTGTTGGGGGGGGGGGATGTTGGGGATGTTGATTTAGTTATGTTGTTTTTTACTTTACCTCAGTATTTTCTTCTAGAACTTTGTTATTATTACGTATAATTTGAGTTTAAGTATCACAGGGAAACTTTATGCAAGCATTTTTTTTTTTTTAAACAAGATCCCTGTTTTTAGCTAACCTCAGTATGTTCTTCTAGAACTTTGTTATTATTACGTATAATTTGAGTTTAAGTATCACAGGGAAACTTTATGCAAGCATTTTTTTTTTTAAACAAGATCCCTGTTTTTAGCTAACCTCAGTATGTTCTTCTAGAACTTTGTTATTATTACGTATAATTTGAGTTTAAGTATCACAGGGAAACTTTATGCAAGCATTTTTTTTTTTTTTTTTAAACAAGATCCCTGTTTTTAGCTAACCTCAGTATGTTCTTCTAGAACTTTGTTATTATTACGTATAATTTGAGTTTAAGTATCACAGGGAAACTTTATGCAAGCATTTTTTTTTTTTTTTTTTAAACAAGATCCCTGTTTTTAGCTAACCTCAGTATGTTCTTCTAGAACTTTGCTATTATTACGTATAATTTGAGTTTAAGTATCACAGGGAAACTTTATGCAAGCATTTTTTTTTTTTTTTTTTAAACAAGATCCCTGTTTTTAGCTATGCCTTATTACGCTATTATATATTTTTCAAAACTCCAGTTCATGCGTTCGCATTCGAATATACTTTCTAAATCCTATAAATATTTTACCAGCTACAGTTTTCGGTTCACTTTGGACAGTAATTTAAGTATTTTTATTTATTTAATATATTTAGCCGATATTTCGAACAGTGATTTATTTTCCATTTTGAAATCATTTATTATGAGTAATCTGGATGCACTATTTTATCAATTCCTAAAATATTCCTTGTTTGTTTACTGTCGCAGCAGTAATTTGCAGCAACTCGTTTAATGTTTTTGTCCATTATCTATTTATTTTTTAAGCTTAATTTTAAAGTTTTTATGTGAACAGATTTTTTTTATTATTATTTTATTCTACGTTTCTTGAACTCATAAGTGTTTTTTTTTTCTCCCCGTGTTCATTTTTCAATCAGACCTGATATTTATGGAATTAAATGTAAACTTATAAAATTATCTTAGCATAAAATAAGTTTTTTATCAATATAAATTTTCCATATCAGCAAGTTGCGTACAATAAGGTCTTGTTATTAATTATATATGAATGATAGTTTAAATATCAGAAAGTTTTGCATGTTCGTGTTGAGGGGTGGAGGAAATAATGGCTACATTGAATAAACAAAAATATTTAAATAGATACAAAAAATAACCCTAAATTTGTTGGAGGAAAAAATATATATATATGCATGATTTAAATTAGTGGGTATTTTCAAATACAAACAAAGTCCTGTAAAGAAATACTGAATAATTAATTAAAAGCTAGATAAAGTAAAATCTTCCTTTGTTATGATTTATTGAAAAAACATTTTATCTCTATAGGCAAATGACTAAAATTTTTGTGGGTGATATACTTGACCAAAAACCGAAATTTGTATCGTATATATGTATAACAGAATCTATTATATAATAATGATATTAAAATAATGATATAAGTAAACAAAAAGGTAATACTTAGTGCCCAAAGTCTTTGAAATATGTCTCAGGTTAAAATAAGAAAAAAAAAAAAAACAATACACGGAGAGGGAGGGGGGGGGGGGTAAAATATCAACAACAAATGCTATAAGTTTTACAGTGATTCTGTTAAAATTGCATTAAAATTAACAGCAAAAACGGCTGTAAAATTAACAAATCTGCTGTAAAATAAAAAAAACTGAACTGCTGTAAAATTAACCGCAAAAAATGCTGTGAATTTACAAAAGTGCTGTTTATCCATGAAAAACAAAACTGCTGTAAATTCACAGCAAAATATGCTGGCACCCATATTGCCAGCATTTTTTGCTGTAAAAATACTGTGATTTTTTTACAGTGAATTTTCTGCTGGCAAAGGCAACAGGATGGAGCATGTTATTTTCATCTAATTGTGATAACACTGCCCCTAATGCTTCGCCACTGGCATCACTATATAAGGGGAATTCTTTCTCAAAATCAGGGAGTGCAAGACATGGTTTTGAAATAAGAGCCATTTTAAGGTCTTCAAATTCTTTCTGTGCATCTTCATTCCACGAAAATTTTCCTGTCTCTTTAGTTAGATTGATTAAATTTTTGGCCCTCTTAGTAAAATCTGGTATAAATCTCCTATAAAAAGATAGAGTTCCAATAAAGGATCTAACAGCTTTTCGGGTAGTTGGAGGTTTGAAATTTTCAATTACCGCAATGTTTTTATTAATAGGTGACACTTGGCCACTACAAATCTCAAAACCTAGATATTGTATTTTATTCGAAAGGAAAGTACATTTACTGGGCTTAAGTTTCAATTTATGCAGTCTTAACCTATCAAAGACCATGTTAAGCTTTTCAAAATGCGAATTAACATCACAGGAGGCAATTACAATGTCGTCGATATAAACAAGAATTCCAAGATTGCCTAAATCACCGAAAATAGCATTCATAAGTCTCTGGAAACTGTTACCTGAATTTGAGAGCCCAAAACAGTTACGGGTCCACTCAAAAAGTCCCTTGTGGGTGATTATAGCAGTTTTATGCCTATCCTCTGGGCGAATAACCTGCTGAAAAAAACCACTAGTTAGATCTAGCGTTGAAAAAAATTTAGCCCCACTTAAAGCATCAACAGAGTCGGTGATGTTAGGTATTGGATAAGCATCTTTAACAAGATTTTTATTTAATCTTCTGTAGTCAACAGCAAGTCGATAGGAACCGTCTGATTTCCGAACCAGAATAACCGGAGAAGCAAATTCAGACATGGAAGGGGAAATTATGTCCGCCTGTAATAAAGTATTAAGTTGGTCTTCCATTTCTTGACGTAGTTTGTAGGGGACTCTATAAGCTTTGCCTTTTACTGGTTTATTTGAAGTTAAGTTAATTTCATGAGGGATTGTATCACAGCCGGGTAAATCTAAGACCGATGCTGCAAATACATCTTTGTTTTTGTCTAGAAAATTTTGCATTTTAAGTTTTAATGGGGGTTCTAAATGATCTAAATTAATTTCAGAGCTCCAAGTGAGATCAGCGTGATCAAAGTCACCAATTGGAGGGGCCAAATTTACATTACAAGTAAGGTTATTTTTAGTTACGGGTACATTTGACTTGTCTACACATTTTTGAATTTTGGCAACAAAGGTTCCTTTATTTAAATGAATACTATTGTCTGAAAAATTTGCAAATGAGATATATAGGCCATGTTCTTTAGTGCAAATGGCTCTGGAGGTAAGGAGACCTTGATTTAAATTTTTCGCCAAAGGTTCTAACATAACAATATCATTTTCCTTAATAAAATTTTCCTTATAACTTTTGACCTGGGCTAACATTTTTGACTGCGGGGGAATTGAAATTTTACTACATAACACAGCGAAACTTATACTTTTATTTTTATTGGTTCTATCACTACTGCTATCTTCATTGCTCTCCTCCTCGACTTCAGGTACCTTATCCTCTATATTTACCAAATCTTCATTTTTATCAATATTACAAATTTCAGTAGTATCTTCAGCTAAATTACCCTGGGTTACCTGACTCGCTGCTGATAGATTATTGTCGACATTTTGAATACTTGAAAAATTTGCAGTATTATTACCCTCAGAGCTACCGCCTGATATTGTTTGCATGCAAAAGTTCTGCGCAACATTTTTAACTTCCTTATCTGACTCAGTTTGAATGATTATCTCAACATCTTTTCCCATATTACTCAACTGCGGGTCCTGAACTACCATATCTTCACTACTATGATTCCCATTTTCAACACTGACTGAGTCATGAACATTAATACATGCAAAACTTTCAGGGGGGCTATCGGCATTACTACTTTTTGAATTCTCCTCTACTTTGTTGACACATTTTATATTTACAGAATTATTTTTAACAATATCATTATTCACACAATTATTATTCGAATTTACACTATATACAGAATTAGAAATATTTACAGAATTAGTAGCAAGACAAGTATTAGACTCTGAAGTATTACTTGGGGTTTCTACGCTTTGTTTACTTTGGCCTGTTGCTGGCACTTTAAGAGCGACAGCATTTGTATCACAATTTATACTTGCCCGGTACTCTTTCAAAAATGGCATTCCCAAAATCATATTAAATTCCTCTGCTAATTTACCTTCCACTACATAGAATTCAGCTTGACATTGAACATTATCAAAAACAAATTTTAAAAATACTTTCTTATTTAGGTGAACTTTCTCACCGTTGACAGTCATAATGGGGATATTGCAATTCTCCGTTTCAAAATTCTCTAAATAGTTACAATCAGTACCACTCAGGAGATTAATTGCAGAACCCGTGTCACATAATGCATTCAGGCAAACTTTATTTATGTAAATTCTTGCAGTTGGTAATGTATATGATTGGGGGTGAAAAACGCTATATACAGCTGGCGGGTCCAGGGGCCTGTGGGGGATCGAGTTGACCACATCTGATCCGGCCACTAATAGTTTAAAGGTTCATTTCCATTGTTAGCTACTGGGGTGTTATTTACCGCCTGCTCTTCATTTCTGTTCGCAGCTGTATTCCTACTGTTTTGGTAATAACCACCTCTTCTTCCCCTGTATCCGCCTCGCTGATTGTGGTTCCCTCTAGGATCTTCACCTCCGTTTCTATAATTTTGCCCACGGCTCCTGAAATTTTGACCACCTCCCCTTCTAAAATTATATTCGACAAAATTTAGTGGACAATCTCTGGCATAGTGGCCTTGTACGGAACACCTATAGCAGGTTACGGGTCTTACTTCCTGGTTTTTCTTCTGTACATCCCGAGCCCTAAGATCAACTAAACTGTCTATCTTTGCTGCTAAAACATCAATTTGTGATTTCAGCTGGTCTATCTCCTTCTTTTGTGAGCTATCTTGCTGAAAAACTGCAGCACAGGGTAGGTTTTGGGTCAAATTTTGGTTGAGAATTTCCTCGCGGTGGTTGTAAAAAGGGTTAATGCTTCTATAAGCTTTTTCTTCAAGAAGCGCAATTTTGAGAACTTCTTCTGGGGATTGTGGATTTCTCGCAATTACCCCCTTTCGCACTTCTGGTGTAAGATTGCTCAAAAGCATGGAGTGGAGTAGAGCCGTTCGGCTTTTATCGACTACTTCACCCTGGATACCTTCAATTACAAGGGCTCTTAATGACATATCATATGCCTTGTCATAAAACTCCTGAACACTCATATTGGGTGGCTGTTTAAAATTTAAAAAATGACTGAGGGCAACATCTGGTGTGGCCTGTGAAGTATAGCTCTCTTTTAGTATTTTCAATAACTCATCAGAAGTTTTTGCTTTGTGAATTTTTATCCGCCTAGATGCAGCTCCTGAAAGTCTAGCAAGTAAAACAAACTTCTTTTCCTCCTCAGTCCAGTCGAATAATTTTTAAAAACTCAAATTTCTCAGAAAAATCTGAGAAGCAGACTGAGCTGGCCTCTCCATTGAATGGGGGAATGTTAGACAAATTGTCCACTAATGCATTTTTTCGCTGAATAGTGGCAATTGCCTCTGAATGTTTATCAGCCATGGTTAGAGTTAGAAAATGACAAACAGACCCAGAAAAAAAAGGGGGAAATTGGGGGGAGCAACTTAAAAATGGGATAAAGAGAGGAAAAGAAAAAACCCTTACAAATACATAAAACTTAAGTATAGGATTATGATTTTAGTAAATGAGGTAAAGTTATGCATACGAAACATAATTTTGACTGGGAATTGTAACTAATAGCACAGAGAGAGAGCCTAGACCTCTTTTTACACTTGAACATATAAATAAAATTTTAATTGCGAAAACACCCAGTTGCTCTTTGATATATAAATACATACAAGTAAACAATAATAAATAACCCAGAGACCGATTTGTTACGACTCCATTTGTTGTGGTGTTTTGGGGTTCTTTCTAAAACACAATTTACTTAATTTAAAAAACAAGTATACCCTGATTAGCTCCACTGAAATCTGTTGCCATGGAAAAGGGAGCAAATTATATTAAACTAATCAAAATATCAAAACTTAAAAAAAACCCGAATAAGTTTAAACAACATGATACTTTTGAATTCATAATTTTAAAATAATTCTAAATGTAGTAAAGGGCAACAGATTTCTAAATCAAGTAGCATACTCAAATGCGAAAGAACACCCAACTCCACTCCAACCCGATCAAGCTCAAAACTCCACACACATTAGATTAATAAAGATGTAATCATCATTCAATTTGGAAAAAGGAAGATAACCTGAAATTCCTCTAATATGAGGACCAAAAAGGGAAGGAGAGAAATTAATAAAATAAGGAAATGATGATACACTAAAATTTTAGAATAAACGTGGAGATTCTGAACAAGATCAGATCGGTTAACCGAAAATCGTATAGTGGCAAAAAATAACTGAATACTTTTTTTTTTTTTTTACTTTTTTAAAATAAACATTTTGATGTTTATTTTCGAAAACAACATTACTGAGAGAGGAGAGTTAAAGCTAAAGTTAACATTTATGAAATTAAATTTAATATTACTGTTTCACTTATTAATCTATCCATCATTAAATCAAGATCAAAATTACGATTGGACAACACTGAGTAAACCTCAATTAATGTTCATTAAAACAATCAGTTATGAATTTTAAACTTAAGAAATTTCAGTCTTAATTTAGAAAAATTATAGCTTTCATGATTTTATTCTCACATACTGAAAAGTTAATCCTCACTAATGATTTTACTGTAAACATGTAAATACCAATTATTTAAGAACTACACAAAGAAAATAAACCCATTTTCTTTCTTAAAAAACAAAAATTTTTATTTGAACAATGAAAGATTACCAAAGCTATTAAGTTCTCCAAAATTATAACATAATCACAATTTAAGGGTTAATTAGTTATACCTAAATTACTCATCATTTATCTTCAAAGTAAGTAACGTAATTCTTACAATTATTACACATCATAATTTAACAAGTTTATAGAGTTACTCGCTTAGTAAACAAATTAATTATTAATAGCACTTGGAAGTATACATATAATCACTCTCAGTGTTTCTTCAAATGGGCATATACATTACTTACTATTGGATATATATGTAATGAGAAGGATAAAAAGCTACTTACAACAAAGAATAACATGTTAAAACTGTCATCAATGGGCTATTATATTTTTGTTGGGGAGGTTTCTGTTAACCTTCATATGAGTTCACCATATAAATCATCATTATAAGCGGTGACAGGTTTCATCACAGTTGTGGGTTAGATCACTACTCCGCACATCTTATTAAGCTTCACTATCAGTCACCACGTCGTCAATTATTGGCTTTCGCATCTTGTCAGGAGGGGGGTTGTCCCACAATAGAGACCTTTACAGTCAGATTTCACACTACCAGCATCAACTATTGGATTACTGAATTTTTACTACTGGGTTGACTGAGATGTAAATTTATTCTAAAATAACAATCATGTTAATTTGGAACGACACACTGACCACACGCTCAAATATTCGCAAGAGCATACTCGGCGTCACCGTATCAGAACTTCACTTAAGTCCTCTATCATGCTTTTCACGTATCTCTGATAATATCACTTCATTTCAACCATTCCTCGCCGGACTCCTTTCTTTTTACAAGAATTTATTTTTTTCATTCAGTCGCATTCTACCGGTCACGAATTAATAATTATTTAAACACGAGAAACCACAGCAACAAGTGAAATGCTTCATTCCGACTGCCGTCATAAAACACGGGTGTTCGCATGCTATTCCCAGTGTTTCATCCTCCAACCAGCTCACGATCCAAACAACAAGTCAGTTTACGAGCCAAGTAATAATTCGTAAACATTCTCTCTCCCGCGCTGCTTACAAAAACTGGCCGGAACCACTCTGTCAAAGGGGGTACGGGAATGGAAACAATAGGAATGGACTAACCCTGGTGGCGGCACTGTGTCGCTCATTCCCTGCCGGCCGCTACATGGGGGAAGACAACCATGCTTCACCTCCATGGCGTGTGCTGAAGGGGGTCCCATGAGCTTATGTTTACCTGGGCGCCAGCCAGACGCTATGGACAAGTATTTCTTTTACTGCAGGTTGTAACACACAATGCTTAATTGCGTCCATAGTCTATTCACCAGACAACGTAATACCTCTTGGGGTGTACTCGCTTTCTTTTAGCCCAAGATAGACACAGTGTCACCAATCCCTAATTCCAAGCATGGGAAAGTGCATGGCTGTCTCCAAAATTGCCACCTGTGTGGTCTTTAACTGACAAACATCCCTCCTTGCTATTTATCTTTCGCATTTGAAAAACAGGAAGCTAAGCTAGACTATAAACGTTGAACTTACTTTGCAAAAAGAAAAAGAAAGAAGAAAAAATAAAAACTGATTTTATTATTATTATTACAATTACTTTTATTTATTTAAATTTTTATTAGAAACAGAAAAAAGAGTGCTTTTAAATAAATGTTGAGAGAGTGATTTAAGGTAATTAATGTAGATTAAAAAAAAAAAAAAAAAAAAAAAAAAATGGTTGAAACCAACCGTAACATATTTAAAAATTAAATATTCATTATTGAATTTGTTTTACATTATTTAACTGCATTGTTAATTAATTATTGATAAATGCCTATAATTATTGATTGTTATAAAATAATAAAATATAAAAGTTGTATTATTCATGTTCCATTTTTGTTTGAAACTTATACACACACATACATATGTATGTGAGTTTGTTAGAAATGTGGTTTAATACAAGCATAATTAATAAATAAATTAGTAACGTAATTAGTTATTATTAATTAATTATTAATTATTTGTTATGAATTAATTAATAAATTAATAATTGTATGCAGCTACGTATGTATTAATCAGTTTTTAAATTTTTTGAAACTTTCGGTTTCGGTTTCGGTTTCGGCCGAAAGTGTGCAGATCACCGAAATTCGGTTTAGGTTTCGGTTTCGGTCTTAAAACCTGTTTCGGTCGATCTCTACTTAGAACATATTAAAATAATTTGAAAATATTTTAATACTTTTTTTTAGTAATTTTGCCATGTTTAAAAATATGTATAATAACAGGGCTCGCAGTGTTCTTAAATATTTCTATATTTGATGTCACTATTTTAAAACAAAAATCTTACTAGTAGATTTTTTTAACGTCTTCAAAAAAAAAAAAATAAATAAATAAAATGAAATAAAATAATAAATAAACAAAAATCTACCACAAAGAATATTTTTTTGAAATAGTGCTAGCAAAAGTAGAAACTTTTGGCAAAGCTGCGAGCCCTGATAATAAGTTAAAAAGTAATACATTGTATTCCGAAATTTTGGATTGCAGCCGCACAAGCAACATTATGATGAACTGAATGAGGGAGTTAAATAAGTGTGTCATACAATCAAGACTCAGATAATCGTCATTTTGCTGTAATTATCAGTACAATCAATTGCACTTAATAATCAATTCTGCAGATGCTACATCAGTGCGCAAGACTTACCAATAAACTATAATTTTTATCTGGAACATCAGATAAAGTATGAGTAAAGTTCTAAGATTTTTCGAAAAGTTCGAGAACTTTTTTTGAAGTTGAAGTTATGCGGAATTTTCGAACATTTTCATCATCTTCATTTTCGTACAATTGCATTTTGTTACAAACACGATGTCCCCTTTGTGTTTCACCAAATGTTTTCTGATTCTATTCTGATAAATACTTAATAGCGTTTTCTTAAAATATGGCATAACACAAGTTATCATGCTTGAGTAGTGTTTCAGCCTTTAAATTATCGTTATTGAGCAGGTTCGTTAGGAAAATTACTGTAATAAGAAGATTTGAAAACTTATTATTCTTAACGAGATATTGTTGCTGACACAGACTTTGTTGTTTAATCGTTATAGAAAAGTCACGCTATAAATGGGATCATCTTTATTTCTTCTGCATTTAATAATGAAATTTCTAAATTCTACCTAATGCACTCGGTGGTCGCTGTAATCATTCCCATTGTTCTACAGGTAAAGATCGTTATAGTAAAAGATCGTTATACTGGAAGTTTAAAAATATGTTTATATTCTTATTAATTATGTCGGAATTTTTTTTTTTAAAGAAGGAGAACTTTTTGTAGGTATTCATATTAAACTATTGGTTGCTTGTTAACAATGTTAAGACTTTTTAATTTATATTAGTAATCTATAATATACAATATATTATAGCTTTATATCACGAATTTTACTTTATTTCATTGTGAATTCATTTACATAACTGTAAATAATTTACAATAACAGCAAAAAATTCTGGTCTATACAAATATAAATTGTCTACTTAAAAAAAAAAAAAAAAAAAACAATTTTCCATTAAATATTTAAACATGCAGAGTTTCAAAGTTAAAACTGCACTTATATGCTACAAAACATATATTTAATTTATATTTTTCGCAAATTTCAATGATTATACATATTTTTTTAATTGTAGTTCAAGTGTAATTGATAAACATTTTCGCTGCGAAAAATAGGTCCAAATGGGATTCGAACAGAAAAATCTCGAATCCAGCGCACTACTGACTAGGCTACGAAAACGCTTGCCAAAGGAAGAAAATTATCCGATAATAAACTGTAACGTAATCTTTGAGACCTTTTTTATTAAGACCCCCCCGGGATATTGCGCTTTAGGGCTTTCATATATTTATATACTAACTATATTCTATCGATACACAAACGTTCACCGTATTCTGTGACGCCGACCTCGGAACCTCTCCTTGTTAGTGAATATTAAGTATCATACTATTCCGTCGTGTGTTTATACTTAGCGAAAATTTTGTCATGTATCGATAAGAATAGAATACAAACATAAGCAGGTTTCATTTAATAACCGTTAACCCGTAGACACATTCCATTAACCCGTTAACGCTCAACTTACTTTAAACTTTGAATTTAAGCGAAATTTTTTAGGGCAAGTTTTGAATGTCAAAAAATAAATTTTGTCTCATTTCCATATGCAGAATTGCGTTGTCCTACAGTTAGGAAGATAAAACGGTTGTGTAATCCAATCATGAAGTTCCAATTTTAGCCTTTTGCTGCTGATAGCAACATTACTCCCATGTTTTTGTCAAAGTTAAATAGCACATTCATGTTTTAAAACTAGAATCTATTCCGGTTCCCAGTAGAATGCAGGAGTGAGTAGAAATGCTGGGGTACGCACACGTCCACAACAGAATCAATAAGACGCGTTATCTGGATATACCGGGAAGAAAGGGACTGTCCTTTTTAAAAGACGCTGGACGTTAACAGGTTAAAGATAGTTATATTTTTTTTTATCTAATTTTGACATCATATTTGGAAAATTTTACCCTAAGATACCAAACTTTAAGTCATTCGGTCAAGCAGTTGAGGAATCATGCAGATTTAAAGTTTGGAACTCCTAATAATAAATTCATTTTTAATAGTTCTAAAACCAACTGCAATGTGTGTAGTTTTTTAAGTATAACTCAAAAACTACTTGACGGAATGATCTGTAGTTTTGGATTCGCATATTTGAAGCTTCTAGAAAACTATTTCTGTTAAAAATTTTATAAGTTACAGTACATATTTTTTTTGAATATTTATTTCATATTTTATATATTTTGTAATTAATATTCGAAAGCAATACGTATTGTAACCTATAAAAATTTCAACAGAAATGGATTTCTTGTCTGTCCGTTTTTACTGCTGGAATGCTCCGAAATTTCATAAAACTCAAAGTGTCATAGCTCGGTGAATTTTGGTCATAGAAGAATGTAATGTTCACTCTTGTACTTTTCAGAGCATTAGAGAATTTTTTTCTAAATATAACTTATAGGACTCAGGTACAGTATATAAATTAAAAAGCGTAAGTTTTTTTTTTTTTTTTTTTTTTTTTTTTTTTTAATTAGAGGCAGAATAATTTCGCCCACTAGTTTAACACAATCTTGATTTTTACTTTATTTTGGACACTTTTGCAATTTACATTTCTTAGTTATCTCCAACAAGTAAAAAATGAAAGCGCGTTTCGATCTTTTTGGAGCACTCTGTATAATAATAATAATAATAATAATGACATTTATTACAATGCAGTGCTTAAAAAGAGGGAACAAAATAGAGGACGATACACTAAACCCAAATTAGCAGCTTGTTATATATATATATATATATATATATATATATATATATATATATATATATATATATATTATTTATAAATATTGTTAATTTTGTTCTTTTTTAACACAAAGATAACCATGTGAATCAACTTCCTATTTATACATTTTAGGAATTATGTTGTTATTTATACATTCCAAAGAACCTATTTATACTATCTTATACATTTGATAAAAGCAGTAATTGTGAAAAAAAAAAAAAAAAAAAAAAGATATACGAATACACGAATAAAATATATACATGCATTAAAATTGTTTTAAAAAATATTAAGAACAAATGTTATAAAATAATAGTTTAATGCGACAAACTGTTGATGAATCAAATAGCTATTTTGAAAGCTAACTTCATTTACATTTTGAATCACAATTTAAATATTTAAATACAGGATCGATAAAAGTTTTTGTGTTTTTTTTTTCTTTTTTTTACTGTATGTTTAGAAAGTTTTTAAACTTTTTCTTTCAATCCTTAATATTAGCAGGAGTTCCAATAAGCATTTTCTGTAATTATTGGTCATTGATTAAATTCAGAAATTTTGAGAATTCTGCTGCAGAGAAAATTATTCTGAATTATGTCCTATTTACTGTCCTTCAAAATGTATAACTTTGTGTGTCTGTGTGTGTGTACGTGTGTGTGTGTGTGTTTGTTTTAAAAATATTTGTGAATTTAAAATAAATCTTCAAGCTATTAAAACCCTCTGACAGTCAAGTCCGGATATCACGTTCACTGAGCTGCAATTTCCGCTGCAATACATGTGTTATTTAAATTCATGTAATTTTACAGATTTAAAAAAGTTTCATAAAATTAAGTAATGTTGGTACTCCAAATGTTCATCTACATATATATAATTTTGTAAAACACGTTGGAATAATTATATCTTAAAGCATTTAAAATATTAAGAGAAAACAACATTGCAATTTTTCCCTTTTTGGTTGAAGTCAGGTTAAATAAATAAATTTCTCAAAGCTTAAGTCTGCAATTTAATATCTTCTTACTTTACTATAACATTTATATATTTTAAAAGAAAAAGAAAAAGAAAACGATTTGTATGCAAAAAGCTACTTCGGTACACAATGTTGATATCGTCTCCCTAGCAATTATCATGACCTATTTTCATTATGTTGCGCAACTAAACATAAAATTTTCAACAACAAAAAAACTTAAAATATTTATATTTATATTTATATATATATTTATACACATAACTTATACGTAATATTAAATACTTACTTGCTAAAATATCCTTTGCATTTGATTATTTCTTCCTTTTCTCTTGGAATTCTTTTAGCTAAGGTGTGTTTCTAAAGTCTGAATTAGTATCGATTTTATGCTTATCGCATAGATAAACGTTTCGCCTGAGTACAGACCACCTTTGGTCTTTCACTTTGTGACAAAAAGCTTAAAGCTCTCAAATCCAATCTCTCAAGATATCTAATTCATTTAATGAAATTATATCTATCCCTACATTCTTAAAATTTTCAGATATTTCTATTTCAATTTCGAAGGTATTGTGCAGTGATGCAACTTCATCTTTTTATGTAAAAGTGACGTTACTGTGCAACTTTTGTGACTTGTAGTGATGTAGATACGACGCTAATCTTTCCTTTTACTTACCCATCATACGTAGTATAGGGTAAGTCTTGTAATCGTTTTGAAAATCGAAAAAAATGTTTGACGGATTTACACGTTTCAGACACTGGAGATTCTGAAAAAAAAATTTTTAGAAAAAAAATTTTTGCCGTCCGCCTGTCTGTGTGTCTGTCTGTAAACGCTCTATCTCCCGAACAAATTGAGATAGAGACTTGAAATTTTGTATGTACTTAGTATGTAATAACGGGAAAAAGCTTATTGAATTTCAGTAACCTCGATTATCCGGAACTGTTTTTTTCGGACTCTCAAAATATTCGTTCTGATAAAAGGTATATAAAAATTTTTGAAATTGTTTATTTTAAGGAGTAAATATAAAAGACAATACAAAAACATAAATTTTGCGTAAAGAATGAAGTTGATCGGATAATTAGTTGCCGAGATATTTGTAATCCTATTTCCCACACTCTTCGATTTTTCATGACCCTGTATTTCATTCAAATTTCAATTCAAAGATATATTTTAACTGTAAATGAGACGTTATTCCGACGCAGTAAATCGTTAGTTAATATAATTATCAGTTTTGGTGTTATAAGGATGTTTCTTTTACGCAATTCAGTAACAGAGCATTTAAAGTTTATGATGTCATCAAGCCACGATTTTATTCGAATTGCAATGCATTTTATAAAATAGTTTACACATGTTTTATTTTCATATTTTATATTATGCATATCCATGATGGGTAAGTATTACGGTGGCCCCCAACGACTAGTTTAACACTTTCCAACATAGCTGAAAGGTGTTTGTGACTTCGTTTTATCTGGCCGCCTGTCTCTCTGTCTGGCCATCTGCCCGTATTCTTATTCTTGTAAATATACTCGGATTGCCATGAAATTTTTATATGTTATTGTGGTTTACTATAAAATGTTCGCTACTGAAAATGAAGTGCATAGCAGTTGTAGTTCGTTTACAGGGACACACAAAAGAATTCCGTCACATTATGGTCTATCGGAGTAAAAAGAACATTTCCGGTGCATTTTAATGATGTTACAATAATTGAAACCTAATAACATTGATATCCGTCACTGAGATGGGACACAACAGGTTTTCTGTGGAGTTATTATCGAAAAAAAAAAAGATACTGATAACGATATTATCAGGAGGGGGGAGGGGGTTCAAAATTAAAAAAGTTGATAATTCTATGCTTCTATTTTTCACCACTTGAGTTAGCAAGAGTGCTTGGATTATAAACATTTGATTTTCCTTCTAATGTACAATGGGTCTGATAGGCGATAAAACTTATAACCATTTTATAGTTAAAGTTTATAGCTAGTATTAGAAAAAAGTACAGTAGGGGAGGGGAAAATCACACTTCATACACGCAGGTTTAAGAAATGCATTTTTTATTACCTCATCTTGTTGGTAATGACCGAGTGTGAGTTCTTCCTATATCTAACTAATTCACCAGATTTGACTCCACCTGACTTTTTCTTGTTGTTTACCTCAAGTAGAAATGTCAAATAAATCGCGAGAGAACATACGGTACGAGATTCAGGCGGCGACAGTAGGGGTTCTGGCAACCACCTTCAGAAACATGCAAAGTTGTGTTCAAGTGTGTTTGGAAGCTCCGAAGAAACTTTTGAGCATTTCTTCTAAAAACCTCATTTTGTTGAACATACAAGTATTATTTGTAATTGTTTTGTTATATTTCCACGTGTTTTTTTTGTTTTTGTTTTTGTTTTTTCTAAAACCAACCAGATTTACCTTCTAGTGGGACACCCTGTGTATTATGTGCATTAGAATGGACACCTGGTCTGAAAGCTTCAAACTTTTAAAAATGAAGTTCAGGCTCACGTTGTCCTTACGTAACAATACGTAATGTGTATGTCAATAATGTATTTGTAAGAGAAATATACAGGATGCCTCAAAAAGGGCACTCTAACCTTAAAATCCAATAATTCAGCAACTGTAATAAATATATAATTGAAATAAGCGACATGTTAATAAGGTAGCTCATAATTTTTGCATGCGGTAATTTAAAAAATAGTTCAAATTTCATTCTGTAGATGGCGTTGCACTGTCAAAATTTGTAAAAAATTCTGAAATTAACTACAAACTTCTAAACGCAAATTTATTTTCTCTGTGTCTGCGTGTTTCAATAAGTACTCAGAATGAAGAGTAAAAAAGTGAGTGATCCAAAATTACAAGTTCTTTTGGGCGCTGTTAAATGTTAGGTAAGCGCGGCGTCATCTGTTGTCAAAAGTCTGAGCTATTATTCAAATTATTCTATATAAAGTTTATGAGCTTTCTTATTAAAATGCCAAATTTTTCATCTTTATATTTATTGTAGTTAATGAGTTATTCCTTTCTGGAACACCGTGTATATCTATTTTTATACTCAGCAATGAAATGTAGCAAAAGGATCACATATATATACCAAGAATGAAACTTGAAAGGTTTTTGCAAAGCTATAATTTGTTTTTGATTTTTTCTCTCAAATCAATATTGGTGTTACACAAACTATATTTTCCATAATGGATTGTATGTAATTATATAATTTATGTAATGCATATATTGTGTATAGTTTACATAATAAAAATATATATAATTTATATGGTGTGCAATATTTTAGATCAATTTTACATAATATCTCACTAATTTCATTGTATTTATGCTTCAGAAATTTATAGACAATATTGTTTACCAGTATTCATCCAATATTAATGAAGTGTTGTTATAACATTGAGAATATTTTTAAGTATGAAGAATAATGAAACATTTGGAATATTGGAATATTCATAATTAAATGTTAATATTTAGGCAATATTCATTATTAAATTGTAAAAATTCTAATTTGAAACATATCTCAGTCTAATGTATGTTTCCATGATATTGATATTATAACGCAAATATAACCATTTTAAATTGCAATGTGTTCTTTTACGTTGTAATAAATAAGATATTTGATCAAAATCGTCTTAATATAATACTGAAAAAAACATAAAGCGAATGAAAAAAAAAAGAAAAAAAAAACATTAAATTTTACAAGGAAATCATTTGAGCTGAAATGGCTTGTAAAAATGTTTATTTTACGATAAAAAGATATTTTTTTAATTAAATGCAGATGTTAATTATTGATTGTTGTTTCAATGTTGATCGATTGTTAAAAACAGAAAGTTCATAAAATAGACACATTATTCTCGCAAACTGAAAAGTTTCTTATTTTTTTAATTTACGTCGTTTCAACAGGTAGATTTTCCCGTCAAAGGACTAGAGTAGAGTCACCCGACCTGAACCCAAAATTTCTGTTTCTTGATGACATCATAAACTTTAAATGCTGTATTACTGAATTGCATAAAAGAAACATCCCTATAACTCCAAAATTGATAATCTTATTAAATAACGGTTTACTGCGTCGGATTAAGCGTCTCATTTTCAATTAAAATATATCTTTGAATTGAAATTTGAATGAAATACAGGGTCATGAAAAATCGAAGGGTGTGGAAACTAGGATTACAAATAGCTCGGTAACTCATTATCCGATAGATTTCATTCTTTATGCAAAATTTATGTTTTTCAATTGTTTTTTATATTCACTCCTTAAAATAAACAATTTAGAAAATTTTTATGTACCTTTTATCATAGCGAATATTTCGAGAGTCCGAACAAAATAGTTCCGGATAATCGAGGTTACTGAAATTCAATAAGCTTCTTCCCATTATTACATACTAAGTACATACCAAATTTCAAGTCTCTATCTCAATTTGTTCGGGAGATACAGCGTTTACAGACACACAGACAGACGGACGGCAAAACTTTTTTTCTAAAAATATGTTTTTCGGAATCTCTAGTGTCTGAAACGTGTAAATCCATCAAAAAAAAAAAAAAATATTTCGATTTTCAAAACGATTACAAGACTTACCCTATACTACGTATGATGGGTAAGTAAAAGCAATAAAAAATAGTCGTTGGGGGCCACCGTAATACTTACCCATCATGGATATGCATAATGTAAAATATTAAAATGAAAATGTGTAAACTACTTATAAAATGCATTGCAATTCAAATAAAATCGTGGCTTGATGACGTCATAAACTTTAAAGGCTCGATTACTGAATTGCTTGAAAGAGGTTTTTCCTTATAACTCCAAAAATAATAATCCTATTAACTAGCGGTTTATTGCATCTGATTAAGCGTCAAATTTCCAATTAAAATATATCTTTAAAGTGAAATTTGGATGTAATACAGGGTCATGAAAAATCGAAGAGTGTGTAAAATAGGATTCCAAATATCTCGGCAACTAATTATCCGATCGACTTCATAGTTTATGCAAAATTTATGTTTTTTTTTATTGTCTTTTATATTCATTTCTTAAAATAAACAATTTCGAAAATTTTTATATACCTTTTATCAGAACGAATATTTCGAGAGTCCGAAAAAAATAGTTCCGGTTAATCGAGGTTATTGAAATGAAATAGGCTTCTTCCCATTATTACATACTAAGTACATACCAAATTGCAAGTCTCTATCTCAATTTTTTCGGGAGATAGAGCGTTTACAGACACACAGACAGACGGACGGCAAAACTTTTTTTCTAAAAATATGTTTTTCGGAATCTCTAGTGTCTGAAACGTGTAAATCCATCAAAAAATTTTTTTCGATTTTCAAAACGATTACAAGACTTACCCTATACTACGTATGATGGGTAAGTAATACAAAATAAATAATTATTTTCACGTTTTCCAGTTCGACCAATTTACTTGCCTGGGACATGCGATCTTATGGTTTATGTTTACCCTTTTCAAAAAACTATGCGAGAATATTTTATTTATCATTTATATAGGAAGATGTCACCGATAGAGCGCATGAAACATGTGTAATCTACATTAAAAGGTATTTTTAAACATTTCGTGTTATGTTTTTATCACTTTAAGAATTAATTAGAATTTAATTTATGGAAAAGTAGTTTACAATTACGTCTCCAATACCAATTTTATCATTTTTGTATAAATATGAACAAATATACACTCATTAATAATGAAATACATAGTTTACTCATTTGAATAATATTGAGGACTTTCTTTTTAAAAAACGGCTCACCCCTACACCGACCCGAAAGAGGGAAAATTCAGCCTGAAACAGACCCGCACCCGAAACATTTTAAGACCCGCAACGAAAAAAAAAGCGTCAACCCGACCCGAACAGCGGGTTGCGTCTTGTTCGGATAGAATCGGGTTGCCTGACCAATGCCAGGACTCAAAACTAGAATTACTATGACTATGAAATTGGTTCATTTCAATGATAAACGTAAAAATTTCTTTTTACAAATTTTGTGTTATATATTTTATATTTGTTTATTATACCTATTCAATATTATTCAGGGTGTCCGAAAAGTCTGGAAACGGTCAAATAACTCGAGAAATGTACATCGAATTGAAAAACGACAAAATGCAAGTTCAATATTTTTGAAAAATCTATTTAGGGATATGAAAGTCCCCCCCCCCCAACTTTGCCCTTCCCCCCCCCGGGGGGGGGGGCAAGGGGGCAACTTTGAAATCTTAAATAATGAACCCCATTTTTTATTGCAGATTCGGATTCTACGGGAAAAAATACGTAACTTTTGTATTGAACATTTTCTTCGAAACATTGTAGATGGCACTGTAATCGAGTGCAATGCTGTGAGAATCGTTACCATTGTAATGTCTGGAAGCGCTCCAATAACTCGAGAAAGATACATCAGATTGAAAAACGGAAAAATGCATGTTCAATAGTTTTGAAAATCTATTTAGGGATATCAAAGTTACCATTTTTCTAAAATATTAAACACGTATTTTTCCGTTTTTCAATCTGGTGTATATTTATCGAATTATTGGAGCGTTTCCAGACATTGCAATGGTAATGATTCTCACAGCATTGCACTCGATTACAGCGCCATCTACAATGTTTCGAAGAAAATGTTCAGTACAAAAGTTACGTATTTTTTCCCGTAGAATCCGAATCTGCAATAAAAAATAGGGGTCATCATTTAAGATTTCAAAGTTGCCCCCCTTGCAAAGTTGAGTGGGGCAACTTTGATATCCCTAAATAGATTTTTCAAAAACATTGAACATGCATTTTGCCGTTTTTCAATACGATGTATATTTCTCGAGTTATTTGACCGTTTCCAGACTTTTCGGACACCCTGTATAATATTTAGATTAACTGCAACTGTCAAAAAGATTTTTATTTGGTAGTCAAATTTCATCGTTTTTTACATTTTAGCTATTTTTTATTATATTATTATTATTTATTTTAGTCATTTGTTCCAAACAGGGCGAAAGAAGCTGACGTTTTTATATATCTTTATGTTAATGTTTAAGCATTTATTACATAAAATAAAAGTTTTGTCTCAATTCACTCATTACATGAAAAAAATAAAAAATAAAAACTTTTTTGTTTACAAGATAAATAAAGTTTATTACATTATACTTTTATGTATGTATTTTATATTTGAATATGTTTATCTAAAATTATACTTCTGTAATAACAATAAATAAATTGTATTTCTTTAGTGTCCATAAGTAAATATTTTTTCTCTGCTATCTTTTTATGTTAGTTTTAATTGCATTTTGTTAGTTTAATAAGTATTCCATTATATACTTTAAAATTCACATGAATGTCCCAGGGGCCACTTTTATATTGCGGTTGTTGTGCGGGTGATGTCCCGTCATTAGTTTTCAAGCTGGTGACTTTAATTAACAAGAGCGAAAAATCATGCACCAAGCATAAATTATGAAACACTTTCCAACACATCCAGAATACTTTAATAAAACTTCACCATTTAATAAGGTGAAAGATGATGTTTAATTATACAACTTGGTAGACGTATAACACACTTGAAAATTCAATTTCAGGAATTATCATCAATAGTTGGAAAATATCCTAATTATTTTGAACAGCCCAGTATATATTCTATAGATTCGTATATATACTACATTGTACGCTAAAATTTAGTTTATTTAGGAAGCGCATAGGACATAGTTTAAAATTTCCCTTCAGCAATTTCCGTCAATAAACAGAAATGTACTCGAGATCTTTTGTGCTGCCTGTACATAATTTTTATAATTTATACACACCAAGTAATAGGCAGAAAATTGGTTCATTTTAAAACGTAAACCCCACAACTAAAAATGCACAATCAGCAATTATTGTTAATAAACAGTACTGTAACCTAATTATTTTGTGTGTACCTGTAAATAACTGACACCTAACCGACCCCTAACCAACACCTTACTATAGAATATGCGCACCATATTCTATAGTAAGGTGTCAGTTTACAAACCATATTGCACCATGCTCTAAAGTAAACATCTTGTAGTGCACCTCAATTACATACACTGGTGTACAAAATTAAGAAAATTCGCATATTTTGTCGAATTTCATGGAAAGAACTGAACTGAAATGTAAAGTCACTGCTTCGTAAGAAAGATGCAAATATTGTGTGTCGAATACGTAAGCGTAAACGTGTGTGGGGGAGGAGATAGTAGAGGTAGAAGCTTTATCAGCGCGCGTGGCAAAATCCGCATTTCGTTCGCTTGCACACCTCGGCGAATTTCAGGGGTTTTTTTTTTTCATCAATCAGTTGAATTCAAATTCAAACAGTCAAAATGAGTAACCACCGACGTTTAGATGATGAAATGAGATGGCGAAACGTGGGAAGGTTAGAATCAGGCCAGTCACAAGCCCAGATTTGTAGAGAGTTCAATGCAACGCCCAGCGTCGGATGGAAACAGTTTCAGGATACCAGATTCATCGAGAGAAAGCCTGTCCAAGGTCGTCCAAGAGCCACGACGGCCAATGAAGATCGTTATTTGTCAATTACAGCGAGGGCTAACAGGCATGCTACAGCTTCTCAGCTCTCACGTGACCTCTATGCGGCCACAGGAAGTCGAATTTCAAGGTTACTGTTTCCAAAAAGTTTCATTAGAGAGGCCTGTTTGCAAGAAGACATGCTGTTTGTCTCCCGATCATTTCTGAAAACAAGAGAGTCCGTTTAGCATGGTGCAAAGATCATACAGATCGGTGCAGGGATCAATGGGCAACCGTCCTCTTCACTTATAAGTCCCGGTTCAGCCTAACAACTGATTCACGCCATACTTTCATATGGAGAGAGCCAGGGACCCGCTACATTCCCTCCAATATCTGAGAAATTGATCAATATGGCAGCGGGGGGTTGATGGTCTGGGCAGGCATCATGTTGGACGGTCGCACAGACCTCCTTGTTTTTGATAGAGGCACTGTCACTGCTGTGAGGTATTGAGATGAGATCTCGGAGCTCTATGTTCGCCTGTTCAGAGGTGCAGTTGACCTTGATTTCGTTTTAATGGACGATAACGCCCGGCCACATAGAACTCTTCTTGTCGACGATATTCTGGAAACTGAAGACATTCGCCGGATGGATTGTTCAGCCAGATCTCCAGACCTAAACCCTATAGAGCATGTTTGGGACGCTCTGGGGAAGGCAATTGCAACTCGCAACCTCCCTCCGAGAACCATCCAGGGCCTGAACACAGCGTTGCTGAACCAGTGTGAATAGTTGGCACAGGAACTCATAAACTGCCCTATTTCCAGTATGAATTCGCAGTGTGAGACCTGTATATCTGTAAGAGAGAACCATACCTCATATTAACCGATTTTTTGTTCGATTATTTAACCATTGTTTCACACCTTCTGTTTCCGATGAGTCTTACGCACAATCATGCGCGTGTATTATAACTGTTAAATAGTTATTTTATTTGCATTATATCAACCTATGTTCATACCAAATTTCATTAAAATCTGTCCAGTAGTTCTGGAAATAGTTGACCAAATCTGCAAAGTATCTTAATTTTGTACACCAATTAATTTGAATATGCTTGAAATAGTGCAACACCATTAAAATACACCTCAAACGATTTTTCCCCATACTCCGTAATGGAATAGAATGCTTTTGAGTGTCTCTGCAAATGAACTATAAATCCGACACACTGTATTTTCAATACCGAACATACCGCAGTAAACCTCAATAACACATATCAATTGCACAATAATCCGAGTATATTTATGCGAATTCGAGTGCAGACAGACAGACAACCGAATTCATAAACACTTTTCAAATATGTTGGAAAGTGTTAAAAAAGAAGGTTTAAGAATGATTTTAGAATTAATGTTTCACGACGAATCTATTTTCCTAACATTTAATTTCATTTGGCTACAATGAATTTTTGTTTATTAGCCAAATTGCCAAGGTTGATCAAAAGTCGGTGAGAACCCTGTATATTGCAGACATAACCAAATAAAGATCTTGTACAAGTTCCATGTTTTTTAGCTGCCAATTCATTCAAGTTATACGGAGTTTTTATACGCGTTCCACTAATTTTTTCCGACAGTGTGTTTATGTAACTAAAGCAAAAGGATTAAAAAGCAATTGTGTAAATGTCTGGAAAGCAACAAAAATCGTGAAACGTGCTTCTGGTGACGTGACATGGAAGTACGTGTAGTTGGAATATTTCCTCTTTTCCCTATTTTTGTTACTTTTTCGGTCTTCCTTCTTTTGCGAATGATGTATTATTCCTCTTTAATGTCATCATTGTTTTGACTATTTCCTCGCAATTTTGCTCTTATTTTTTACGCAAAAATGTATATTGTATTCCGCATGAATTGCTATTGTGTTTTACATGAATAAGATTTTCCTTTTTTGACATTCGTAGATATTTTTAGTGTTACAAGAAAAAATGATTTTACAAGTTTTTTTTTTTAATAGGATATGTTTAGTCAGAATTAAAACTGATAAGTTGTTTTTTTTTTTTAATGCAGATTTTAATAAAAATTACTCTAAAAAAATCTATAAAGGTCTAGGATAGCATTAATTATAAACCCTCATCCAAATCGCTTCATTAAAACATTGTATCAGTTATTTAGTCTTTTTATATTCTTTAATTTTGAAGGGAAAGTAAGTTACAAGTAAGGGAACTTCAGATATTATGGAATACCATTTACGTTCGAGGCAATATCCCATCACAGCTCGATATTGTTTAAAACCAGAAAACCGAATACAATCACAAACTTCAACTAACTGTGATCAATTATTTGTAGACAAAAATCATTTTAATAAATTTCATCACACGCAAACAAATATTAATGAAAAACTCTTTTGCAGGGTATTGTGAAATAGTCGAGAAATATGGAATAGTGGGGGTTAAAATGAAGAAAACGAACAGAATTTGGCAAAAAAATAGATGCAATGGTATCAAGAGAGCATGATCAAAATATAATGTCTAGGTAGTCAGCCAATATAACTGCAGTTCATACTTCAGATTTGCACAAATCACAAATACATAAGAATTTGTCTTCGCGCCACCATAATCAAGAAGTATGTTGAGATACTGGTATTCCATATAAGCCGATACTGCCAAAAAAATTACTCTATATTTATTGGTGTGAATCGCGAGGTAAAAAACGAATATTACATCATAAACTGGTGGTATTTCGGTGTACATTATTATTAGTTTTAATTTTTTTAAATTATTTCTAATGATGAATAAAACATATTGAAAAAATATCTCCTGAAACTTTCCAAAGAGGAAAAACAATTATTTATTCACGCAGTGCGCCTTGACGCCTACCGACGAACTGCGCGTTCTCAGGGGCATTCTGGAAACGTTCTTAAGTAGTTTATGATATTGCCGCTTGGTGACAGCACTTTACCAAACAGAAACCTTGGTATTAAATATTGTTTGACTATTCCATAATACCCGAAGTTCCTTCTATATTAATAGCAAGTACGGTGAACAACATTGTTAAATCCGAACAGCTTGGGACCGAAGGTTCGGTGGATTATAGAATCGGACAAATTATAAATCATTGTTTTGTTTACGTAATTTTTCTGTTAGCCTGATTAAAAATTAGCAATGTATTTGCTTGAAAATTAAAATGCAAAAAGGACATATAGTGCGAGAGTAACTTATTAAAAACAGAATCATAGGCAAATTTCGTTGGTTTTTATTAATTTTTTAAACATTGTGACAGTGGCAATTTAAGTTTTGGTTTATGATGAATATTGTTTCTGTATTCTTACACTAGTTGTTATCTCTAGGTTCGAGATAAAATACAAATTAAACCAAATATTACTGTACTGGATATAAGAATTTTACAAATATATACTTTTTTTAGACAAATTTAATTATTAGTATATTTGAGCCGTTTCATACAAGTATAGTGTAAGTGACTAATTTTGAAATGCTGAATTAAGTTGTTTTGAGTGCACATGAAACGTATAGACATATCAGTCTATATATAAGGATATCGATATAAGTAGAGGTTCCGCAACATTTGCTTGTAAATATGTATAGCAACTGAAAATATTTTTTCCCATGGGCAAGCGCGTCCAAGAAAATTCTTATGTTTGAAACCAGCCGTGACTTGAAAGATCCAAATCTCAACTGAAATTTGACTCAGTAGATATATTATAATCAATCCAATCCGATGCAGGACCATTATTTATCATTCCAAATCTGTAAAATTACATCTACCTACAATCTATGGAGATTTTTCTTTAGTAAACTCCGCCGTCGAAGAAATTCAGAATTGTAATATTTTGATATTTTTTCTTCGTAAAAAATATTGATGCCCTGTTGCAATCAGAGCCCATCTATTGGAAAAAGGTCGTCACCACAACCATGTTCCCGTTCTTCTTAACCCCTTCGGGACTGGCGTCAAATACACGAATTTTATTCGGTTGGCACAACATTTTTTTTAAACAATTACTTCACTCGTTTGATCACGAAACAGCGAAACAGTTGAGTGTTTCAATGGGATTCCCAGGTGCAATCAACTCCATTCCCTGTATACAGGGTGTATCTGAAAAAGTGGGCAAAACTTTAAGGGATGTTGGAACGCAGCTATACGAGCATATTTCGTCATAGAATGTATATGGCCGCGCGAGCCGCTAGGTGGCGTTGTAAATGGTATGACACATTCCTACGAGAGATGTTGCCGGAGCTGCTGCGTCTGATTCCAACCCCCATCAGGTCGAGAATGTGGTTTCAACACGACGGTGGGCCTGTACACTTTGTCTTGGATGTGCGGAACACTTTAGATGCAACGTTCCCAGGGAGATGGATTGGTCGAGGTGGTCCCATAGCTTGGCGACCAAGATCGCCGGATCTCTCGTGTTTGGACTTTTTCCTGTGTGGCCATATGAAAAACCTAATCTACGAGTGCGCCATTGAAACCGATATGGATCTAGTCGCCAGCATTGCCGTTGTTGCCGGGGATATTCGGGAAATACCTGTTCTCTTCGCAAATGTGCGTCTGTCCCTATCCTGCAGGTGTGAAGCGTGCATTACAGCTGGCGGAAGATCTTTTGAGCAATTTCTTTGAGCATGTACATTAATTAAATTGCTGTTAATAAAAAATTTTCTGAAGTAACTCCTCTCATTCTTGTGTTAATTCTTTAACTGCGACAGTAGAAAACTACCTTTTAACTTCTCACCGCTTGCGTTCCGACCATACATTCTATGACGAAATTTGCTCGTATAGCTACGTTCTATCACTTCGTAAAGTTTTGCCCACTTTTTCAGATACACCCTGTATGAGTAAAAGTGTATCACGTCTTAGAGGAGCCAGGAAAGAAAAAGTATAACTGTAGCACAACTTTACTACAATAGTAAAGAAATGTAAGACATTCGACTGAAAATTTCATCAGCCAATCAGGAGAGATAGCCAGCCTATCGCCAGCCAATCAAATTTAACTAGCGTAAAGTAATAGCCAATCGAATTTAACTGAAAATGCTGTAATAAAATAAGGCAAATATTACTTTCCTTTTTTACTGGTACTGAAAACAAGTCCTGTATGAACCCATGTGCCCAAAAGACTTAAGAAAATTCGACGTACACTCTTACTACTACACGTAAGTACGTAAACACTATTGCATGAAACGGTTCATTTCTCCATGCTTTAATGCGTAATTTAAAACTGTAATTGATCTTTTAATATATTGTTCGTTATCCTTATCAAAAAATATTATGCAGTATCTGAACTATAACAAAATTAAAATTCTTTAAGCACAATTCTCTTCGAAAGTTCGATCAGTTCGATTCAAAGTTGATAATGGACGATATTCCAAATCCTGGTTCGATTTACATTACGTTTACGGAGCCTTCCCGTCTATACCCAAGAAGTTCTTCGCCTGGACCACATGATCATGGCGTAGATGGAATATCCTCAATTGATGAAATCACTCCCATATTAAATTAGTTCTGTAGGTCTCAAAATTAACCATATTATCTGTTCTTTGCATCCCAAAATGAATGGCGGATTTTAGAGAATGGCAGATTATACAGTAATGGCAGGTATCAGAGGGTTGACTATACTATTACTCTTTAAAGATACTTAGTTCGCTTTATATTCACCGGGTACGAATCAATATTTTTCATTCTAGATATTTTATTTCGTGATAAATTTATATCGGAGTTTTCTTGCGAATTTAGATTATGTTTCAAATAACAATTTCTTTACTTCGCTTTTACTATATCTTCAGCATTTTGCTTATAAAATTAATATTTTAAAAATTAATTTTTTTAATGTGGAAAATGAGTTTAATACATTTTGTATTTGTTATAAGTAGTTTTGAAGAAAATAAGTAGTTGTGAAGAAGAGAAACTTAAAAGGAATTTCAATCTATGATCTTTTCTAATGTCATTTTTTAATTAATAATTCTTCGAACTACCTGTTATTTAAGACATTATTTTAATTTTTAAAACATATAGACAGGCACTGTACATTCTTAAAAACATATTTAAAAACACATAAAACCAGTCCACACGCTAAAAGTTTCGTAAAAGTAGAATATTTTCGCCCGTTTGCCCAGGCATCTTCAATACTGATGTCTCGTATTTCTCTTCAGATCTCTTCAGATCTCTTCTCACATTTGTCTTCTTCTTCAATGGTAGACCTGAATTTTCTCAACATTAATTGGAATTATAAGAAACTTTCTTTCATTTGCTTCAAAACTTCTAACAAATACAAAATCTATTAAACAACTGTATGAGTGTCTTTTTCTTAAAGTCTTTGACCTGTAGATATGAAGTTTTTCAACATTAATTGAAATTATCAGTAACTTTCTTTTATTTGCTTCATTTTTAACAAATACAAAATGTATTAAAAACATAACTACTATATAAATGCAATTTTCTTAAAATATTTTTAAAGACTTATAGATCTGAATTTTCTCAACAATTATTGAATTTATTTATGAGAAACTTCGTTTTAAGTTAATAATTCTTCGAACTACCTGTTATTTCAGACATTATTTTAATCTTTAAAACATATAGACAGGCACTGCACATTTTTAAAAACATATTTAAAAACACATAAAACCAGTCCACACGCTAAAAGTTTCGTAAAAGTAGAATATTTTCGCCCGTTTGCCCAGGCTAGAGCTACTAAATATATTTAGTATAGAAGCCTTAGCCCAGGCATCTTCAATACTGATGTCTCGTATTTCTCTTCAGCATTGAAGATGCCTGGGCAAACGGGCGAAAATATTCTACTTTTACGTAACTTTTAGCGTGTGGACTGGTTTTATGTGTTTTTAAATATTTTTTTTTAAATGTACAGTGCCTGTCTATATGTTTTAAAGATTAAAATAATGTCTGAAATAACAGGTAGTTCGAAGAATTATTAACTTAAAAGGAAGTTTCTCATAAATAAATTCAATAATTGTTGAGAAAATTCAGATCTATAAGTCTTTAAAAATACTTTAAGAAAATTGCATTTATATAGTAGTTATGTTTTTAATACATTTTGTATTTGTTAAAAATGAAGCAAATAAAAGAAAGTTACTGATAATTTCAATTAATGTTGAAAAACTTCACATCTACAGGTCAAAGACTTTAAGAAAAAGGCACTCATACAGTTGTTTAATAGATTTTGTATTTGTTAGAAGTTTTGAAGCAAATGAAAGAAAGTTTCTTATAATTCCAATTAATGTTGAGAAAATTCAGGTCTACCATTCAGAGTTATTCATACAGTAGCTGTGTGTTTAATAGATTTTGTATTTGCTATAAGAAGTTTTGACGCAAAGGAGAGAAAATTTCTTATTTCAATTAATAATGAGAAATTTCAGATCTTCAGGGCAAAGACTTTAAGAAAAAAGCATTCATACAGTAGTTCCCATCTATACTGGGCCATTTGCGTTTCTGGAACTCCTTTAGAAAAAAAATATCTACATTAAAAAAAAATACATATAATTAAAATGTTGAAGGGCCAATTTCAAAAAATTTTCATGTGTACTCTCACTTAAGAATTTCAAGATATTTTTAATTATTTAAGAAATATATTCCAAAAAAATTTTATGTAAAATAGTTTGTTTATAAAATATGAAAAGGGGATTCACATAAGGCAAATGTTAAAAATTAACGAAATGTTCTTAATATTAATCTCAATCCAATTCGATGCAGGACCATTATTTATCATTCCAAATATGTAAAATTACATCTACCTACAGTCCATGGAAATTTTTCTCTAGTAAACTCCGCCGTCGAAGAGATTCAGAATTGTAATATTTTGAGACGATTTTTTCTTCGTAACAAATCTCATCCGGCCAAACATCTTGATGCCCTGTTGCAATCAGAGCCTATCTTTAGGAAAAAGGTCATCGCCACAAACGTGTTACCTTTCTTCTTAACCCCTTCGGGACCTGCGTCCGATATACGAATTTTATTCGGTTTACACCACTTTTTAAAAAAAAAACCAATTACTTCATTCATTTGATCACTAAACAGCGAATGAGTGTTTCAGTGGGATTTACAGGTGCAGCCAACTCTATTCCCTGTAATATGAGTAAAAGTATATCACATCTTAGAGGAGCCAGGAAAAAAATGTATAACTGTAGCACAATTGTACTACAATAGAAAAGAAAAGTAAGGGATTCAACAGAAATCTTCATCAGCCAATCAGGAAAGCATATAAGTAATATATATATGTAGATGCAATACACATTCAATTTACAAATTAGGGCCCTCACCGGTCCGGGATTTTTTAATACCAGTAATTCTGAAGGAAAAAAAAAGTCGTTGTAGGTTTTTTACATTTGCAACAAAAATAAACTTCGAGATAGTTTTCTACAGATTTTGCAAGAGAAATCTATAGAAAGATTTTTCTTCGACAAATGTGGTATTTAAAAAACGAACTGAGTGAGAGCCCTGACAAATGTAACTTTCTCCGGTACATCAAAAGAAAAGCATTTTATTCAATTCATTTTAAATACAAGCGAAATGTACACAATTTTGAAATTTTCAGCTGTGAAAAGTGCATATTTTTAAATTTAAATAACTGAAACAATATGTCTATATTTTAAGCATGCTTTTTGTCAATACTGAAATACAGATAAAAATATTTTAACGGGCTGTTGCTGTTCAAGAAAAGCATCATAGTCATGTAGTAGAAGTGTAACATCCCTTCTTCTGTGTTTGAAATAGTCCGTCTTACTACAATAAAGAACAGAGATTCTTAGAGAAGTATATATATATGCGTATTAAATTAAAATAATTGTGTATTACAAAATAAATGTAAGCATTCTAAATCAATGGAAAAATACATTAACACTGAATTTATATACACTGAGAAAAATGACACCTTTCAAATCTAAGTAAATCGATGTTTTCATTTTGTTATGAAACTTTTTGTTTCAAATAGGATGATATATATTCGGGACGTACATAGGATCCTTCGGTATAATAAACCTCCCAAACCCTCTCTTTAATTTATGCATTTTTACTTTGAAATTTTTCCGGTATAAATCAATTTTTGTAGTTTTCTTTTTCTATTTAGAGTCTAAGGCATACGCAGGGATGTTTGGGTGTGCTCTTGGTGCGGCCAATAGCACCCCCAAACATCCGTGCGTGCAAGCCGTATGCATTAGACTCTAAATAGAAAAATAAAACTACAAAAATTGATTTATACCGGAAAAATCTCAAAGTAAAAATGCATAAATTAAAGACACCAAAGAGAGGGAAGGGTGGGCTCGGAAAGTTTATTATACCAAAGGGTCCTATGAGCGTCCCGAATATATATGTCTGCTTTCAGTTCTGAAATACCAGAAATACTCAGAATATTGAAACATGGACATACTCAAAACTTACACTCTAAAATTGGGAGGAGTGAGAAGTTGACTCTTTGGAAGAGAGGATTTTCACTCTTTTTGGAGTGAATTTTATAAAAATACACTCCTTAGAGAGTGGAATTTTCCACTCTCTAGAAAGGAGTGAAATATGTCACTCCGTTGTCGAGAGTGACTGTCTCACTCCTTTGACAAGAGTGAAATATTTCACTCCGTTGAAGAGTGAAAGCCTGGCATTATATAATTTTGTCCATATTTATTTATTGAGAGAAACGAAATTATCATTTTTCTTTTTCTTTTTAGGTAGATTTCGTAAGAAATACTACCTATTACATTCTCCCCTATGTTGGAATTTCTGAAAATTTTTGGAGATCTACGCCGATCATGACCCCTAGAACCCCAAACCACCCCCCCCCCTCCCAGCTCAAAACTTTATCTATCTATCTATCTGTCTGTCTATATAGCTATATCATTTTTTATGGACACGATAACTTCAATAATTCTGCACAAATCTCTTCCAAACTGATACATATAATCAAGGGACATAAAATCTTGGTCAAGTTCGTTAATGGGCAAAATCGAAATGGGGGGGGGGGGGTTGCGAAAACAGAAAAAAACCCATAACTTCTTAATTATGATACGTATCAAATCTGTTTAAAGTTATTATTACTTCTAGGAAAAGTGCCAAAAATTTATGTATGACAGATTTTTGATATCATTAAAAATGGCCTCAAGGGGGGGGGGGGGGGGGATGGGAGTTTAAGAAGAAAAATATTCATAACTTCGTCAATTTACAAGATATCCAATCCGCTTAAATTTATTATAAATCTTCTTAATATTATCTATAACTTTTATACTGACAAATTTTTTATAGGACCAACCCTTATAGAGAAAAAAATCCCTGCCGGCTCCGCCAGCAGACACAGGTAGATTTCGAATTTTGCTTTTTAACCATAAATATAAAATAAACTTATGTGGAGAATTGATATTTTATCTTTTTTGTACTACTATTTATTTATTTTTTTAA
The DNA here is from genome assembly GCA_963931845.1 of Maratus michaelseni. Lineage (NCBI taxonomy): Eukaryota > Metazoa > Arthropoda > Arachnida > Araneae > Salticidae > Maratus > Maratus michaelseni. The sequence continues at coordinate 99,000,576 of OZ007594.1, forward strand.
TCATTGTTCAGCACTATATAATGCGGTTATTTTATTTTTGTGGCAACACTAAAATCTTGCATTTCATTTATAAAAATAATGCCGATTTAATTTTTAATTAATAGCAATATTTAATCAAAAACCATGTTTTAACGAAATGTGGCGGGTAGTACTATGTCAGAAGCTGCTTTAAAAAGCTTTCGAAGGAGGCTACCTCATTTGTTGTTGTGTGTTTTGTAAATTCGTCACTGCAAATAGCTAAAAATTATTATATTTCCATTTGGAAGAAATTTTTTTTTTTTTTAAATAGTCAGGTATAAAGAAAATAAAATTTATTAAATTTCAAAATACTGAGAGGGGCAACGGCCTCCACTGTCTTCCTGCTGACACTTATGTTTTATGAAAATGCAATAGTTATTTCCAAGTATTACGACAAAATCTGTAATTAAACTATGTTTTATATCTGTCGAAACTTTTTAAAACTATAATAGTAATTAAACTCAAATAATTGATAAATGTCAGTTTTCGTAAATTGATAAATGCAAGTTGCATTATGAAAAATATACCAAATAAAGAAATTAAAATGTTTCTAATTTATTCTCCTACAACGGTTTATTTCCCGCTGATAAAAAGTAATGAGATCAAAAAACTCTTTATATTATAAACGAAGTTGAGTCAGTGATAACGCTAAATTCAAAATGCTGACCTGGCTGTTTTGCTTTGTAAGATGACGTCAGTACGTCATTGGCATTCGCGCGGTAAAAGAAACTGTTTTAATGATTTGTACTTGTTTCACGAAGTTCGTCCAGATTTTAAATGGTGTATAATTCCCTGATTATAATGAAATATAGTATTTAAATTGTGCTTCTCATAATGTGTGGTGTGTCATCTGCATCTGCAACTATATTAGTGCAGTTTTTGTTCTTCAAAAATTTACTTCAATGGCTATTATTTGATTGATAAAGATGCCATGCTGTTTCTAGAATAAGAAAATACTCGCGAAATACCAAGTTCCAGAATGATATAAATTTTTCTTCAATATATATATTTTTAATTTTACTCATTCATCTGCACATTTAAAGAAAGATATAAAAGACAAATAAAAAGTGCATATATTTTTTAATATTTATATAAAAATTGATTTAAAGTTTTGGGGATTATTTTACAAAGGTAAGAGCTCTTGCGCGATTATTTACGAAAATATAATTTTTATTTTGAAATGGAAGTTTTACGCGAATATTATTACTTCTGTAATATTAATTATTTAAATTACTTTTTTAAGAATAATATGTATTATCTGATTTGTATATTTTTATATCGAATAAATATTTTTCAGTGTTACAAGAATTGTATTTTTTTTATTATTATTTATGTATTTATTTTTTTTATTTTCCACTAAATTTATATCATTCCCAGGATTAACGATCTTGTTTACTAATCCTTAAATCATCCACTTTATAAATACATGTTTTTCTTTTTCTCTAGTAAATAAACTGATTATTGCTTGAATACATAAAAGCAGAGTATTGCTTTTATTGCTTGCATATTCAGACCCATATTTGGCAAAAATTTTCGTATTACATTTTTGCCAAAAAAAAAAATCCTTCTATTTTTTTTAGCTTAAAATTTTATATTTCGATTTTGCAAAACTTCAAATATTGAAACATAATATTAATATTGATTTTTCGATTACTTCTGGTAAAAAGGTGATTTCAGATTTTCATTTGAAATTGGAAAAAGGTAAGTGTTTTATATTATTTACGCACATAACTACATTTTTCATATAAAATTGCTGGGGATTTTTTGTAAAGTATATTTATGCATTTACATGAAAGATAAGAAACTAACAATTGGACATGATAAAATGTACTATATATAAGGAAAATGATCTTGAAGCTAGAAAATATTTCTCCTGCATGTTATTAATATATATATATATATATATATATATATATAATTTTCTAATGACAGTTTAGTAACTCTGGTACTACCATCTGATGTATGTAAGAGAAATTACTAACATGGTGACATAATTAAAAGTATAAAGTTATTAAATGATATTGTATTAATATGTTTTTCAATTGTAATTTTCAGTTACAGGTATTACAGGTATGATTTCGCATATGAATTTTTATTTTTAATGACAAATCATTTAATTCTGTTACACATTATAATTTTGAAGTTAATGTTTTCCATATATATGTCCATATATATGGGAAATGTTATGGACATTTTAGCTTCAGATGGCGAACATAACACTTGACAAATAATCATAAAAGCATCCGAATGAAGTTATCATAAAATTCTGAATATTTTATTAATAAATTTTAATTAAAAAAATTAAATTACTATTATATTTAGTTTCAGCATTTTTTTTAAATCTGAAAACTTGCTCAAAAAAATAAAAACTGCAATTAGATGCTGTGTTCCATCTGTATAACATATTTAGATTTCAAGGCACAAATTCATTTTGAAAGCTTTACGTTATAAAAACTGCAGAAAATGTAAATTAATTTTGATTTTGATTTTTTATTCTTTTTTAAAATAAAAAAGTTTACAATTAAAAAATGGAAATCAGAAAAAATATACAATTTAATATATTTACTTACATAAAGTTAAGATGTATATTTAACACCTAATTAGTTTTTAAACTTGAATGAATTTTTCCTAGTGTTATTAAAAGAATAGATATATTTTTTAAGGATAGCTGACACTTTCTATTAACTAGGTCTTACAATTATCATCTTATCTATATAAAAAAAAAAATGCCCATATGATCACCTTAATAATAATAATAATAATAATAATAATAATATATATCTGTGTTCCATCTAAATAATATATTTAAATTTCAAGACACACAGCCATTTAAAAAATATAATACAAACAAAGAATCTAAATCGGTTTACTTAATCATATATGAACTGGAAAAATAAAAAAAAAATAAAAAAGTCGTATTGAATAAGATTCTAAATAAAGAATCAAAATAATGTGGAACTAAAAAAAGAAAATTGAAAAAAAAAAAAAAAAGAGTGGTGGTGGTGTGTGTGTGGGGGGGGGGGGGGGATTGGGTAGATAAGAACCATGTTTGGCCCATGGCAGAGACAAATATATTATTTTTTAAGGAGTTTTTCATTTTTGTAATAAAATTTAGGATTAAAATGGTTATTTTTGTATAACTATTTAAGTATGCTATGTACAAGATATAAAAAAAGTTGTTTAGCAAATTTTAATATACTCTTAACATTTTTACAAAAAAAAAAAAAAAAATCTTTCTTTTTTATTTATTTATTTTTATTTATTTATTTATTTTAATAAGAAGGGCTCGTAACACCAGCGTGTTTTTTATGGATGTTAATATTTGAATAAAAATATAAAACATTCAGAAAAAGAATGAAAACTTGATTTTTCCTTATTATTATTATTATCATTGAACTATTCTATTCAAATGTTAAAATAATTTAAAGCATACTTAAAGGATAGAAACTCGTACTTTCTACTAAGAAAATGAACTGCATGAAATGAAAATGAACTGCAATGAACTGAAATGAACGAAAATGAACTGTAAAATTAATTTATGCAGTTAAAATTCTCGATAGCGGATACCTCGGGACTTCTGGGTTTGTTATCTATATACCTCCATTTAGCGAACTATAAATCAGGCTTGGAGACCACCGACCAGGCCCCTACCTACCGGGATTCGACCCAGTTTGACGGGTTTGAGTGCCTGGAGAATGGGGCGAAAATCGCCTGATCGCCTCATGGAGGCGGTCCACTAAGACAAGTACCCAGGTCGGCCAACTAATGGAGTCCTGTTTTACTGTGTTGTTCATTCCTGAGTTTCAGTGTTCTGAGACCTGGCGCCGCACACCACGAACTCGTCATGGCAGTTGGAATAGGGCTGGACAATTTAGTGCCAAAACTTTGGTACTCAACTTAGCCTGAGAATTGGGGGGAGAATTTTGAGGGAAAGTAAATTAAGCAATTAATCAATTAAAAATTTTTGAAGATACTGTGATTAAGTAATAATTGCCAAAAGCTGGGTTGCTTCCAGAAGAAGGACATGATTAATGCATGGGCAAACTCTTCCCCGGCTCTGACCCCCTCCTCTCTGATTTTAGGTGCCTTCCAAATTTGATATTTCTTTCAATATTTTAAACTTATAGAGTAGGATATAGCGGACATTTCGAGACTATAAAATTTGTCTACTATTCGGAGGTGTCCACATTTCTGATGTAAAAATATTCAAACATGTATGTGTTGTGGATTTAAAAGGTGGATTTTCGCTAAATAGAGGTGTCCGCTTTTACCTCTAAAACCGGACACTTCCGAATAGCGGAAAAATTCTGTGGTCCCGAAGTATCCACCATTGAAAGATTTTATTGTTTTTAGATAAATATATTTTTTGTTTTCAATCTTATCTTACTGTAAAAGCTCAAAACATTGAATATAATCTGTACAATGTCGAAAGAGATTTAAAATATCAGCTTTACGAAAATTGCGTATTAAATTTTAGGCCCCATAAAATCGGGTGTGTGTGTGGGGGGGGGGGGGGGGGGTTGTGCCATGGACCAGTTTTCCCATGCTTTAATCAAGTTCTTCTTCTGGAAAAATTACCAGCCCTGCTTTGTGGTAAAATATATTCCCATTTATCGAGAATGCAATGTGGTCAAATATGGCTGCATTTAATGCTTTAAAAAAATGTGGTCAAAAAAGGCAACTTATTGCTGACAGATCAGAGCACGAAAATGGCCGCAATTCAGACGTTTCAAATGTTTTAAATTCAGACACAAATAAGTGTCTTAAAAGATTAAGACACTTTAAAGTGTCTCTTTTTTTAACCATACGTTTCAGACACTTAAGTGTCTGAATTTCAGACATTTCAGTTTACAGTGATAGAAAAAGGGATGTTGACAACAGAAATAATATGTATGATTTTGGAATAATAGGACTTTGCAAAATAGCACTAATTTACGGAAAAGTACTGTCAAAAGATAAGAGTTTATATTTAAAACAAAAATTAAAGTGAAATCACACATTGTTAGTCATAGAATATCCCTCTATTAAATAGTTATTAATAAAACTTTAAAAGCAACTAAAATACAGTAAACAATAATGTTTGATTAGATTTAAATTCATTAGCAATTAATACAGAGATCTAAAGATGTAAAATTTAAATTACACATGAAAAAAAAATAACGTACATCACAGGAATTATTAAAATACTAAATACAACTTAATGGGTATTTGAAAAGAAAGAAATTAATTAACTGATTAAGATTTTGGTTAATTACTTGCCCTTATGGTAATTTTAAAACTATCATATCTTTATAAGGCATGCAATGAAAGTAAACACAATTGTGATAAGCTTGGAATAAAATATTTTAGTTTATTTCTGTCAGTAACCTAATTTAATTCATTATGTAATTCCAATTGAATTTTTCCTTAAGAGTTCAATTACTGTTACAAACTATGAATTAAATAAATGTTGCTAATAAAGTATTTTATTCCAATCTTTACCACGCTTGTGTCTATTTTCATTGCATGCTCTGTGAAGTGGATTTAACTTCACATATTCCACTTTCTTAAAATTAGTTCCCCCATCCCCTCACTTTTTCTAAATTTCTCTTTCTTTAATATTATTTTGTTTTTCGTGTTATAAAATCTAGGTACTCCCTGTATTTCTCTTTTATTAAGCGTTTGTTAATTCATTCGGATCTCTTTCCTCACCGCATAAATCATGCCGTTATAAAAAAAAGAAAAAAAAAGAAGTTATTCCCAGTACAATCTGCTCTTTTCTAACGGCGTCCAAACTTCACTTACATTTTTACGCCTACACTTTTGCTTGTCAAGGTTTCATTCCGTTTAACGTATTTCAGTATTTTCCCAATTGTCCAGCTGCCTTTAATGTATAATATCTCTAACGTACCAATTCTATTTTTAACCCCAGTTCTTAATCCTTTAAGCTAACCCCATGAGAAAGAACTCCATGCGGTTTTGTCTGGTTTATCAAAATTCCATATCTCCATTCTGGCGCTTAAAATTCATATTTTACATTCATCTCTTCCCCATAGGATTACCATTAACGGACTGTTACCATCTGTTTCTTTTCACATTGTCCTCGCCAAAACAGCATGTTATCTGGCTGATTGGCGTATGTAATTATCGCCATGACTGTTCTGTAACCACGAAAATAAATTATGTAACAGCTCAGATTCTCTCGCTGCTTGTCTGTGATTAAAGACATGTAATTATTCGTGCCTCCTCTCCAGTGCTCTCGGGCATCTCCGTGCCTATTGATGCTTGTACCTGAACCCATGGTCAACTGCAATTTATAATAAAAAAGGATTTGTTTATCAAGAAACTCCTGAGTTCGCATCCATTCACTCTGTGTGGCCTGTTTTCCTGGATATTAACAAATTACTTTTTTGCAGCTCAACCGACGTGAAATTACTACAACCAACATTCTTCGTCACAGATATTTGGTACATCAGCCGCTCACAAGCATCTTTAACTGGAGAGGAGGGCTTTTTAGTTTAAAAAGAAAACATCGTAAAAAAAAAATTCACGTAATTTATTCTACCAAATTAAAATATTTTTCTGACGACGGATTTCAACGCTTATCGTAGTTCTCCTGCTGAGTAGTCCTGCATCTTCGACTCACAATCGTACATAAGGATACTATTTTTTGACAGACTGTCAAACTACATTTTCTACGAACTTTCAACTCTACGCCGTATTCTGAATCAGTGTACGCGCATTCAAGATTTTCCCCGGTCAACCGACAAACTGAGCGCATTTTCTATCTTTCACCTTTGACCGCACTCTCCTTGGAACTCTGACTTGCGTCTAGCGCTGCAAAACTTTTCCAAATTCCTCCGAAAATCGATCTGCGCATTTTCTCGCGCATGCTGCTGCTTTACAAGGTTTGTTTACATCGGGAGTTTGTTTTTATCTTTTCGTAGATGTAAAGTAATGGGTACAGGCTACCTTTTTAAATATCTGACGCTAACTCATAAGAAATATACTTTTTGCGCCATTGAAAATATACTTTTTAATGTAGAGTGTTTGTTTTGATTAACCGTACTTTGAAGTTTATATATTTTTATTCCGTATTAAGAGTTTTCAACAATTGACTTTAAAATATGATGATAGCTAAAATAATCAAACAAAATATATATAACAATGAATACATCATATACTTTTATTTGTATCGCAAAAATATTTACATTATTATCTGTAAACTTTATTTATTGGAGACTTGTAATTTGTGTTACATTCTCAAGATTAGATTTTCATAAATATTTCTGTAGTTTATTGATTAATAAAGAAAGTAATTTTTTATTCATTCAGAATTGTTGCAATTCTTTGCTGAAATGTTATTCTAATTATGTATTAACTTATTTGGGTACTAGCCTTTTCTTTTTTTTTTATGAACAAAATATAATATTGTGCATAAAGTAGCTACAGAAATTCAAATGAAATCTGATTTAGTGTTCTATACAAATGGTTTTTGTGGCAATTCACCTTCAGGTTAAAAGCAAAATCAGTCAGCCAATTATTTTACATATTCTATGAAAAATATGGGTACTTAATCCGGGCCATGTCATACTTACTGAAAATATTACTTACAGTAACCGTTATTTATTATTTAATTTTAACTGCTTTGTTACTATTATAATATGATATTATTATAAAGTGATATTATTATAATATGAATATATTATATCATATACATAGATATAATATATTCATTGATACAGTATATTTACGTTGCATAATATTTATATTATATTAATTCTGGTAGACAAAACAAATCACTGGAAATAAAACTACTATTGTTATTTCAGTTATTGCTAAAAGCCGCCAATTTGATGTTATGTATTTATTAAATATATACTAAATTACTGTTTTGCATTATTTTAACTTGCTTTCATTTATCATTTTTAACAGTATTATGTATTTATTAAATGTACATTAAATTACTATTCTGAACACAATTGGCAATTGACAACCATTTTTGGCGATCAATCTACCTGGTCCAGATAATATGTAAGTACCAAAATGTGGTGGCTGGTGGAAAAAATAGTCGCAATGCTACAAGCTACATTATATGTTTGAAAATATTGCATAACACACCTAATGCCGAAGCCCATGTGTCGTCAGAAAAAAGCATTCTTTACTGCAACCATAGATCCAACTATGCAGTAAAACCTTTAACACAGATTCTAGTAGAAAGAATACCATGCAATTATATCTGCTAAGATGAAAAGCTGTCTAACTCAGAAGTTTTAGAGATTCATAGCATATTATACTGTATTTTCTCTGATATATACAGTTCTTGCAGCTTACTGATTTTTGTGCAATATTTGAATCATGGATGGGTATCCTTAAATGTTTTGTTTTCTTCCAGAATTCTCCTATGAAATGAATAATCAATGGTATTCATTTCAAAGCCAGTCTGTGGCGCTATGTTGAGAGTAGTGCATTGACAGGTTTATTGATACAAAATGGGTGTCTAAGTGATGGGGCATTCTTCTACATACTTTTATTTGCACATATGAAGCAATTTTACATACACCAAATGCCATAAATATACATGGCTATCTCATACCTTTTTATTATCATGTTTTGAATCAAGTTCAATGCTTGACAGTTCAAGAAATATAATCATGAGATTGCAACTACTGATAACTCAATATGCAGTACATTTATCGAAAATGAAAACTGTATTTTATTCCAAATGTTTTCAATAGTCATATGTGCAATGCCATGCTTTCCTATTTATTAACAAGTCTCAGCATATCAGGCATTTTTGAGTTATTGAGCAGGTAAAAACATTTCTTTGAAAATTGCCCTAGAAATATTTCTAATCTAGAAAAGTAATTTTCTTTAATTACTATAATATAGAAAGTTTTCGCTTTTTTAAAAAATTTACAAATGTAACTTTCCAGTATAATAAACTATTTTTATTTTTCTAAAAGTTTAAAAGACTATAATGCAAGTAGTGTATAAAAACAAATTTACATAGTGTATGTATTATCATAATTTTTTAAAATTTAATTTCATACCAGGCTTAGACTGGTCTATTGGCTGAGGGGTGTTGCACCCTCATCCAGGGAATCTAATGTACCCCTCAGTCAATCCAATACTTTTTCCTTGGCTATTTACATATATTTTGATTTGTGTATAATGTGAGTTGATTAAGAAAAGCTAGCTTTTGAAAGAATCTTTACATTGGAACATTGATATGTTGGAGGGCTATTAAAGTAATGGGAATTTAAGGAACAGACAAAAATATTGGGATATTTGTAATAATATATATATATATATATAATTATTTTTTTAGAAGTGTCAGGTATGTTCAGTTTGCAAGTCAGTTGTTGATTTGTTGCTGTAAAAATTATGAGTCCCATTTTATGAATTTTCTAGTAAATGCAAGTAAACATGTAACCCTGATTACCAGTGTTATCCAATTCTTTTTGAGAATGAATCTGAATAATGAGTTTCATCTATATGAATGTTATTTCGCATGTAATTATGCCTTTTTATGAACAATTTAAAAAAAAAAATGTGTTTTTTTTATTATGTGTAATAGCAGCAGACATAAATTTTATAAGATCTGTTAATAGCCTGCTTTGTCAATATATACTTTTAAAATTGATGAAAAAAAAATTAATTTATCATTGAAATGGACGGAGTACATTTTTCAAATAGACAACAGAATTTAGTCTACTTACAGGACCTAACTGAAACAAGTGGGTATGTGTGATCGAAGATCGCACAAAGGGTTTTGTTTAATATTCCTTTCAAACCACTTTATCTTTTCTTTTATAAGTCCAAATAAATTTCATTTTCCAAAAAAAATCATGTTTTGTATAAAGTAAAAATTTACTGGTCTATTTTTTCAAATATCTGAACTAGACCAATAGCGGGAGAAGTTCGCTATTCTGCTCTGTCATAATAATATCTGTCATGTGGACTAAATGCGATATTTAGAAGAAAAAAAAGTAGTCCCCTCCCCATCCCTTCTTTATTAATAATCCCTATTTGCATTATTAATTATATCATTGTATATTAACATTTTATTTCTTTTTTCTATACAAAAATCAGCAATTTGTAGTAAAATATAAATTTGGTTCTAATAATGTGATCTTTATAAAAATTAGATTTCTGCATTCACCGTAAAAAAAAATATGCACGGATGCAAAATTTTCAAATTGGTAAATGAAATATTAAAAAAATAATAATAGAGCTCTTAATCTCTCACAATCAACCCTCAAAATCTGCGGGGGTTTATTTTCCTCCCTTCAACAGTTGACGTGAAAAGAAAAAAGTCTGGATGTCTTGCTTATAAATGGCATAAATCTCCAATTTCACAACCAGCTGCAAATGTTCTTTTGATTTGGATAAAAATTATTTTCATTAACGCAAAATTTATTCATAATTTCTGTTCTAATTACGCTATCTTTATGAAAATTAGATTTATGTGTTCACCGTAAAAAATACACAGAGATGTGTTAATTTCAAATTGATACATGCAACAGAACAAAAAAAAAAAATTCTATAGAGTATGAACAATGTCTAGTCCGCCATCTTTTATCTATGTGAACAGATGTCATATTGTTCGTCTGTGATTTTCTAATGAAAGGAAATTAAACGAATTTATTCAAATCAATTTTAATTGATATTTATACTTCCAGTGGGAGTAATTAAATTTTTCTTTAGAAATTCTGAAAGCTATTTTTTTTTTATTTTAGAAGTTCTGAAAGCTTTTTTTTTTTTTTTTTGCATGTGTGTTTGAAATTTTACGTTCCTCGGCTGAATAGTTTATGAGATAGGGGTGTCTTTGAAAACGTCCAATCTGTTATTACTATTGCAATGCTGTGACTATGGCAATCCTTCCCCCTCTTCTGGAGTTTCAGAATGCGGTTTGATTAAATTCTACACTTTAGCTGAATATTTTTTTTCCCATTAATGAGTGGGTTTTTAGGGTTTTAATTAATATCTTGTGTTAATGAAGACATTTTCAAAATTTTATGATTTCCAGTGTGACAGTAGGTATTCAGCTGTAAGTGCATAAAATTTCAAGTCTCTAAGTTATACAGTTTCTGAAAACAGACAACGAGACGAATAGGGTTTCGTGAGATGAACGAAACCCAAAAATTAAGTTACATTTTTTCCACTATAGTTTTTATGAATTTGGTTTGTCTCGTAAATATACTCTAATTGTCATGTAAGTGATATATGTTATTGAAGTTTACTATGGCATGTTTGCTATTGAAAATAAAGTGTATAACATTTATAATTTGATTACTGAGACAGAGGACAGCGAGACTCAAAAGAATCCCATTACTTCACGGTTAATGGTGAAAAATCATTTGTGATGTATTTTAATGATGTTACACTATATCAAACATAGTAAAATCGTTATATATTTATGAAGAGTGCTAAAACATGATCTGTATAATATGGCATTCACAAACATTACTTTGTATGAGCATGAATTACTTAAGCATGTTTTTAATTGAGTTATGGATTTTTCAGCTGAACTATATTTAGTATTCTGACAGAGTTTTGTAACATACAAGCGAATTCATATAAAGCTGTACACAAGAAACAGATACAGTGCCATCTATGGATAGTAATCTTTGAAAATATGTTTTCAGTTATGTTTTAAGTTATTTTACTAAATTAAATTTCAACTTAATATGAAGAGTGTATAAAAATCCGTAGATAATATACAGGGCAGTAAAAAATTGTGCATTTTGTATATTTTTAACACTTTCTAACCTAGTTGAAAAGTGTTTATGACTTTGGTTTGTCTACCGTCTGTCCGTGCTCTGACTCCCGTAAATATGCTTCGATTGTCCTTAAATTTTTGTATGTTATTGTCGTTTACTATAGCATGTTCTCTATTTCAACAGAAGTGTGTAGCACTTGATAGTTTTTTTATAGGGACAGTCAAAAGAATCCCGTTACCTTACAGTCAATGGGGAATAATCGGTTCAAGCGCATTTTGATGACGCTACGTCATTTAAAACATAATGTAATTGATATATAATTATGAAGTGCATTAAGAGATGCTTTTTGTAGAATATGGGGTGCAAAGCATTTATTATTCATTTACAGGGTCAAACAAAAGAATTCTTTTACACTTCATTATATGGGGAAAAATCGTTTGCAGTGTAATTTAGTGATATTTCACTATTTCAAACATAATGAAAATTATATGCATTACTGAGGTTCACTATACATTGCTCTCTTGAAAGTGTGGTGTGCATTGCGTTTATTTACAGGGACACACAAAAGATACTGGTTACAGTACATGTGCGATATTTACAGTCTATATGTGATAAGTGCGTTTTCAACTTTGGTTTGCATTTTTAACTTTTTTTTTCATAGTACATGTGTTTATAAACTCGGTTGACCATATACAGGGCTACACAAGGAAATTCGTAAGCACTACAGACTATGGGAGTGAATTGCTTAAGGGTAGTTTTTAATTGTGCTTACGCATTTTCCTGCTGAACTATATTTAATAGACTAATAGAAGTTTCTGGAATATAAATAAATTCATATACAGGGCTACGAAAAAAAAGATACATTGTCGTTTATGTTTGGTAATTGCTGCAAGTAAGTTTTAAGTTGCCTTTTAGCTTAATAGATGGTGTGTACAAAAGTCTTCAGCTAATATACAGGGCTGTACAAAAGATTTCGAGTACATTTCCATCGATTGGCGAAAATTGCTAAATGTGAATATTCTAATTGAACTAAATTTTATCATACTATATATCCACATCTATTGATCATATGCAGGGCCACACAAAATAATTAGACTACTTTTTTGACTCAGGAAGGTACTTTCAGAAACTGTATTTTTCAATGCGTTATGTTTTCTAACCTGTTTATTTACATATCTTCTTTCACCTTATTTAATGGTGAAGTTTCGTTACAGTTTTCTGGCTGTGTTGGAGAGTGTTTGATAATCTATGCTTGATGCATGATTTTTCGTTCTTGTTGGAAATTGATGAAAGGGAATTTCCGACTATGTTATGTTACAAAGCTAAATTTTAGCATACTATCTAGTGTATATACAAATCTATAGATCATATACAAGGATGCACAAAAAAATTTGAGTATCTTTCTGCCTCCCATAGAAACAGAGATAGGAAAGTGCCCTCTGGTGGTGAAACTCGGAACAAAAATCGATAAGCTCTAGTATCCTCTATCGATGCCGAGTCGAATGAGCCATACCCCATCGTGATCTGGCCCATAGAAACACAGATAAGAAAGCGCCCCCTGGGGGTGAAAAAACAAACTAAAATCGATAAGCTCTATCGATGCCGAGTAGAATGAGCCAAACCACGTCGTGATGTGACCCATAGAACCCGAGTTAGTGGCAAAATTCTTTACTTCCACCTTCCACCACCAGGGGGCGCAATCTGTTCTATACGAACATAACTCAAATCTGTAAAGCTATTGAAATCCAGTCGAAAGAGCCAAACCCCGTCGTAATCGGGCCCATAGAACCAGATTTACGGAAGCGCCCCTGGTGGTGAAACTCAAAACTAAAATATGTAAGCGCTATTAATGTCGAGTCAAATGAGCCATACTACTTCCCGATGGGACCATACGACAGGAGATAATTTGAAAAGAAATAGCAAATTCCTTAGCTTTTTTTTTCTTATACAAAAGTTTGATTTTGCTAAAATAAAAAATTATGGTCCGAATTCGAAAATTTTTTGAATCTCTGAAATGCCAGCCCACTCAGAGCAAGAATGCAAGTTTTTCAGATTCGAAAATCCGATATTTAAAAAATATATATATTGCCCATAAAAACTGGAATCATTTTAAAATGCATCTTTTTATCAATTTATCTCTTTTGGTAAAAAGGCGTCCAAATGTCTGATGAGAACACCTTCAAATATTTTGCTTCTACCCAGTTGAAATAGAAATAAATTCATTTTCCATTTTCATTAATAAGTTTTAATTGATATCTTTAAAAGTTACTGGTCAATTTTGTTGAATTTGCGATTTTTTTTTACACATGTTTGCAATTTTTTGTGAATGTGACACTGCGCTCCGGAACACAGTGCAATAACGCTCCCGAAAAACTAATCCTAAATCACCCTTTCCGTCCCCTTCCATCTCCAATCTGTTGTATCAAAACACTTATAAGTGACGTAATGTGTCGCTCACGTAAGAGATGGAGTGAAACAGGCTCGATTTTTCATATCAGTTTTCAGGTTTGGGCAGCCTCGAGCTCAGTCTGTCTTAAATTCAAAATTTTATTTATTTCCATTTTAAATTATTTTAATGCTATTTTGATCAAAATAAACAGTAAACAGAAATAATCTTTTTCTATTCTGCATAGCTGCGAACTATTCATTTTTTGTGTTAACACAATTTCCGAATCCTAATACTGAGCTTATTGAATCGCAGAATTCTGTGATTAATTAACATTAAGATTAAGCAAAGGTTTCTATTTGGAAGTAGTAAGAACTAAAAAGTGGACTAGTTGATAGCTAAATATACGCAGATAGATATATATTTAAAATTTTTATTTTGTTCAAAAATAAAAAACAATGCTTTAAATTTTGAAAATAGTTTATGAAATATAAATATGCAGATTGGAGTGACGGCGGAGGGGTACTTACGGGTGTTAGTACTGCAGAATATTAGGGCTCCGGTACTTTTTTTCTTAGAAATTAAGTCCTGCCCCCCCCCCCCTCTCTCCCATGACTATAGAAAAAAAATCAGAAGTTGGATCAGAGCCGCTGTAAGGACAGTCTCGTGGCACTATGATTGACAAGCACCACCAGTTATTGCTACCAAAGACTTAGCAAACAGCATTTTTTACACAAGTTATAAAATAGGACTGATGGGTGCTGTGCAGGGCATTAATTACTGCTTGAAGAAAATTTATAGTTTACATGTATGCATTTATTATTACTTGTTTTTTATTTAAAACATGGAGGTACTATATGAAATTATATGTTGTGCATGGACTTCAGTAATTACTTAAAATAAATTATTTGGGAGGAGTGTGGGAATTCTTTTTATCTATAATTATATTTAAAATTGTTGTATCATCCTGGGAAGATACATCATTATTTTTGTTAAGTTTTCTCTTTTTTTTTTACATGTGTAAATCGTTGTGGCAGTATATTTTGATTTGGAGGAACATTTTTCTTTATTGGTAAAAAATTTAAATCAGAATTTTCTAAAGCCCCAGCAGCTTCTAATTGTGGTGGTATAGATTTAAGAATTTTTTCCAGTATTTCACACTGTTTAACAGACGTTATTGACTGACGTATTTTCTGCCATTGTTGATCTAAATTGGCTATTTTGTTTTCAAGTGTGACAGGCTGTGATGTTTTTTGGGCAATCTCATTAAGAATTATATCATTTATGCGGGGTGTTTCATCAATTATGAGGGGAGATTCGCTAGATGTTGAAGCAGTTGTATGGGAAGAGGGGTTCAACTGTTTCTGCAAATAATGAATATGTTTGCACATGTTCCACTTAATTGAAGAGTCCATACAACTGCATATATATTTATGTATGCAAATATTGCAGTCAGTGCATTTTAATTGGCAAGAGCAATCTGTTTTTAGTTTCTGAATTTCATATATTTCTGTTTTATCGGACGATAAAATTGACCACCCATCCTCATTTGCAATAATCTCAGAAGAAAATGTTTCACTTGTTTTATGTCTGTTCCTATTGTCTCGTATTTTGCTAGTCAGTTTTCCTTTATGAGCAGTAATCAATCTATCCACCATCTTATCTCTTACAAATCTCATTATGGCATGGATAGCCTTATCCAATCTCTTAATACTTTTCCCATGCAGATAAATATATTTCAGGATTCCATGCATGCGTTCTAAGTGCATGTTTGTGTTAATGCCACTATGCAACCTGAAACAATAAGCCCAGGATGATACATTTTGTGAATAATATGTTTCAAAATAATTTCCAAAATTACACATGTCAGGATCATCTTTCAATATATTGAGTGACGCTTCGAAGGAAAGATAAAATGCATTTATGTCCCTCTCTTGTAAAAGACCTCGTATAATTTTATATGCTCTTGCCAGTTTTTCGGTACCTTTAATTTTTTTTCCAAGCCCTATCAACATGCCAAGCACAAAAAAGTCTCATTTGTGGTTCACCCATTATGAAAGTCCATGCATTAAAAAAAGATTCAGCCATATCTGACATAAAAACCTTCGGTGTTATCTCCCCTACCTTTTCTTTAATACACAAAAAAAAAAAGAGACATTACTGAGTAATCGCTGCGATTTGAAATTAAGAAAGCACAAGGAAATCCTTGGCGTAATTCATCAAGAACTAGCAAAGTGAAAAGCTCAAAACCATACCCGTTTAAGCCATGTGTGCCATCAACACAAATACAATCCGATCCAAATTTTTTTAACATTTCCCCTTGAGCTTCCGTCATAATTATCAATACAAAATCATTTATTGTAAGAGTTGAGTTAGGTGGGGCTTCTGATCCCTGAGACTTATAAAATAAAATACATGCTTTTTCCGAATTTTGCATCTCACGTACCCACATATCTACACTGACTGCATCATTTTCATTTTTAATTGAACCACACTGAAGATTAAAACAATTTTGAATATTATGAAGATCCTTTTTTGTTCACATATTAATTCGCTCTAGCCCATCATATGATATATTATTTCTAATTTCATCCAGAATATCATCAAAGGGAACTTTTGTTGCTATTTTTGAGGCTATATATTTCCTTTCATTTTCTTAAAAACAAATGATCTATATCATTCTGGTGACCCACATGCACCGATTGAAAAAGGACAGAGCATTTACCATCTATATATTGAGTTACTTTTAATGAAGCTGGGCAAAAAGCATTTATTTTATTACTGCCAAAATATTTTAAGTTACGTTTATCTTTACCTTTTGAAACAAAATTTCCTGATCGGTGGCATCTAAAATAATAATTTTTAAAGGTCTGATCAGGATTTGTATATTTACTGCCATATCCAACAAATTTTGATTTGGTAGTGTGCTCAGTATTTTCTTTCCACATAAGAAAATCATTATAAGAATCAAACTGTAACTGGCACTCATTAATTTCAATTTCATGTATATTTTTTAAGTGCTCTGTCATCTCTTGTTTGTTTACATTATTTTGGCATAGAGGACAAATACATTTTTTAAATTCAGGGGACTGAGCAGATTTTTTTTTTTGTTTTCGTGTTCTTATTAAAGGATTACATTAGAGCGTCATTATGTGGGTGGAAATTTTTAACATGCCGTTTTAAGTTATATTTAGTAGTAAACTTTGTTCCACATTCAGCACAAGACAAACATTCAAAATCTAAATTATAATCACAAATGGTTTCATTCATACTATCATCCACAATTCCAGAATTTTCATTTTTATTACAAATGTTTGCATTCAAACTAACAGACATACCATCAGAATCATTAGAAGAAACATCCACAATTTCACATGCTTTCGCATCCGTATAAACAAACATACCATCCACAATTTCATATGCACCAACAATCATACTACAGTGTCTCACATAAGTGATGGGACACTTGTGCTTTACAAAAGGAAACTAATCAAATAAATTAAAAAAACATGTACACATTTTTTTTGTGGGTGTGTTTCATACTTAAATTTAGTAAAGATTATTACATAACATACATTTTGTCAAAATATTAAAATATTAATTTAATAAAAATACAAATGTTTAGAACGGAGCAAAAAATAGCTCACATAAGTGATGGGACACCATTATATATGCAACAAAAATCGTCTGAAATAAGCAATAAAAATATTTTTTGGGGTTTTATTTTTACTTAAAAGCAATTGGCAATAATTTATAAAATCGTCTGCAGTATTTCTCTCCAGTTTGTTTTGGAATTTTTGTGTTTTTTAGCTCTGTGTAGTCATGAATGCTAAACGAAAAGAAACTTCGCCTGAAATTCGAAAATTAGTTATTAATTTGCATATTGAACGTGGAAAATCTATTAGAAAAACTGCTGAAACAGTTAACTTGAGTCGTTCAACAGTTTTCAATATCATTAAACGATATAAAAAGAATCATATGATTCAGGATAAAAGAAGACCTGGCTGACCATCAAAGCTATCCAATGGAATAAAGCGAATTATCGTTCGAAATATTAAAAAAAATCCAAGAATTAGTGCTTCAAAAGTTGCTGCTGATTTACAAGCATTATATGGAATAATTGTTAATCCTGAAACTATTAGAAGGGTAATTCGATCTGCTGGATATCACGGTAGAGTAGCCAGGAAAAAATTCTTCGTAAGTGAAAAGAATAGAAAACTCAGACTAGCTTTCGCAAAATCCAACATAAATAAGAATTCTGATTACTGGAATAAAGTTATATTTGCTGATGAGAGTAAATTTAATATATTTGGTTCTGACGGTAGAATCTTGGTGTGGAGAAAACCCAGGGAAGAACTTCGCAAACAGAACTTGGTACCAACAGTAAAACATGGTGGAGGAGGAGTTATGGTATGGGGGTGTATGTCGTCCGCTGGAGTTGGTAATCTTGTTTTTATTGACAGTATAATGGATCAGTACAAGTATATTGATATTTTAAAGCAAAATTTGAAATCTTCAGCACGAAAATTGAACCTTCATAACGATTTTAAATTCTACCAGGACAATGACCCCAAGCACACTGCTCTGAACGTTAGACTCTGGCTGCTATATAACTGTCCTGAAATAATAAAAACACCACCACAATCTCCAGACTTAAATCCCATAGAGAATATTTGGCAAGAATTGGAATCAAGAATTCGCAAACACACCATTTCTTCAAAACAACAACTAAAATCGGTGCTTCAAGAAGAATGGGGTAAAATCACTCCAGAAATCACAAAAAAAATAGTGGAATCCATCCCAAAAAGATTAAATCATGTTTTAAAAGTAAAAGGAAATCCAACAAAATATTAAAACCTTTTAAAAAGTAAAATTTTTGGATAAATATTTGATGGAAAAGTAAGTGTCCCATCACTTATGTGAGCCATTTTTTGCTCCGTTCTGAACAATTGTATTTTTACTAAATTAATATTTTAATATTTTGACAAAATGTATGTTATGTAATAATTGTTACTAACTTTAAATATGAAACACACCCAAAAAATTTTTGCACATGTTTGTTTATTTATTTTATTGCAGTTTCTTTTTATAAAGCACAAGTGTCCCATCACTTTTGTGAGACACTGTATGTGGAGGATCAACTTTATTATTAATATCAAAACTCAATTCTAAAACTTCTGAAGAAGCAGAAGTACTTGGCCCTTTTTCTTTCATTTCAGAAGACATGATTATTAGATTTTTAAAAAAAGTAATAATGATCGAATAACATGACGCTACAAGAGCAAAAGCAAATGGCGAAATGAGCCGAGCGCGGTGAACGAACGTCAGGAAAGACGACGCGGCCAATGACGAAGTACGCATGCGCAAAATACACGAAAAGCAGACCTGCGCGAGAAGTTGCGCAAATCGATTTTGGGAGGAATGGGAGCTTTGCAGCGCTAGATGCTAGTGGAACTCTGTCTGTGTTTTGTCCCGACTCAGCCAGCATTAGCTAGACTGTTCTTCTCGAGAGAAACTTTGAATTCCATGGATCTTGATTCTTGAATAATATTATGTTGAAAGTCGCACCTATGGACACCCCGCCTTTCGTTCTGACAGACACGTTACAAATATGTCATCAAGCCCCAGTGCAGTGCCAAATTTTCAAGAAAATTATCACTTATCAAAAAACTAACTGTTCTCTATTGTCGAAAGTGATGCGCCGATAATCGGTAAAGATTTCAACCGTTTTCGTTTTAAAGATGATTCATCGAAGAGCAACGACCTACTCTTACCTCACATATGTTTTACGTATATTCAATCAGTTAAAAAAAAAAAAAAAAAGTAAATATCGCATTAGCTAATCAAAGATTCAGAGCCCAAATTAATAAAGATAGAAAGGGCTGATATTTAACTTTTACAACCATTTTTTTTTAATTAAAGTGAAATGTGTGTAGTAATTTTGCATGTCGTGTGATTAAATTCTTGAAAGGCTATTCCTAAGGTAAGTCTTTTATTATAATATCTGTAATTGGTTCTCTGCTGCTTGAAAGATAGTCCTACCGGAACTTGAACGACAAAAAAACTTTTCTTTCATAAAAGAAAATTTTTACAGGAATAGACAATTTAACTTAAACACTTATTTAAAGTTTAATATTATTATGTAGTGTCATACTCAAGCAATATTTACATTTTCATTGAGTTTCTGCCTCTAGTTTTATAAAATGGCTTTATATTTTATATGATTTTTTTCTTTCATTTATATGTGCTACATAGAATTTTTGACGAAGTTTTCATATTTTTTAATTGTGTGTATCGATAAAAAAAATCTTATTGCTCAAACTGACACTAGGACTCATAAAAAGACTGCATGAGTGACTATATCTTTTACAACTATAGTCTTTTTTACCTCTTTTTAGATAAGAAGAGAATTAAAAAAAAAAAAAAATTAGATTTTGAACTATTTGTTCTAATTGATAGAAAAATAAATAAAAAGAAGATTTTGCTTTATGATAGGCTATCAATTTCGTAACAAAACAAAATACCATGCCGAAATGAAAATCTGCTCGACGCTACAAAATTTTTGCTTGTTGGTGTGTACTGTTTATAATATACCTTATATATATATTTTTTTCTGCTTGATAATTATATTATTTCATGTGTACTTTGCATAATTTTGAGAATGGTCTAATGCATAATTACTTATTGTTAAGTCGAGTTTGGGTTGAAAATACACACTTTTATTGTATTTTTTTTAAATATTGTTGAAAGAAAGGTGTGTGCTTCGTTTATTAAAATTTATACATAGTTTAAGTAAAAATTTATATTTAAAAAAAAAATTATAAAGGTTCATTTTTATTAAAATTTTTATTTGACACCTACAAAGGTACTGCAAAATTTTAGATTATTTTTTTTCTTTTATCACTTAGTTTTCAGTTTTTAATAAAGTAAAAAAATAATACAGTGTGACATAGTGCAATTCACAAATAGTGCATTTATTTCTGTTTGACGGCCATGAATTGCATTTGATTCTTTTGGTGTTTTTCTTGATTGATTAAGTTTATAGCTGGCCTATAATTTTACGTTAAGAATTTAACTGTAAAGAATTTCTTGTCCCTCTGCATCTATTTTTTTCTAACAGTTTAACTTAATATTATAAATACTTTTGTTTATCTTATTTTAAGTTCATAATTATTATGTTAGGTTTTGTTTTTGATAAATATAACACGTATAATAGATTTAAAAAAAAAAAAAAAAAAAAAAAAAAAAATTCCACATACCTTACAAATGAAGCCTAAAGGTAAGATAGAGACAGCAAATTCTCTGGTTTGATTTGTTTGCATTACTGATTTTATTCTATTTTTTTACATATTGTAATATATTAAATTGCGAAATTTTAAGTTTTTGTGTACCCTCATTTTGACCATACTCTTATAAACTCTTTTGAAGTTAAATTATGCATATTATTATACATACATGTTTATGCACATATATTTTGCAACTATTTCATATTTTTTATTATTTACAATTATATATTTTTAAGGTGTTTCAACGTTTATAATATATATATATATTCCAGTTTATCTTTATGTAAGTGTGTAATTTTTCCCTTCACACCCTTATAGTGTGACGTACTAAAAAAAAAAATAATAATGAGACTCCAAAAAAAAAAAAAAGGGAATAATAATAATAATTATAGAATTCACTTTAATTTCAGTTCATTCAATATTTTATCTTAGTAGTTATTTTGCCAATTTCAATCTCACCTATGTTAAGTTATTCTGAATTTCAAACACTCAATTAATGTTAAATTTAAGCTTTAAATTCCACCTAAAAAAAAAAAGAAAAGGATGGATAAACACGAGTTTATAGCTTGTTCATATTAAACTGATAATGCCTGTCACTCCCTTTTTCTAAAGTCCATTCAGGCTTCCCGCATCTTACCTTTTTCCCCCCATTCAACATTTATACGACACGATACATCTACGCTTCTGCGGTTTTTTTACAGCTGTTCAATTCATAAATACAAACTCTTTATATTGTCGAGCTTAAAATTCAAAAATTAATCAACTGCACTATTATTTCGTTTCTTCTTAGGTTTCATGTATGTTATTCTTTCATTGAGTTATTTTCGCGGAATAACTTTATGTCAGAAATAAATATTTTGTTTTCATTCAGCGAATAAGGCCTGTTGCTGATTTGAAAATGGAATATGTTACGTGCATGGACACACAAATAAATTTTTGTTCATAATAAATTTAAATAAGTATTTAAACTTACTTAAATATCACATTTTTTTATATATATTCAAACACTTGTTTTTTTTTCATTCAATTAACATTTCTTACACACACTATTGAGATACGAAAACAGTGCCCCTTTTATTTATTTACACATTCGTTAACAGTTCAATGTTTTTCATGTTTACTAATGACATACATGCAATGTCATGTCAATTCAATGCTAATTTCATTCATTGTGACCACTCAATACTTTACACGCGCACTGTCAAATATCCCATTGGTAGTCAAAATTTAATATTCTAGGTAAATATGTATCTCGGTTCACATGAACATTACACTTTTTCTTTTCTTCACAACATTTTTTTCTCAAAACCTAGTTGCTTAATTTGCTCGATTTAACATATCTTTTATGTTACTTTATATACACCTTTATTTACATTGTCCCATTTTTTATTTTTTTACTGGTGACTCAATACATTCCTCTACTCCAATATAATAAAAAAAATTTTTTTACTTGATATCTACGCTCGTGATTTCTCAAGTTTAGGTAGTGTACTGAATATTTTTATTATGCAACGTTAAATGTTTATTAATGCTATTATATTTTATACATCTTCTTTCACATTATTTTGAGTGTACTCTTCAGTTTTTTTTTTGTGTAGTCTACAGCTTACAGATGCATATTCATAGGGAAGACAACCTGTAATAAATTCACACTCCATGATGTCTATGCATCATTTTTTTTCCTAGTATAAGTTTAACGACAACTCAAGTTCTTGTTTTTTTAGGTCTATGAAAAAAACAGGTAAAGGTAAAATACAGTTATATTATCTTAATAATGTTGTAAACTATTCCTATGGCAAGGTAAAGCAAGCACTTTCTTTTTAATTTATAGCCCTGACATTTGTCTGGTTACTATATTTTTATCTTCCTACACAGACTTATATATAGATATATATTTTTTTTCATTTGGTTTGCCACATTTGATTCAGAAGGCCATTACATTTGCTTTCCTCTTTACCACATCTTTAATTTTGTTAAAAAAAAAAAAAGAGAAAAATCAATCTAGGTTCTGGTTGATAGACATTTTCGACGGTATTCTTTTTGGTTTTTTTTATATACAAGTAGTTCATTGTTTGTGGTTTCTTGCGTGTATGAAAAAAATTCGCTCATTGTTACTCATAGCTGCTCATAGAATAGTTCATAGTTGTTTTTTTTTGTTTTGTTTTTTTCGGATTTTTTTGTACACGGAAATCATTGCTCATAGTTTTCTCATTGCATAGTTCATAGGTTATACACACACACACACACACGTTAGTTCATCGTATAGCGTATGCTGTTTGTGGTTCATAGAAAACTCAAACTTTTGGGTTTTGTTACACACATACCGTTGACTTTTTCTATCCCGCTTAGGTTCAGTACTTGTGTTTTTCTTGTTTTTTTTTTTTTACATACACTTAAAATTGTAACAACTGTCCTTTCTTTATCATCTTAATTACCACTCTCTCCTTTTTATAAAAAAAAATGAAAACAAGTAAGATACTCTCATTGAGGTATTTCGCACTAAACATTTTACATTAAACTTGTTTACATGTCAGATGCTCTTTTTTTACATTTACAGTTATAAGCACATTTTTTTCTTTTCTCAATTTAAATTTCTACCCTTCACTCTCAAAATATTTAAATGCATAGAGGACTTCTATTGTGTTTTTTTTTCTATTTTTCATAGTTCACTACATGCAATACCAGCCAGTTTTAATTCAATGTTACACATATACTCATTTACTGCAATATCATACTCATTTGCTAGGCTATAAAACAATTTCTGCTTCTATTTTGACATATCGTTATAAAAAAAAAGAATTTTACTTTTCGTTTTTGCTGTTTTCACCCACTGAAAACACTGTTCACGTGATAAGATTTCCTTATTCACGAATTTTGTTATGTTCTTCAAACAGGTGTACACCTCCTCTCTTCTTACAGACTCGTGCAGACTTCGCCTGGTACAGATCATGTACATATATCATCAAATTTATGATGTTTGTGCAAGTTGCACTCACACACACACACACAATCTCTTTCTTTTACAATGTCGCCTGTTTCGTAGTTCGCAACATACGTTTTTTTTTGTTCCTGTCTAAACTTTTTGTTAAATTTTCAAAACACATCAAATAAGTTATCATAATTAAGTTTTTTTTAAAATAAAAAAAAACGAACACACATAACGTATGATCTCTAAATTGTTTATCAGTTAAATTTTTTTCTTATATATGCCATCACAGAAACATGCAAATTTATACAATCTGTTCCTAATTTTCCATGTTTATTCATTTTCATGCCATTTTGGAACAGTTTACATTAAAAAAAAAAACAATTTGGTATTTAATTTCCCTTTTTTTTCACCTATGGAGTACTCATATTTATTACATGTATTATTTGTTTTGTGTTTTACTTTTCATTTATTTTCATGTCTCAAAAAATTATTTGATGTTGGAAACAACCAACATTTCTTGCAATTTATAAAAAAAATTGCTATTTTCTTGAATTTGATTTTCAAGTTAATTCTTATTTAGTTTCTGGTTATATTTTAATACGTGTGCACACTTAAAGAAAAGAAAAGAGAAAATAAAATCCAGAAACAGATTTAAAATTTTGAGCTCATTCATATATTTTAATTTTCAAACGTAAGAGGTCGACCCAGTTTGGTTTGTGTCATGCTTATGAAGGCATGCATATATATTTGAGACATGATGTATTTGTCTTTCTTAATCAAGATTATTGTTGTGTATTGTTATTTTAATTATTTCATGTAGTTACCAGGGTTTTCTATAGCAATTACTTTATTCATCATTTTGTGTGATTTTTTTTGTTAGTGAAAAGACACAGGTGGTTTTCCGTTTCCCTATGGACCTTCATTGTTTTTCGTCTTCGGTTGTTGGGGAGATATATGTGAAGTGGATTTAACTTCACATATTCCACTTTCTTAAAATTAGTTCCCCCATCCCCTCACTTTTTCTAAATTTCTCTTTCTTTAATATTATTTTGTTTTTCGTGTTATAAAATCTAGGTACTCCCTGTATTTCTCTTTTATTAAGCGTTTGTTAATTCATTCGGATCTCTTTCCTCACCGCATAAATCATGCCGTTATAAAAAAAAGAAAAAAAAAGAAGTTATTCCCAGTACAATCTGCTCTTTTCTAACGGCGTCCAAACTTCACTTACATTTTTACGCCTACACTTTTGCTTGTCAAGGTTTCATTCCGTTTAACGTATTTCAGTATTTTCCCAATTGTCCAGCTGCCTTTAATGTATAATATCTCTAACGTACCAATTCTATTTTTAACCCCAGTTCTTAATCCTTTAAGCTAACCCCATGAGAAAGAACTCCATGCGGTTTTGTCTGGTTTATCAAAATTCCATATCTCCATTCTGGCGCTTAAAATTCATATTTTACATTCATCTCTTCCCCATAGGATTACCATTAACGGACTGTTACCATCTGTTTCTTTTCACATTGTCCTCGCCAAAACAGCATGTTATCTGGCTGATTGGCGTATGTAATTATCGCCATGACTGTTCTGTAACCACGAAAATAAATTATGTAACAGCTCAGATTCTCTCGCTGCTTGTCTGTGATTAAAGACATGTAATTATTCGTGCCTCCTCTCCAGTGCTCTCGGGCATCTCCGTGCCTATTGATGCTTGTACCTGAACCCATGGTCAACTGCAATTTATAATAAAAAAGGATTTGTTTATCAAGAAACTCCTGAGTTCGCATCCATTCACTCTGTGTGGCCTGTTTTCCTGGATATTAACAAATTACTTTTTTGCAGCTCAACCGACGTGAAATTACTACAACCAACATTCTTCGTCACATGCTCTAAAATATATGATTCTTTTAAAATGCCCATAAAAGAAACAAAAAAAAAATAATTCACTCCATAAAAAGTGAACATTCACTCCTATGAAAGAGTGGCTATTCACTCCTGTGAGGAGTGAGAAATCCACTCCTTTTGCAAGAGTGAATAGTCACACCTATGAAAGAGTGGATAGCCACTCCTATGAAAGAGTGACTATTCACTCCTATCAGGGAGAAAAAACCCACTCTTTTTGCAAGAGTGGATAGTCACTCTTCTGAAAGAGTGAGTATCCACCCCTGTTTAGAGTGAATATTCACTTCTCGGGAGTGAGTATTCACTCTTTCAGAGAGTGAACAATTTCACTTTTGCCTAGAGTGAATAGTCACTCTAAAGAGGTTGGGCAAATTTTGACTCTGCGATAGAGTGAATATCCACTCCTCCGGAGTGAATAGTCACTCTTTCTTGTTTAGAGTGTAGCACATAGAGGTTATAGGTGAAAATTAGCGGTCGCCACTCGCCACGTGGCGATTAAAGTTTAAAAAGTGGCGATTAAAAAATCAGCTATCGATCGCCACCCTAGTCGCCACTCGCCAAGTGGCGATTAAAAAATCTGTTATCGATCGCCAAGTGAAATACACCATTTTTCATGGAAATATGCATTTCTACATTGATTACATCTAATTAGAGAACTGGTTCATTATTTTTCCTACCAGATGCAAATAGATTTCAACAACTTAGCTGTATTTTCAATATTTCGGCTTTTTCTTAGTTAGATTACTTTTTCAAGAAATATAGTTTTATTCTGCAAAATATGATTCCACTTGCATTTCAAGTAATTTATTCCTTTTTCCACACCAGATACAAGCGGATTTTAAGGACATTTTAGTATCTTCACTATTTCGACTCCTGCCACATGCTCACAAGTTGAATTATTTTTCTTCAAGAGATACTGTTTAATTATGCGAAATACACTCATACTCATACAATAGATATAAAACTCTTATAGAAAAATATGTTTATATACAACGATTATATAATTTATCTAGATGTCAAGAAAGTTTGAAACATAATAGTGGCCACTAACTTTAAAAAGTGGCCACTAATGAAACTGAGTCTACCGGCCACTGGCTACTAACTAAATTTCCCAGTTTTCACCTATAATAGAGGTCAGTTCATACTCATTTTTGAAACATAGAGATACTCAAAAGTGATTAGAATCAGTTCACACTCATTTCTGAAACATGGATATACACAAATATGAGCACATGATGTTTTATTCTTGAGTGTGGGCATGTTTTCAGAAATGAGTATATACATGTTTCAAACTTGAGTCATTTTGATTCGGAGCCATTTTGACTATAGTCAATCAGTCTGAGTATGTCGCATACATGCGACATACACAGATTTGAGTATTTTTTGCTCAGTTTTGAAAATGTCGTTTTTAGAGTGTCAGAATCGAATTTCAAAAATCCGGAACAAAAGGTTAAAAAATTTTCCGGCTCAATCAAAATAATAACTTATTTTTTTTGTTTATTTATTCTTACATTCTTACTATATTTTTACATTCTTAGAACAGAGATTCTGAAAGGAGAAATACAGAATGTCCATAAATGATTGTCCCGTTCTCCTTACCTCATAACTTTTGATTTCAGAATATGACAAAAAATGTTATTACACATTCGTAAATTACAACTGAGAAAGTTTTTTTTTAATAAAAGAAACAAAAGTTACATATGGGTAAAGTTTCAACTCAAAACGCTATTAATTAAATAATAATTAATATTAAACAAATTTATCAAAAAATTATTAATAAATTGTGTAATATATACTAACTTTGTACTCGTAATTCATTAAAAGCTTTTTGATAAATTTTATAAAATTTTAGTACTAATTATTATTTGGGAGAATCATTTGTGAATATCCTGTTTATATATATCAAGGGAGATTGTGTTCCGGTATTTTGTACACCACTAAATTTATATAGCAGTATTCTTAGTGTGTTATCGCAGAATTCATCGATTAAACAAGAATAAGATTCCTATATAAATTTAGTGGTGTACAAAATACCGGAACACAATCTCCCCTGATATACTATATACGTATTAAACTAACAAATTGTGCATTTCAAAATAAGTGTAAGCATTCTAAATCAATTGGAAAATACATTAACACTGAATTTATGCAAGTACCGAGTGTTTCAAAAATCCGGAACAAAAGTTTAAAAGTTTTTTCCGGCTCCAACAATTTATTTTTTAT
This sequence comes from Maratus michaelseni, assembly GCA_963931845.1. Taxonomy (NCBI): domain Eukaryota; kingdom Metazoa; phylum Arthropoda; class Arachnida; order Araneae; family Salticidae; genus Maratus; species Maratus michaelseni. The sequence continues at coordinate 99,029,022 of OZ007594.1, forward strand.
TTAATTATTTATATGTTTTTACATTCTTACTTTTACAACTTAACTTGGATAACGTATGTAAAGATGGAATTTTCTAATCTATTTTTCGCTCGCTTCCTGATATTAAAAAAATTATGTACCCAGGTATGTTTCCGATGGCAATACAACATTTTAATATTTTTATAACTTAAATGAAAATTAATTAATTTTAAGGCATTTTTACTTCCGTCGGGTGCAGGTGATAAATCGCCAAATATTTTTTATGGTTACGACTGTATATGGGAGGGGGGTGGGGGGAGAGTTATAACAACAACAGAGTTAATCATGCGCCAAAAAACGCTTGCTGAAATAGGCCACTGGCTATAAAAGTGCAACAAAATACTTTAGACACTGAAAAGTAGCAAATATAAATGAAAAAACAAAATGTTCTAGCAATATTAAAATATTGTATTGTTATCGGAAACATATCTGTTCAGTATATTTAATATGAATTTACCATTTGGGAAATTAAGTTATATTTATGATTGAGTTGCTTTGTTAGATGACTTACTGGTGGTGTCGCTATGCATTTCTTAGAACGTTTTTAATTTTGAATTATGATAGAGTCTGTTACTTTTCGTTGGGATTTTATAATTGATTGCATGGTACAGAAGTGCTTTTGTTTTACATTGTTGTTTTTCTTTATCTTCGCCCAATGTTATCAGGGGATTTATTTCATAATTTATTTCAAGTCTTTCATGTAAGATCAATTAGTTCAAAGTACAAGATGAAAGTAGTTGAAAGAAGTTGATTAATTAGAAATTTATTTTGAATTAGAGATTTATTTCATTTGAAACCGGAACTGTGAACTGTAATTTATTATTTGTTGTGATTTGTCAAGATTTATGTTTCGTGAATAAGCAAATAAATAAAAAAAATCCAAGATGGATTATTTTTCTTTAAAAATCTCTACAACACCTTCTTACATAACTTTTATAATTCTAGCCTATCAGGAAGGGAATGAAAAATCGATTACAAAATCATTTTTTTTTTACAAACAAAAACAAAGTATTAGTAGTTTAGTATTGATTGTAGGGTATAGAAGTGCTCTTGTTTTATATTGTTATTTTCCTTATCTTCGCCCAGTGTTGGCAGGGGATTTATTTTATAATTTAGCCTAAGACTTTCATGTAAGACCAATTAGTTTAAGTTACAAGATGAAAGTATTTGAAAGAAGTTGATTCATTAAAAATGTATTTTGAATTTGTGAATTATTTCATTTGAAACAAGAACTGTGAGCTGTAATTTGTTATTTGTTGTGATTTTTCAAGATTTATGTTTTGTGAATATGCAAATAAATAAGAAAATTCCAAGATGGATTCTTTTTCTTTAAAAATCTCTACAACACCTTCTTACAAAACTTTTATAATTCTAGCCTATCAGGAATGGAGTGAAAATTCGATTACAAAATCATTTTTTTTTTACATACAAAAACAAAGTTAAGTTAATTAAAATAATATAAAATGATTTTTAAAGTCCACCATCTCCTTAATCATTGCGATGGAAATCTATTTTGTCCACTGTACAGGATGTCCCAAAAACATTGACCTCGGCTTTTATTCCTTAAATATTGATCATAGACATTATATTATAAATTAAAGTTACGTAAAAAATGGTACAGAATTTTATGAATTCGATTAAAATTTCCAAAGGATTAAATTTGAAGAAATACAAAATTTAAATTTTTATACGGCCCCTTGCAAAAAATTTCCCAATGAGTAAAAATGTACCCCATACACTAATAAGGTCATGTACACAATTTTTGCATTTTATCATAAAAAGTCGCAAAGGTATGCTTAAACAAAGTTGGTGAGGGATTAATCATAAATAAATAGCACAATTACTATTTATTTATGCAATCATTCTTTTCTTTCGGAATTTGTGTACGACTCCTGAAAGGCAATCATCCAACATGATTTTTGCCTTTTGCGAACTCCTATCCAGGCATCGAAAAGTGGTTTAAGTCAGCATTTATGTATTTTCATATCTCTTCGACTTTTTATGATAAAATGCTGAAATTTTGTACATGTGTGTAAGGGGCACATTTCACTCATTAGGAAATTTTTTGTACGGGATGCCGTATAAAAATTTAAATTTTGTATTTCTTCAAATTTAATCCCCTGAAAATTTTAATAGATTTATAAAATTAAGTACCTTTTTTTTACGCAACTTTGTAATTTATAATATATGTCTATGATTATTATATAAAAGCCGAGGTCAATGTTTTTGGAACAATCTGTATATTGATCAAAAAACATGTTATATTTTTGAAATGCACGATTTTTCTAAACTGTATTGATCTAAAATATAGATAAAATGCTTAAGTGATACAAAGAGGAAACACAAAAGACTTATAAAAACCTTTTAAAAATTTACATAGGTTTCAGCGCTCATATATGGCGCCATTTTCACGATATATAACGATAAACAAAAATATTCTCTCAAATTTTTGAAAATAAACTTGAAAACATAAATTACGAGATCATATATGCAAAATAGCAGGTGCTTGAAATAGTTAACTGTAAACGTGAAAATTAATATATCCTTATTGTTTTTTTAAAACTGAAAAGTACCTCGTGCCAAATTTTAGGTAATTCAAATGAGGCGTGATTTGTGTTTTCAAGTTTATTTTCAAAAATTTGCGAGAATATTTTTGTTTATCGTTATATATCTCGAAAATGGCGCCGTATATGAGTGTTGAAACATATGTCGATCATTAAAAGGTTTTTATAAGCCTTTTGTGTTTCCTCTTTGTATCACTTAAGCATTTTATCGATATTTTAATTATAATTAGTGATCTTATCATGTGATTATGTATAGATCTATATTTTTGAAATTATATTTGCTACAAATAATTCTAGGCTATCGAAGACATTAGGCATACTCTTCATTATGTTTTAGTGATATTAATTTTTTTTCATACTTACATATGAATCAGCCCGTTAAAACATTATTTCCTGCGTTCATTACATTCTTTTGTACTGTCCGAGCATTGTTCCACAAGCGGGGCAAGTGTGAATGACATCTTTGCAGGAGTCCATTACGAGGGGAATCCAAAAGCAGGGGCAACTAAAAATAACAAAATAAGAATTAGAATTTTAGAAAATCTACTTTGAAATCACTCACCCGGTCCCTGCCGTTAGACATGTGACCAAGTTTTTTTTTTTTTTTTTTTTTTTTTTTTTTCCAAAATCGACCTATGGCTTTTCTTACGAATGCGCAAATTTTTATAACAACTATCATACCTCTTACACTATACAAAATAATTTTTATACAAAATACACTTCCAAGTTCAGAAAGAATCATAAAATTGACAAGTTAAAGATTTCTTTAGTAACTGAAATAAACTATTAAGTCTTTAAAAAAGAGACTGACAAGTGGTGAGAGACTGTTAAGTGGTTAAATTACAAAAAATACAACAAAAAAATTTTTCAATAATAATCGCCGAAAGAAAATTTTCGAGCCAAAAAAAAAAAAAAGAGAGAGAGGTCATTTCCGAATTCTTCTAACCTTAAAATTTCAGACAAACACACACACACAGAAACAAATAAATAAATAAAATAAAAAGTACAAGCCGTTAATTTGACATAAAACTGATAATTATTGTTATTTAGTGTCTAAAAAATCAAACTTTTTATTTTTGTTGTTGTTGTTTTCTTGTAAAAATAACGGATCTTTCACAAAATAAAATCAAACTTGGTATTTGAGCCGCTTTTCGGAATAAGACGGTCGTTGGTAACGATCGGCTATAATTCAATATGTATTGGGGTTTTTTTAGGAAAACGGAGAATTATTCTCAGTTCTTAAGTATACTACTTGCAATAAAGGGGAATCCTTGGATGTGTCGGGAAGATTCGCGTTGTTGGGCGAGGGGGAGGGAGGTATTTTTTCACAACACCCTTAAAGTTGCTATCACATTCAGGCAATCCTAAAGTCAATCTTCTTTTTCAGCGGATTTTCCGGGAGAAATTATCTCAACAACACCGAATGTGACAGTGATAAAGATTACGAGCAACGCTTTACCAGTAGTCCACAAAGCGTTGCTCGTATAGTCAATTTCTCCTCCAATAACCCACCCAGAGATAGACGTTATACAACGTCATTCTCCAATATGGCTGACACGACGAAATTTAGCAGGAAAATGACGAAATGGAATCATATGCAAGAACGTGTGAAATAAACCTTACATTGTATCCCAATAGAGTCTTGAAAAGGCGTTCCTATCAAATAATATCGGAAAAAAGCGAGCACACAGCTGTTGACGATAAATAGTAATTAATAACCAGTTTTTTATGAAACTTTTTCAACTTCAATGGCAACCCTTCTTTCGTTTAAAGTTAAAATCGGCTTAAAAGTTGATCATTCGAAAAAATGTTAGATCTGATAGCAACATAAAGAAACAATACTCGCGAAATGTCAATAAAATTATCAAGAATCAATTATCCAAAGACATTTAATGCTTTCATTTTTTCAGAAATAAATAGAATTTTACAGAAGTAAATAAAATTTTACAGAATTAAATAGAGTTACCATAAGAGGAAGACAACCAGTGCAGCAACATAAGCACACGCTCCAGTTTCCATCACAGTTGTGGTTACGACAGTTTGACGGCAGTTACCGCAGGTTACTTGCATGGGTTGTTCCCCAAACATCATTTGAGGGGCAACAACAGTGGGTTGAGATGTAATTGGGTATCCTAACAAGAAAAAAAAAGATAAACTAATAAATTAAAATTAAAATAAACAAGACATAAAAACTTCTTTTTGGCGGATTTTATTTGCTATTACCCAAAAAGTTAAATGCTTAAAATTGATACACACTTTTTAATTACTTAATTACTTTTATATTGCACAATACTCAATACATTTTATCCGAACTTACATCAATCTCTTCGGTAGTTAAATGCTTGCAGAATGTTCAATATCTTCAACAAATAAAACACAAACAAGTTGGAAATTGTACGTCAAACGTTACAAACGAGGTGCGTTCGTACGCACGTTTTAGAATTAAATTCATGATATCCCGTGCGTAGAACGGGTTAAACAGCTAGTTAAGTATATATTTTATGACACTGTTCATACAAATATCTTAACTAGTTATATAAATATTCAGATATATATGTATCAGCTAGTTATATAAATATTCAGATCTTGATGATTTTTAATTCTGTGAAATGAATTATATCGTCTGCAGATTAATTTCTGTAATAAAATAAGTATCTCGGTCGCTTGACGATTTAACATCCATCGGAAGCTCATATAACAAAAAAGCACCGATTTAAAAAAAAAATCAAATTTCTTAATAAATATTTTTATTAATATCTCCTAAAGTTTTGATTCGATTTTGATAAAATTTGAAATGTCTCGACAAATTTATGCAAAGATAATATATTTCAAATTGCAAACCATTTGGTTGGGTAGTTTTTGCGTTGTTATATGCGGACAGACAGACAGACGGACGGACAGACAGACAGACGGACGGACAGACGGACGGACCAAACGACGACTATAGGTGCTACGTATTTATATAATTACGAACGCACCTAAAAATGAAAGTAAAAATTAATAATGAGGAATCTTTCGTAACCCAACATTGCACAAAATTGCAATCCATAACACAACATTGGTCTCTTTCCATGATTAGTATGTTTTTAGCAAAATAACACGACATTTTTCAGGTAATTCAAAGCAATAAGTAAATCTATCATTTAATAATTACGACTCAAAATGCAGGTGAATCCGCTTCAAGCTGCAGATCAATCAAACTTCAAATATTCCACCCTACCATGTTAAACATATGGTCATGGTACACTTGTATTTTTTAAATATCTCTTTGAAAATTAAAACAATTTTCTTTTTTCTATATATTCTTTCCAAAACCTTTCTGTTTACTGTTTGCTTGGTAAAATATTTCAAAAATGTAATATTTATTTTTTCAAATATGGAAATCTTAAACAAGTTGGAAAGGTGTAGGTAACACTATATTATATCAATGCTATTTAGTGTTTTCAAAATTTGAAAAGCTGGTGATGAAGAGGATATTACCGCAGCTGAGTACACCTAATGTAATATATAAAAATTTCAGTAAATGAATACAATCAATCTTTTGTCTCGTGAATATATCAAACGCTTTTCTTAAAATATTTTATCATTTAAATTTAAAACTTAAAGTTGAATTTTACTATTTAATTAAAAAATATACAGTTATATAACAAAATACTTTATAAACATAAGGGTAAAAGAAAGACTAAAAGACAATTTTATTTTCTAATGGCAGATTTTGACAGAATTACAGGCACGATAAATGTTACATCATGAAATATCGATAGTAAAAATATAACACAGGGTAATCAAAATGTCGCGCAATCCTTGAAAAATATTTCGTTAACTAAAATACAAACATGATTCAAATTACAAACGTAAACTAAATTAATAATGGAGTGTGGAATGTTTTTGCGAACAATCCACACTCCATCGTTGACCTGAAAACAAACATTGAACATGAGATTCAAAAAATAAGTGTTCCAACATTGAGAAGAGTGGCCTCAAATTTTAAAAAGCGCACACGTCTCTGTATCCGAGTAAAGGGATCACATCTACTTATAATAAAATCCTAAGGCAAGAAAGTGTCGGTAACCATTCCGGGCGTGACCACTGTGGTCTGCTAATCGACCGTAGTTAAACGCCATGTTAGGCTTAATGAAAAACCTATGCTAACATATGACAGCTAAATGATAATATCTTCTACTTGAAATCATGTCTGTTCAGCATATTTTCCTATAAAACATGTATATCATATCCTATTATAATGTTTTAAGTTCTTAATTAAAAATTTCAGATTAAACATCGGAATCCCAGATATAAACAAACGAAGACTGTTGTCATTCAGCATCACAAATTCAAATGAATAACAAATGAGCGACTCTTTGAAATCTTCACATCCCATTCTGCTCTTAAAATATTTGTAAAAGCATATTAAAGCTTTTAAATATTTAATTTTGTTTAAAACCTTCAAAAACTGTTTTAGCAGTCATCTATCGACAAATCCAAGTGTAGGAAAGTATATTGTAGGTAATCATTCCAGAGCGAACCGAGTCGGAGATACGAACCTACTTCCATGTCATCCTACTTCCATGGCGAACCTGAGCGTAGTGAAACGCCATGTTAGGCTTAATGAAAAACATGCCAACATATTACAACTAAACAATAATTTATTCTGCCTCAAATCATGTCTGTTCAGCATATTTTCATATAAAAAATCAATATCAACATTTCTGTAATATTTTTTTCTTCTGTAAACACTTTTTTCAGAAATAGCGGTGACAGCTTTCGTATGGAGGCTTTTCGGTGATCGATCCAGTATTATTTATTTATATTTATTATTATTAAATATTTTGGCGCCATCTACCGGCAGATAATACAAACAAATTTTGAAATTTTGTTTCCACCGTAAATAAAATGATTTTTTCTTATGAAACGTAATTAAAATATAAGAAATAAATAGTACCGAGTAATTTCCATTTAATTTTGCTTATATAATCAAAAAATGAACTATGTGGGGAGTCAAGATCTTTAGAAACTCATTGATAACATTTTTTTTTACAAAAACTTTCGCGCATGGATTATTTTTTAATATTTAATTTGAATGTTTTGTCCAATCGTTGAACTATTTCAAAAATTTAATATTGAGTAAAAAAAAAAAATCCTTATTACTTGTATTTGTAGAAATCATTCGTCATTTTTAAAATGTACTTTTCTACAATATATACCTTTCAATAATAAAATCTTCATGCTATTTGTTTGTATGAAGTCTTATGAGCATGCAGCGCAGATCAACCAGATCAATTATCTGTTATTTTTGACGGGGGTTATATACTAGTTTTGAATATCTTCTGTAACAATGTTAATTCCCACTCAATTTTGTGTCTCAGTATTGTTACTCTTTCAATTTAGTTTATGTTTGTAATTTTAATCATGTTTGTATTTTAGTAAACAGAATATTTTTCAAGGGTCTCGCGATTTTTCGATCACCCTGTATAATCACGAACATGTTACCATTATTGTGATGAGGAAATAATTATATCACTTGAGGTGAAAATAATCATTTCCATCAGTTTAAAATACTTTAAATAAGAAGCGATCACATGCTTTAAAAAAGTAAAGGAGGAAAAAATAAAATGAAAATAAATGCACAAACAGCGTAGGTTTAAGGTTTCTAGAAACACGGTCAATATAAATTTGACAAAACTGAGGAAATAGCAATCAAAAATCATTTGTTATCTAGTTTAAACATTATTATCAAGGAAGTATTTTTAAAATATAAACGTCAGTCCAGTATTTTGACAGATAAGTTTCAATAAATTAGAAATGCGGTGTTATTTGGGCTTTTTTACTTTATGAATAGTTCATTTATCAAAATGACAATTTTTTTTTTTTTTTTTTTTTTTTTATAATTACATGTCCTATTCTCTGTTCAGAAGAAATTTAATTCTTCTGTGACTTTCCCTGATCCTATTGAATGTTAAAAACAATTTCAAGATATGAGAAGCATCGTGCGCTTCTAAAAAGGCCAGTAAACAAAGTTAAAGCTATTTAGAGAGGTAACTGAATTTTGAAAAAGTGTGGCATTATAGAATTTGAAGTGAAATATCGAAAAAAGAAACAATGAAAGATCATATTCTTAACCCTTTGATAGTTAAAATTATTTCCGAAAATTTAAATACTATTATTGCAATGTTATTTTGTTATAGACTCTTGATATTATAATACAACAAGTTGGAAATTGTACGTTAAACGTGACAAATGAGGTGCGTTCGTTTCGTGCTATAACTAGTTTTACAATGTAAAAAAATCATCGTTATTATTTCAGGAAAATAAATTATATCATCTGCTATGATCGAAATGAGGAAGCCTCTTTTTTTTTCTTATTACGTATGTCATGTTTACATATGCTAATTTTTTTTTCGACACCAGGCAGCGTTGTAAAATTCACCATGGAGATCTTGCTTTGCGAATGATTAATATATCAGATATAATATGTTTAATAATATGTTTAATATTTCTATGACTCACGATGAATGAATCTTTTGTTTATTTACTTTAATGGATTGAGATATTCGGCTATTAACCTAATTTTCACTGATGTTATCTCAGAATCTATACATTTTTTAATGTAACTTATCTCGCAAGCAAACAATTTTTTTGAACGATCTTTCTAAAAATGTAACTTTTATGCAATTTTATTCGAAAAAATAATTTTGAATAAAAATGGCCGCTTGGCATATGGAAAAAGATGTGGTTAGCCCGTATTTGTGTTCCTCAGTCACATGACTTGCGCTTTTATCATATAGATTACGTATGATAGGATTTAATAGAATAAAGAAAACTTTTATTAATATCGTTTTCAGTTTTGATTCGATTTTCATAAAATTTGAAATGACTCGACAAAATTCTGCTACGATTAGATATATTAAATTTTAAACCATTCGATTGCGTAGATTTTGCCCTGTTATATGCAGACAGACGGACAGATGGGCGGACCAGACGACGACTATAGGTGCTACGTATTTACATAATTACGAGTGCACCCTAAAAATAAAATCAGTAAACTAAAGGGTGGTCCAAAATTATTGAGCGCATTTCATATTTGAAAGAAAAACTTAAGAACAAAATGAGGTACGTACATGTTTATTGATTTCTTTTAAAGACAATTTAATGCAATTTTACACAACAACATTTTAAACATAAAATAAGTTCCACATGAGATCCTTGTGTGGCACGCAAAATATCCAGCCTATATTCAATTTCACGCCAATTTCAGCAGGTATTCCTCCAATGACTTCAGTTATTCGTCGTTGTAAGTCATCGAAATCCGAAACTGGAGCTGCGTATATTGCTTTATCCTGTACTGTAGCCATTTGTAGATTGAGGTAATGCGTATATGTTCCCCGCGCAATGTTGTCGCGCCTTCTACCGGCTAATGTGAAACTTATTTAATGTTTAAAATGTTGTTGTGTAAAATTCTTTTAAATTTTCTCTCTAAGAAAACAATAAACATGTACTACCTCATTTTATTCTTTTCTTTTTTTGAAACGTGAAATGCATTCAATAATTTTGGACCTATTTCAACGAGACAGGAGGGGTGATAGTTTATCCATCAACACATGCAATTTTTGTAAGGGAAACGAGGATTTCAATCCTTTTACGCTCATATTCACGATCTACCTCAACTCCCGGTTAAGTGCACGAGCCTCGATCGACAGCTCAATTTTTATTCAGCATTAACCTTATTGGACCACGGCATACATCCATGCGATAGTCCAGTTCCTGCCATACTCCGTTTCTTTAAATTTCCGGTACCACACATGAATTGTTTTGTCAGTTGGTCCCTGTTTTCGATATTTATTACGAAAGGCCCGTTGAACTGACACCACTGATTCAGATTTAAAGAAACGGAGTATGGCAGGAACTGGACTATCGCATGGATGTATGCCGTGTGACCAAGGGTTCACACATAGAACACCTGTAATGTATGTAAGTAAAACTTGAATAGTTTCGGAATAATTTCATATGTTTCTTTTTTTCATATTCGTCTTCGTTTTTTTACTATAACGTTTCGAAACCCCGGAGAGAATTATGAATGACCCTGTATAACATGTCAAGCGTAGAGATTGACATCGGATGTTTACATCGTGTCTGAGTCCAAGTTTTATTGTTTTAGTAGACTCGGGCCGAGCCGAGATCAGGTTTAAATTATTTTATATACAGTCGAGCCGGGTCGGAACTGGACTTAATTGTGCCCAGTTTGTTTTGTCAAAATAGTAATAGAAATAATAAGTTGCTGTTAACGGATTCAGTGAAAATATGCCTTAAGTGATTCTCAAATTCCCAATTTAACAACATAAAACTCTCCGAAACATTTTTTGACTTTCATTTTTAACTGTAAAGGCATACAATTGACAGGTCTGACTTTTGAAGCGATTTGGAATCGAGTACTGTTTTCCATTTTTTGATAAATAAATAACCTATTGAGATATAAGTATTCCTTTCTTGTGACGATAGGTTTTTCTTCTTTACCGTGCTATCGCGTCCGGAAATTTAATTCGAAACGCCAAATGATAGTATTTTCTGAAAGATTTTTTGCATTTATCAGAAAAAGGAAAAGGCTGTTCGATTGCATAGTTTCTGAATAAGAACACCTGTCAATTTTATGCATTCCTGAAGAAAATTGATTTCATAAATGTGTCAGAAAATAGCGCCATTCGATTTGAGAAGATCCTCAATAAATTACGAAGAAATATTTTCAAAAATCTACTTTTTAATACAGCTTAAAAGTTATGATTTTTTAACCCTCTTTTTCTCTTTTATTCTAAACTACATTAATTCTTAGATTGAATCTTTATTTGAAGGCTGAAAAATCTGAGTAATCATTAATGTTGCTATTCTGTTTTTTCTGTCTTATAAACATTTAATAAGTTGAAATATATTGTAAAATTTCTCCAAAAATCTTAATTTTATGTTGAGTAAAATCGGAATTTTTTTAAATACAAATTGAGCAGACTGGATAGGCCATGATTTAACTGATTTTTGTTACTTGCCGGGCGAAACTTTTAACTTTTTCAACGGGCAAGATAGATTTCGTTCGGGCCTGGCCTCGAAATTCTGGCCTGTACAGACCTCTGGTGCATTTGCATGACACTCACGAGTCAGTGATCAAGTGACCATCCGCATTTGCGCACTGCAACAGTAGCTGAAATTTACTATAATCACATCTGATATCCATCAGTGATACAAAATTTGTTAATTATTTATGGATATGTGCAGATTTTTTCCTTTATACTTTACGATTACTGAAAAATGTCACAAAAATGCTTTATTTTACGATATAAAGCTGACATATTCTGTAATATAATGTTTTATGTAATGTAATAGTAGGGTAGTCGTTGTAGTGCATCAACGTGATGAAATTACGATGACTGCTCTTGTGCGTCTCTACTTTATCATCAGTAATTCGATATCGTTTAAATTTGAACATATGCTAAAACGTACATTATTTATCATAAATGAACAGAATAAAGCATTTTGTGAAAAAAACAGAGGAATATAATTTTATAATAAAATAGTTAGCCTGTTACCATAAATAGAACTTTGATATGAATGACAGAAAATGATATCTATTTATTTATTTTTCAGTATCAACGTTTTTTTGCCGCTGTGTATTTACAGGGGGAAAACTATTCTTCTATTAATTAATTAATATTATGAACATTCAATCCATTTTTAAAACTTTTTTTTAATTAAAAAAAAAGAAAAGTGCCCTATTAAACTGATGGCATTGACCTCACGGGGCTATTCACACTGATTGCGTATATTATACCCTTATTTCAAAGAATAATTCTGCATGACATTCCCATTTAGCTAAATTAAGGGGGGGGGGGGGATTATCTCCCCAATTCCCACCCTTTATACTTAACCAATGAACTTCCAAATCTAATATCAGAATAAACAGGTATACCAAATTTGCAGCAAATCGGATAATTCTGTATGAAAAATCCATTTATATAAATTAAGGGGGAGGGATTAGTCCCTGTTCCCTCTCCCTTTATACTTAACCAATGAACTCCCAAAACTAATCAGGAAAGCGCCTTATCATAATGAACCTATATTCAAAATTTGAAGCAAATCGTATATTTCTATCAAGAGTTATCGCGTTACATACATACAGAACCTGTGGGCACATTAGCTCTCAGGCTTTGATCGCTTGTGAGCTAATAAATAAAGAGAAACTGCTCAGGGATTTAGCTCACAGGCTATTCACACTAATTGTATATTATACTCTTATTTCAAAGAATTTGAAATAAACCCTTGAAAAATAAAGAAATAGATAATATATTAACAGGGGGATCATCCCCGTATCCCCTTATAATTAACTAATGAACCCCCAAAACTAATCAGGGAAGCGCCTTATCACAATGAACCTATAAACAAAATTTGAAGCAAAGCGGTTAGTTCTATCAAGAGTTATCGCGTTACGTACATACAGAACTGGCGGCCATTAGCTCTCAGGCTTTGATAGCCTGTGAGCTAAAAACCGTTAACATGACCGTTTACATCTATTGTGAATAGGAAAACAAGTCAATTTTTTAATATGGACTCTTCTTTGGCTTGGATACAATGGATACAAAAACAGTAAAAAATGCTAAGATGGAATTTCAATAAATCGTTGAGAAATTTCGCTTTAGAGAAGTTTTAGTCGAAGCTGGTAAACTGTAAAGGTGTTTCTTTCGATGGGACCATGGAATGTTTGCGATTAAGATAATATTCCGTTATAGACAGGTTTCATTTACACTGATTAAACTGTATTACACTGATTATACGTAAAACTTGTGTAAATAACCCCAGACTGTTTAACTTGTGTAAATGAAACTTGTCTATAACGTAATATTGTCTTGATCGCAAAAATTCCATGGTCTCAGCAAAAGAAACACATAGAAAGTTTACCTGCTAAAGCAAAAACCTGTATAAAATGGAATTCTTCACCGATTCATTGCAATTTTGTCTTAGCATTTTTTATTTTTGTTTGTGTCCATGATTCAGTAAATTAGTACCTTGTTCGGCACAGGAGGGAAGGGCAGACCGCGGGATATGCCCTCTCTTGGCTATTAATAAATTTGAAACTTTATGCTTACGAATATACTAGTGTAATTATCCTTAGAAAGAAATTAATATGTATGCTTACCATGCTAGTGATGAAGTGCTGGTGAATTATTCTAATCCTAGATGATTTTCTCGAGCTTTGATGATATAAATTCTCCAAATATAAAATTTAAAACTATGGCTATTTTTTTATACGTTGAGTTAAATGTTTTAACACGAATGATGCTTAAAAAAAAAGTGCATAATTAAAAGTACTAATAAAATAGATATTCGCCAGCCCCCCCCCCCCCCCCACCACTCACATATTACCAATCGTTTATACCTCGTTTGTACCTCATTTGTACTAGAGTAATAAAAGGTTTTTAAGGTGGGGGGAGGGGCTGGAGAAACGGCCAGTCCCCCCCACCTTAATGTTTTACAAAACGGATAGTGCCAAACGTTTATACCAACAATCATTTCGTTTGTACCTCATGTGTACTAGGGTAATAAAAGGTTTTTAGTAGGGAGGGGGGGTGGAGAAAAGGCAGCTCCCCAACTCAATGTTTTAAAAAATGGATAGTGCAAATCGTGTATACCTCGTTTGTACCAACAATCTTTTCGTTTGTACCTCATTTGTACTAGAGTAATAAAAAGATTTTAGTGTGGGGCTGCCATTTCTCCAGCCCCCCCCCCCCCCCCCCACACACACACACTTCAATGTTTTACAAAATGGATAGGGACAATCGTTTATACCAGCAATCTTTTCCTTTGCACCTCATTTGTACTAGAGTAATAAAAAGATTTTAGTGTGGGGCTGCCATTTCTCCACCCCCCCCCCCCCCACTTCAATGTTTTACAAAATGGATAGTGCCAAACGTTTATACCTCGTTTGTACCCGTTTGTATCAACAATCACTTCGTTTGTACCTCATTTGTACTAGGGTAATAAAAGGTTTTTAGTAGGGGGGGGGGGGTGGAGAAAAGGCAGCTCCCTAACTCAATGCTTTACGAAATGGATAGTGCAAATCGTGTGTACCTCGTTTGTACTTCATTTGTACTAGAGTAATAAAAAGATTTTAGTGTGGGGCTGCCATTTCTCCAGCACCCCCCCCCCCCCCCACACACACACACTTCAATGTTTTACAAAATGGATAGGGACAATCGTTTATACCAGCAATCTTTTCCTTTGCACCTCATTTGTACTAGAGTAATAAAAAGATTTTAGTGTGGGGCTGCCATTTCTCCACCCCCCCCCCCCACTTCAATGTTTTACAAAATGGATAGTGCCAAACGTTTATACCTCGTTTGTACCCGTTTGTATCAACAATCACTTCGTTTGTACCTCATTTGTACTAGGGTAATAAAAGGTTTTTAGTAGGGGGGGGGGGTGGAGAAAAGGCAGCTCCCTAACTCAATGCTTTACGAAATGGATAGTGCAAATCGTGTGTACCTCGTTTGTACTTCATTTGTACTAGAGTAATAAAAAGATTTTAGTGTGGGGCTGCCATTTCTCCAGCACCCCCCCCCCCCCCCCCACTGCAATGTTTTACAAAATGGATAGGGCCAATCGTTCATACCTCGTTTGCACCAACAATCTTTTCGTTTGCACCTCATTTGTACTAGAGTAATAAAAGGTTTTTAGAGTGGGGCTGCCATTTCTCCAGCACCCCACTTCTATGTTTTGCAAAATGGATAGTGCCAATCGTTTATCAACCTTGAATGGGTCGTATTGTCCAATACACAGATGTACAACGTAGAGAAATACCACCCTCGTTTGGAGTTGAATCCGCTTGACCCTGCTAAGAATAATGGATGATGGATGTGCACTCAAAACTGAGAGAATCGGAGTACCGCTATAAGTCTTTACGCTTAACGTATATCGAAAACGGCAGAAAAATTTGAGAATAAATACGAAATGAGATACAAAAGTTTTAAACATTTTCTAAAAACCTTTAAAAAAAAAAAAAAAAAAAAAAAAAACTTTTTATAATTTTATAGAAAACTTTATACAGTTACTTCATTATTAAGTTTCAGGGTCTGGGGGGGGGGGCTTCAGCCCTCTTAGCCCCCCCCCCCCCCCCGTGGGTGCGCCAATGCTCTAAGATGGATAGATGTCCGTAAGTTCAGGGCAGAGTTCATGTTTTGAAGATCAGCCTCAGCTGTTTATTTAACAAATTTATTTTTGTTTAAAGTTGACAAATGTGTAAAATTTTAAAAAAGATTAAGCTTAACAAGTTATAAATTTGTAAAGTTTTTTAAACTTTGAAGCTGAAATATGGTCATTTTATGGGACATATTAATTGAATGTAAATTTGTTCTCGTGTAACCGTGTATGAAATGTGTTATGTGGGAGTGAGCCGAAATTGTAGTGGTCAGGTTCTCAGACCCGCAGCAACTCTGCATTAATGAGGCACTGGAATGAATAATATGAATATACGCATGCAGCTCTAAAACCCATCTCTGACCTTATTGAAGAAATTTCTGCAACATATCTAAGAAATATCCGTGAAAAAAAGACGATGCAAATTACTTGTATAAGAAAAACATAATTTTATAATCTGTAATTTTCTTTTCCCAATACATGTGAAATTCTGTTTTATATCAATAATATGTAACTCCATTAGAAGAAAAATAACGATGTTCTCCCAATGAAAATTTTCGTAAGCTATGCACAAACTTCTGTAAGGACCATTTCAGTAAAAAAAAGAAAGAAAGAAAAAAAAAAACAGAAAGGAAAAGAATCATTTTACTCCCTTAAAATTAAGCTTTAATTAAAATTTAAAAAAAATTACCTTTGTCCATTTTTCTTGGTTGAGGTCAAAATCTGAAACGAGAATAAATAAATAAATTAATAAATAAAATGTTAAATATTTTTTAAAGAAGCAATAAAAAATGTAATTAAAATCGGCATTTCAATTTTCGATTCTTAATCTGATATAAAAATCTAGATATAAATATATTATAATTAACAAATTATAATAATTATTATTTTTGAATTATAATCCAATATATTATAATTCAAAAATAATAACAATTATCGCTGCTGTAAGAAATAAAAATTGTATGTTGTAAATAGATTATGACATACTTTAATAATTTAACAATGACGAAGATTGCATACAGATATTTTTGGATGATTTACCGCATTTTTTAAGAAATGTGATAAGAACATGACAAATGCTGAAGCGGCTTTCAACCGCGTACGCGCAACATTGAAATTGCCGCTCCATATTTTTTTATGTGGCTAGGGCTAATAATTCATATGGTGTCACTTACAAAATCGTTGTGCATTTCCAATCCTCCTCCTGATGTCATCCCATTTTACGTAAAATAAAGCAAATCTATTGAAAATTTTGTTACATTGTTCTAATTAAAGTTATCAACGAAATTCGAGGTCCTGTTAGAAGAAAGTCAGTTCACTTTTGACTGAAAAATTGATTACAATGCTAGTTTCTGTGACAAAGAAAACTAAGTGCAAAATTAAAATAGCCAAATATTTGGCTTTTTTTTTTTTTTTTTTTTCTTGAAGGGTCACACTCAGAAAAAAGTTTTGTTGAATCAACAAAAATTTGGTTGACCCAACAAAACTTTTTCTTTAAATATAGGTCAATGGAAATTTTGTTTGGTCAACAAAAAGAAAATTTTTTTTGCAATTCCAAAAAAATTTTTTGTATCGTCAGCAAAAAATGTTTTGTTAATTCAAGTAAAAGGGTTCAATTTTACTTGAATTTTGCTAAAACAACCAAAATGTACTCAACAAAACATGTTTTGTAGTTTTAATCAATTCCTTTTTCTGGGTGCATTTAAAAATATTTTTAGCTGTTGTCAGAGCCTGATTGTGATTTGCAAATGAATTTTACATTCCACTAACAACAAGTCGTATGTACCAATCCCAAAACTTTCTTCTATATCATACAGGTTTCACATACACCTAAAACGAATCAGCACTAATTTATATCAAAGTCTAACTGGATCTTAATTTTTATTAAATTCTGTGCATTAGTTTTTGCGATAGAGCGCCCACAAAATTTTTGTCACATACAGACATTTTCTAAAAATAGTCAAATCGTGTTCAGGACCCTCTAAAACTTATAAATCCGTCGAAAACCAGAAGTCGAAAAATTTTCATGAATCCAATACTTTTTTCTTGTAAAGATATAAGAAAGTAACAAGTAGCACATATTTTCAGTGGTCAGTTTTAATGTTGAATGACTATGCTTATTTTATATAAGCTTTGTTTTTTACGTATACGTACGTATATACTATGCATAGTAAACAAAAATACTTCAGATTATTTCAAATAAAATTAGATGTTAGTCATACTCTTGAAATCACTATGAAATAAGGAATTAAAATTTATTTTCGGATGTACTTTGTTATGCACAAGATGTATTCAATTTAACCCAAACAACATGTATGATAAAAAGAAATGCTTGATGACAGAAATTAAATGTTTTCTTGAAATTTACCTGGTTAAGGCTGCAAACATCTTACTTTAAAAAGTATCATTACAGAATTTTTACAAAATCTCGGAGAAATACTTTGAGCGATGTATCATTTTTTTTTTTTTTCATGTGAATTTAATGTTTCAATCAGAACTGAAATTTCAAGGCTATCGCATTTTAAAATTTGGATTCAAATGCCAGAAAAAGCTTTCTGCAAATGCTCAAGTTATTGTGCATATCTCACCTTCAGTAGACAGAGCGGTGGGGTGGGTTGAAGGGCAAAAAGATGATGAGTTTTGAGCTTATATAAATTTGATTAGATGGGGTGGGGTGAAAGTATCACTCCAGCCATACTCAACCTTTTTCCTCGCGGGCCGCAAACAGATGTTTGCGATGTTAGGCGGGCCGCAACGCACTTAAAAAAGGATAAATTGAAGTAGAAGGATAACAAAAGTAGTATAGCAAAGCAATATAACAAAGTTAAGGTTATCAGAAGGATCAAATGTTTGTTGCGGAAGAAATGTTACCAAAAATTTTTAACACCACTATTTTTGAACAATAAACATCGTAGTAGATTTCTATTGCAAATCTTGCAGAAATAGGCTGCTAAGTTTTTTTTTTTTTTTTTTTGAAATAGCAGTGTAAAAAAAAAAAATTATACTGTAAATTAAATTTTGAATAATGTTTGATTTGTGTTGAAGATTAAGAAATGTATGTTGCACAAATAGAATAAAAATAACTTTTGACTAAGAAAACAGCATTTAGGATGTTTTAAAATGATTTTAAATTAATTATAAATAACAAGACCGAAATATATTATCAAACAACAGTGAAAATCTTAAATACTTTTTATACACATCTAAATTAATTTTATAAATATGGATAAATGATTGTGTCTCGGGCCGCACATAAATGGTCGCTGGGCCATAAGCGGACCGCGGGCCGCAGGTTGACTATGGCTGACTTAGCCTTGAAGTGTCTTAATTGGGCCTTGGTCATGCCTCCCAAAATCAAAACTCTGCAAAAATCTTCAAAAATATGCTGAGCTCCTAGTACGATAATAGTTACTTATAGAAAAGAGGTTGGGAGAGGGAAGCGAAAAAACTATGCTTACTGCCCTGACTAATAGACCCCGAAGTTTCTCGGGCCCTAGCTGATATCGTAGTTTAGCCACTCATTTTTAACACTTTCCAACCTAGTTGAAAAGTGTTTATGACTTCGGTTTGTCTGGCCGTCTGCCGTCTGTCCGTGCTCTAACTCCCGTCAATATGCTCGGATAGCCCTGCAATTTCTATATGTTATTGTCGTTATCTATAGCATGTTCCCTATTTCAACTGAAGTGAGCACTTATAGTTTTTTTACAGGGACACTCAAAAGAATTCCGTTACATTATGGTCTATGGGGAAAAATCATTTGCGGTTTATTTTAATGATGTTACACAATTTCAAATACATTTTAATTGATATACTTCACTAAGGTGCATTACAAGAAGCTTAATATGGAATAGGGTGTGCATAGCACTTATAGTTACTTTACAGGGACAGTCAAAAGAATTCCGTTACATTACGTCTATGGAGAAAAATCGTTTGCGGTTTAATTAAATAATTTTTCACTATTTTAAGCGCATTGAAATTTATATATATCACTAAAGTGCTTTACAAGAGGCTTACTACAGAATATTGTGTGTATAGCAGTCATCGTTCATTTACAGGGACACACAAAAGAATTCTCTACTGTCTGTTAACAATAATTCCTGGAAGTGCGTTTTAAGTTGCTGAACGCGATTTTAAATTTAACTCACTTTTTGTCTATTACTTGGTGTGTATAAATTCTGTAGATCATATACAGGGCAGCACAAAAGTTCGCTAACACATTTCCGTTTATTGACAGACACTCCAGAAGGAGGATTTTAAATTGTGCTACGCGTTTCCTAACTAAACTAAAATTTAGCATCCTATGTAGTATATATACAAATCTATAGATCATATACAGGGCTGAATAAAAGTATTCGGATATTTTTCCGAATATTGTTGGTAATTCCTGAAGTTGGATTTTTAAATATGTTATGCGTTTTTCAAAATTGTTTAGTTAGATATCATCTTACACCTTACGGTAAAGATTTGTAAAATTATTTTGGAAGTGTTGGAAAGTGTTACATAATCTATGCTTGACGCATGATTTTTTGTTCTTGTTATATTATCCACTTATTATTGTGAGTTCCAATGCCTGTAATTTTTTTTTTCCGTATACAGGAGATTTTGTACTTTTTATGAATTATTTTGTAAGATTCAATATTTTTGCAACCGCAGTATAATAGTGATTTTTTTTTAAATCTCTCAAGTGAGTAATTCTATAAAATTATTATTATTAAAATTCTCAAGAAAAAGTTAAACAAAAGTATAGAAAATTGAGAGAATTCGTAAAAGAACTTAAGAAGATTAAGAACGTAACAATTAAAAGAATCGAAAGCACAGAAGTTTAAAACAAAATTTTAGTTTAGGATGGAAATCGTTATTTGTTTTTTCGAATTTTTTAAAAGTATATTTATTCAAAAGAAATTCTCTGAAATCGTCAAACTATGCTTAAGCTATATTTTGAAGTCACCTAAGCATAATTGATTTGCAAAATTGATTTTTTTTTAAATCACATTGCCAAAATAAATAAATAAATAAAGGTTATCTTTCACAACTACTAAAAATTGAAAAAATATTGGTTTAGAGTATCTTGATACAATAAATAATTAAGTGTTACAACGTCACAACACATAGATTTATATAAATTTTAATAAATATGTAAATAATTATGGTATCATATACATTACAAAATTATCATATTCAACTTATATAAAGGATGATTCAGAACAACTGTTCAATAATTGGCAGAAAGGTAGAACACAATACAACAATCAATTTTTGTATTCGAAACTAGGGTCGAAGTTCATTGATCCAGAAAAATATACAGGGTGTCTCACTTCAATCTTAACCCGGATTTTTGTCAATAATTTTACCAATATTGAGTTATTTTAACGAAACCGACTTACCTTGTTTCGTGTGAATTGCGGTGTCATTACGAAAAATGCTAGAAAAACAAAGTAATTTTAAGTGATATTGTATGTAATGTGATGTAGAGTCCTGCGCGGGTCAGGTTGTACCCAACCCGGACCCAAAAATTCTGCTGAAAGTCAAACCGAAACCCGATCCGAACACGACAAAAAAAAAAAATTATCAACCAGAAACTCGGAACACTTTAACCTGAAACCAATCTGAACCCGAAATATTGATACTCGAACCCGAAATTAAAGAAAATTAATCCATATTTTTACAATTATGGAAAAGTCTACAGCTATGTCTCTAATATCAATTTTATCTTTTTTTGCATAGAGTGAACATATATACACTCATTAACATTCAAATATAGTTTTTTCTATTGAAAAATATTCAGGACTTTTTTATAAAAAAAAATCAGGTCAACCCGACCCACAACGAAAAAAATTAACGTCAACCCGGTAAAATCTTGATACCCGTCCCGATGCCGGACTCTAGTGTGAACTGTATTCTGAAACATGATGCGTTTAATATCAATTCTGTTTGAATACGAATGGTGGTCACTTTCCTCACTCCAGTTATACAGGGTGATCAATTTAAAAGAGTCCCGTTGGTTTTTCTTATTACCCTTAAATTTATAGCAACTGTTCTAACACTGAAATATAATTGTTTGAACCTTTTTTTAAGTATGGGAGACAATTTCCACACTGTTGACTGTTACAACTTTATTTGTAAGGTAAAACAGAAATCGAGACGCACAATGTTACTTAATCATGTGATAATTTTATTTTTGAAAAACATATAATTTAATTTAAATTTTTTACATTATCATTCCTTACAGCAAATATTGAAAATGTTCGCCACCATTTAGAATGCAAACATGAACACGTCGAACCAAGTTTTTTGACACACTTCGCAACATTGTTGGTCTTATTGACGAGATTTCTTCAGTTATGATTTGTTTTAATTCATCGACGTTTGCAGGACTTCTCTGGAAACCTTATCTTCGGGATAACCTCACATAAAATAATCTAACAGGGTGAGATCTGGTGACCTTGGTGGCCTCGATTTACTCAAATCATTTACGCAGAATCGGATTAAAAATTACTAATGATGTTCCCACGAATTTATGTTTAAAAAACGAGTTACCGCATTAAAAAAAAAAACGAAAAACCACACATTAAATATATGCATATTAAATAAGTAATGATGTTGAAAGTCTTGCTACATATATTATAGATGTGGATAATACAAAAAACAAACGGGTACTCTTTTAAATTGATCACCCTGTATCATTACAAGTTGCACAAAGAAAGTTAAGTCTGTTTCGAATTTCTTTAAAATATTCCTCATTATTTTTAAAGTAATGAACAAAAATCCTGATTAAAATTCGAGTGAAATATCCTACATTTTTGACTGGATAGATTGCGACCTTAGTTTCCTGTACAAAAGGTATTTATTGTAGAGTGTTCTACCTTCCTATAAATTTTTGAACAGTTGTTCTGGACCATCCGGTAAATGTTTTCGACATAAACTTTTAAGCGATTTTCTTTTATCTGACGATTTCATACTTTAACAGAATTGTGGCTATTTATTAATCCCCATATAATATCAGTACAGAGATTAGATTTATAATACCTATCATTTTAAAAACATATATATCAAAAAAAGCTAAACAAAAAAATAACATTTAATATTAAAACAAATAAATCAAATTGATAATATTGAAAAAGATATTTAAATTACTTAAATTGTTTTAAAAGAAACTTTTTTATAGAGTTATTCTATGTATTAACAGTTTAAAGCAGAGTTGCTAGTGGGGTCTCCTTTTTGATTCAGAAATTCCGAATTCATACCGGAAATCTGAAAGAAGAGTTTTTACTTTGTGTAATCCCGAAATGTAATATCCTTACATAAAACAAAAATTACTAATCAAAATTTCTGATATGAATACGAAATTTCTAAATAAATAAGCAGACAAAACTGGGCAACCCTGTTTAAGGTCAAATGTCTTAAATAAATTTTAACAGTATCAAAGTGTTTTATTTAAAAAGTTGCTTTCGTTTTTTTAATTAAATTTTCACCTATTTGATAAAATGCATTAAGTATTTACGAAAAATGTTTCATATGAAATTGAGATATATATTATTAGGCATTATGTTAAAGTTTCCATCTAAATTTGAAAAATCGGGAAAAGTGAAATATATTGTTGAATTATTGCTTCATGTTTAAAACTAAATTTTAATATATATATATATATATATATATATATATATATATATATATAATGTATATGTTGTATCGTATCACAGCGATAAGCACCAGTTTTGCGGCTGTCCGCGAACGTTATCACTTCAGTTAAAGAGTATGCAAATAAACGGGCAGACAGACTGAGATACAAACTGATATGCCTTTTCCAAAAACCACATCAAAATGTCAATGATTTAACATTGCATAACGAAAATAAAATGTACTTTAGACAGTAATCGTCTATAGATTCCATTATATCTAAATTCTGTTGTGCGACCCTGTTAAGAAAATTAAAATTTTAAACTAATATGTTGTAGCCATCACAAAACTTTCTTTCTTCTATTTAAATCAATCAATTAAATGATTTAAATAGTAAAAAAAATTGCATCGATTTAGCAAACAGATTTTTTATACAGTGCATCCCTGTATTCAGGATGCTAATCGGGAGGTTTAGTTGAATACTGTGCATTTAAACTGCTGATTTAACTGCATCGCATATTTCGAACAAATCATCGAATTTCGGCACCTCTTCTTATCAGGAAACCTCGACTTAGTGTAAGAATGAAAAAAGTAAACAGCAATCGAACGAGCATAGTAAAATGTGATTTTTTACACATTTCATCTCACCTCATCTGCCCGTTATCGAGACATAAAGTCTTAAAGTTTGCTAATTTATTTATTTAATTTAAACAGAAAAGACGTGGTTCTGATTCAGAAATTTTAATAATCAGATTAATATAAAATACAAAACATATTTGGATATAGTAATATAAAAACAAAATAAACCCTCAAATATATATATATATATATATGGTACGAAAATTTGTATAGAAAAACTACTGGTATACTATATATGGTACTGAAAAATTGCATAAATTTAGCAAACAGTTTTTTTACACAGTGCATTCCTATATTCAAGATGCTAATCGGGAGGTTTCGTTGAATTCTGTGCATTTAAACTGCTGATATTAGCATCGCATATTTCGAACAAATCATCGAATTTCGACACCTCTTTTTATCAGGAAACCACGCTTTAGAGTAATAATAAAAAAAAAAATAAGTAAACAGCAATCGAAAGTGCATAGTGAAATGTGATTTTTGACACATTTCTTGCCCTCGTCTGCCCGTTATCGAGATATAAAATCTTAAAGTTTACCAGTTTATTTATGTAATTTAAAGAGAAAAGGAGTGGTTCTGATTCAGAAATTTTAATAATCAGATTAATATAAAATACAAAACATATTTAGATATAGTAATATAAAAACGAAATAAACCCGCAAAAAAAATATGATACCGAGCCAAAAAATGATTGAAATATAGAAAATCGTGGCACCAAAAATATTCCATGAACTTAAATCTAGTGCAATGATTACAATGGTAAACCTCCTGCGAAAAACAAAATTGTAAGGTCGTTTCAAATGGAAGTAGCCGAGTTTGCACTAACCCAGTTTTGTACCAAGTATAGCAAATCTTGTTGGAGTATTGCGGCGCACTAAACTGGAAATGGACAATTGACTGGAGTTTTATGATGTTGCTACGTTGAAAAATATAGACTACTCCTTCCATCCTATTAAATAAATAAATTAGCAAATTTTAAGACTTTATATCTCGATAACGAGGAGACGAGGGCAAATGATTTATGCGTCGAAAAAAAAGTTTCACTATGCTCTTTCGATGCTTATTTAGATTTTTTTTTTCATTATTACACTAACGACGTGGTTCCTTGGTTAGATCATAGCAACTAAAATTGAATGACAATCTATTCCTAGCATGCGGATTCTAAATTTGATGTTTCCTTGAATTCTTCGCCCATAAAGTGGACATATAAGCATCACGAAAATCGAACAAATCATCGAATTGCGATACCTCCTCTTGAGGAATTTTGTCCAAAAACTTATCGGCACCAGTTTACATAAGGATAGAATTTCATTCATAAGAAATTTCATGTTGTTCTACGCAGGAGTTTGTGAGTTAGATCACCCAGAAAATGTGTGCCACATGCAGACAGACACACAGACCCACGAACAAACATTTTCTAAAAACAGTCAGTCGTATCCAGGACCTTAAATAAAACGTAGAAATTCGTCAAAAACCGTAAATCGAAATTTTTCACGAATCCAATATTTTCGTCTTGTATAGGTAGAAGAAAGTGAAAACGTAAAACTAGAATGATTATTTTTAATGAGTAAAATGCTATTGAAAACACTGCAATACTATTGGGTTGTCCGAAGAATTCGTGCCGTTTGAGAAAATTAATTCCTACCGGAAAATTTTGCCTGTTAATTATTAGACAAAACAAATGCAACAATGCAGGTGGGAGCAATCGGAATTATTATCTAATAATTAAATGATAGATTTTTCCGGTACGAATTAATTTTCCTAAACAGCACGAAATCCTCGCACAACCCAATACAATATCTACAAATTTTTACAAGTGTTAGAAAGTGAACGGACTAAAACACTTTATGAATATATTCCAAATCGGGAGAAAAATTATTGTGCTTTTTTGTAATTTTCAGGAGCTAAAAAAAAACCTAGTCAACAAGTATAGTTTAAAAAAGGAAAAAAAAACAGAAATGCTTACCTGAAGACAATTTCAACTGGAGATATACGCCCTGCTATTGTACCAAATTAGTAAAGTAAATTATATTCGTACAAATGCAACGATTGGGTTCTGAATAGTACGAAGTACTTTTACAATGAGAAATGATTAGATTATCGCCTTTCTGAACACCTACTCATTTCTATTGTTAATTCGAGATAAAGGACTTTATCGTAAGAAGGCGTATCCCTTTTCAGCTATCTATATCAGAATGTCGTCTCGATATTTAAGGACAAATATTGCACTGAGATTCGAAACTTTGTATTTTAAGTTAAATTCTTTGAAATAATAATAATAATCAGAGTTTGAAAAATGCGGTCACCAGGTCGCCACTGGAGACCAAGTTTTCTTATCTGGCGACAAAGTCATTTAATCTGGTGTTTTTTTTTTAATGAATCCAAAAAAAAAAAAATAAAAAATTGAAAAAGAAATGAACACAAGCGGCATTTTTTCTATATCTCCCGTACAGCAATTAAGGCCTATAAATTAAACAAATAAGAAAAAAACATTTTACTGAATTAAGTCACGTTCTGATGAAACATAGTTGTTGTATCGATCGATATAAGATGAACATGAGAAATTAAAATAATTTAATTGAGATAAAAGAGAAAATGCATATAAGTTACCGTTACAGAATGATTGAAAAATTGTTTTTTAAAAGTTTTGATACCAAATCTGTCGACCGATTTTTTCGAAAATAAATACAGTTCTTTCGACAGTGGCCTGTGACATATTCACCAAAAGGTAGCTCAATCGAAAACATACAGGGTGCGTCAGAAAAATGTATACACACTTTGAATGATTATAACTCCAGTTTTTATTCACATATAACTTTTCTTCCTATCGCAGATGTTCAAAATTATTACCGTTCCGGACATTACACTGCTCATAACGGTGGTCTATTGATTCACAAATTTCAACAAACATTTCATTTGGTGTTGTGGCGCATTCTTGTTAATCCTCAAATACAGTTGCAGCGTATTGCATTCGACAGAGGAAAAATCGTATAGGTAACAACATTTCTTCATTAGAATACATTTTTCCGCATATAAACTCATTAATTTAATTTTAAAATATGTGGATTCTTTATGGTCAAATATTATTTTTTAATTAGAAAAAAAAATAAGAAAACGATGTGAAAACTATAAAAATTTACCTGGCGTAATCTGTACGTCACGCTTGTGTTACGTGATTATTTTCAGCGCGTGTAGTTAAGGGGCTACTTCACTCAGACGAAAACACCCGCTCGCTAATGTTAATCCTATGGAGGAAATTTTTGAAGATATCTCTCGTTCGCATTTCAATATTTTTAAATGATTTTTTTTTTTTGCATTGGATAGCTGAGGTCAATCTCTATGCACGCTCCTTTCTACTTTTTCGATTTTTATTACAAGTTTTGTTTATTAAGATACTTTCACTTTCGAAACCGGTTTTGAAAGTGAAAGTATCCTCAATAAAAAAAAAAAAAAACTGCAACAAAAATCGAAAAAGTAGAAAGGAGCGTGCATAGAGATTGACCTCAGCTATCCAATGCAAAAAAAATCATTTAAAAATATTGAAATGCAAACGAGATATCTTCAAAATTTTCCTCCATAGGATTAACATTAGCGAGCGGGTGTTGTCGTCTATAAGTGAAGTAGCCCCTTAAGGGTTAAATTGCTGTTCCGGAACCTTGTCTATGAACATCCATTCGTTTCAAACTTATCTTTTATCCGATAAATTGTAAGTCGCCTAGGGAGATCTGCCTGAAACTCCCTGCGATATTGTAATTTGTACTTCTGCTACATTTTCATACTTACAATGGTTATTTTATTATTATTATTTTCTTTTTTCAAAAGTTAATCTTGGTCCACTCATTATTTACAATTAATTACACTTTGAAAAGAAAGAAAAAAGTGAAAAGTTATGACCCGTTAAACAGTGTATGTATACATTTTTCTGACGCACCTTCTGCTTTGTCAGCTGTCGTGTGCACTCACACACACACAAACACACACATACATGCCTCATTTCATCTTTAAAAAAAAAAAAAAAAAAAAAAAAAAAAAATAGAG
This sequence comes from Maratus michaelseni, assembly GCA_963931845.1. Classification (NCBI taxonomy): domain Eukaryota; kingdom Metazoa; phylum Arthropoda; class Arachnida; order Araneae; family Salticidae; genus Maratus; species Maratus michaelseni. The sequence continues at coordinate 99,057,068 of OZ007594.1, forward strand.
CTATGGAAACCTGAGAACATGAGAAAATTTTAATATGCACTTATACATCCTCACATACATATGGAATCAAAGTAAAAAATACCAAAAACGAATTTAGGGAAATTCAAAATGTAAACCCGAAATTCTGAATTTTCTTACACAGGATAAATTCATACAGCAGTGTTTCTTAACCCTTTTAATTAGCTATACATTTTGCGTTTATTTCTGCGACAAACTACAATCTTACAGTTTAAATTAGTGTGCTTTTTTTTTATTTATTTATAGTAGAAATAACAGAAATAACACTTTAAAAATAAAAATAAAAATGAATTAATAAAATCATTTACAGAAGACTTTCGATTATCCGACATTCACGGGACCAGGGGTATGTCCGAAAATCGAAGTCATCAGATAATTGGGAGGGCATTATCAGATGCGTTTTTCTAACTGTACAAACATTAAATTATAATTACAATTACTATAAAGAAAATAGCTATTATAATAAAATAAAATACTGAGCTTATATATCCACACATATATATGGGATCAAAGTAAAAAATAGCAAAAACGAATTCAGGGAGACTCTAACGGTACAAACATTAAACTATAATTAAAATAGCTATTATAATATAAAAAAATACCGTGAGTAAAATAAGTAAATATTATATTTAAAAAATAATAATGTAAATAAAACAAAGCAAACTTAAGGAGAAAATTCTGCAATTTATGATTTTATTTATTTTTTTATTATTATTACTTATTTTTTTATGTAAGAGAAAATAAAACAATTTCACCAACATTTGTGATTTTTATGGGGTTTTTTTTTTAACCATTGGGAAAATGGTTGTTGTTTTCGGTCGAGAATGGACCTCTTAACGTCGTCATTTTATTGACGTTGTCATTTTATTGACTTCGTCACTTCATTTTTTTAAGCGTTTTTAACGAAATTCTGTAACTTTAGAAGAATTTTTAACGAAATTCTGTAACTTTAGAAGAATTTTTCTTTGAATAGGCAATAGAAATGCATAAAATCGTTACAAAAAGCTTGAAGTTACAAAAAGGAAAAATGCAAATTATCATATATGAAAAAAGCCGAATTCAAAAATTGATTCAGATGAGAAATCGTCTTAAAAATCAAAAAAAGTGGTCTTCAACTTTAATTTCCTCAAAATACATTTAGCTCAGATATCAATCTAAACAAGAGTTAAAGCAATACTTAAATTTTGCTTGTAGGATGGTCTACAAATAAAAATTGTACCAAACTTTTTGTTTCTGTTTTCATTAATATATTGTAAATTTGGTACTTTTGTGTTATAGCGGCCCTCAAGGATGAATCGCCAAGCGACCAAGATTTATCGCCAAATTATAAAGCATGTATGACATTATAATAATTTATGATATATCTATAACATTTCTTGACGTATGTGGCCAAGTTATAGTCATATACAGGGGTGCAAAAATCTAGTCGCCAATGGGCTGATTCCCACCACTAAATTTTATTAGTATTCTTCGTCAAATTTTATTAGTATATATAATAATTAGTATATAGGTCATATATGATGCATATATGAAGCATGTATGATGTATATATATATATATGGCATGTGTATATGATGTATATACGACATACAAGACGTAAATAATATGTTTATAATGAGGTATATGACACATATCGGAGTGTTTGGAATATATATATATGCGTATATTGGATGCATATATAAGATTTGCGATGATCTTGGCGAAATCATAACTGCAACCTTGGCATAATCATAATTGTGAGGGCCGCTATAACACGAAAATACGTTTTTTTTTTTAAGTTTTCGGAACATTCTCCCAATGGATATTGTAATTTGTTAAATTTTATATATATATATATATATATATATATATATATTAGATTTGACGTTATTTTATTTATTCTATTTTTATTTGAAAGTAAACATTGTAACATAAATATTGACCTAACTAAGAAATGTATTCGGGTCTACGATGGTAGTATATATTGGTGTCTTGTAATGATATACCTCTATAGGTTACAAAATCGTATAAAATGAGATTACGTCATTTATCGGGAGTAATTTAAACACGACTACAGTTTCAGCTGACATACCATGCATTCTAGAGATTATTTCGAATGATCCGAATATAATGTTTACGCCAATAATACAAAGCTAATAGTATCGAAGTTAAATTGAAAGTGAAACTTTCATCTCATTTTACTAAAATGGTATTAATCTAAACAGCAGTCAAAACAGTTAGATCATCGTTATTTCCAAGGCAACGATACTTCTAAGTATTTCCAAAAAATATTATAAAAGTACATTTAACAACTATCATTAATAACTTCGATATATTAATAGTTTATCATACATATACAAGAATAAGAGGCAGGGCAGCAAATTTTTTGCACACTTCTTATGAAGTATATTTTTTTGATAAAGTTCATTTATTATATTTTTGTGAAAGGAAAAACGCTAATTATATTTGTTTTTTCAAGAGTGATAATAAATAAGGACTTTACGTTGTATATACTCAAATGGGAAAACAAAACAATAAGTTGCTATCCAACGTGCACTTTATTCTGAGATTTTAAACAGAGCTGTAAAAATAAAAATTATTCTCGACATTTCGATTTATATTTAAAACCATCATCAGGAGTTAATTTTCTTAAATATAAAACTGCAACAAATTTTTTACATGTTACAAAATCGAAGCTATATTCAAACTGTTTGAATATAGCTTCGATAATGTAACATGTAAAAAATTTGTTGCAGTTTTGTATTTAAGAAAATTAACTCCTGATGATGATTTTAAATATAAATCGAAACGTCGAGAATAATTTTCATATTTCCGAATATTTTTGTTTATTCCTGAAAGTGGGTTTTTAAATATGTTATCTAAGTAAACAATTTGGAAAACACACAACATATTTAAAAACCCAATTTCAGGAATTAACAACAATATTCGTAAATATATCCAAATTCTTTTGTGCAACCCTGTATAGGATCTATAGATTTGTATATATACTACATAGAATGCTAAATGTTAGTTCAGTTAAGAAAATTATAGCACAGTTTAAAATTCTCCTTATGGAATTTCCGTCAATAAATGGAAATGTACTCGGGGATTTTTGTGTTGCCCTGTATACGATCTACATAATTTATACACACTAAGTAATAGACAAAAAGTGAGTTACATTTAAAAACGTGTACAGCAACTGAAAACGTACTTCCAACAATTATTGTTAACAGACAGTACCGAATTATTTTGTGTCCCTGTAAATGAACGATCAATCCTATACACACAATATTCAATAGTAAGCCCCTTGTAATGCACCTTAGTGACATATATCAATTTCAATATGCTTTAAATAGTGAAACATTATTAAAATAAATCCCAAACGATTTTTCTCCATAGACCGTAATGAAACGGAATTCTTTTGAGTGTCCCTGTAAAGGAACTATAAGTGCTATGCACACCCTATTCTATAGTAAGCCTTTTGTAGTGCACCTCAGTGATATTTACCAATTTCAGTATGTTTGAAATTGTCTAACAGCATGAAAATAAACCGCAAATATTTTTTCCCATAGACCGTAATGTAATGTAATTCTTTTGAGTGTCCCTATAAAAAAAATAAAAAAAAAGTGCTACACACTTTATTTTAAATACCGAACATGCCATAGTAAACCTCAACAACATATATCAATTGCATGACAATCCGAATATATTTACGTCAGTTATAGCACGTACAGACAGAGAGACAAACCGAATTCATAAACACTTTTCGACTATGTTGGAAGCAACATTTCTTTAAATTCTGAAATAAAGGCGAATAAAGAAATTCCTGAAATTAGTAACTGCCCATTTTACAGTGTTATTGTATCCATTATCCGCTTTTGACTGATAAAAGCAAAAAAGATTTCCCATTGCTGAAACTGATGAGTTATCTTTGAATTACGTAACACTATTTAAAGAGAGTAAAATGCCTTTGTTAAATTTATAAACGATTATAGAAAACAAAGGTGAGTTTAAAATCTATACTGACAAAACATATGAGCGATTAGAACATTTCGAGGTCGATTCGGATTTGTCTATTCCAAATGTTTAAAAAAAATTGCTTCGCCACATACAAGGTCAAACATTATTTCATGGACGGAATTTAATAATGATATATATAATAATTGACGGAATTTTATATACAAGGTGTATCAGAAAAATGTATACATACACTGTTTAACGGGTCACAACTTTCTATTTCTTTTTTCAAAGTGTAATTAATGGTAAATAATAAGTGGACCAAGATTAACTTTTGAAAAAAGAAAATTTATTTAAAAATATACTATTGTAAGTATGAAAATGTAGCAGAAGTACAAGAACAATATCGCAGGGAATTTCACGCAGATCCACCTATGCGACTTACAATTCATCGGATAAAAGATAAGTTTGAAACGAATGGATATGTTCATAGACAACGTTCCGGAAACGTAATAGAGCAAGAATGCGCCACAACACCAAATGAAATGTTTGTTGAAGTTTGTGAATCAATAGCCCACCGTTATAAGCACTGTATTGACCAGAAAGGTAATAATTTTGAACCTCTGCGGTAGGAGAAAAATTTTACATTTTATGTAGATTCTTTTGCAATTCAAATATTAATTATATGTCAATAAAAACTGGAGTTATAACCATTCAAAGTCTGTATACATTTTTCTGACGTACCCTGTATATACGAATAGAAAAAAGATATTTGCAAAATCTTTATATACCCGGAGACAGTTGTTAAGACATAGAAGAGTAAATTTAATTATGCACTTGACTCTGAATGTTAAGGTTCCAAGATTAGGATAATTTGTATTTTTTGGGAATCAAGAATCCCCATGTCCACCAACTATATGTGGGTACTCTGGGACTCAAGCACCCACATAATTTAATTTTTCTCGGCGGGTACTGAGTACACGCGGAGTTTGAAAGTGGGATCTAAAAATTTATTTTGTTCGAAGGGAGAGAAGATTGTGTGAAATTCTAAAGGCATTTGTAGTAATATTTCCCATTGCTGCAAATTGTACATTTAATGATTTTTAAGTTTATAAGAAACGTAAAACCAGCTAAATCCACCTTACAGATTAGTGGAGCCATACAAAGTAATGTCTAATTTTTATTTAAGGTAATTTATAAATATATATTTTAGTCATAAATATACATTTATAAATATACATTTATTTGAGTCAGCAGTTCCCCTTGATGATGGACGCGTTTGCGGTCGAAAGATCTCGGGATTAAATAAATATGTTTTAACATATTTTTTCGGCACCTTTTAATCATGTTTTTAATGTGTATTTTATCAATACATATATAGCATTTTTTTTCTCTATTTTGGCATTTTTGTGTTTAAAACTGAGCAATAAGTCCCATTGTGGATATAATTAAAGTTTGGTCTAATTGTTAACAGCTAGATCAAAACTTGTTTGCTCACGTATCTATAGCTAAATATCCGTCCTTCGTTTGTTGTTTGTTTTTACTTATTCATTCATGTTTTATTTTTGTTATTCCGCAATAATTAAAATTATTATTTGTAAATATAGTAATCCGTCAATCTGAGGTATTTTCGTAATAACATAGAAATAGTTTCGGAAAAAACAAGTGAAAATATATATTCACTGGATTATATTATTAAAAACTAATATGTAATGTCTAAAGAATAATATGTTCGGAATTTTTAAGTATAAAGTCCTAAACCCGCAAATTGACGGGCTCCGTAAATCTAGTGTTAAAAGGCACGACTTTGAAGGTTTTAATATTGCACATGAGCCATCCGTATATAAGTACTTCAAAAATCTTATAAAAATAATGAAAATATTATAAGAACTTATTCAAATACTTATTAACACATTGGCGGACAGTAGAAACAAGTGAAGTTCGAAAATTGACACTATATGTTTTTGTATTTTTTAGAATATTAGAAGTATATTTTTACTCTTTCTGTTTAAATAAACTTAATTTTGATTAATTCAGCACCTTTAATTAGGTTGCACTACTCCCTTCACAACCACGTCAGGGTGGCTAGTGGTCAGGGAAAAATACAGTCAAAAAAAGTGATAAACACCAGTTTATTCTTATAGAAAAATTTATGTTGATTTATTCGATCAAATAATCAATTTGAATTTTTCTATAATAATATCATTTTTTTTTTTTTACTGTATTTTTCCCTGACCACTAGCCACCCTGCACGTGCACACTAAAGCTGCACCTCGTATAACAGGTGGAAAACGAACTTCAACCTAAAAAATTGTTTCCAAAACATGACACTGGGCTTCTACTTGTACGCCGGTAAATGCACATTTGTGCTGCTATAGCCGTAGTGTCTAAAAACGACATTTTTGTTTTGGGCGGCTATAGCCGTCATGCCACATTGGGAACTTCGCTTTGGCGGCTATAGCCGCAAGTGTCCGTCAACGTGTTAATAAATTAAAGATTAAAACCCAGTAATGCAACGTACTCTCCTATGTTTCTGAAATCTGAAAGAACATATTTTTCTCTTCTACTATTTTTAATCATTTTTATTTTATAAACATTTTTCCAAATGCATTTGAGTTAAGCGATTTTACAACTCATTAATTTTGTACCGGTATTATTTAATTTTTGACTGGTAGCATTTAAAATATTTTTATTTTCAGAAAGCACATTATTAAATAATTTTACTGTCTGCTTCTTAAAGCTTTTATTTTAAACAAAATCAGATTAATCAATAAAATTCGACAAACTTTAGATATTTTGTCTTTTTTTTACCATAGCAGCCAACCTCTCGGATTTTTTTTTTTTTAATCAAATTAAACCATAAATTTCATTAAATAAAAGAAGTTAGATATTAACCATATAGGAACAGAAAATCTTTCAATAAATATTTTTTTTTGGTTAAAGTTATATTTATTTGACTTGTTTAAAAAAAAAAAAAAAAAAAAAAAAAAAAACACGAAAGATTGGCAGCTATGTTTTTGTGAATATTTGACAAATACTCTTAGACAACTTTTAAGCAGTGGCGAATCCGAAAACTCAAACTGGACTCGCTCTTAACCACCGTTTTTTTTTTTTTTCGAACAGTAATCTACACCTTATTTAATCATTTAAAAAAAGAAATAGAAAATAAAACAAATAATTCTATTTGGAAAGAGTAGTGGGAAAGAACAAGTTTAGTTTAAATAGCAAGATTCACCTCTGTTTTTCAGCATTACGTTAGAGTTTATAAATATTGTTATAAGAAGTTGTTAATCAAATAAGTATAAATGTAAATAATACTACTAATAAATAAATAAATAACACTCTTTTATAAGTATTCAATGTTTATCATAAAATTCGCGTCTGATTTCCTGGCTGCAATTCATGTTTATCAAAAAAAAAAAAAAAAAAAAACTTTACAGTTTGTTAATTTGGCATGGGCTGCGATTATGAAAAATTCACCACTTTTTTCCACGCTTGGTAGAAAGCGCGAAATAGTGAATTTATTAAAATAATTATAATTTTTGCTCTGTTTCTTTTTCATGATATGACAACATGAAAGAAAAAATAAATGTTATTTAAAATATCTATCCAGGATTTCTAAATTGATTTCTCAACGTATAATCATAATTTAATTAATTTTAAAATGTAATTGATTAAAGTGTATTTTTTAAAATATATATATTACACTCCTTATTTTTTATTTATATTTTCTACTTTTTAATGTTTAAAATATTTTGTTGTTGCAGTTTCGTAACCAGTTGGCTTATTTTGATGAATGTGGTTTGGCGTATTATTAACTCAATTATTTATATAACTCGTATATAGTTGTAACCATAAAGAACGTATGTTGATTTATCACCTTCGACCGTCTAACAGAAAAATACCTTAAAATTAATTTAATAATTTATAATTAACTTCTAAAAATGTTTAAAGTGCTGCATTATCATCGGAAACGTACATAATTTTTATAATTCTAGCCTATTAGGAAGTCAGTAAAAAATCGATTACAAAATTCCATTTACGACAATTCCATACAAAGATAAAAAGAAAGTTAAGTACAATAAAAGAATGTAAAAAAATTGTCTTGCAACAGTTTTATTTAGAATATATAGAAATTTCGCGAATACACTTTACATTTTCCTCTGTCGTTCTCAAATGGCATTTTACTTTGGCATTTGAAATTTGAATATGTATCTGACATAAATCACGATACTTTCACTTTTTAAAATCTCCATCTTTTACAATTTGTTGTTGTTAAATAAAAGAGTGCAATTAATAATTGTAATACAATTTCAACAAAAATATAATAAATTATAAAACCTTGTAATAATATATTTCTTTTAAATGCTATAATGTGTAAACTAAAAACATAATACAGAGTAAAATAACTTTTATTAGATTGTTGACATGTTTCGGCTCACTCCGAGAGCCATTATCAAAAACAAATTATTATTTTTATTTTTTATTTTTTCAAATTCTCATTTGTTTTTGATAATGGCTCGGATTGAGCCGAAACATGTCAACAATCTAATAAGACCGTGCAATTATAGAATATTCTTATTTGTTTTTTATAATGGCTCGGAGTGAGCCGAAACATGTCAACAATCTAATAAGACCGTGCAATTATAGAATATTCTTATTTGTTTTTTATAATGGCTCGGAGTGAGCCGAAACATGTCAACAATCTAATAAAAGTTATTTTACTGTATATTATGTTTTTAGTTTACACCTTATAGCATTTAAAAGAAATATACAATTTCAACTTCATAACATAACTATTTATTTTATTGCCTATCACGAAACAAACTCTCAAATATATACATACACTGTAAAAAATGACCAATGTTTCTTATTTTATGAAAATATACTATAACCACGAACGAAAATATAATATAATCTTCTGAGTTATCCGACATTCCGAATAGCGTGTTCCACTGTCTTTTGAATCCCAAGAAACGAATACATTTCCAAAATTTAAAGAATAATTTGTAAAAACAAATTTTTTTTAGCTGCCCGAATTTTTCAGAAACGTTTCCGAAGGGATTTTATAGTGTATTAATGAGCATCCTCAGCCTGGAATACCTGTTTTTTGAATGTTATCCATTCTCAAGTACACGTTTTCAGCCGCATAAGTTAATTTATACCTGAAAGAGTAAAGAAATAATCTTAATTTTAATGTTATTGTTAACGCTGTTAATTTTGCATGTTTGTCTGTTAAACATTGTTTTGAGCATGAAAATGTTTACTTCAGAATGAATAGCATTCGAAAAACAGGTATTCCAGGCTGAGGATACTAATTAATACACTACAAAATCCCTTCGGAAACGTTTCTGAAAAATTCGGGCAGCTAAAAATAATTTGTTTTTATAAATTATTCTTTAAATTTTGAAAATGTATTCGTTTCTGGGGATTCAAAAGACAATGTAACATGCAATTTGAAATTTCGGATAACTCAGAAGATTATATTATATTTTCGTTCGTGGTTATAGCATATTTTCGTAAAATAAGAAACATTGGTCATTTTACTTACCCATCATACGTAGTATAGGGTAAGTCTTGTAATCGTTTTGAAAATCGAAAATTTTTTTTTGACGGATTTACACGTTTCAGACACTGGAGATTCCGAAAAACATATTTTTAGAAAAAAAAATTTGCCGTCCGTCTGTGTGTCTGTGTGTCTGTGTGTGTGTGTGTCTGTAAACGCTCTATCTCCCGAAAAAATTGAGATAGAGACTTGCAATTTGGTATGTACTTAGTATGTAATAATGGGAAGAAGCCTATTTCATTTCATTAACCTCGATTAACCGGAACTATTTTATTCGGACCCTCGAAATATTCGTTCTGATAAAAGGTATATAAAAATTTTCGAAATTGTTTATTTTAAGAAATGAATATAAAAGACAATAAAAAAACATAAATTTTACATAAAGCATGAAGTCGATCGGATAATTAGTTGCCGAGATATTTGGAATCCTATTTTCCACACTCTTCGATTTTTCATGACCCTGTATTTCATCCACATTTCACTTCAAAGAGATATTTTAATTGGAAATTTGACGCTTAATCAGATGCAATAAACCGCTAGTTAATAGGATTATTATTTTTGGAGTTATAAGGAAAAACCTCTTTCAAGCAATTCAGTAATCGAGCCTTTAAAGTTTGTGACGTCATCAAGCCACGATTTTATTTGAATTGCAATGCATTTTATAAGTAGTTTACACATTTTTATTTTAATATTTTACATTATGCATATCCATGATGGGTAAGTATTACGGTGGCACCCAACGACTAGTTTTACAGTGTATAAAATCTGCATTTAAAAAAAAAAACATTTTAACTGATAATCAAAATCGTTTAATCGAAATGTTAAAAATACTTTACCTCATAACCACGCATGCATCCAGAGAAAAAAAAACTAACTAAATCAGACTTAACATTCGCATAACAAATAAAGGAAATTCAAAACTTCCTATTACGGATACGGAGTAACTTATCCATTTCCTAACTCAGATTCCAAACCAATTGCATCGTATTTCAATATTTATCAGTTACACATCAGGAAGAGACATTTAAAAGAGAAATTAAGAAGAAAGCAATAGGATTACATATTTGCAGAGTAACGTTGAAATTCTCGTTGAATCGTTTGTATTGATTTCAATAAAATGGCGATCTAAAACCCTTATGAAACTCCTTCCCAGGTTATGATGGTCGAGGTACGATACACGGCAAAAATAAACCGTCAATTGACACGTATTTTTACTTTAATAATGATTGAACGTTTCCCGTTTTTATTTGTTCATTTTCCGTCGATTTACGTATAATAATTCTAAAATCTAAGCTAAAACTTAAATAAAATTCTTAAAGAAGCTATATTTCAGCGAAATCAAGCAGGATTGACGGCAGCTGTGTCGCCAATAGTTTTCCCCGTTTCTTGACAAAATTTCCAGTTTGTTCATTTCCCCTCAAACTCCTGAACATTCCAAGTTAAAAACAACCAGAAATTCTCCATTCTATGCTAAAATTAAGCAGAAATTTTCCAATCTAATCTTATGGAAATTCCGTGAAATCATGCAAGATTTCAGTCAACTCTGCTACCGGATTTTTTTCATTTTTTGATGAAAGGTTTTTTTTTTTTTCTACACTTTAACCTCGAACGATTGTTCATTGAATTCGTCTTGACGTTGCAAGTGGCATAAGCAGCACTGTATACCGAAAGTACCAATATGATGGACGACACCAGATGTAGAAATGACAGACGAAAATTGTTTTTTAACACTTTCCAACCTAGTTGAAAAGTGTTTATGACTCCGGTTTGTCTGCCGTATGGCCGTCTGGCTGTCTGCCGTATGGTCATCTGGCCGTCTGGCCGTGCTCTAACTCCCGTAAATCTGCTCGGATTGCTCTGAAATTTTTATATGGTATTGTCGTTATCTATAGCATGTTCCCTATTTCAACGGAAGTGTGTAGCACTTATAGTTTTTTTACAGGGACTCTCAAAAGAATTCCGTTACATTGCGGTCTATGGGGAAAAATCATTTGCGGTTTATTTTAACGATGTAACACAATTTCAAACACATCGTAATTGATATATAACACTTAGGTACATTACAAGAAGCTTAATATGGAATAGGGTGTACATAGCACTTATAGTTACTTTACAGGGACAGTCAAAAGAATTCCGTTACATTTCGTCTCTGGAGAAAAATCGTCTGCGGTTTATTTAAATAATGTTTCACTATTTTAAACGCATTGAAATTTATATATATCACTAAGGTGCATCACGAGAGGCTTACTACAGAATATTGTGTGTATAGCAGTCATCGTTCATTTACAGGGACACACAAAAGAATTCTCTACTGTCTGTTAACAATAATTCCTAGAAGTGCGTTTTAAGTTACTGAACGCGGTTTTAAATTTCACTCACTTTTTGTTTATTACGTGGTGTGTATAAATTCTGTAGAAAATATACAGGGAAGCACAAAAGTTCGCGAACACATTTCCGTTTATTGACAGAGAAGGAGAATTTTAAACTGTGCTACGCGTTTCTTAATTGAACTAAAATTTAGTATCCTATGTAGTATATATACAAATCTATAGATCATATACAGGGCTGAATAAAAGTATTCGGATATTTTTCCGCATATTGTATATGTTGGAAATTCCTGAAATTATGTTTTTAAATATGTTATGAGTTTTCCAAATTGTTTACTTAGATGTTATCTTTCAGCTTATTAAACGGTATGATTTGTAAAATTATTTTGGAAGCATTGGAAAGTGTTACATAATCTATGCTTGACGCATGATTTTTCGTTCTTGTTTTTTTTTTTTTTTATCTCAGCAAAATGGCCGAAATGAATATTAAGTTGAAAGATTATTCTAGGCTGCTTGTAGAAACATATAAGTTATACACTTCTACTTGAAAAGCAAAATTAAATAAAAAGGAGCTATGCAGCTGTTCGTTTTCAAATTCAAAGCGCTATGTATAAATTTTAAAACTTGCTGTATTTTATCATAGTCTCAATTTTCTTAATAAATTAATCTGTTTGTCCATTTTTATGGCTCTGTACATGGAAAACAAAAAAAAAGAACCCTTATAGGTACGATACACTGCAAAAATAAACCGTCAATTGACCCGTATTTTTACGTTAATAATGATTGAACGTTTCCCGTTTTTATTTGTTCATTTTCTGTCAGTTACGTATAATTCTAAAATCTAAGTTAAAACTGAAATAAAATTCTCAAAGAAGCCGGAGTGGTTCTGTACGGAATCGTTACAACACTTGCGTATTATATAAATAGATACAATCTCTGGGTCCTATAAGTTATATTTAGAAATATTTTCTCCAGCATGCTCTGAAAAGTGAACTGGTAAAACTCCATTCTTCTACGCCCAAAATTCACCGAGTTATGATACTTTGAATTTTATGAAATGTCGAGATTTCTGGCACTAAAACCGTCTGAACGTCTTTAGTGCCGAAAAGTCACAACAACGGGAAAATCAGGAATCACTGTTTTTTAATAGCAGTATTTACTATATTTAATCTAGAATTTCGGCGTATAAATAAGGTGGCGATTACTATTAGGCAATACTGGGGCTGAGAACAAATGTGGAAAAACGGTACTTTTTCGTTATACCAACAAGCGTAATAGTTGGCGCCAAATGAAACATTTGAAAAAAAAATAACATTGACGAGAAAGTGATCATTTAAAAAAGATAACATTTAAATTTTCAGACTTTAATGACTTATTTTATTAAATCAATGTAAATATATGCTTTAAAATAAAAAAACAACAAATATATATTATACAATAAAATATTAAAATAAAACTCGATTTAAACTATACACATGGAATTTGTAAATGTCTCTTAGTATCGCAGTAAACATTTCACTTTAATAATAATAAATGAAGATTCACATTAAATAAATAGTGAGACGCAATGTTTGGCACACTTTGCAATACAAATCCTTTGCATGGTCAGGTTTAAAATAAATGGCACATTAGCATACATTTTGGCATGGTGTTGGTATAACGAAAAAGTACCAACACCTTGTGTATTCTTCAAGAAAGTATCTATTTTGTAAAAACAGATTTTAGAGTGTCTGACCTTCTTTTTAGTAAAATATATTTATTGCAAGAAATGAACAAAAATTTTACATATCTCCAGTTTTATTTTTTATTTATTTTTTAAATGTCTGTCACAAGTTTTACAAATGCCCTTTGATTGCTGAACCTTGAATAAAATCGGCTGCCAAGCAACTATCACATTTTTTTAATTCTTTTGTAAGAAAATATCAGCGGCAGGTATTGATGCAATATAAACAGGTGGAATAATCAGTTCTTTTTTTCGCTTATCAATAATTCTTTTATTAATCAGTTAAAATCGCCATAGCAACAGGGATGCAAAGTTCGCATTATAGATTTCAGTACACTTGAAAAAAAAAAAAAAAAAAAAATAGATTAAAAATTTTTCTAAAAAGAATTTTAATAATTTTTGCAATTTTTTATAACAGTCTTTAAAAGATAGAATAAATAATCACCAAGATTATTTTTAATTAAAAGAGGTTACTTTTCCTAATGCTGTTAATAAATAAAGTACAAATAAAAATGTTATTTTTCTAAACACTTTCTTATTCGTGTAACCTAAAACTAGAAAATATTTCTTTTAAATCAAAACTTTGTAAATCAATACAAAAATCGCAAAAGCAATAGAAATACTGGAAATAAATTGGAATTTTAATCGCATTCGTAATATATTTAAACAGTGGATCGGTGCGAGGATTTCGCACTGCAGCTTAATATTTTTCAGCAATATCTAATATTTTTTTTAGATGCAGATTTAAACTTCTAAAGAAAAATTAAGGATACAAATATCTGATAACGACATTAGTCAGTATTATCTCATTTATTCCATCAAAGTTACAGTAAAAACTGATCGAAGATAGCAACAGACTCGCGCAAAGGGGAAAAAAATAAAATAAAAATCGTAATTTAACTGCGTTAGGGGGATGATATCATCCGCTTCGGAGAAAAAATGGAACAAATAAAAATAAAATAAATACATATAAAATAAAATTTAATGTAATATAACAAAGCATACCTTTTAGGCTACTCGTGAAATACCACAGTTTCGATCGATGGTGTATTTTTCTTCTAAACATTTCAATTTCAATTTTGCTTTTCACTTATAAATACTATAAATTAAACACATGTGAAGATATTACACTTTATCTTTTTTGTACTATTTATTTATTTATTTATTTTTTATAATAATTGATGAGCTTTATATAATGCGGTATTTTATTTTTGCAGGTTGTTTTGTAGGTTGTAACATTGGTTTGAAAAAAAAAAAAAACTTTTCATTTTACTTATGAAAACAATGCTGATTTATTTTTTATTTAACTGCAATTTTTAATCGAAAAACATGTTTTAACTAAATGGGAGTGTACTATGTCAGAAGCCGGTTCAAAAACCTTTCGAATGGTACCTCATTCAATGTTGTGCGTTTTGTAAATGCATAGAAAAAGGAATGTTGACAACAGAAATAATATACGTATGTGATTTTTTTAATGAATTTTTACGAATTTTCTTTCTTGTGATTTTTCTTGTGGCATTATTTCTTTATCATATTGTTTTCAGTTCTCGCGCTTATACGATTTGTGTTTTATTGTACAGAATTTTGTTTTCAAAGAAATTTATTTTCTACTTTTAGGTACAAAGTGCTTTCTTTAAAATAAAAAGAAAATTACTTTTACTTTATTATCTAATTTTTAGATTATATTAGTATTCTACGGTCGATATTTTCTTTTCAAAATGATAAACTCACACTTAAATCTTAATTTTAATAATTATTTTTAAGAGAAATCGTTCACGTAGGAGTCCCAAATAAACTTTACCAGTGGACCCTTTCGAGGAGTTTGCACTGCAATCTAATATTTTTTAGCAATTTCTAATAATAAATCCCTATCTTTCAAAATAAAATAAAGTAAAACTATAATGCAATGAACTTTAGGTAAGTTGCTTAGATAGTTAACAGAATTGTTTTGCACTGTAAAACGAACTGTCGTATAACAGTTTTATATAGAGGAACATATAAAAATTTATAATATACTTTCCTCTGACTTCTCGAACGGCTGAAATAGGTTTGAAGTTTAAATATGTATCTGACAAAGATATTACAATCCTTTCTCTTTTAAAAATCTCCATCCTTTTTACAGCGACAAATAAAAGTTTCAGGTACATTATCATTTACGGCTATATTTTTTTCAATAAATCGTATAATAATACTTTATATTGTAACACTTTAATTATATTACAGTTACGCAACGAGTATTACCTTTATATAAACGTAACTCAAAAATTGAAGTGGTTTAAAAAAGTTTATATTAATGCTCAAAATCAAAGATCTGCAAGGTTTGGTGCTTGAGATTTCGACAACGTTCCGTAAATGACAATTTTCGATTACCTGGGTCAATTAAAAGTATGTACACCAGTAAAAAAGAAAAAAAAATATGTTGATTTTATAGAGAAAAACTGTCAATACTTAAAATGTAATCGAATCTTCAATATTCTGAAAAATATTTAAGTGGAATCTTTCATGGTTTTCCAACTGCTAATTTTTTTTCTAGGCATTATCTTCAAACTTTCTCCACTAGACCAAAGAAAATAAATACATGGGCTGTTTCTCAGCTTTCAGACCTTGCAGATCTTTGATTTTGAGCATTAATATAAACTTTTTCAAACCACTTCAATTTTTGAGTTACGTTTATAATAATAGGTAATACTCATTTGCTTGACTGTGATATAGTTAAAGTGTTACTGTATAAAGTATTATACTTATGTTCAGCACACAATACCAAAACCTGTAGATTTTATAGAAAAAGACTATCAGCCTGGAAATCGGTAAAAAACTGTTTATTTTACGAAAAAAATCTGTATTTATTACAATCTTTTTGTTACTTTAACGGATTTAGTCCTCAAAATGAACTGTTTACAGATTTCCTCGGAAATAAAATATATATTTATTACAAACTTTCTGTTATACTCGCAGATTTTGCAGTTTTTTTTTTTTTTGTTTTTTGTTTTTTTTTGTTTTTTTTACAAAAAAAAAAAAAAAAAAAAATCTGCGAATTATTTATTTTAATAAATGGTTTGCATATTTTTACTTTTTTCCATTTATAATAGAAGAAAATATTATAATCAAAAATTTTTCGACTTTAGGTTTTTGACGGATTTACACGTTTTAGATGTCAGAGATCCTGAAAAATATGTTTTTACAAAATGTCTGTCTGTCCGTGTGTTCGTATACCTGTCCTCTGTGTATCAACGAAAAGTGAATGAAGTTATGCATAGAATTGAACTAAATTGCATCTATATGTTTTTGGCTATGGTCTGTAGGTCCCAGTTGCATTTGGGGATATTTCGCCGGAAGGGGGCGCTGTGATAGCGATTTTTGTTCCATTTTCATTATTCTATCATCGAAAAGTGTATGAAGTTATGCATAGAATTAAACCAAATTCCATACATATGTTTTTGGCTACCGCCAGTAAGTTCCAGTTGAATTTGGAGCTATTCCGCCGGAAAGAGACGCTGTGATAACAATTTTTGTGCGATTTTCTTGATGTTTCGTAGTTGTGTTGTACATCGGCTGCCCGTGCAGCGGAGAGTGCTTCGCATCGAGGTAACCCGGCAATTCGCAAGCAGCTGACGCACAAAAAAATGACGAAAAATATTGATTTTATTGACGCTGTGATAGCGAATTTTGAAGTATTAACATGTAGAAGATGGAAGAAAGATTTGGGATTGACACATCCGACTAGTTTTGTAAAATAAACACTTTTTTACTAGTGCCCTAACCGGCAATTTTTACTGTAAAATCAACAGATTTTTTTTTTTTTTTTTTTTTTTTTTTTGGTAAGAATTTTGTTATTAAACATATTTTAACATGTTTGTAACAATAAAGTGATAATCTTGTTATTAAATACGTATTAATAACATGTTGTTTCCGAAATCCTTTTCCTTTCGTTTTTACGTCAATTAGTAATAAAGCTACAACTTTAAAAACACTATCTGCTAAGTATCTATACCAGCGGCTCTCAACCTTTCATCTCTACCATACTCATTGCAGCTAAAGTTTTTCATTTATGAGTATCTTTACTTGCACACTCATACCTCCATGCAAAAATGTTTGTTATTATTTCTTAGTAATGTTAAATAAGTAATCTTAATAAATAAATAATGTAAATAAGTAATGTCTTAGTAGTGTTAAATAAGTAATCAAACAACTCAGATTGACTTACCCTTAGAAAGACACCCACGGAGGGCACTCCCTCTAGTGCCTATATCCCTAGAGTAGATAATTGGCCGTCATAAATCAACCAACCAACTAGATTGACTTAACGATATTTATAGTCTTCTATATTTTGATATTATATTTTACTATTTTGATTGTTTTTTATAATAACCGCCTAAAATAAAAACAAATAAATATAGCGTTAAAACAATTTTTTATGTAGTTAAAAATTCACAAAAGATGTTCATCTTGACATGCAAATGTTTAAATGTGGCTCTATTGTGGAGCGCATTTTAAGCAGTATTTCTTTGATTAATGTGAAATTTTTAAGACACCTACCCCCCCCCCCCCTCACTTTCATATCAAATTTCAGTTTCAGAGTTTTATTCATTGAAAATACAGAAGTAATCTATGATGTTGAATTGAATAATATTATAAACAGAATTGGATTAAATATGAAAATCTGTCAATGTAGATAGCAATTTGTAAGGTTTTACTACAACTAACACAACACAAAAACTAATAGAAATAAATTTGTATGGCAATAGCAGTGATCATGAAAATTCAGGCGTAAAAAATATAAGGAATATTAGCAAAATTCTAGAACTGCAAAAAAAAAAAAAAATTGTGGAAATTATTTCTGTAAAAAATACTATATATATGTGCTAAAAGTAAGTAATCTCTTTAGTGCTAATTAAGTTATATTTTAATTAAAAGAATAAACAAGTTGGAAATTATACGTTAAACGTGACAAATGAGGTGCGTTCGTATTATAAGTAGTTTTACAATATAAAAAAAAAATCATCCTTATTATTTCAGTGAAATGAATTATATCGTCGGCTATGAGAGAAATGAGCATGCCTTTTTCTTTTTATTATTAATTATTACGTATGCCACGTTTACAGATGCGATTTTTTTTTCGACACCAGACAGCGCTGCAAAATTCAGCATGGAGATCTTGCTTTGCGAATGATTACCTTCATGTTTTAATATTTTTATGACTCATAATGAACGAATTTCTTGCTTTATTTACTTTAATTACAAGACCTAGAATACATAGTGTGAAAATCTGCTACAAAATAGTACTAAAAAATTGAATCCAATAAATGTACAACGTTGCTGAAAAGATAACGATGGGATCGCAGCGCCATCTGCTAGCTCTTCTCAACGTAAACATTGTATGGGAACGGAAACATTGTGAATGCTTCGGCTGGAATGATCGCCTTATTATCGTAGGAGCACCGTTGCACATTTATAGACTACAACTTTTTAGCACTTTTTAAAGCATTACAAGGATAGCCGGTTTCCACACTATATGTATTCTAGGCGCTGTACTTTAATGAACTGAAATATTCGGCATTCGGCTGTTAACCTAATTCCCACTGAAGTTATCTCAGAATCTATACATATTTGAATGTAACTCATCTCCCAAACAAACAATTTTTTTCATGATCTTTGTAAAAATTTAACTTTTATGCCATTTGATTCTAATTTTTTTTAAATAAAAATGGCTTCCTGGCATATGAAAACAGAAATGATCAGTATTTGCTTTGCTCAGTCACATGATTTGCGTTTTTATTATTATGTAGATTACGTATGATAAGATTTAATAGAATCAAGAAAAATTTTATTAATATCTTTTTAACACTTTCCAACCTAGTTGAAAAGTGTTTATGACTTCGGTTTGTCTGGCCGTCTGGCCGTCTGGCCGTCTGGCCGTCTGCCGTCTGGCCGTCTGGCCGTCTGCCGTCTGCCGTCTGCCGTCTGTCCGTGCTCTAACTCCCGTAAATATGCTCGGATTGCCCTGCAAATTTTATATGTTATAATCGTTATCTATAGCATGTTCCCTATTTAAACGGAAGTGTGTAGCACTTATAGTTTTTTTACAGGGACACTCAAAAGAATTCCGTTACATTGCGGTCTATGGGGAAAAATCATTTGCGGTTTATTTAAATAATGTTTCAATACTTTAAACGCATTGAAATTTATATATATCACTAAGGTGCATTACAAGAAGCTTAATATGGAATAGGGTGTGCATAGCACTTATACTTACTTTACAGGGACAGTCAAAAGAATTCCGTTACATTACGTCTATGGAGAAAAATCGTCTGCGGTTTATTTAAATAATGTTTCACTATTTTAAACGCATTGAAATTTATATAAGGTTCATTACAAGAGACTTACTACAGAATATTGTGTGTATAGCAGTCATCGTTCATTTACAGGGACACACAAAAGAATTCTCTACTGTATGTTAACAATAATTCCTGGAAGTGCGTTTTAAGTTACTGAATGCGATTTTAATTTTAAATCGCTTTTTGTATATTACGTGGTGTGTATAAATTCTGTAGATCCTATACAGGGAAGTACAAAAGTTCGGGAACACATTTCCGTATTATTTAACTCCAGACGGAGAATTTTAAACTGTGCTACGTGTTTCCTAACTGAACTAAAATTTAACATCCTATGTAGTATATATACAAATCTATAGATCATATACAGGGCTGAATAAAGTATTCGGATTACTTAGATGTTATCTTTTAGCTTATAAAAGAGTATGATTCGTAAAATTATTTTGGAAGCGTTGGAAAGTGTTACATAATCTATGCTTGACGCATGATTTTTCGTTCTTGTTAAGGTTTGATTCGATTTTCATGAAATTTAACATGACTCGATAAAATTCTGCAACGATAATATATATTAAATTTCAAACCATTCGGTTGGGTATAATTTTTGCGCTATTATAAGAGAACAGACGGATAGACAGACCAAACGACGACTATAGGTGCTACGTATTTATATAATTACGAACACACCTAAAAATGATTATTTGTATCTTAATCTGATAGAATTTTAAGTTTTTAAAAGACTCACTATCATGACCTATTTTACGTCCCAGAATAAAACATTTACACACCATCTTAAATTTATAGTATTTAGTTGCTGTAATTAAAAATAAACGAATGAAAATATTTTCAAATTTTAACATACAATCTAATGACATGCTGTTAAAAGTTAGCCTAAGTACGATCACAGCGCCCTCTTATTTTACGAAAGTATATCTTGCGTTTTCGTCGACTGATACTATTCAAGTTTCTCCTCCATCTATCTTCCTCCGTGGTTTTAAGCATAAATCAAAAACTACTTGGCGGAGTGAGCTATAATTTTGGATTCGCCTATTTCAAACTTCTAGAAATTGATTGCTGTTTAAAATTTTCATAAGTTACAATTCATATATACTTTTCGAAAATTAATTTCAAAATTATTTTTTTTTTAAATATGAGTTGTTTGTAACCTATACTTTTAACGGAAATTGATTTCTAGAAGCTTTAAATAGACGCATCCAAAATTACAGCTAATTCCGCCAAGTAGTTTTTTAGTTATGCTTTAAAAACTACACGAATTGCAATCTGTTTTGCAACGATCTAAATTAAATAAATCAAAATTTGTCTGTCTGTCTTTCTATACAAATCCACAGTTTATAAGCAAGAATTGTGAAATTTTACGTACAGGTGTATTAAAACACGGCCAAGTCAATTAAAGTAATCTGAAATCAAAATAAATTATAGCTCATTTTTAATTAATAAAAAAACAGCAATATAACAGCCATATACTATAAAATTTAACCATTTTTTGTTATAGTTCATTGCCAAAAAACTCACAATAAAATTCTTTCCACAGCAACTAATTTTCAATAGAAAGATTTCAATGTGAAAAATAAATTAAATAAAATATTTCAAGAACTAAAAAAAAAAAAAAAAAAAGAACAATGGCACTCCGGGAGTGCCGACAGAAGTGAAAACTTGAACAATTACGTGTATATTTTTTGAATCGTCAGGAAATGGTTTATTGTGCAGGAAATACTTTTAAATGAAGTGTTTTTTTTTTTATTATTCATTATTATAAACTACTACTACAAAAATTATATTACAATTTTCATTTAATGCACCTGTACATGAAAAATAATGCATATTATTTTACATACAAAAATTGCAATCTGTTACTTAAAACGTAAATTTACAAATACATAAAATATGAAATTTAATTAATTGGTATTCTTTGAAATGAATACCAATGAAACTTATGAATTTTCATCCACAATTTTAACAACTCTCAATACATTCATCCTTTCTTCCATGAGATGTAGTTTCATATCTTTTGTAATAACATTTATCTGCAAAATAGGGTTCCCGCTTCGTATCACTCCAAAAATTATGACTTCTTTGCTGCCTGTCTTGTTTACGGTATTCGTGAACAATATGCTTGTTTTCTATCTTCATACTGCGCGTATTGTTTGCGGTATCTATAATTTCTATCAACAAACTTTTCTTTTCTATAAAATGCTTTCACTTCATTTCCGTATCAGTAACCACGTTTCTTAAAACTTTCGTGAAATATTTCCTTATTTTAATTTTTTCTTTTTATATTACTTCTGTCTATTTTTTTTTTCTCGTGCTCGTTAAATTATAATATTTTCCGTGTTCTGTTATTTTATTTTCATCTTTTGATTTGGTCTCGCGAGTTGAGTCACTTTTATCTGTTTTCACCGCGCTAAATTCATCTTGAAATAATTTTCTGAATTATTTTTATTCATAATACCAATCATTTCGTTTTCTGCACGTGAACTATTTCATTTTGATACTTTCGCTTCATTGTATGAATTGGCAACATAATTTAATTTGGTGTCGGTGACGGTAACGGTAACGGTGTCGCGAATTCAATGGTTTTTTCCCATCTCAAAAAATGCCCAACGCGCCTAAAGAAGTTTTCACTTCAAAAAGTTGAATATGACGTCATATTGGAAGTGTGACGAACATTTTCAAACATTTCTCAATAATACAACGAGTATGAGTAAGTTCAGAAAGCAGGTGAATATGGCGTCATTAACAGAGTTAAAAAGAAAATGAATATGACGTCATATTGGAATTTTTCAAATATTTGACAGTCATACAAAGAGAATATCAATATGAGTAAGTACAGAAAGAAAGTGGATATGACGTCAGCAGATGAATATAATGGCATATTTGAAATAAAACGGACATTTTAAAATATTTGTAAACAATACGAGGAGCATCAATATGAGTAATCGGGTTCGCAGACAACTTGTGTATTTTAGAGAACGTTTATTGACGTGAACGTGGCGCAAATTTAATTTTATTGTATTAACCTGTTTTTGTTTTACTTTCTGTACACATACAGTGTGAGAATAAACGTATTGAATCATGACAAAAACCCGATTATGGAAATATTGACATATTTTAACATTTTGAGGGTCTCTGAATTCGTTTTGGCTATTTTTAAGTTTATTTCACATGTATATATGTGTATGCGTGTATATTAGAATTTCCCCAAATTTGTAGGTCGCCAGATCTCATTATTAGAGAAGAACTAAAATAAAGATTTTAGATTTTTTTTAAATAAAATGTCAGGTCAACGCTATGGGATGAATGCACTATATCACACAAGAATTCTTTGCTGTCCCTCAATCTCAATCAGACACTTCAATATTTCACAGGCAATGATTGACTAATGGGTGGAGTCACTGTTACATTGTCGGGATATTTCCGACAAACATTGCTGGTCATTCTAAAAAGAACAATGGTGGATGATATTAACGTATGCCTTAAATCGCCTTGCAGGCATGTTCTCAGTTTGCAACTAACTACAAATATGAAAGTTCATCTGCATGGATAGTCAATTTGCTGACTATTTGTTAAATATTGGGAATAGATTAATAATCGCTTCATCCAGTAACTGGTCTGTTCAGAATCAGAGAAGCATTTTGTAACACAGTTGTATCTTTTGAAGAACTCAACGCCAAAGTTTTTCCAAATATTCAACAACATTTTGCAGACCATAAATGGTTTTGCGAACGTGCAATTCTTGCACCAAAAAATGTTAAGTCAGCAACATCAATTGAAGATTCAAGAAGAGTTACCTGAAGAAGCTGTATTGTACAAATCAATAGATACCGTTGTTGATGAAAATGAGGCTGTGCACTACCCTACTGAATTTTTAAACTCTTTGGACCCCCGGAATGCCACAGTATAACTTGATACTGAAGATTGAATCACCCATTATGCTTCTTATAAATTTAAATCCTCCGAGACTGTCCAACGATACAAGATTAGTAGTTAAGAAGCTCCCGCCTCATGTGATTGAAGCAACAATTTTGACAGGCTGTGCTAAAGTTGAGAATGCTTTCATTTCATACATACCCCCTCATTACGTTCATTCAATTCAAGTGTCTACAATTTCCAGTTCTTTTAGTTTTTGCCATGTCGATCAATAAGAGACAGGGGCAAACTATGAAGTCAACTTAGAATCCCCTTGCTTTTCTCATGGACAATTTTACGTTGCGTGCTTCAAGAAATTTGTATGTATTTGTTCCGATTTAAGAAACAAGAAATATGGTTTATGAATATTCTTTGAAGTAATTATTAGATTCCTACTATTAGCTCACACTCTCTCTATATATATCTTGTTCAAATTTTCAATCGTTAATAAAATATTTTCTATTCATCCACTCAAGTTCAAATAATTTTTTTTAAACTTGTAGTGGATGACAATTGATGTTAATACAGTTTTTTTCAAATATTAATTCATTAATTAAATTTAATTAATTAATTTTAGTTTTAAATGGGAGAAAAAAATTCCTTCCATTGTTTTCATAAATGAAATGAAAGATTTATCTCAAATGAGTGATGCCAACAAAAAATAAAATACCACAACGATGATTATAAAATAATGTTCAATAAAGATAACGTGGGACATTAATGCTGCACGGGTTTATTTTATATATTTATGATTAAAAAGTAGGAATTGACTTTAAAAAAAATTTTATATTACTTGTTTTTCAGTTCATTTCATCATGTTCCGTTCAAAGACAGTTTACATTTTTCCTTTTTAACTTTTATTGCTCCAATAATTAATGGAAGCAAACTGATTTATAGCTGAATTCTAATGAATATATTATATAAATTTATATATTTTTATTGATGATTGAAAATATATTCGTGTGTATAACATTTCTCCTGCTTTCTTTTACTATGTTTTTTATGTTGCATGTTTAATTTTGAAATTGATTTTCCTAAACAAACATTCTTAAAATCCCGGACAATGCCGAGTACTTTAGATAGTTAAAAATGAATTTAACATTAGTTCCAAACTTTAAACCTGTATAATTTCTAAACTACTGGACCAAATGACATCCCGTTTGTTTTCCGAAAGTAAAATATACCGAAAAGTCCAAATGCGATGTCAAAATTAGATATTAATACTAAAAATTTTTAGATTTGTTACAATTTCTATATGCAGACTAAGCAAACTACTCTAAGTTATGCACTCTAAGCAAAATTAAGAGTAGAATTAATTAATAGCCGTTATTACTTACTGATTTTTATTCAATAATTTGCGGTGTAGAGTTAGTAAGGGGATGATGCGATTTTTTTTTTCTCTAGGACTTTACAATAAAGTGTATGAAATAAAGTGACACTTTTCAAATGCACAATGAGAAAAATGTCTTTAAAAAAGTACACGCACTCTTACATTACTTCACACATTAATTTAATTTATTTTTCTATTATTATTTGGTTTTGCACCAATTGGAAATTCATTCTTGAGAAATAATTAAAGTTAATAATTTTAATTAATAGTACTTAAATTTTTTTGCGACAATGCGATTGCAAACCACTGGCACAAAACAAAATATCTGAGTCTTTGTATTCTTATCTATGTGACAATATAGACTGGCTCTAAATTTTAAAATAAATGAAGAAGAAAATTATAAATATACTTAAAGTCAGCAAGTCAACTTACCCTAATTTGAAATTAAATCAGTGTCTTCTAAGAAGTGGAAAAACTGAGATGTCCTCTTTGTAGTGTGAAAATAAGAGTAATTTATCTTTGAATTAGTTGTGAAACTTCGTCAAACGACATCAATAAGATAAGAAAGATAAGGCTCGAACGATATTGACACTGCTCAAACTTGAAGAAAAGTTTCTTTCCTAGCTATAGCAATTTCTAGGAAATATTTAATTTTGCTATATGGTAAAAGTTTCATTTTATCCTATAAGTAATTTTTTCAGCCCTTTCATACATCTGTCATTTTGTAAATTTTATGAATGAAATGCGTTAAGATGATGATGCAATTTTGCCCCAGAACGGTGACATGTTCCAAGTTAACTCAAATCAATATATTCAATTCTAAACCAGATATTTTATTCGATATCGTGTTACACGTTTTGATGCGATTTTATTTATTAATTATTTTCTATTATATAAAACTTCTGGTGCAAAACGTATTTATTTGACTCGTCCACACTTATTGCGAGCAAAAGAGTGCATACCCAACTTGTTACTATGCATACTGTGGTCACAGAAGTCGAATCTGATACGTTATAGACTGGCAAAGCCAGTGCAGCGCAAAAGGATTAATAAATCAATAGCAATCAATGCCAGTGCTGTAAGTCGTAAAAGAAAATCAGAGAGTATACGCTATAGGGAACGCATTAAAGAGTATACGCTATAGCTTTACTTGAAATACAGGGATTATATGAAAGTGAAGGTCGAAAACGATATGTTTTATCGATTTTATCGATGGTATGGACAACTCGATTTTATCGATATTATAAATTTTTTTATTGATGTGTCCAGTCAATTAATTGTTATTCTTATCCGATATCCGATTCGATTTTATCAAAAATTGACATTAAAACTAAATAAGACTACTTTCGCAGTTAGACTATTTTCCTATTAACTGTTTCACATCACCATTTGAAACACTGAAGATCTTGTTTAAAGTTCCAAGAAGACACGAAGAAGAGAAACTTCATCCACCGAAACACGTCGAAAACGGGAGCTGAAAACAATATCGAAGCCAATACAAGAAATCACAATGCCCTCTTGCGGGGAGAACCAGAACTAATTCATGGTGGAGGGAGGAGGAGAACAAACCAAGACGAATGCTCCAAGTTGTCTGAGAATCGGACACATAGAGCCTGAGATATCGAATAAAGAATAAATGTACACTATGTGGTAGGGACAAAATGCTGAAAAAACGTTTAAAATAATCCGATTTTCACTAAAATTATATAGAAATTAAAAAAACGTAAAAGAAGCCTAGCAATGATAAAAGAATGGGTGGGGAAGGCCATGAGAGGCATGGGAGCAAAAAGCTAAAAACAGATTTTAGAAACCACTGGAAAGGGTTCAAAAGGCTAAAAAACTACCTAAAACGAAAACGCTGAAGTTAAAAACCTATAGCACGGAAACTGAAGTGCCGAGGGCTCAAAGAACCCCAGAATAAGGCTTGACACGATAATTCAGAGTAAGAGGATTCCATGGACATCAAGTTTGTGCATGTAAGTATTATAGGTACTGAGATGCTGTCTAAAGCGGAAAATAGCAGTAAGAAAGAGGCCACCTAGACTAAAAACGAAAATGGGGATGAGAACAAGAGCTAACTAGGAGGCCCAAAAGTGGGACCGGGGAAGGAGAGAGGAGGCCAAAATGCCCCAAAGGGCCAGAAAGAGCCCCATAGGGAGGGGTGGCATACTAAAGCAGAAATGTATACTAGATAATAACTATATAACATATATATATATTACCTAAATGAAAAGCTGGTATACGATGGACAGCAGAAGCCCTAACAATGAAAGATAGACATCTCCTTGAAGTCTCAAAAGCACCCCAAGACTCGGATCAAGAATCAAGGACGATTTTCAGAGCGTGCCTACATGGGTCGTAATGCCCACGCGACTCAGGGTCCGCAGACTCTTCTCAGACACTAGCAAGAACATCCATGAAAGCAAAGGTTACTATTATATTAAGCAAGATGGAATTGTAAGTTGGAAATGGCAACAAATCCACGACTTTTGAGCTTCTGTCTATCGATCTCAATTCTCAATTTATCGTTCATCTTTATTGCTTCTCTCGGCAAACTGTCAGGAACAAATCATTGCGCTCAATAGTGGAATTATCGATCTATCTCGGTCACTACGATCCCGTATACGATTCCTGCCTGATTAATCGCTAAGTTTTGCAATTACTATTTTTAGATTATTGGTGCGGCAATCGATTGTATAAAATCCCGATACTAGAATTTGGGAATCGATTGTTATTGTTATCGGTAGTTATTTCATACGATGGTGATTTTGTCGATTTCAAGTTAATCTGCTTCAAAACAGCCTGCGTTTTATGAAACCTTATATTATACGAAGTATCATTTACGATACATCTGATCGAGAAATTCGAATTATTACTATGCTTTTTAAATGAGCTGCTGTTTATAACGGACCATTAAAAATTAAGAAAAGATGATAATACGCTAATAATGAATTATAATTAAAAATTTAATGGAGGAATACTTAATGGTGTTCTCAATTTAAAATAAACCATTTTCTGCCCCAATCATGAAATAATTTTCAGCTGCACATAACCAAACGTTTTAGATCCCAAATAACTGAACAGGGAGGTTTTAATTACTCTTTTTATCTGTGAAAAAATAAGACATCTTTCAAAAAGTTTGTCAAAATTACTTGTAATCTAATTTAACGGACCATTAAAAATTAAGAAAAGATGATAATACGCTAATAATGAATTATAATTAAAGATTTATCTATATAATAATAGATGTATCTGTACAAATATATCAACTATAATCATAGACGTATTTATGTAAATGCATCAATTAGAATTAAAGATTTACACTGTAAAATGTTTCATTTGCGAAAACTCAATGTAACCACATGTAACCACGTATTTGCTCATGATTCCAGAAACTTTGTTCTTATCTTCAAAACGATTTGGAGAATAACCAAATAGAACATTCAGAAAATAAGAGATATGTGAGTTTTATGGATACATTTATGAAATTAAAGGAACCCTTTTCTGCTCGTAAAAATCATAAAAAAAAGTTTGTTATTTTCAGAGACCTCTTGTTTTGGGTGTTTCTAAAGATACGCAAAGGTTTCCAGAATGGTATGTATATGAAAATATTTGTATATTTGGGGAAATATTCAAAAAATAGAATCTGAATATCTGAAAGCTTTAAATACGTAGAGATAAAAGTATTATGTATAATATGAAGTTTTGAAATAATAATAATAATAATAATAAATAAATAAATAACATTTTTGAATGAAAAAATTATAGCAAATTAAGAATAGCGTCCTGCGCGAGTCGAGTTATACTAGGTCCGAACCCCCAAATTCTTTTTAAAGACAATCGGCAATCCGACCCAAACACGAAAAAAATATTTTCACCGACCCGCATTCCTATCCAAATTCGACACAAAACAAATTTCGTTGACCAGCAATCTGACCCGAACCCGACACGAAATCTGCAATCAAAGAAAACTCACCCACAATTTAATGTAATTGTGTGAAATATAGTCTATAATCATAACTCTAATATCAATTTTACCTTTTATGTTGAAAAAATAGCAGGTAAAGTATCTTCCATATTCAAATATAAAGCTTTTCATCTGAAACAATAATAGTCTAGGCTTTCTTTTGAAAAATCGGGCTAACCCGAAACCGAGCCGCACCACGTTTTGTGATTGTAGGACAAAACTAGTTTTTATGTTAATTGCTAAAGTGAATTGTTTCTTAAGGTAATGCGAATTATTAGAAACACATAGGAACACCGCATAATAGGAATTTCATTGCTGTTATTGACTTCTGAGGAATGTTTGATTTATTAATGCAAGATCAACTGCAAAAGACCTAAAGTAAAGAAATACGCGATCATTATTTTACAAGAACGAAAAATCATGCGTCAAGCATAGATTATGTAACACTTTCCAACGCTTCCAAAATAGTTTTACAAATCATTACCGTTTAATAAGCTGAAAGATAACATCTAAATAAACAATTTGGAAAACGCATAACATATTTAAAAACGTAATTTCAGGAATTTCCAACATATACAATATTCGGAAAAATATCCGAATACTTTTATTCAGCCCTGTATATGATCTATAGATTTGTATATACACTACATAGGATGCTAAATTTTAGTTTAGTTAGGAATCGCGTAGCACAGTTTAAAATTCTCCTTCTGGAGTTTCTTTCAATAAACGGAAATGTGTTCGCGAACTTTTGTGATGCCCTGTATATGAAATACAGAATTTATACACACCAAGTAATAGACAAAAAATGAGTTAAATTTAAAATTGCGTTCAGCAAACTTAAAACGCACTTCCAGGAATTATTGTTAACAGACAGTAGTGGATTCTTTTGTGTGTCCCTGTAAATGAACGATAACTGCTATACACACACTATTCTGTAGTAAGCCTCTTGTAACGCCCCTTAGTGATATTTATAAATTTCACTGCGTTTAAAATAGTGAAACATTATTTAATTAAATCGCAAACGATTTTTCTCCATAGACGTAAAGTAACGGAATTCTTTTGACTGTCCCTGTAAAGTAAATATAAGTGCTACACACTTCAGTTGAAATAGGGAACATGCTATAGATAACGACAATAACATATAAAAATTGCAGGGAAATCCGAGCATATTTTCGGGAGTTAGAGAGAGCACGGACAGACGGCAGACGGCCATACGGCAGACAAACCGAAGTCATAAACACTTTTCAACTAGGTTGGAAGGTGTTAAAAACGGGATCCAAAATGAACTCATTAATATAATAGATCAAACTGTTATACTATAAAGCATTTTGTGAATCAAAAATGCTAAGTATTTTGCAGTAATTCTCGATAATGTTACCAACATCAGTCACCAGGAATAAATGACATGGTAATTAGATACTATGTACTATGTAGCTGATAATATTGATCAAATGCTCCATCAAGTATACGGGAATATTTCGCCATGATTTTCGAGGTAGAAGTAGCACGGGTAAAAATTGTATAAGATGAACTTGACATATTAGGACTGAATATTGAAAATATCCGTAAACAAGGATATGATAACGGTACAAATATAAAAGGATACACCTCAGTGCAGTTTTCCGCTCTACCCCAGAGACATCATAGACTATAATGGATTTTTTGCAATTTTATGACTATACGGACATTGGTGTATGTTTGCTGGTGACCTCAGAGGGACATAGAACAAGGAGACGCCAAAGCTCAACATCTTGGGAAACCTCGATGAGCTGCCTCCCTTAGGCTTTCAGTGAGCAGATTTAAAGCAATTGATAATATTGCTCGATATAAAATTACATGAACAAAGATCAGATTCGCCATTGTAGTAAATGAGCCTTTATTCGTTCATTGCATTCGTGTAAACTCGTCTATACACATAAGTGATTAACAACAATTGGTCTTATCTCTCGGTTGAAGAAGTTTTACCCTTTGTCCAACATCTTAGGCAACCTCAATGAGCTGCTTCCCTTTGGCTTTCAATGAGCAGATTTAAAGCAATTGATAATATTACTCGATATAAAATTATATGAACAAAGATAAGAATCGCCAAATTGTGGTAAATGAGCCTTTATTCGTTCATCGAATTCGTGCAAACTCGTCTTTACCCATAAGTGGTGGCAATAATTGGTCCCATCAAAGTATCAGTGGAAGAAGTTTTATCCTTCGTCTAGTTACAGTAAAATATGTTAAAACGGAAAACGCTAGGGATCGGAAATAAATTCCGTTGTAGGCAAGTTTCCGCTTTCTCTAATTGCAGTAAAAAATGTAAAAATAGAATCGCTAGGAATCGGAAACAAATTTCGTTGTAGACAGGTTTCCGTCTTAGCAGGTGTTCTTGTATAGTTATTCTTCTGTCATCAGGACAACAAAATGTTAAATTTTCGCTGAAATCCTGCCAAGAAGGAATCACAGGGACTGGAAAAAAGCTCCATTTTAGACAAGTTCCCGTTTTAGCCGGTATATAAGGAAAAGGCATGTTTACAAACAAACATGTTTACAAACATATCAACCAATCTACCGCTTCATTTTTGTCGACGCTATCATTGCAGGAATCGTCATGGCGACGTAGGCCAGTCATATTATAGACGAGTTTAACGTAGACGAATCATTTTTCCCCATTTCATGTGTTCAGTAGAAGTCATAAAGAACAAACAGGTTTTTCTTGCTAACCAACCGTAATTGAACCAACAGTGACGTCAGGTGCCCTTTCCTTATATATAAATGGAGTTTCTAAAGCGAAATTTTTTACCGGTCTATTGCGATTACATCTTAACAGTTTTTGTATCTATGATACAATGAGCCAGTACCTAGATCAGGGATAGGGTCCAAATCCTCCCTTAGCTACACCATTGTATTCAGGGTCTTTTTTTATATTGGCAACGGTATATAAAAAAATGGCTATTGGAAAACTATGAATTAATTCTCTCTTCAGACAATAAAATTTTGAATAAAAATTTGAAAAAAAATAGTCAAATTTTAAAAAATGTTTGGACACTGCATACCACAATCTAGTCAAGTATGTGACTGCAAAAGATGGTTAAATTGTTATGCATAGCTTTTGATCCTATAAAACTTGTGTAACTGAATTGTCTTGGCTAATTTCAACATAGAATAGAACTTACAATTCGATTTAAAAAACGTTTGCTTCAGCAAGTTTATCATACATTTCTTTATAAAACTTCAAGTTTTCATTTTGTATATGCAATTTTTTTCCTAGTATAAGCTGAGTAACTAAGAACAAAGTCTATTCAAAAAATGACAGCAGCGACGGCAGCGGCATTGTTAGTAATTTTTTCTTAGAATAGAGAGGTTAGATGCTGGCTGTTTACTTTTATTCTTCTTTCGAGATTTAAAACAAGCATTGTTTTGTCTGTATTTATTTCACATTAGAAATAGAGAGAAAAAAGTCCTTTCAATCAGGGATTGTTTATCGCATGTGCAAATGAGGGGTGCAACTCAAACGTGACAGGTTCCATTCTCCCATTGGTTGACAAAAAAACCGGAAGTCACTTGATTTTTATATTTTCGTACAACTTTGCTTAAAGCACATTCTGTCTGTGAACGATATAGCGCAGTGGTTAAAGCACCGGACTTGTAAACTGAAGGTTTTACGTTTTGTCCTCTCTGATTTTTTTTTTTTAAATCCTTTTTTAGAGTTTTGTTTTGCTCTTTACTGAATTAATTAATAAAGATTATTTACTTGACTTAAAGATCAGTATATATATATTTTTTTAATTATTATATAAATATATAATAAATCTTAATTAATATTATATTTAAATATATATAATTAATGTTAGTAATTAGTATTATACTTAAATATATATAATTAATAATATTTAATAGTTTATTTAAATATGTGTGTGTGGGTATATACATATATAATTAATATTTATTATTATTACTTAAATATATAATTAATATTAATAAATATTATTATTTAAATGCATATAATTAATATTTTCACTCAGTGGTTTGTAATACATTCTCTTCCATTTTCAGTAAATAATTAATAAGACATTTAAGAAAATAGGCCAATATATCTTAAAGAAAAACTTGGGATTTTTTTAAATGTAACTCAAACAATGAATTTTAGTTTTGGATGATACACTTTGTAGAAGCCCAAACATTACATGTACGTATGTTTAGGATTAAACTAAACTTTTTTTTATAAATATTATCTGTTATTAAAAATACATAATAGAAACGTATGCTTCTTGGTTCTTATTAGAATCCAGAAGTATTGACTTTTTTTTTTTCATTTATTGTATATGCCTACATCAATAATATAATAAAATATCATTATGATCTCAATAAATTTTTGAAAACTGGAGTAGCAAATAATATCTAAATCATATAAAATCTTCGACTATGTTAGAAACACAGACATACATATATAAATAAAAATTATGCAGACATGTATGCATGTATATATTCATATAATTATATATTACATATATATAAATATATGTAAATATAAATATAAATATACATACGTATATAAATATATATATTCATATAATTATATACATATATATATATTCATACATATATCATACATGCAAATGTGTATTGTATATGTTTTCACTTTTACGAGAAAAAATTATGTCAGATTTATTGGATTGCAGTGTAAGAGTAAGAAAATGTTAAAACTACAGCAATAATACACCAATATTATACTGATTATAAAAAAACATTAATTGATTAATCTTTGTATATTACTTTACTGTCATACTGGAAAGAAACAACAAAAGTTTGATCTAGGGGCCCTGTATAAAATCTATATTTTCTTTAAAAAATTTTAATTGTCTTTAATAAGTAAAAATGTATTAAACAAAATATAATTTATTTTTAGGTGTCACTTTTTAAACTAATCAAATACAATAACATCTCTCTTTAATTTTTCTTCTTTTTTAATTAATTTTATTATTATTATTATAATTTACCATGTCATGATTTCATGACCAAGAATAAAAATATCACTATGGGAAATATTATTTTTATAAATATTTAATTTAAATTATTTACAAAAATTATAATAATAATAAATTATAATATAAGAAATGCAAAGAAATATGTATTAAATTTTACAAATTAACATTATACAATTTGTTAAAACAATTCTCGTACATAATTAACTAGTATTTCTAATAATCAAATATCAATTAATTAAAAAGATCCCATTAAATACATTTTAATTTACATAAAATGTATTTAATGGAAATTAAATATATTTTATGTATACATTAAATGTACTTAGTTATTTGTATAATAAATTTATATTATCCCAAAATTTATTTTGTAAAAGACAGTTTAATTTACAAGCTAATTTACACAGTTTAATTTTTTAGTACGAAGTATTAAGGCATAATTGTGTTTTATTATCCTGTCCACAGAGGGCAGCAGCACAAAACGATGTTATGTTAGCTACAATGCATGCTGGTTTTTTGTCAACCAATGGGAGAATGGAACCTTTCACGTTTGAGTCGCACCCCAAATGAGGCAGCCGACCTGGGCTCCCTACTCCTGAAGCTGCGTTTTCACTGGTCGACCCAACTACCTAAAAATCCCAGCGACCCAAGACCTTAACCTAAGAGCGTTTTCACTGGTTACAGGGAAGCACTAGCGCTAACCAATCATGAACAAGGTTTTACTGCGCAAGCGTCATATTTACCGATCGATATCAGCTGTGAATGATTATAAACATACACAAATAATTATTTGTTGTCCTTATCTTGTTAATAACAAATGTTTTGCGTGGAAATAATCCAAAGTTTTGGCTAGTTTTCGCTATTAAAGGGTCTTAAATAATGCCACACAAAAATATTAATCTTCCGTTAATAAATCAATGATAACTATTAATTTTTTTGTGGTTTCAAAAAATAAAACATTATATTTTTTTAATAATGACGATCGTAAATCATAAGATTTCGAAGTCACTCAGAATACAGTGAAAGCTCATTTTATGTGAGAGTAATTTTTATTGCATATGACTTGTATATCTAAAATTATATTTCTGCTTTTCACAAGTTAAATTAAAAGTCTAAATATGTTTTTGATATTTACTTCAGTGCTATATACAATTTATTTGTACATGCATATATCATTTTTGTGCCAGTGCAGTTATACTTTTGAAACAAATAGTAATATTTATCATTTATTTAAAAACACCTTTCAGGATTGTCATTATACATGAGGCTTCTCCAAGGTACATGCTAATAGCATGTATCAGTTGATCACACTGGCAGCTAGTTTTATCATATAATCACTACAATGTAGAATTATAGAATGTAGTTACATCTACTTTTTGTGACACCCCCAACCCCTCCCCACAAAAACAAAAACAAAAGTCTTCACAGTAAAATGCAAATTAAATGTATTTAAAATTGTAAATTTTACTGTATGATTGATTTCACATCAGTAGATAAGAAAGGCCGGTTCTGCGCCAGCGGTGGATGCGGTGGTGACCTTCTGTGACTGTGAAGGTCAGCGGAAGTGGCAGATGTGAACACCGGAAGTCTCAGGTGGGGATAACAGACATGTTGGAGCAGGAAGTGGGGCATGTTTAAACAGGAAATGATCCAGGAAGTAAGAACGGAAGGGATTATGAGATAAGGACAGGATGAGACGTGTTTTTTCTAAAAAGGGTTTTGAACAAGTTCTTTCTGGACAGGGAAATTTTTTTAATTTTTTAATTGTGGACCCACCATAACCACCCGCTATGAAAACAATTCATAACGCCACAATTATTATTTTTCCCATCTGCATATCCTTTTCCACCAGTTATCTGCGACAGACCTGTAACGAAATAAAAGAAAGAAAAAGAAAACATTTTACTTAAACAATTTATATACATTGAATGAGAAAAAAAGAAATAAATATAGTTACCACATCTTTAGGTGAGCATGTTTGAACTTGCATGATGTTCTGAGAAGAAACCTTCTGTTTGAACTTGCATGATGTTCTGAGAAGAAACCTTCTGTTTGGACCCGCATGGTGTTCAGCTAAGTCATTCGCAGCAAATTTTAAGCGTAGCAAAATTATTTTAAAATAATAGTTCTTAGTTATGCACCACGAAATCAATAGTTCTTGATTATGCACCATAAATTTAGTTCTTTAGCTTTACAGTTTTTAGTTATGCACCACGAAATCAATAGTTCTTGATTATGCACCATGAAAATAATAGTTTTTAGTTATGCACCACGAAAATAATAGTTCTTAGTTATGCACTATGAAAATAATAGTTCTTAGTTATGCACTATGAAAATGATAGTTCTTGATTATGCACCATACATAAGTTCAATTCTTGAAGAAAATTTAAAGTTCTTGGTTATGTAGCATAAATAAATAAATTCAGTTTCTTGAAGAAAATTAAAGTTCTTTTGAAGAAACATTTTATATTGAAGAAAGATTCTTATTTGAAGAAAATTGAAAGTTCTTCTTTTGAAGAATTTTTTTTTTATTTTGAAGAAAGAAAGAAAAAAAATATTTTTATGAATTGTACCCATCCGTCCACCCGCC
The DNA here is from genome assembly GCA_963931845.1 of Maratus michaelseni. Lineage (NCBI taxonomy): Eukaryota > Metazoa > Arthropoda > Arachnida > Araneae > Salticidae > Maratus > Maratus michaelseni. The sequence continues at coordinate 99,093,751 of OZ007594.1, forward strand.
ATGTTTTTCATGACACTACAATTCATTTGGGGAGAAAAAATTTTAAACCACCCGATGCCTTTTATACACGGCCACTATATTCGAAGACGTTTGACGACCACAGTTTTTCAAAGACTTGAGAAGAAGAAGAGAAGATTTTTATTATTGAGTACCCCTTGTCGCCCAAAGCTGCTAGCACCTTTAAATTAACTTTGGAAAAATAGATCTTGTATAGAATAATGCACCCCAGTTGATGAAACATTTTATCTTGACTTGAATAAAATCTTGATTTTTGAAAAATGATTTGACTTGAATAAAATCTTGATTTTTATCTTGCAGGTCTTGATTGGAAGAAAGAAGTTTGATTTTTGAAAATCTTGAAGATAAAAAAAAAAAAAAATGTATGGTTTTTGATGAAAAAATAATTATTTTGAAATTTTATAGTGACCGTGCGCGAGCGTATGGATACCATCTTCTAAAATATAACGCTTGTCATCAAAAGCTGACAAAGCGATTTTGTTAACTTGAGTTGTGTGAAGATGATGTCGCTCGCTTTGAATTCGATATTGTATCTCTCTCGTCGATTGGAGACTCTCTAAGCAGGTCTTATAATGATTATGTTTGATTTTATTTTTTACGACGTTTTTGGCCACCCCCTTTGCAGTTTTTTTCTCCCCATCGGCCGACATGATAGAATACATCTTGGCTCGTAGACCGATAAATTCATGAATCGGTCTACTGTTGAGCTCATCTTTAAATTTTCCGATCACCTTCTTATTTTTCTTATCAAATAAGGGGTGATCTTTTGGATAATCAGATGTATCCAACATGTCGGAAAATGCCTGCATATCCGTGTATATATTTCGAGTACGGATTTCATACGTTAGAGATCCGTGTCGGTGAACAGAAGCGTCGATTTATTTTGATATTTTTTCTTTATGACGTTGTAATGAAAATTATACATGAGAATCTTGCTCAGCTCCAATATAACAAACCCTACATAAATGAGTTTATTTAATGTAAGGGTTTGCTTTAACCTTTCAACTGCAACTAAATTGTGGTCAAAAGGGAGAAACCTTTTGAAGGTAGGAGCTGAGACAAGTTTTTTTGCTTTCTGTTCACAGTTCACTAGCTGTACATCTTTGTGTCTTCGAATATTCTCCAATGACTTGCCATATACTGCATTATTCATAAGTTTAAAAAAATCTTTGGCAAAGGGGGACTTTGCTTTTTTTCGTTGCTCGGTATTAAAATCTATATAATCTTTTAGCCACGGCTTTTGTTGGAATTTCAATATTTTATGTACAGCTAGTAACTGGAGGCCTTGCTGTAAATAAAATTTTAAATTTTTATAATATGTAACATAATTTTTTTTATCTTTTAAATTGGGGACTAATTTCGTGACTGGGCAGTATTTATTTCCGTGCAGAGCGTCGATAGAAAAAGGAGAGAGATCTTCATATTTGATTTCCATTTTTTCGGGCGCCAGTGGATAACAGTTGTGGTCGTCGTGAAGCTGCTGGGGGTATTCAAGATCAACTTCGAGAATATAACCCACTGGACTATTTTCGGGAAGTTCAAGTATCTCTTTCACAGAGATAGTCTCTTCAGAGACCCACTCAAACTCCCCGCATGGCAGAGATTGGCTCATGGCCCACCCATACAAATTATTGGCATCAAGGTACATGATATAATTATCATTTTCGCCCCCTTCGCCATTGCCAATAACTTCATTTTTAGCTTGGGCCCAACGCTTTGTTATAACCGAAATACCCCCTCGAATGCCTTGCTCGATGAACAGATGCATATTTATATCTGTGAGCAATTCGAGGGGTTGATTTGTCATTTTCAAACAACTCTGCCATGCTAGCCCAGGGGCTGTTAACAGGTGCACACAGTCGATATTATAAAATTCCAAGCATATTTTTCTAAAGTTTTCGAAGACATCTGATAACTGAAGAACATCCACTTGAACATAGAGATTATGATATTCGCCCATTGTTTTTATATTAAAAGATTTCCATACATTTTGTGCATGTTGATAATCTTGATTAGAAATTTTTTCACCAGTTAAAGTACTGGTGAAGGCATCGGGTGGTGGCAGCTCGCTTTCCTCAAACTTTTGAAAATTATCCATATATTCATAAGGATAAATTCCCTTTCTGAGTAACAGATCAGTATTGTGAGGAAAGTGCAGTTTTAAAGCATGAAATTTGTCATGTTCTAAATTATTGACTAATTTTTCTAAGGAGGTGGCCATAAATGCGAAACTATCAATAAATGTGAGTGACACTCTGCACTTGTTAATTTTCTTTGACAAAGAGAAGGAGATATATTTTTCCATCGTAGATGGAATGACGGAAAATTCATGATCGTCAATACTGCCCAGTTGCTGCATAAGTAAATGCCCGTCGTAATGTTTCAGATTATGAAACACGACGGGAATCTTTTTTTGAAGTCTGAACTTCAAATTGCAGCTATTATGCAAGGCCCCCCGATAGCGACCGTTTAGATGATCATGGTCATGAATTTTATCCCCATTGAAAGCTTTTTTGCAAAGATAACATTGCGTGGCTGACTGGAAATTTTCTTCATCTTGCGGCGTCATCTTAATAGGTACAATAGTCGTTAATGGAATGGCAAGTGCTTCTTCTTCTTCTAATAAAGCATTTAAAAAGTGGCTAACAGCGTTGGGCCCGCGATAGACTGTGATACGCTTAGTGGGTTCTCCATTAGGACCGATAATGATATAAGCATACCCACATGCTTCATGTTTAGCCACTTTTTTAGTTTTACTTTCATTTGTGTGCACCTGATCCATGCCGACAATCAAAGATTCAAAGTCGGCATAGATGATGTAGGGGACCGGATGACAGTAATGATAATTATTAAATTGGAGAATATGGTCCCCCTCTTCCGGCATTCGAATTTTTTGTGGAGCATGCTTTTTACATAAGGGCGTATGCTGTTTTAATAAATCTTGATTAGAAAATCGATGCAAACAGTGGTAGCAATAATGACATTTATGTTCATGTTTTGTAAGATCCCCCAGCAGCCTTGAGAAGCTTCGAATGAGACAATAATGTTTTTTTTCTTCGTTGCTGATAAGTAATAAATTAATGCAGTCTTCGTCTTCTCTATCAGACACATATAAGGGAAAAACTTCCTCTTCGAAGCCAAAGACGTTGATTCGAATGTCATTCAATTCTTCGATTTTGGCTATTTTGCATAACGGAATGGGGCACTCAATATTTCCTAATTTAACTTCATCTTCATGAGGTTCATAATTCGACACTCTATTAGCATGATCTAATCGATCGATAGGATATTTGTGGGCGAGAATAGACCATACAAAGCACTTATTATCGTTTTCATTCTTAATATTTAAAACGGCCCTTTTCTTATATATTTTCGGAGGAAGTTCGATATAAGTGCTAGCAGCGAGGGGGTGGTACTTTGCCATACAAAGTTCCAATTTCTCTATACGTTCTAAGGTCCAACCAGAACCCATTTGAACAAATGACTCGAACGATTTTTGAATCTTAGCAAAAGCTTGCTGCATATTACTTGTAATAGAAAAATCGGCCAGCTCGATCATCACATTCGAACGAAAGTGTGCTTTGATGGTCTCGAAATCCCCCTCTTGTGTTATTTTGGATAGAATAACATGGACCACAAGATACCATTTCAGGGCGCGTTTTTCACTTAATTGGAAATGTATTTCCTCCTCCAACAAAGGTGCCGTTTGCGTAAAAAATGCATTGAAATCATGCTCATTATCTTCGCTGGACTCAAACGTCACGATTGAGAACACATTTAAGGCGTCAAAACTTTTATGTGAGCGAGACTTTTTACTACGGGGTGCATTATTATCTAAACTTTTACGTTTTGAAGAGTGTGCATGCATGGTGCGCTGGTGCAACGTAAGATCTTTTTTAAGATCAAATTCAGCACTGCATTGATTGCAGGACACTTTTTGGTGTATTTTTAAGTGCCTGTTCAAATCACTCTTTCTAGTGTATGATTTGCTACAAATCTCACAGGTGAAAGGTTTTTCGCCACTGTGACTTTTCATGTGACGTACCAATGCATCTTTGCGTGAGAATGACTTGTTGCATTGGGGGCAGATCTGAAAAGATTAAAAAAGCCCCAGTTTAATTTAAAAAATGAATTTTGAACAAACTTTTTTTTTTTTTTAATTGAAACTTAACAAACAACATTTACCAACCCCGTTAAACATCTTTTTATTTTTTTTTTTCAAATTTTTAGAAATAATTTTTCACCCTGACAATAAATCGTTTACTCTTTTTCAGAATTTAAATAATAAAAATTTAAAAACTTACTTAATAAAATAAATCGTTTACGAATCCCATTAAACATGTTTCTTTTTCAAACTTTAAAAAATAATTTTTCCACCCCCTCGTTCACAAACCCCATTAAACATATATATTTTAAAACTTTAAAGAAATTTTCATTATGAAAACAATCTATTTTTAAAATTGTAACTATCAAAACTTTTTGAAAAAAAAATTTAATAATAATAACTAACCTTGTTTGCATTGCTCATGTCTGTACTGGTAGAAGGAACAGATGTCACTGATGATAAGAAATGGTCCTGAGATAAGTCGCCCATCCTCTGCAAATCATTAAAAAAACTCGAAGGCAAGTCCTGCAAGATTTCGTCGATGAGTGGTGTTTCCATAACACTCTACAAAATAAAAAATAAACACGTTCATATTTAAAAAATGTCACGCACACTTACTACTCTATTTTAAATCATAAAGGTATAAAATGTCAACTTTGACAGCATTTTCTAGAAATGTGTCTATCTTTACCAAAAAATGGAAAACGTGTTTCAATGACAAAGCTTATCGATTAACAGATTTATGGAAACAAATTTAAACTATTCGCATGCAATTTTAAAACTATCAAATTTGACAACATTTTCTAGAAATGTATCCACCTTTATAAAAAAAAAATGAAAATCGCGTTTCGATGACAAAGTTTCTCAATAAGACTATCTACTTTTTCAAACAAAAATATTTCAAAGTTTATGAAATCATTTTAACTATATGCATAGAATCTTAAAAATATCAACTTTGACAACATTTTCTAGAAATGTGTCTATCTTTACCGAAAAATGGAAAACGCGTTTCGATGAGAAAGTTTATCGATTAAAAGATTTATGGAAACATTTTAACTATATGCATAGAATCTTAAAAATATCAACTTTGACAACATTTTCTAGAAATGTGTCTACCTTTATCAAAAAATGAAAAACATGTTTCGATGACAAAGTTTCTCAATAAGAATATCTGCTTTTTCAAACAAAAATATTCAAAAGTTCATGGAAACAATTTAAAAACATAAACGTATAATTTAAAAATAGAATTTGAATTTAGAACATCTTATGCAAAAAAGATTCAGGGAATCATTTTAAACTCTTTGCATACAATCTTAAAAATATCAACTTTGTTAGTACTTTCTTTAAATGTGTCTATCTCTACCGAAAAATGTATAACGAATTTCGATGACAAAGTTTCACAATAAGATTAACTGCTTTTTCAAACAAAAATATTCAAAAGTTCATGCATGGAAACAAATTTGAAAACATAAAGATGCAATTTAAAAATAGAATTTGGATTTAAGAACACCTTATGCAAAAAAGATTCATAGAAACATTTTAAATCCTTTACATACAATCTTAAAAATATCAACTTTGACAGCATTTTCTGTAAATGTGTCTATCTTTATCAAAAAATGAAAAGCATGATTTGATGACAATGTTTATCAATTAAAAGGTTCAGTGAAACATCTTAAAAATATCAACTTTGACAACATTTTCTTGAAATTTGTCTACCTTTATTAAAAAAAAAAAAAAAAAAAAAATGAAAAACGTGTTTCGATTATAGCGATTTTAAAATGGAATATCTGCTTTTTCAAACAAAACATGAGAAAATTTAAAACAGACATAAACAATTTCAATTATTATTTTTTTTTTCTTTTAAAATAGTAAACAGCTATCAAAAAAAAAAAAAAAAAATGTAAAAGTATTTCGATTACCAAGTTTCTAAATAAGAATACCTGCATCATGCGTTTTCGAATAAAAATGAATTTAAAAATAGGTCATAAAGTAACCCGTTTGGATTTGAGAACAGGCTATTTTAAAACAATATTCTGTTGTAACTTAGCAATGTATTCGTTAAAGCAATATATTCAAAAAGTAAACAATTATTCTTTTAAAATATTATCTCAGTTAAAATAACCCGTTTGGATGTGAGAACAGTCTTAAAATATTAAAACAGTTAAAAATATTTTAGGAATAGATACACTATTCTGTTATAACTTTAAAAATATCATAGCAATAATTTAACAGACTATTTACAAACATGATTCTATAATTAAAAAAACTTACTTCAAAATCCTGTAAAGCAGAATTTAAATCTTGTGTTGATCTATCCATATCTATGAAAATTAACTTAAGCACAACACTTTGAAATTCAAAATCGAAATAACACTTTCAGAAGCACAAGCGATAAAATAATGTTACAAGATCAAATTCTATAAGCAGAATGACTGCTTGGTTACTTCATGCGTGTTTATCTGTAAAAACCGGAAGCTGTTAAACTCCCCCCGTCTACTTTTAATTGGAGGAAAGCTTCCCCCCCCCATGCTTATCACCCAATGTGTTTCGTTTACGTCACATGCCAACCGTCGTTAGGTAACGCCCATTTTTTAAACAACGTCTTGTTTTTATGAGGCACGTCGATTCGGGTGAGTCATCACGTGTTTGTCCAGACTTGTCTAGACTTGACTATGGAAGTCCAAACAGGAAAGGTAAGATAAGACAAGAGAACGATGACTCACCCGAATCGACGTGCCTCATAAAAACAAGACGTTGTTTAAAAAATGGGCGTTACCTAACGACGGTTGGCATGTGACGTAAACGAAACACATTGGGTGATAAGCATGGGGGGGGGAAGCTTTCCTCCAATTAAAAGTAGACGGATGGGCGACTTATCTCAGGACCATTTCTTATCATCAGTGACATCTGTTCCTTCTACCAGTACAGACATGAGCAATGCAAACAAGGTTAGTTATTATTATTAAATTTTTTTTTCAAAAAGTTTTGATAGTTACAATTTTAAAAATAGATTGTTTTCATAATGAAAATTTCTTTAAAGTTTTAAAATATATATGTTTAATGGGGTTTGTGAACGAGGGGGTGGAAAAATTATTTTTTAAAGTTTGAAAAAGAAACATGTTTAATGGGATTCGTAAACGATTTATTTTATTAAGTAAGTTTTTAAATTTTTATTATTTAAATTCTGAAAAAGAGTAAACGATTTATTGTCAGGGTGAAAAATTATTTCTAAAAATTTGAAAAAAAAAAATAAAAAGATGTTTAACGGGGTTGGTAAATGTTGTTTGTTAAGTTTCAATTAAAAAAAAAAAAAAGTTTGTTCAAAATTCATTTTTTAAATTAAACTGGGGCTTTTTTAATCTTTTCAGATCTGCCCCCAATGCAACAAGTCATTCTCACGCAAAGATGCATTGGTACGTCACATGAAAAGTCACAGTGGCGAAAAACCTTTCACCTGTGAGATTTGTAGCAAATCATACACTAGAAAGAGTGATTTGAACAGGCACTTAAAAATACACCAAAAAGTGTCCTGCAATCAATGCAGTGCTGAATTTGATCTTAAAAAAGATCTTACGTTGCACCAGCGCACCATGCATGCACACTCTTCAAAACGTAAAAGTTTAGATAATAATGCACCCCGTAGTAAAAAGTCTCGCTCACATAAAAGTTTTGACGCCTTAAATGTGTTCTCAATCGTGACGTTTGAGTCCAGCGAAGATAATGAGCATGATTTCAATGCATTTTTTACGCAAACGGCACCTTTGTTGGAGGAGGAAATACATTTCCAATTAAGTGAAAAACGCGCCCTGAAATGGTATCTTGTGGTCCATGTTATTCTATCCAAAATAACACAAGAGGGGGATTTCGAGACCATCAAAGCACACTTTCGTTCGAATGTGATGATCGAGCTGGCCGATTTTTCTATTACAAGTAATATGCAGCAAGCTTTTGCTAAGATTCAAAAATCGTTCGAGTCATTTGTTCAAATGGGTTCTGGTTGGACCTTAGAACGTATAGAGAAATTGGAACTTTGTATGGCAAAGTACCACCCCCTCGCTGCTAGCACTTATATCGAACTTCCTCCGAAAATATATAAGAAAAGGGCCGTTTTAAATATTAAGAATGAAAACGATAATAAGTGCTTTGTATGGTCTATTCTCGCCCACAAATATCCTATCGATCGATTAGATCATGCTAATAGAGTGTCGAATTATGAACCTCATGAAGATGAAGTTAAATTAGGAAATATTGAGTGCCCCATTCCGTTATGCAAAATAGCCAAAATCGAAGAATTGAATGACATTCGAATCAACGTCTTTGGCTTCGAAGAGGAAGTTTTTCCCTTATATGTGTCTGATAGAGAAGACGAAGACTGCATTAATTTATTACTTATCAGCAACGAAGAAAAAAAACATTATTGTCTCATTCGAAGCTTCTCAAGGCTGCTGGGGGATCTTACAAAACATGAACATAAATGTCATTATTGCTACCACTGTTTGCATCGATTTTCTAATCAAGATTTATTAAAACAGCATACGCCCTTATGTAAAAAGCATGCTCCACAAAAAATTCGAATGCCGGAAGAGGGGGACCATATTCTCCAATTTAATAATTATCATTACTGTCATCCGGTCCCCTACATCATCTATGCCGACTTTGAATCTTTGATTGTCGGCATGGATCAGGTGCACACAAATGAAAGTAAAACTAAAAAAGTGGCTAAACATGAAGCATGTGGGTATGCTTATATCATTATCGGTCCTAATGGAGAACCCACTAAGCGTATCACAGTCTATCGCGGGCCCAACGCTGTTAGCCACTTTTTAAATGCTTTATTAGAAGAAGAAGAAGCACTTGCCATTCCATTAACGACTATTGTACCTATTAAGATGACGCCGCAAGATGAAGAAAATTTCCAGTCAGCCACGCAATGTTATCTTTGCAAAAAAGCTTTCAATGGGGATAAAATTCATGACCATGATCATCTAAACGGTCGCTATCGGGGGGCCTTGCATAATAGCTGCAATTTGAAGTTCAGACTTCAAAAAAAGATTCCCGTCGTGTTTCATAATCTGAAACATTACGACGGGCATTTACTTATGCAGCAACTGGGCAGTATTGACGATCATGAATTTTCCGTCATTCCATCTACGATGGAAAAATATATCTCCTTCTCTTTGTCAAAGAAAATTAACAAGTGCAGAGTGTCACTCACATTTATTGATAGTTTCGCATTTATGGCCACCTCCTTAGAAAAATTAGTCAATAATTTAGAACATGACAAATTTCATGCTTTAAAACTGCACTTTCCTCACAATACTGATCTGTTACTCAGAAAGGGAATTTATCCTTATGAATATATGGATAATTTTCAAAAGTTTGAGGAAAGCGAGCTGCCACCACCCGATGCCTTCACCAGTACTTTAACTGGTGAAAAAATTTCTAATCAAGATTATCAACATGCACAAAATGTATGGAAATCTTTTAATATAAAAACAATGGGCGAATATCATAATCTCTATGTTCAAGTGGATGTTCTTCAGTTATCAGATGTCTTCGAAAACTTTAGAAAAATATGCTTGGAATTTTATAATATCGACTGTGTGCACCTGTTAACAGCCCCTGGGCTAGCATGGCAGAGTTGTTTGAAAATGACAAATCAACCCCTCGAATTGCTCACAGATATAAATATGCATCTGTTCATCGAGCAAGGCATTCGAGGGGGTATTTCGGTTATAACAAAGCGTTGGGCCCAAGCTAAAAATGAAGTTATTGGCAATGGCGAAGGGGGCGAAAATGATAATTATATCATGTACCTTGATGCCAATAATTTGTATGGGTGGGCCATGAGCCAATCTCTGCCATGCGGGGAGTTTGAGTGGGTCTCTGAAGAGACTATCTCTGTGAAAGAGATACTTGAACTTCCCGAAAATAGTCCAGTGGGTTATATTCTCGAAGTTGATCTTGAATACCCCCAGCAGCTTCACGACGACCACAACTGTTATCCACTGGCGCCCGAAAAAATGGAAATCAAATATGAAGATCTCTCTCCTTTTTCTATCGACGCTCTGCACGGAAATAAATACTGCCCAGTCACGAAATTAGTCCCCAATTTAAAAGATAAAAAAAATTATGTTACATATTATAAAAATTTAAAATTTTATTTACAGCAAGGCCTCCAGTTACTAGCTGTACATAAAATATTGAAATTCCAACAAAAGCCGTGGCTAAAAGATTATATAGATTTTAATACCGAGCAACGAAAAAAAGCAAAGTCCCCCTTTGCCAAAGATTTTTTTAAACTTATGAATAATGCAGTATATGGCAAGTCATTGGAGAATATTCGAAGACACAAAGATGTACAGCTAGTGAACTGTGAACAGAAAGCAAAAAAACTTGTCTCAGCTCCTACCTTCAAAAGGTTTCTCCCTTTTGACCACAATTTAGTTGCAGTTGAAAGGTTAAAGCAAACCCTTACATTAAATAAACTCATTTATGTAGGGTTTGTTATATTGGAGCTGAGCAAGATTCTCATGTATAATTTTCATTACAACGTCATAAAGAAAAAATATCAAAATAAATCGACGCTTCTGTTCACCGACACGGATCTCTAACGTATGAAATCCGTACTCGAAATATATACACGGATATGCAGGCATTTTCCGACATGTTGGATACATCTGATTATCCAAAAGATCACCCCTTATTTGATAAGAAAAATAAGAAGGTGATCGGAAAATTTAAAGATGAGCTCAACAGTAGACCGATTCATGAATTTATCGGTCTACGAGCCAAGATGTATTCTATCATGTCGGCCGATGGGGAGAAAAAAACTGCAAAGGGGGTGGCCAAAAACGTCGTAAAAAATAAAATCAAACATAATCATTATAAGACCTGCTTAGAGAGTCTCCAATCGACGAGAGAGATACAATATCGAATTCAAAGCGAGCGACATCATCTTCACACAACTCAAGTTAACAAAATCGCTTTGTCAGCTTTTGATGACAAGCGTTATATTTTAGAAGATGGTATCCATACGCTCGCGCACGGTCACTATAAAATTTCAAAATAATTATTTTTTCATCAAAAACCATACATTTTTTTTTTTTTTATCTTCAAGATTTTCAAAAATCAAACTTCTTTCTTCCAATCAAGACCTGCAAGATAAAAATCAAGATTTTATTCAAGTCAAATCATTTTTCAAAAATCAAGATTTTATTCAAGTCAAGATAAAATGTTTCATCAACTGGGGTGCATTATTCTATACAAGATCTATTTTTCCAAAGTTAATTTAAAGGTGCTAGCAGCTTTGGGCGACAAGGGGTACTCAATAATAAAAATCTTCTCTTCTTCTTCTCAAGTCTTTGAAAAACTGTGGTCGTCAAACGTCTTCGAATATAGTGGCCGTGTATAAAAGGCATCGGGTGGTTTAAAATTTTTTCTCCCCAAATGAATTGTAGTGTCATGAAAAACATGGCGGGTGGACGGATGGGTACAATTCATAAAAATATTTTTTTTCTTTCTTTCTTCAAAATAAAAAAAAAATTCTTCAAAAGAAGAACTTTCAATTTTCTTCAAATAAGAATCTTTCTTCAATATAAAATGTTTCTTCAAAAGAACTTTAATTTTCTTCAAGAAACTGAATTTATTTATTTATGCTACATAACCAAGAACTTTAAATTTTCTTCAAGAATTGAACTTATGTATGGTGCATAATCAAGAACTATCATTTTCATAGTGCATAACTAAGAACTATTATTTTCATAGTGCATAACTAAGAACTATTATTTTCGTGGTGCATAACTAAAAACTATTATTTTCATGGTGCATAATCAAGAACTATTGATTTCGTGGTGCATAACTAAAAACTGTAAAGCTAAAGAACTAAATTTATGGTGCATAATCAAGAACTATTGATTTCGTGGTGCATAACTAAGAACTATTATTTTAAAATAATTTTGCTACGCTTAAAATTTGCTGCGAATGACTTAGCTGAACACCATGCGGGTCCAAACAGAAGGTTTCTTCTCAGAACATCATGCAAGTTCAAACAGAAGGTTTCTTCTCAGAACATCATGCAAGTTCAAACATGCTCACCTAAAGATGTGGTAACTATATTTATTTCTTTTTTTCTCATTCAATGTATATAAATTGTTTAAGTAAAATGTTTTCTTTTTCTTTCTTTTATTTCGTTACAGGTCTGTCGCAGATAACTGGTGGAAAAGGATATGCAGATGGGAAAAATAATAATTGTGGCGTTATGAATTGTTTTCATAGCGGGTGGTTATGGTGGGTCCACAATTAAAAAATTAAAAAAAATTCCCTGTCCAGAAAGAACTTGTTCAAAACCCTTTTTAGAAAAAACACGTCTCATCCTGTCCTTATCTCATAATCCCTTCCGTTCTTACTTCCTGGATCATTTCCTGTTTAAACATGCCCCACTTCCTGCTCCAACATGTCTGTTATCCCCACCTGAGACTTCCGGTGTTCACATCTGCCACTTCCGCTGACCTTCACAGTCACAGAAGGTCACCACCGCATCCACCGCTGGCGCAGAACCGGCCTTTCTTATCTACTCACATCAAAGTTTGATGCAGATTTTTTTCCCCCATCTCTCTCATGGGTATTTTTTTTTTAATTATGTTTTGCGAAAAATAAAATGATGTAACAAAAAGTCAAATCCAGTTACTCTTAAATTCAAACTGATATATATATATATATATATATATATATATATATATATATATATATATATATATATATATATATATAAAACTTTAAGTAAAATTTAACCATGTTAAGTTTACCTTTTTGGCGAGCTTATTTTGTTTGCAAATTACACATTTTAAATCCCAACAATTTTTTTTTCTTTTTTTAATGTAAAGTGTTCACTTTTATAGAAAAAATAATTTTGTGAAGGTACTTCTTTTATTAAGAATAATTTTGTGAAGTGGTCCCAATTTTTGTCAGAAGCAATCACTGATTTTTCAAATAGATCACAAAAAAAAAGGTACTTTTATGTTAGCTGGACCAATATTATATTATCTTGCCAATATCTTTTTTTTCCCCTCCAGCTATAGCACCGTTTATTTTTCACTTGCTTAGATTAGAAACAATGGCTTGATGTTGAAATAAAATATTTTGGTTTTTTGTATTATTTCATTTATTATTATTCTTCTTTTAAATAAATGTACCTTAAATATATGTGATATGTGTATTTTAAATGAAAAATTCATATTTTAAATAAAATGAATGATAAGTCTATATTTCAAAAGAAATTAATAGAATACGAATAATGGTAATAACAACAATATTTAACGATTAATCTCATGTGCTAGGCTGACATAAAGCCAACATTGCATTTGGCAAAGATTCCGATTTTTTGTTGTGATAGTTCGTTAAATTTAAATAGTTTTACATCATTGTTTTTTAAAATGTATATACATAAATACTTTAAAATGTGAAAAAATAGGTCAGGTATATGAATTTTTATGCAATATTGCTTAAATAAATGCATAATTTAGTCATTTTCGGTGGCATGGATGCCATAAATGGTGGTTTATCGCTCTTTTCTAGCGATCGTGAAAGTGTTACATTGGCGATATGTTTATGGTGGTTTATCGCTCTTTTCTAGCGATCGTGAAAGTACTACATTGGCGATATGTTTTTGTTTATTTTGTAATTACGATTAATAATGAAGGGGCAGATATTTGTATCAATCACACAAGTCAGATGTATGTTCCCAATAAAAAAAATAATAACGAAGGCTTCTCTTAGTATTTGATTAATCTAAATTGTTTAAAAATCAATACTAAAAGTTATACAGAAGAGTAAACAATATTTAATTTGTTCCTAAATGTAAACTTAATATGTCATTTATTTTATTGTTTTATTTATAACATATTCTTTCGTTTAGATTTTTCACTTGAAAGTTAAATCAGATTTTTTAAATTAATTATCCTTACCAAACTTAATAAGCTTAAAAAGATTGTTATAAAAATAACAATGTTAATAAACTTAAACTGTTAAACTTGCATTTATATTATATTAAGCTTAACTGTTTACATTAAACTTTTTCTCCTCATCGTTCAAAATATCTTAAACGTTTAATTGTAATATTTAAAAATAAAGTACAGTTGGAAATTTTTAATTAATAATCAAAATAACTGTTGAAGATTTCAATTACAAATAATATGAGGTTGTGAATAAATATTTTATTTTCAATATTGTCACAATAAAAAATAATTTAGACTAATGAAAAAAAAAAAAATCACTCATTTACATGAAACTATTCCAACGTTCTACTACCAACAACAAATTATAGTGTAAACATTAAAATTTTAAGAATTAGGGATATTACATCAAATATGCTGCAGTCAATCACTTAGTCTTATAGTTTTTTCACTCTAAATAACAAACAATAGAACCTAATACTATACTAATTTGTGCTCTAAATAGCGTCACAAAAAATAGAGTGAACACTAAATTCTGCAAATTTATTCACAGAATAAACATAAAGAAGTATTTTGTTTTCTTATTAACAAAGGTTTTAAAATATTTTAGTATTTGATTTCAATAATAAATAAATAAAAACCCGTTTTTATATTTTTGAATGTAGTTAAAAATAAACATAATTTGAGAATAGTAAATATTTACTGTGTATCGCACTAAATAATGTTACAAGTTTTTGAATGCATCTTTACATATATGTGTCTAAAATATATAATTTTTTTTCCATACAACTATGGTTGTTGTATTTTTAAATTGTAGTCAGAATAAAATCAGAAATAATGTAAATAAATAAATAATCTATTTTTCGCGAAACCTTGAATGTTAAGTGTGTGTATTTCATAGATTTGACAGCATCAAATTTGTAAACAAACAAACGCGCCAAAAGTAAGGGTTAACTTACCGGAAGTAAAAGGCAAATGTTTCTACATTAGTGTCCTCGGCTTGAGGTTTACAGAAAATTCAGTCTATAAATAGCTGTCAACTATTCCACTTTTTTGTTACCAGTACTTCTGAACAGAAGTCTTCGCCTAATCTTGACATGGTTTAATTGCAGAATTTTGCAATTAAATAAGGTCAATATTACTATCCAGATTTAGTAGCAACACAGATAAGGATTAGTTGGCAGCTATGCATATATATAAAGTAAAATCTAATGAATGAACAAATAGCAAAAACATTTATAAAAAAAATTTCAGAAAATCTTACTTGCTAAGCATTTTTTTATCAACCAACAATATAAAACATACACGAATTTCCTGGTAAGTTGTGGTGCACAATATTTATAAGCTCTGGCTATATTTAAGTATTCACTGAAAACAAAGAAGTACCAGAGCTGAGCTCCACCATAAATTAAACACTAATTGCTAGATATCCAGTATTCATTTATAAAATTCACGTAAAATAAATATTTCAATAATATTGAACACCTGCTCCAATTCAAATCCATCAAAGCAAAATAATCTGATGATTTAAAATTATAAACAAGCATCTTTGACTGCTCAAGTGTACAATTCTTAAAATTAAAAATAACGCTAAGGGGCAATTCAAGTATTACGTAAGCAGTAAGGAGGAGTTCAGGGTTTGATTATTTTTGCTGACAGGGAGAAGAGGGGAGGGGGGGGGGATTATGACAATTCTTATGAATGCATTAGACAACGCAGCAACAACAAGAAAAAATACATGATGGGAAATGAGTATTCTGTAGTCTGCTCGGAACTTCAAACACGTAACATTTCTATGATTCCTTTTAAAAATTTTAGTTATGATGACTAATTAAGTTAGGGCCTATTGTTAAGTTTTATTGTTCAATGCGATAAACAACAATATATTAAAACCATTTTGCATTATTTTGATACCACAACCCCTATATATGCCTATTTATATAAATTTGTAAGATTAATAGTGTAAATTAATGGTAACTGTTTTTTCCTGGCAAACAGTGTTGACGTACAATATGTCAAAATCATACATAAGCAAAAAAAAAAGGAGGGGGCTTACTATTTGCTTATATTTTCTGATAAGGGAAGGACGGGGAATAAAATTACTAAAAATATGCTTACGGGTATACTTGAACGACCCCCTAAGGTCACTTGAGAGATAACATCACCATATAACTTTTGTTTTATTCATGTTCGACGAAAAATATCTCTTCTCTGTCAGAACCACCAGCAAAAAGGAAAAGGTTGCTAGAATTTACCAGAAAATGCATATCGCCAAAATTTCACAACTTTTCGATTTTTCTTAGCAGGAAAATTTTCCTTTTTTTTTTTTTTTTTTTTTTGTAGACAAAAGCTTTAATTTCAAGCTTAAATTGATTATTTTTTTAGATTTGTTTGATAAATGGGCCAAATCAATGTATATTTTAAATATTAAAACTAGTTGGCATTGCCCGGGCCCATAATAATAAATTTAAAAAGAAACATCAAGTTTTTATTATTTTATATCTTTAATCAGATTTTGTATGACATATTTTAAAATGAAAAATATTGATATTTAGTGATAAAAGTGCTCATATTCTTGTTTATGTAGGCTTGTTTCATAGTTTTAAAATAAAAAGTTCTTTTTGTCTGAACTCTTTGAAATCTTTATTGGTGATAAATAAGCGGTTTTACAACCCGTGTAAAAATTTTGGGAAACATAGCAATAACAAAATAGTCTTCATTTTTAAAACTCTCTGACATTTCAATCGGTTATAAATATAACTGTATCCAAGCTCTCTTTAACATTTTGTCTGAAATTATATTTTAAAATGAAAAAATTGGCGAAAAAATATTAATATTTATTTAGTGATGCACTCATTTTCTTGTTTACATAGGGTTGTTGCATAGTTTTAAAGTAAAAAGTTCTTTTTGTCCGAACTCTTTGAAATCTTTATTGGTGATAAATAAACGGTTTTACAGCCCGTGTAAAAATTTTGCGAAAAAATATTGTTATCTAGTTGTAAAATAAATGTTTTCTTCTTGCTTTTTTGTTTGTTTGTTTTCGTGTCGGCTCTTTTAACATAGCAATAAAAAAAATTGTTCTCATCTTCCGAACTCTTTGACATTTCAATCCGATATAAATATATAACTTTATCCAAGCTCTCTTTAAAATTTTGTGAAAAATATGCATATTTAGTATTGGAACAATGAGTTCTTAAAAAAAAAGCTTCAGCTTTCAATCTCAGAGCAAAAATATATTAGAAGGTCTATGCTTAATGCAATGGTGAGGTGACTCCATCTATTTGCAATCAACCCTTTTCAATTTCCCTAGGCTAAACAGGTGAGGGCTAATACATCAGGTTTCCCCTTTCTGAGGGGAGAAGCCTTCAAAAAACGTTGGTGCATGTGCAAAGAGACTATATTCGTGTGGAAAATTTGACAGAATGTACTTTTAATTTTAAATATATAGATAAGCCAACTAAATATATTGTTGATCACTTTACATAATTTATCATTACAATAGATATTAGACATTAAAAAAATGTATGCATGGCTTTTTTCTGTGAGATGTGTGTTGGAGGCGAGTGGGTGCATTCTCCTAAACATTATGTAAATCTAAGGAGACAAAAAATTTAAAAGATACTTCCTCATTATAGTGGCCTTTACAATTACTATTATCCCACAGTTGTAATGATTTTGCCAATCTTATACAGTAGACTTCCTTAAATCTGTGTAGCTTAAAACCAGAGGTTATGCAGATTTTTGGTCACTGTTTTATTTACATTTTTTAAACAATAATTTTAATTTAATAATGCACAGAAAATTATAATGAATGCTTACAGTAAAATAAAATAAAAAAATTAAGAAAATTTAAAAAACATTTAAAATATAAAAGTAAAGGTCAAGTAAATAATTATTAATGCTTAATTTAAATATGATAATGATGAGATATTTTTTTCTTAAATTATTCAGTGAAACTCACCTTATAAATGTACACTAATAATTCACATAAAAATCTTAAAATAACAAAGTTTTCTTTCATGTTCAGCCGTGCTTAATAACCAAAAAAGCCTGATTATACAAAAATTATTTGGTTAAAAATATATATATATATTGCAATCGCCACTGATATCAGCAGTATCTAGAATTTTTTCAGAAATAAATTTATACTTTCTTCATGAGAAAACACGAGTTGAATCATATCAAACAGAATTACATATTAAAATGTGTACAGAATGATATAAAATTTTTAAAAAACTAAAATTTTACACTTACATCTTAATTGTAAATTACATTGTTTACATCAGGAACGATGTGCGGATTTTAAGAATTTGCAGATTTTAGGGTGGTGGATTTGAGGAAGTATACTGTATATATATATATGTATATCCTAAATGAACCCAATATATATATATATATATTCATAATATTTACGTCTAAAATATATATACATCATAAAATGTCAATATGATTTTAATGTCATATATGTAATATAACTTGGCGATACATTTTAGTCGCCGCTATCTATATCAAGGAAATACCATATTAAATATTTTATTACATTTTAATTAATTTTTTGATAATTATAAAATACTCTGGATAGAAATTACAGACTGCCCAAATGGCGATTTTCTTGTGTCAAACTGTCCCCCTAAACAGATTTAAGAAAAGGACAACACGGACTGAAGCCCCATGAGTTATGTCACAAATTTTAATACAACCTTTTTTATTAAGTATCATAAACATCTTACGGAATATTAATAAAAATGGGATAAATTATTACAATAACAATAAACGCTTACTTTTGGTAAAGCTTTCTCCCTGCTAGATCAGTTGCTGGTGAACACAGCTTTTCCCATTTTACAGTCGAAAAAGCATTGCTTGCGTATACAGTCCAAATTATTTATCAATATACAGCAAGCAATATTTATCCAACTATGCCACAATGCAGCAGTAGTTCTCACCAAAACATGGCAGCTAAGTCGCATCAGATGTGGTCATTTCTTCCGAGGATGGCTCTTGGGAATGCCATGTCACTGTTATAGACTTGCACAAAACGATAGCGGTGTGGAGAGTCCTCTCACTTGGAGGTCAGTAGATGGAAGAGAAATGCCAATCTCGTGGCAATTATGCCATGTGGTATCTCGTGAAATAAAAGTTGCACATGTGGGTGAACCCAGTTCCTTTAATCACATTGATATCTACAGTTGTCCAGGATACAACAACAAAATTGGCTCTAAAAAGAGAGAAGATTTCAGATTTTAAAAGTTTGGTTAAAGTAAAAATCAGGCTAGAAATATTTCTTAAAATTTTCTGTTTAATAATATATATTATAGTATATATGAAGTATAGATAATGATAATTTGTAGGCTTTTCCAAAATATACATTTATATTGGCACAGATGTCATATATGCACCATGTTGGTGCGATTTCCCCCCCCCCCCCCCTACCAATTTGGCAAAAAAAAATAAATTGTTGTTATTTGCTTTTATCAATATTTATTGGAACAGATGTCATATATGCACCACATTAGCACAATTTTTCCCCCTGCCAATTTGGCGAAAACTTTGTTCTTGAATATTAACATTACAATGTACATTAACGTTTATAACACTAACGTTATAATGTATATTAATGTTATAACGTTATTTTATTTTTATATTGAAATAAAAAATCACATGCTATTATTGCATGCTATTTGTAACTAATATTCAAAAACAAAGTTTTCGCCAAATTGGCGGGGGAAAAAAAATCGCGCCAATGTGGTGTGTATATAACATCTGTGCCTTTATATTTTAGACTTATTTAAAATTGACTCACTCAAAAAAATTTCACTTTTAAATATTAATAATAAATCATAAAATGTTTTCCTAATCTATTATTAAAACAATACTTAATTATCTTTAAACATCTAAAAATTAATGGATTTGTTTTTTCACATTGGTAAGTTCATAGCACTACTGTCAATTTGCAGATAAAGAATTTTATCATCTATCTCTCAGACATCATTACACAAGCATAAAATTTCAAATAACAGAAGTTGCATAATGCAACATTGTATCAGTTTAAAAAAATATCACTAGAATATTCACTAAATTTTGTTTTCTTAATTAAAATATAGTAGAAACCTAAACTGACTCAATAACATTTATCAGGATATAACAATCATCTTATAACTGATACAATATAAATATAACTATTTGTAAAATGCAGTAGAAAATGTTACATAAGACTAAATGAAATACAGCAAACTACGTCTAAAACAGAATCGACCAGGACCGAGAAAATTTTCCATCATAGATAATATTCTACTTTAGACAGTGTATAACTCTATTAAAATGAGGACTTTAAAATCTTTTAGCATTACACAAAGTTTATTGTACACATAAAAGGTCTAACCTAAATCATAAAGTGGTTTCTGTTATTCTAATGCTAATTTGTGAAAGAATACCTTACCATTAAAAAAATTTGTAAACATTATTTGCAATGTACCAGTTTGTTTATTTAAGCTTAGCATGCTATTAAACATTTTTTTTTTTTTTTTTAAGTTACATGCCTTATAAATGATTGTTTATTTCCAATCTAATTCTTAAAATTTTCCTAAAGAAAAAGATAAACACAGACTTTGAACTAAATTTCTCCTTTTTTCTACATTCATAATTAAGAAAATAATAAGACTGAAGAGCAATCAAAGAATCCAAATCTAATAACTTGTATATAATATTAAACCTGCTGCTTTCTTGTTGACCAAATAAAGTACATATAACAAATTCAATGGGATAACTCTCAGATTCATTACTCCTCACTTAGAGAATACAGAATATTTTTTACACAAAAAGAGCATTAATTCCAATCAAAGTTACAGGATTTGTGGATTAAACTATGGTGAAGTAAAAGTTAAATGCCATTCGAATTGAAATATCACACGAAAACATTGCTCAATTAATAACAAATCATACATGATAATGTGTGCCAATTTTTAGAGATGTCTGTTTAAAAAAGTTGTTATGATTGCAATTGATTTAAATTTCATACAAAGTTTTAAATCTTCATAAAAGTTTCAGCATGAATGGAATAACAAAAAAGATTAAACTCAAATATAGTACATCTGCAGGTGAAATGCATAAAAAAACAAAAATTAAACAACAGAGTTTTCTTTATATAGCAAAGTTAGCAAGTAAATATCTGAAAAGGCAAACTGTTTTGAAATTAGTAATACATATTTCACCTTTAAAAGAGAATATGATAATACAAAATACACTGGCTTATTTAATTTAGAGAAAGTTTGTTTACATGCTTGAATAAACATGAATGTTCAAGTATTAACAAAACTGGATTGACGTTTGTCTTTAACTAATTTTCAATTTAATACCAATGGGCTGGGCTACAGTAAGCAAATCTTTCTTAACTTATAATTATTTTAAATGAGAAAAGAGAAATTTAATTCTAAATTGCCGAAAAACACATTATCAAATAAGGATATATAATAAATTAAAATCAATGAAACAAGTATATTTAATTCAGTATGAGAAAGAAATATCCATAATCATAATATATAATATTTTTATTTACTTTTTTTTTTGTATTGTTAGCATTCAATCATAATAAAATAATTTTGAGAACTGCACTTTATGTATCCATTATTACATCAGAAACGAACTATTAGTATTTTAATATTAATAAAAAGCATCTGATTCATTATCAAAAACAGAGATATTTATCCTACAAAAAAAGTGCAATAAGTACTATACTGGATTGCTATTTACTAAACGGAAAGACATTAATAAACGATATAAACTTGTTAAGAAAACTCACTATTTTGCTTCAATCACAAAAAATGGAATTTATTTTTGTAAAAGCTGAATAATTCCAAAATAAATATTATTTATCGCCGCCATTATGTATGAAAAAGCTCTTTTCTAATTGGCTGGGCTTGGGTTAGATGGGCTTAGGATTGAGTACTGATCAAACCTTCAAAATCGCTACCTAACTGCCTAAAATCTTGGGTTTAGGTCGAAAGTTGGGTAAGTTAGGCCTTGGGTCGACCAGTGAAAACGCAGCTTGAAAGAAGTTGTAGTTGGTCAGTTAAAGAGTATCTTATTATTTACTTTTAATTGGGTTTAAACTGCATATGGCAACACTAGATACCGATACCGGGCTTGCTCATTCATTCTCATGACGTCACAAATAGTGGCTGCACGCGACCAACGATTGGTACAAAGCGACGCGCCCATTGTTTTGAGCCAATCGCTGTATGTCTTTCGTCGCGGACAGCCACCATTTGTGACGTCATGAGAATGAATGAGGAAGCCCGGTATCTAGAGTAGTCTAGAGCTCCTATAATACAGGCTGAATCATACCGCCATTTAATAACCCAGCGGACCAAAAACCAAGCTAAAACCGGTTTGCTTACCGTACTAGTGGACCGCGAGTGACAGTAATGCTGCGTTTACACTATGGCTTATCAGGCCTATCAGGTCTGCGTGGTCTGTCAGGTCCAGGTATAAGAGGGTTTAAGAAGGTCTCTGTGGTCTGCGTGGCGTGGTCTAAGCGTTGGCGTTTCAGGCGTGAAAATATAAGACTTAACCAATCAGCGTGCTTCATAATTGTATATTCCGCCATTTTAAAAAATGGACGAAGTTTGATGAAGCAGACGACAGATGAATATTTTGATGAAGATTTAAAATAAAAAAGGGATTTACAAACCAAAGGTATGTAATATTTTTCAGATATTTTTAATGTTTCTCTACATTGCTTCATAACTGTAGAAGTTTCTTTTATGTATTCGTAAATTACTATCTTCATGTATTTACGTACTACGCTACTAAAATTCATTTGTTCGCTATGTTACTTTTTATATTACCAAACTCTTTATAAAGCTATGTATTCATAAATTCTTTAAGTACTATCTTCCGGTATTTATATACTTTGCTACCAGTTCATTTGTTAATTGTTAGTTACGTTACTTATTTCAAAACTCACCTTGTTTCATAGGCATGAATTAAAAAAAAAAAATTGACAGTATATGAATAAAAATTAGAATAGTACGATCGTAATGCATAATGTACAGTGATGTCTTTTTTTGTGAGGAAATACTTTGATTTATTTCAGGTATTTATTTAATATTGTTACTGGCAATTTTTAACTTTATCTTAAAACTGGTACCAATAAATTTTTAGCCATATAAAACATTTTTAATTAACTTCTCAGTTTTCTCTGTTACTGTCATATAATTGACTGATCATTGATTTGCATTGTTATTCATCAGTTTTAAATGTGTTAATTTTTTCAATGAATCCATCCTAATATATATCTAAAATATTGCAGAGATTTAGATTGTATTTAGTTTCTTAGCCCTCTCCCCCACAAAAAAACAAAAACAAAACAAAAAAAAAAAACTCAATCTAATATGGTAACTACACAAATATAAAATTTAACTTTTGTTAAAAGTAACAAACATGTTTTTAAGTAAACAGTTTTTACATTTACTTATTATTGCTAATTATTAAACCATTCCTTATTATTTTAAGTTTTATTACATGTTTATTTTTTGAAATTTTCTTTAATAATTAATCTGTAGTACATTACATGAATTTTTGTAACCCCCCCCCCCCCCTTTCACAACAAAGAATGGTTTCAGTTGGAAAACTTCATAATTTTTTTTTCAGAAAAAGTTTTAAAACTTTCAAAATCTATGAACGGTGCAAGGGAGATTGTCTGGTGAATCTACTGGTGCCAGGAAATGTATATTTTATTGCTTTCAGGAGATCACTTATGTGTAGTTCTACAGTTTAGTAAGTCGCTATCATTTGTGATCTTCTGCAAGAAATTTGAATTCGGGCCTTGGACTTGTACTATTTTTGCTTCCAAATTTGTCAAGCAGGAACTGCGGTAAATATAATGTCCATCAATAAAGTATATTAACTTGTATGATTGACTGTAATTGACTTATATGTAGTTTTTCAATGTATATTGAGTTTGTTACATAATAAAGAAGGATTTTTAAATATATTTTACATTGTTTATGTTGTTTGGTACTTTTATGTTAGCTGGGCACCAGTGATAGATATGCATGTATATATATCACTGGTGCCCTTTTAACATATATATATATATATAACAAGGGAGTGCAACTCCCTATATATATATATATATATCTATGCAACATCAATACATCATCATCAATATCTCTATGCAACATCAAACATCAATATATATATATCTATGCAACTCCCTATATATATATATATATATATCTATAACATATATATCACTAGTATCTGGCTAACATAAAAGTAAAAATACTTGTTGTTTTTATCAGTTTATTATGATTATTATAATATTTTCTTTAAATTACAGATTGCTTTTAATCGAACACTACTTTTCTCAATATCTATGCGAATACCTGTCAATTACTACATGTTGATCTCACTTACGCATTTATAAATGGTGATATTTTCAACAGGCATTTTGCATGATTATTTTTGAAGGCATGAATCTTCAGTAATATTTGTAAGTATGATGCTTGTAAGTAAGTCATTTTCTCAAAATTACATTGTTGTGTATTTATTACTGTTGTTTCATATAAAGTTATTTTTCCAACAAAATCAATCTGTATCAGAGAGAATCAGTTAAAGCTATGTCCATTCTCAATACAAAAATTGATTTTCATAATTTAATTCCTTTAATTTTTTAACTGAAGGTTTATTTGCTGTTAGCTTTTTAATTTATAAAATGCTGTTAAATGATCAATCTAAAAACACAATTTGTAGTTAATTAATTTGTGTAGTTTTATGCAAGTGTGTAAGTTATGTTTTATATAAACTTGCGTAAGCACTTGTGTTTTATGTAAACACTAAATGTATAAGTGTTATGCTAGAGGATAGCAGTTACCCCTCGCCCCTCCCTTCAAGGAATCTGATATTTCAGAAAGTATCATTCAGACTAAAAAAAAAAAAAATCAAATTCAACAAAAACTAAAGTAACTTATCAGATAAGTTGAATATATAATTTATTTGAATTAATATTATTAATATTGAAATAATCTAAAATGTATTATCTATGATGCTATCAATGTTATAATTTGCTGTGCTTAATAATTATTAAGCTGCATATATAATAATTTATTTAATGTTTATTAATGTTGAAATGATCTAAAATATATTTTAACAATATTATGAAGGTTATAATTTGCTATGCTTAATAATTATTAAGCTGCATATATAATAATTTATTAATGTTGAAATGATCCAAAATGTATTTTAACAATATTATCAAGGTTATAATTTGGTTTGTTTACTTACAGTTCTTTGAAGTGAGATTAATTATTTATGTTAGTTTAACTAAATATTGAAGATAATATATTTTGACAGATTTGATGGAACATCATTAGGTTATATTTAAAAAAATAAATATTATGAAATATTCATTAGTATCTAGTTTTTAAATCAAATTTTGTTACCAATGATAGAAAATCTAGCGAAGTACATGTGTTTTGTAGATGAAGAATTTAATAATTGAAAATTTTATGCACTTTGCATTAATAATTATTTTTTCTTATTCTAGAATTCAAAAAACAACTAACTATATTGTTTTCATAATTCTCTTTATTAATTAAATTGTTAATTTACTTTCTCCCTAAATCCATGAAAAAATAAGTTTACAAATTATGTAAAGCAATTAAACATTTAATTTGTTTTGCTTTAATACAGGCAGCTCAAAATTAATTCTTAAAACTGAAATTTAATTATTATTCTTCATAATTTATTTTACTCAAATTACTTTATTTACTCCAAGTGATTAACAAAAATGCAATTTTTCAAAACTGAAATTTAAACATTGTCAGGTGTGCGTTGCTATTGACCATCCAAAACTACAGCAGTGAATGTTTTGAGATAATAAATGCAAATGTGTTTTTGTATGTTTTCCGATAAGTTTAACATTTTTTTAAATTGAATATTCAGGGAAGGGGAGAACAAGCAGTGTTGAAATCAAGGGATGGCCCTTCAAATCTTTCTCCCCCCCCCCCCCTTGAAAGATTTGAGATTTTATGCTTTTAATGGTCAAAAAGTACAATTTCACCTCCAGAACTCTATAATGTCCCCTCGGAGCCACAGAAATCCCTCCCGGAGAAAAATGTCTAAATTCAACACTGAGGATAAATATTCTGATTTTTTATTTATTGCATTGTGTGTCATATTAGCCATACCTATTCCTCAAAAGATTGCTTTAAATGTTTTGTTATCTTTCATGTATACTAGAATAATAATAATAGTTTTCTTTTTTAAAGAAGATATTTAACATTGGATTTCCTTTAAACATGTCATTTTATAGACATATGGAACCTTGAAAGTAGCATTTTCACATTTTTTCTGTAAAAAATAAAGATAATACTGTAGTAGCTTCCTATAAAATTGCTTGTTCAGATATAGCCCTATGTTTTATGCCCCCAATCTGGGGAAAAAATAAAGATTGTGCAGTAACCTCACTTCTTAACTTTATTTGATAACAAGAAATGTGTTTTTTTTTTTTTTTTTTTAAGTTACGATTTCAGACATAATAAAAATTATATTCATTACTGAGGTGCACTATAAATTGCTCTCTTGAAATTGTGGTGTGCATTGCGTTTACTTATAGGGACACACAAAAGATATCGGTTACAGTACATATGTGATATTTACAGTCTGTGTGATAGGTGCATTTTCAACTTTGGTGTGCGTTTTTAAGTTTAACTAAATTTTTTCATAGTACTTGTGTGTTTATAAACTCGGTTGTTCATATACAGAGCTACACAAGGAAATCCGTCAGTATTACAGACTATGGGAGTGAATTGCTTAAGGGTAGTTTTTAATTTTGTTATGCATTTTCCTGTTGAACTATATTTAGTAGACTAATAGAAGTTTGTGGAATATAAATCAGTTCATATACAGGGCTACGCAAAGAAAAATATTCATTGTCGTTTACGGTTGGTAATTGCTGCGAGTGAGTTTTAAGTTGCCTTTTAGCTTAATATGTGGTGTGTACAAAAATCTTCATATAACATACAGGGCTATACTGCACTATAAATAAAATATAGTAATATTTTTTTTCTTTTTATTGGAACTGGAGTTAAAACCACTTGTATTTCTGATATCTTCAAATCCAAGGATATTCTTAGCAGTTTGAATGAAACATTTATTTTCATCTCGCTAATTAATTTATGTATTTATTTTAATAATAAACTGAAATTTCCATTTTTTTTCTTTCTTTTTAGAAAAAAAAAAGCATGCCAGTGCTTGGCTTTGATGTTATTATTTATCATTTTTAAATTATAATAACTGAAAATTATTAATAACTTGTTTCTCCCATTAGATTAAAATACATACCTGTTTCTGTAAAGTATCGTGCCATCATCATTAACGTCCAGACTGTTATCTATGTATTTTACTTCTGATATGTAGTATATCATTATATTCAGTAATAAATTTGTTATGTGATAATATTTATTATATAGAGCAATATTTTGTTTTATTTCTGTAACTTGTATTTTCAAATAAAGGAAATTTAATGAAAAATTTCTGTTATCATTTGACTATAATTTTATTATAAATGATCTTTTCATGTATCTACTTGTGTTGTTTAAATAACAGAATGTATATTAAATAAGAAAATCCTCAAACCATTTTTTAATTAAAAAAAAGAGTTACAAAGAGAGTTTATTTAAATTTTACTATTGAAGTCTTTATTTTATTTTAATATGTATATAATGCTTCATAACAATACCTTTTTAATAAACAAGGAAAATATTAAAACAATATTTTAAAAGTATTTCTTTAAAAGAAAGTCTATATCATAATTTTAAAAAATCAAAAATTTTCACTTTTTAATGTTTCATGATATGTTACTTATTTAATATCATTATGAATCCATTCAAGTCAAAAATAAACTTCAATTATCAGTAGAAGTTTGTTTTATAAAGCCATTATTTTTAAATTAGTCTTTAAAAAAAATAAAGATTTTTATTCATTCTTCAAACATGAAGGGTTTTCTTCATTCCAGAGTCGGTTTATTATCTCATTTATTTATATATATATATATAATTATAAATCAAATACTTAAAATGAAAGATAGCTTGAAAACAAATAGTTGACAATGAGCCACTAATTAGAAAAAAATAGTTGATCATGGGCAGAATGACTGCAAATGTATGTCTTAATTAGGGTTGGGAGTGTTCAGGAAACAAAAGAGTGCATAATGTTGAAATGCGATACGTAAGAGATTATGTTTGAATAATTCTAAATTGACCTTTTCGGTCTATTTATTAGATTATTCAATAAATACCTCTTAATGCAAGCACTGTATTTTATTATTTGTAGTGAAAGTGATATTATTTTCAGCATACAATTGGAGTTTCACCATAATATGCTGAAGCATGTTTGGGTACAATTGCTAGTTTGTTAAATCAATAAAGAATTGCCATGTTTTCCTAAAACTTTTCTGCCATTATTAGCATTACAACTAATACCAATATGCTTAAAATCGTCAGATATGTTACGTTGATATATATTTTTATTTTATCAAGAAAACTGGATGAAAAAGAAGATTGTAACAGCACAGCACACCTAAAAAATGTATGATGAAGTGATATGTTAACCATATCTAGAATAATGACTACATTAATTTAAAATTCAGCGGATTACTATTTGCTTAAATAAACACCTTCATGAGATTAATAGCCAGATTTAATATTTTTGTTCTATGAATTAAACAAAAAAAAAAAAAAATAAGGATGTTTGTCAGCGGTATTTTTCACTGGAAGGAGAATTACTTAAATAATTAAAATGCTTAAAAGCCTCAGGAATTAAACTAATAAATTAGTGATTTGTTAGATTTACATTGTTTTATTTTATCGTAAAAAATAATAATTTCCTTTAACAGTAATAACAAAATATAATGACAATTAATTCATAAGATGAGCTTGTAAACACGGACGTTCTCAGATGGGAAAAAAAAAAGGGGGGGGGGTACAATATTTTGAAACACATATGCTAAGGTGCAGAGAATAAACTTGGGGCCCAGGAATAAAGTTTCCTAGTGCCCCTACATATGTATTCAGATGAAAGAGGAAAATTTTAGAACATAATTATTAAATATATTATTTTTAAATTAATTGTTATTTAATTTATGTGTTCAATGATTTTAATTAACTAATTTTGATTAGTATTTTTTAAATTAATTTCATTCTTAAATCAAATTAACATTTAATAAATAATTATACTATTTTTCATACATTTCCTATATTATACTATGAAATATACAATTTAAAAATAAATTTCATTAATACAGTATTGCAGTATACGTTGGGCCCCATTAACTGCTTTGTCAGGGCCCCACACAGTGTTGCACTGGCCCTGGGTGTGTATAAATTCTATATACAGTGCTGCATGAAAGAATTTGCATACATTACAGACTATATGGACAGACAACAATTGTTGAAAATAGATTTTTACTGAGTTATGTGCTTTTAAATTGTTCATTTAGATATCGTATTTCATAAAAACAAAATTTAATAATAATATTCTGTTAGTGTTGGAAAGTGTTTATTTGTATGATCCTTATACCAAAGGCGCAACCAGGATTCTCATCTGGGAGGGGTTCTGAACCATTGTTACTGATAAAATAAACAATTTTGTTGATAACAATACATGACACGTAAAAACTGCCGTAACGAAAATCACAATCAATCATAATATATTTAGCATGTATGTGTTTTAAAACACAGCATTTTCAGAGGGAAAAAAAAAGCAATAGCAATGAAATATGTACTACTTTACTGCTATTGCTCTTAACTTTTTATTTCATTAATTTTGTGTAGAATCCTATTATAAAGTCTTGAATGGTAAACATTTTATGCTGCTCATGCTTTCCTTTACTTTGGCTTTTACACATCACATTAATTTTTTTTTAACACAAGGGGTTTTCTATGCATTTTGTCAGTTTTTCAAATGCTCTGGAATTTTATTTTAACACTGAAATCCCCCTCTTTTCACACAAAACTTTCTGACTGATGCAGGGACCGATTTACAAGTTTGGGAGTACCTGGGCACAGATGCTTTGGGAAGGGGGGGGGGGGGGAAGGCTTGCACCGGTGCTTACAGTGGTTTTGAGTAAAAAAATATGTATCACTAATAGTGGTACATATTAAGATAACCACTACTGACTTAAATGATTTAGTGATATTTAATAATTTTTTTGGGTACTTCTCTATTATACCGTCGACCACTTTTCATAATAAAAAACTAACGGAAGAACGTTGTCATTGGAATATCAAAATAAATAAAATATAAGAATTTACGGACATAATTGTTATTTTAATTAATGAAATAACTAATAAGTCAGTAAAACATAATGAATAATACATGCAAATGTCAAACTAAAAACCACTTGATGACATAACAAACACGTATAATGCTTCTGATTTCAAGTAAATGGGACTTCATTTTTGGCGTTTAATCTTAGAGTTGGCGATAGTTTTTTTGTTATGAAAAGTGGTCGACGGGATAATAGAGAAGTACCTTTTTTTATACATTTTCTTCTTAATTTTTTAGCAATAAAAGTTTTTATAACAGCTTCATAATCAATCTTTAGTGTTCTATCTCGCTAACGATTTTTCAAAATCGGTTCTGAAAGTGAAAGTATCTTAATAAAAAAACCTGTTAACAAAACCGAAAAAGTAAAAAATGACCTTTGCATTGATTGACCTCAACTATCCAATGGATTTTTTTTTTTTTAAATAATGAAATGCAAGCAAGATATATATATAAAAAATTTCCCATAGAATTAATATTAGCGAGCGAGTGTTGTTGTGCAAGTGAAGTAGTTATTTTTAAATGAAAAAAATAAACAGGTTTTTCCATATTAATTTTGTGTTTTTATCGTGAAAACTTCCAGATTTTGACCAATCATTGAAAAATCTTCAGTAGCATTTGGGGGGCCCTGGACCTGTGCCTCGAATGACCTGCTGTAAATCAGGCACTGGATTGATGTCACGACTAAAAGCATCTAGAAAATGGCATTTTTATGTAATCATTGAGGATTTAATTTTCCTGAATGAAAATGCAATTTTCCATTTAAAAATAATGTTTTATCATCAGAAGAGGAAACTTCCCCTTCTGAAATTAACGTGCATTATCTATAAAGTAGAAACTTTATTTTCAAGCCATGAGAAATGGAATTCCACTAAATGTCATGTCATTTGGTTTCATTTTCTTTTTTTCAATATTGTTAGGAAAATGGTATATTTTTCTGTTAGCATCAAAGAAAATCTGCATTATCACTTATAAAACTAAAAAGCAGTTCAAACATATTATAATTAAGAAACCAAAAATAAGCTGCTATTGACATTTTATAAATGAAGAACTGTCTTTATGTTCAATTAATTTTTTATCGGGGGGGGGGGGGGGGGAGGAGCTGAACCCACCATTTAAGATCCTTTTTGAACACTTAAATTTAGAAAGAAAAACAAAACTAAATTTTGTTTTGAGGAAAAGGGTGATCAGAGCCCTTCAGCCCAAAAAAAAAAAAAAAAAAGTTTCTTTTTGTCTTAGTGATTAATTATTTGACATTATTATTATTTCTTTTTTTGAAAATTATCAGAGAAAAATAAACTTTAGTTTATAAAATTTGAAAATTCAGATAACAGCAATTGCCTTGCTCCCATTGTGGGCACATGTGCATATAAAATGCTTTATTTCTATAAATTTACATGTAATGTAATAGACATTTTATTTACATGTAGACATACATTTCTGTAAATGTATGTCTATGCTAAGTTAGTGCTAATACTGATTAGAATGATTTTTTCTTTTAGTTCATATTTTTTATTTAAATCTTGATGGGAATTTTCTTATTTTGTATAATAAATTAAACCGTTTTTAATTACTTTTGCAGTATTATTTTGCAACAAACTGATCTCCATATATTTTTATTTTTACCAGGGAAAATAAAATGTGCACAGAAATTGTGAGACCCAGTACAGATACGGAATAGGGCTTCTGCATGCACTGTATATGGCTATATTTAATATGAAATTGGCTGCTCACTGAGCCTTTCTTAGCCCAATACAACAATATCTCTTGTATCTATATCCCCTGTGTATTTCCCAAACCTTTAATAATAATAACGAAAGAAGCACGTTAAAAAAAATCACTTTTATATTATCTGCCTTCCGTTTTTTAAGTAAAAAAGAAATTAGCACAGGCATTAACCCACAAAATATTTGCATGTTCATTTCATTGCGAATGTAAACAAACAAACACTACCCCTCCCCCTCCATCCAGCGATTTTACAATCCATCACGCGTAGAACGATTGGAGACGATGTCGAATGGTGATTGGTCGACTGCCCGAGACGAGGTAGGAGGAGCTTAATGCGCTTGAAGAGGATATTTTTCATTTCGTTCAAGATTCATAAGAAAGTCTGATCTTGCATTTTGCATATTCATGTTTGCTTTATTTTTAATGATGCTTAGGACATATTAAACGTGTCTAACAAAAAATTATTAACTTAATCCAATTAAAAGAAAACAATCCATATGTACAAGTATAATTTGAAACAGCAAATCAAATACTTCTAGCCCTTGTATTTTCAGAGGTCATTATCTAATTCAACTCTTGTTTTTTTTTTTTTTTTTTTTTTTTTTTTAAGAAAAATAAAACATATTTTAATTTTAAAGGTTGGTGAAAACTAATTTAAATTTGTAGTAGCTTGTGTGCATTTTTTAAGGGGAAAAACTTTACGTCCAGCATAATTTATTGATACATAACAAACCTTACATAAAGTTAAACATATTTAATTTATAAATTATTATATTCTTTAATATCTATAATCTATAACTTCCAATTTTCAAATAAAGATTACATGTTTACATTTTTTTTTTTTTTTTTTTTTGTAATTTTTATTTTAAATTTTATTTATAGTAAATACTAAGTACAATTAGCTAGAATTAAACAAAGAAAAACATAATAAACATTATTTCACAAGAATAAACTGAAAGCACAGCAAATAAATGTTACCTTTCTGAATGTTTATTATTATTTTTTTAATAATCATAATTGAATTAATAAACGAAAATAAAATTACTAGGTTGTTAAAAACTTTTTGAACTGTGCTATTTTATAAAATCAACATATACTTAAGCAATGCAGTTTACAGATTTTTATATAGGTATTTATTTCATAAAATCAATATATACTTAAGAAATGAAGATTTCAAATTTATATATACTAGTTTTAAAATTTTTACTGAACTTAAAGGTTTATTAAACAAAGTATTTCCTTCATATCTTTAAGTCAAGACAGCGTAAAATACAAAATTTTCATACAAATTCATTTAATTTTGGAATTATTTTTTTCTTTTTACAATTAAAAGCTTGCAAACATTGCATGTATCCACTGCCAAAATTTAACTGAAAAAAAAAATCATTCAGTATTTAAATAATTTAAAAAGCTATACAAATTACACTTAAACACCCAAAATCCATGCAACTAAGCCGTTAAAAATACACATACACATGTAAATTTATTTTTTTATTTAAATAATTTAAATGGTTTATTACAAAACACACATAAATCCTCCAACATGTAATAATAATGGTCACAAAATGTGTAGTGGCGCCATCTGTTCGTAAAATAAGCAATTAATCATTCAACATTTTTTTTTTCGCAAAATAAAAATAATGATAACTATATTTATTATTACTAGTGTTAGATAGATTTATCTTCTTTACTTTCACTATTATTATTTGTAATACAGTTATGAAATGATGCCATTGTTTGCTTTATTTAATGTATTTATAATAATTTAGTTTGGTTGTTGTTGTTTTTAGCCTAAATGTACCAAAATTAACATGTAAAATCATGAAATCAATACAATCCCTGTATATGATTTTCTGCTATTCCAATTTTCACAAAATTCTTGGGATCATGATGACATTGAAATATATATTACTGATGTAGACGACATATACAATTTTTTTTTTTTTAAATAAATAGATTACTGATGTAGACGACATATACAAAAAAATAAAAATAAATAAATAAATAAATAAAAAGAAGAAGAAGCAGAAACAGAAATAAAAACAAAAAGTCCTAGCTTCCGGATTTTAATAGTTACCAAAACGTTTTGTTTCTATTACACATTATTAATAACAAATAACATTAACATACATGTAATGTTTGGGTTTGTACAAAATGTATCAACCGAAACATAAGATCATATTTCAAGCTATGTCTACAAAACCCAAGCTTCTCTTTAACATAGATTGGTTTATTTTTCTCATAGTTTATATCTTGCTAATTAATCACAAGAGAATGTATAACAAACCTTTACGCAAAAATATTAATTATATAATAATAATATTAATTATATATTTTAATAATAATATTAATTATATATTTAAATAATAATATTTACTTATATTAATTATATATTTAAATAATAACATTTATTTATATTAATTATACGTTTAAATAATTATACTTATATAATATATTAATTGAATATATTTAAATAAAAATATTAATTAATATTAATTATACTTATTTAAATAAAAATAATAATTAAAATTTTAAATAATAAAATAATAGAAAAAAAAAAAACTTTAAATATGGTAATCTTCCAGAACTTTATCACTACAGATCAACCAGTAATTGGTAAAAAGAATTTTAGTAAATTAATAGAGATTTTTAAGAATAATGCTTAAGTTTAAAAGTTGAAAACTTTAATTAATTAATTCTGCTAATTTGATAATCATCTGTTACTAAAGTTCTAATAAAAAAAATTTAATGAAAGTTTAGGAGTTATTGCATTTTAATAAATGTTCGTATAGTTATTAAAAAATAGCTTATATGAATTAAAATTTAATTTAATTCTTGAAATTATCTGATATTAAATTTCATTGTATGTAATAATTTTTTTTTTTTATTTACCTTAATTATAATTATAATTTAACATTGTTTAACTTAATTCTAATTAAAATTTAATTATCTAATTGACAATAAAATATTGCAGAGCAATTGATAAAGATCAACTGATCTTTACATCAATGCTTAAGAAGCACTGTTAATAAATATTCTTTATTAACTAATTCAATAAAGATCAAAGCAAAACTCTAAAAAAATTGGAAAGGAACTCGATACATCAAAACTACGAGCCTGGTGCTTTAACCACTATACAAGATCTGACACAAGAATATTTGCTTTTATTACACTTATTCATTCAATACGCTTTAACTCCTCCCCTGACCAACTACGTAACCATCTTTTAGCCAATCATCATTTGACACCGCCTACAATCGCTATACGCGTGATGGTTTGTAAAATCGCCTCCATCCAAGCTGCAAAACTCACGCATGCGCAAAAATAAGTTTCTTCTCCTTACGCCAAATTCTTATGCCATAGTGTAAACGCAATTTTTTCTACTCTTGGAGCAGAAAGACCCAACAGACCTGAAAGACCATATAGTGTAAACGCAGCATAATAACATGATTGGCCTACGCCAGGGCTACACTACATACCGGGCTTGCTCATTCATTGTGATGACGTCACAAAAGGTGGCTGACTAGGAGGAAAGACATACAGCGATTGGCACAAAACGATGGGCGCGTTGCTTTGGACCAATCGCTGGTCGCGGTCAGCCACCATTTGTGACGTTTTGAGAGTGAATGAGCAAGCCCGGTATCTAGTGTTGCCTTGCCTACGCGCGACCTACGTTATACACGACCGATGCATGACGTTTAAAACGTCACACGAAGTAGATCATTTTTTACCGCGATTGGTGCAAAGCGGCGTGCCCACAGTTTTGCACCAATCACGGTGTAAAAATGATCCATTCTATGTGACGTTCTAAACGTCATACTTCGGCCGTGTATAATGTAGGTCGCGACCTACGTTATACACGGCCGGTGCATGACGTTTAAAACGTCACATGTAGTGGATCATTTTTACACAGCGATTGGTGCAAAATGGTGGGAGCGCCGCTTTGCACCAATCACCGTGTAAAAATGATCCACTTCATGTGACGTTTTAAACGTCATGTACCGGCCATGTATAACGTAGGTCGCGGCCTACGTCGCCATGACGATTCCTGCAATGATAGCTGCGACACAAATGAAGTGGTAGATAGGTTGATGGAACTGTTTGTTTGTAAACATGCCCTTTTCTTACAGGCTGGCCTTGGATTTCCAGGGTATACTGAGGTCACATGATTTTTTAGTGCCCTTGCCGGTGGGCGCGCCGCTTTCGGCAATGTATTTAGTTGGTCGCGGACAAACGTGAAATGTAGTGCGGCAGCAGTTGCACTCATTCGCTAGATATTCTAAAATCATAAACTAGATAATAGAGCAAAAATTGAGTGAATTTAAATGTTTCATTCGAATTTTTAAACCAAAACTCCTTTTTCATAAGAAAAGATGATGAAAAGAATTGTCACTTGAATCCCGAATATGTAGATGTTTTTTTAAATGCGTTCTAGTTAGTACTTTAACTTTGTCCATAACGGATGTAAACATTTGTTATTTGATCGGTCTTTTTTTGAAATGATAATTTAAAATTACTATTATTAATTGATATTAGAATCAAATTAGCAGGTAAGTGAGTATTAGGGAAGGATTTTTAATAATTATTAAAATTTTATTACTTATATTAATAATAATTTAGTTTCAAATATTATATTTTAATATGCCGGTATATGAAATTTGCGTAATATTGGTGTAAAAGCGTGTTTGGTTATTTTTTCTATTTCGCTCTGAAATAAAACATGGTTATTACTTTTAATACTTGTTTGTTTGAAAAATACAATCTGTGTGTTTAGTAAATTATGCTTTTGGCCATTTTAAATTGAACTCCCGAGATATGTTTGTTTATGTTGTTTTTCTTAGAAGTCAAATGTTTTTCATAAATTACAAGAAATTTTTTTTAAAGCGAAAGCGTTAAGTAATCCCCCCCTCCTCCTCCCCCCACGTACTTGATTATTATTTCGAACTGCTATATTTGTTATACATTCTAAAATTTTAACTTACTATTATAAAAGGAAATTTTACAATAATTCGTTTATAAATCGTTTTATATTAAACTAGCTGTTACCCGTGACTTCGTTCACGTATCATTAAAAGAAGAATAAATGCATTAATGAAGCAAAATATTTCATTCCCGATAATTAGAAACGTAAATAATTAACTAACTCTTTATCATATTCCATAGGAGACAATACAATATTTCTATGTTATAGAGGCCTTGACATAACTAAATTTTAAAAAAGTTAAATTTTGTGACAAATAATCACGAAAAGGAAACTGCAACCAATGAAAAAAGGCGGGCCAAATAAAATCTTGGAAATCGGCGAATTATATAAAAACATATGTCAAGTTTACCTGGTAAACCATTTTACTTTTAACGCCATTGTGAAACGTTTTAATAGCCATCCTTCAAAGCTAATGGAAGTAGTATATTCTTTTTCATTAAATTCAATTCTTGTGAATAGGGAGCAATTATTGTAGACCTAAATGCAAGGAGCTTAAATTTGCCTCCTTGATTTAATCTATAACTGAAAAAAAATCCTTATTTCTAAATGAAAATTTGTTGACAGACGATTTTTGTTCTCCAGAA
Organism: Maratus michaelseni; assembly: GCA_963931845.1. Classification (NCBI taxonomy): domain Eukaryota; kingdom Metazoa; phylum Arthropoda; class Arachnida; order Araneae; family Salticidae; genus Maratus; species Maratus michaelseni. Next base: position 99,131,449 of record OZ007594.1, read on the forward strand.
TAAATTTATTCATGAAGTTTGAATATATGAAAATACGTTCTTATTTTTCAAAAAATTTACTGTAATCAAGATTTTTTTTTTCCTTCACCATCTATTCAAATTGAAAATAAAATCCTTTTTTTTTTTTTTTTCAGTTTTAATGAGAAAAAATATATTAATCCGTTTTATTTCTTCTTTTTTATCCACAAAAATGGAATAATTTAGTTGTCATTTTTAGAGAAACTTCGTTAAAATTTACAAGCAAAAACCAAAGTAATAATAATAATAATATCTCGGAATTTGAATAATTTTTTTAAATTCTGTGAGTTTATGACTTCCTCGGATGAATGATAAACGGTGTTAAGTAAATCGCGTTGCGTTCGACAATCTGAAAAGAGTAGTTGCGAAATACAAACAGGCAGTCTGATTTTAATATAATAGATTCGTATTTATTTTTCTTTTCCTAATAATCATGGTGTGGTTTTTGGGAAAAAAAACTCTCATCTGTATGTAACTGATATTCATGCTTAATAATTGGTATAGATAAAAAAACATTTAAATTTTTCATTTTAAATATGTCGTGAAACTAATCTACTTTCTATACTTACTGATCCTTGTATTATTCATGATGTACGGAATTAATTCCTGCTCCTTGTAAAACACATTTGAAAATTCTCGTTTTATTTCAAATATGACGTCACATTTTCCTCACAGAAATCTCTTTTTAATGCCATAATTCTTGTTAATTTTCTTTTTCTGGCAATCAGGACGTAAATTTTAGCGGAAAACTCACATTTGTATGTAACTGGTACTCAAGCTAATTATCAATCAGTATCGATAAAAAATATTTCAGTTTTTCATCTTAAATATTACGTCCATTATATATCTACTTTCATTATACATTGATATTCATGCTCCTTGTATTATTACGACTATTTGAAAATACATGTTTTATTTATGATGTCATATTTGTCCAAGCCGAGGAGGATCCTTTTCATAGTTCCATGGTCCAAGCGAAATCTATTTTTAAGAATATAATTATTGTTCACTTTTCCTTCTAATTATAACACAGTCTTTTGACCGAAAAAGATCTTTTTAATGTAACCGATATTCATACTTCATGTATAATAACAAATACTCCATATTTTTGTTTCAAATATCACAGAAATTCATCTTCTTTTGAATTCTTTTTCATTTTTCACGTGAAAATCATTCAATTGAAAATTAATTGTTGAGGAAAAATTATTTTTCTGTGTTTTTATTTATTGGCAACGATCAAAACCCTAGCAACGATAAAGTAAAATGGTTAAACTTTATGGGAAAATATCCATTTATTCTCTATGAAAATAACGAAATTTTGAATTATTAAGAAAAATATTTGAATAAAATGAACAAAAACCAGCCTATGTTCATTTGAGGGTTATAATCAACGTATATGCAAGGATCATTAAATGCTCCATTTTGACGCTGGCTTCAGCCTAACATTTGCACACAATCAGATTTATAATATTATTAGGATATTAGGATTGAAAAATGACATTTTGTGTCTTTTGATTATGCTTGTAATACTTAGGGGTAAATATCCCCTCATTTCCTGTGCAGTTAATATTATTATTTAAATTAGCAACTTATTTTTAAATATATTATTTTGTAAAACTGAATAAAAGAATAGTATACTGTAGAAAAGGAAAAGGTGATTAATAAGCAACCTGTCCTTTTTAAAAATAGTGAAATGCACTCCTAGTTGTACCCAGAGATCATTTGTAAAAATCTTTCGGTTCCAGCGTATTTCTTCTGTTTGTCCAAGAGCTTGTAAAAAATTATAGAACTTCTTCATTTCTTTTTTGGAAAAACAAAGGAGATCATTAAATCATGTTGTAATTTAACTCTTATGTTATATAAATGGCACAGATGTCATATACATACCACGTTGGCGCGATTCTTTTCCACAGCCAATTCGGCAAAAAAAATTAACTGTTTATTTACTTTTATTTTTTATTTTAATTCTATAAATTATTTTAATTTTGTGTATCAATATTTATTTATATCAAACTATCATTTAGTTATTTTTATTTCCTTTTTTAAAATAATAGAAGCTATTTCATTTATTATGATATTTTATTTTTATATTGAAATAAAAAATCATGTGCTGTTATTGCATGGTATTTGTAACTATAATTAATATTAAAACACAAAGTTTTCGCCAAATTGGCGGGGAAAAAAATCGCGCCAATGTGGTGCGTATATGACATCTGTGCCATATAAATTTATAATTCATAAACTATTTGAAATTAGTGTTGCTTTATTTATAATACCTAAAAATTACATATTTTTCTTTTCGTTACTGAACAAACTAACAAATTTTTTCTTTAAGTCTTTTACTATTGAACCAGTGTCATATTTTTGCTTTAGTAGTGCTTTTTTTTTTTTTTTTTTTAAGTGATTAGCACCCTGTTTTTTTTCTTTCTAAAGTAAACATTACAACCATAGAGATATTTTTTACTGATCCAATTTTTAAAAAGCTTCAAAATGTAATGATATCTCAATTATCCTTTTGGTACAGATTGGTAATTAAAAATTGTTCTGATACACAATTCATTTTATTAAATTAATTTTTTTGTAGTAATTATATATATTTATCTCATTTTTAGGACATTTTAAATAAGTTTTATTATGTACAATGGTGTTGGGTAGGGGTTTGAACAAATTATCAATTTCAGTTAAATCTTATACAAAATTGCACTTTGGGTAACGATGGTTTTATTTAACGACGGTAATCCTAGAATGGATTGTCATTGTTAACCAAGGTATCTCTGTATTGTGCAACTTAATATGTAAATATCAATTAATGCTTTAATAATTACTTTAAAAGCCTACAATGCTTGTAAGCCATTCAGTAACAGAGTAATAAATAAATAAAACATGACATAAATATTATTTAGACTAAATAAATCCAGTTTTTTAATCATGATTTTTTAATAAAACTCTGTTTTACATTTGGAATTTATTATACTCTGCTTTTATTTAACCATTTGTATCTGCCTTTAAAAAGTATCAATATTAAATGAAAAGTGTAGTTTAAGTTTAAATACTAATTTGGTTTAAAAACCAAATAGCATCTTAAGCTCTCTTTTTTTAGAGCATTAATTGTTTATTCTTATTTATTTACTAAGTGTTAAATAACTATTTAATCTTATATTTCCCTTTTAGAATGGAGGTGACCGAGAGCAATCTAAATACACTTATAGGCTATCTGCAACAAACTTTAAGCCCTGATCCATCTGTTCGTCGTCCTGGTAAAGTTTTATTATTGATTTATTTTCCAATATTGTGTCATGTTTTTAAATGAAAATTTATACAAATTGTAACTTTTGATTATTTAAAGTTCTTATTTCATTGAAAAAATAAATAGTGATTTACCAAATAGCTATTTTGGCAAAATCCTAGAACAAGTGAGATACCTGATTTGGCGACTTTTTTTTTTATGTGTGCCAAGCACTGACACACACCAACCGGAAAATCTGTAACCTCCAAATTCTACTCAATCAACTATTTACGAAGTTTTAGTAAATTTTTCTTTGGGATTTTTCGATTTTTACAAACTTTTAGCAATTATTTCTTCTGGATATTTCGATTTTTACAATTTTTTAGCATTTTTTTTCTTCCAGATATTTCAATTTTTACAAGCTTTTAGCAATTTTTTCCACTGGATTTTTCCATTTTTACAAATTAGCAATTTTTTCCTCCAGATTTTTCCATTTTTACAAATTTTAAGCATTTTTTTTTCTCTAGATTTTTTGATTTTTACAAATATTTCTATGAAAAAATTGCTTAAACTTAGTAAATTGTCACAAAACTGAAAAGTGTGAAAGAAATTCCCATAGGAACTGTGCCTGTAGTGACTCCTCTGTCACAAAGCACACAGGTTATGATTGGGGAGAAATTCGAAATTCCTGATTTTTTTTTAATGCACAAAATTTATTCAAGCAGCTTTCAGTAACTTATGTATGTGCGCTTTACATACATTGACCGAAAAGAAGCATCAGTGGACACATGAAACTCGCTGTACAGCAATCTCTAGAATGCATGAAATTCATAAAAGTAGTGCTCAGTAATTTATGTAGGTGCGCTTCACACACATTAACCGAAGAAAACAATCTCTGGAGGCATGAAATTCATTCAAGCAGTGGTCAGTAATCTATGTATGTACACTTTGTGCACATTAAAAAAAAAAAAAAAAAGTCTTTGGATGCATGAAACTTGCTGTACAGCAATCTCTAGAATGTATAAAATTCATTCAAGCAACTGTCAGTAATTTATGTATGTGGGTCAATATCTGAAAATTGGACAATTTGTGTCCCCTGTCAATAATACTTCATTAATTACACTAAAACCAAAAACTGAAAAATGTAATATGTTATAACATTTGTTGTAGCAATTACCAATGATAAATCAACATATAATGATGTATAAATAATTAATTGAAAGCTTTAAACAAATTAAATCATCATTTCAGTCCCTGTCCCCAGGTACAAACATCCAATATTAAATGTATGCTGTAAAAATTTCAATAAATATTATTAACTTTTGCTATTATATATTTATACCTACATATATACAGTATGGGAAAATATAATTATCCTTTATTAGTACAGATTGTATATTAAAATATTGTAGTAAATATATCTGTCCCTGAGGTTGACCATCATCCATAGACCTTCAATATACTAGACCCCACATTGGTAACCTTTTCGTTGACATCAGTGGTGGTGGTGGTAGATTTATTCCGCCAAACTGGTTTTTCTCCCGCAATTCTTGGGAGAGAGAGGGGGGGGAGGATTATTCTTTTTGTAAGATTTCTCATGTGAAATTGAGTTTATTACCTAAATACTGATTATTTATACATTTTTTTAAACCCATTAAACCCTGGCAAAAGCATGAGCTTCATTTTTACAGATTTTCTTATTATAATAAAATTTTAGAATATCTACATAATTTTTTAATTGTTTTTAGGTTAGACCATTAATAGGTAATAAAATGCATCATTATCAGCTGATTACATCAGGTGTTTTTTTTGTTTTTTTTTTATAACATGGGTTACTTTTTAGAAAAGTGTTTTTTTTTTTTTTTTTCAAATAAGAATTTGTGATTAAGCAAGAGCTTAATTGTCTGCCATTTTGTAATAAAGTGATAAAATGTAAAATACTCAATATATTAAAATCATCGAACAAGCTGTAAAAATTTAGCTATGTTTAATTTTTAAAATTCTTTATTATACTTTATATAAAGAAAATTTCAAAATTTATTTTTTTAAGAGGACAGTACAATAAATGATTCCTGTCATGTGACAACATTTTTCTTCTTTCAAGTGCTGCGGCATCGGAAATTCGGTTCAAAATGCTGACGGACTTTTCTGAAATATCTTCTGCTTTTATTGAAAGCCTCTTTTGATAGCAAACTAAATAAGAACACCTGCCAATTTCATACATTTCCGATCACAAATTAATGAAACAATTTCCTGACGGCTCGGCCTACAGGCACAGGTAGATTTTGAAAATACAGATAGTGGGGCACCTTTTTATTGGGAATTGCATAAGAAATGACCTTTTTGCCATGATTCGGCAGTTTAGACCACCACTTCAAAACCTACCTGTGTCTGTAGACAGGATTTTTTTTTTCTTTCGGGCTATAACAGTTGGTCTTATAAAAAAAAACTTGTCAAAGTAAAAGTTGTAGATACTATTAAGAGGATTTATAATAAATTTAAGCAGATTTGATATCTTGTGAATTGACGAAGTTTTGAATTCTTTTCTTCTTAAACCCTATCCCCCCCCCCCCCTTGAGGTCATTTTTAATTATATCAAAAATCTGTCATACATAAATTTTCGGCCCTTTTTCTAGAAGTATTAATAACTTTAAACGGATTCGATACGTATCATAATTAAGAAGCTATGGGGATTTTTCTGTTTTCACCCCCCCCTCCCTTTAGTTCGATTTTGCCCATTATCGAACTTGACCAAGATATTATGCACTTTAATTTTGTGTATCAGTTTGGAAGAGATTTGTGCAGAATTATTGAAGTTATCGTGTCCATAAAAAAGTGATCTAGATAGATAGATAAAAGTTTTGAATTGGGGGTGGTTTTGGGTTCTGGAAGTGATGATCGGCGTAGATCTGCAAAAACTTTTCAGAAAATCCAACATAGGGGAGAATGTAATAGGTAGTATTTCTTACGAAATCTACCTAAAATCTTAAAGTAGCCATTTTGTATTTGAGAAGGTTTTATAGCATCTAATTATGACAGCAAGTATTGTTTAGAAGTCAACATCTTCAATAGTTGCCGGTGGTTATTATTTTCAATAATTGTAAAGAAAAAAAAAACACTTACGAGTTAAACTTAATTTTTTATAGCATCCAAAAGTTGCAAATTATTTCTTCTCAGAAACTTATGCAAAATCATAGTTATTTTAACAGAGAAAAAATTACACAAGTTCTAACTTAGTAGATATGAAATATCCTGGAATTTTTATTTTTCATACAAAAAAAAAAAAAAAAATACTGTGCATTTGTATTTTTTTTTTTCTATACATGCGTATAATGTTATCTATCGATGTTTTCCTTCTGATTAAAAATATTGTAATACATTTATACTTTCAATTAAAAAAAAATATATATGTATATATGAAAGATTGCCAAAAAATATGCCTTTAAATTGGAATATCAAAAGCAAAACAAAAATTCTGGATTGCAGCAAAAATATGTTCTATAGAATGTATTGTTACATAAAGACAGTATGTGATTTCAAGTTTTCAAAACCTATAAAATACATTATCAAATCAAATAATATTTTATAACATGCCACTGCTAACTTTCCACAAATTCTTCACTTTTGTAAGAAAAAAAATGATACTGTAAATACTGTTCGATTTTCTGTTATTTTAATAATGCCTGCTAAATTTAATGCATTTTTAGAAAAAAAAAATAAAAAAAAATCTTACATTAATTTGTTACATTTCGTGAAATGATTGTGTCAGATTGAAGCTTTCCAAGCAGAAATCTCGAAATAATTTGTGTTATCGTACTTAATATCTTATATCACTAATAAAAAATATAATTTAAGTAACATTTATTACAAGGACAAAGCCATTTTATAACATTAAAATAAAATACAGCAGCAAAAACAGAAAAAGAAAATCCATCCAGAAGATTAAACAATCCTTTTTTCACCATGGGTGGGACTCGCATAACTTATTTCTATCCTTCCTCTTTGACATTAAATCCTAGAAGGAGCAACAGTTTCGTTTTAGTTTGTTTACGTTTATTTTTATTGCGAGAATGAAATCGAAGTTGCCAAGAAAGCGATCACCGCCAAAACAGACATTTTTTAAAGCGCCAATCCGAGCTGATCCCGAAACCGGATTTTCAACAATATAACAAAGAGATGTGGTCTCTAGTAGATTATTCCTCTGAGCCATCATCTCAGTCCCTCTAAACCAGCCATACTCAACCTGCAGGCCGCATGTGGCCCGGCGACACTTTATGTGCGGCCCGAGACATATAATTATATGTAAAATTAATTGAGATGTGCATAAAAGATTTTTAAGACCTCACTGTTCTTTTATATATTTTCATGAGAAAACAAAATCTGTTCTGTTATTTTTAATTACTAATTTAAAATTATATTACAACACCTTAAAGGCGATTTCCTTAGTCAAAAGCTCTTTTCAGATGCAATCATATTTGTGCTACAGTAGTGTATACATTTTTTAATCTTCGATATTAATCAAACATTTTCCGAAATTAATTAAATTTGCGCTATTTATTTTTACATAAAAAAATGTTTTGTTTTGAGTAAAAGTCCGATTTATTAAAGAAAATCTCCTTTTTTTTTTTACTTCAGCCCATGGAAATGCGGCATTATTATATTATTACGTTTTGTACTTACCATATATAGCTAATAATGCTTATTTGGGTGAAATGTTTGTCGTGGAAAAAAAATAGCAGCAAAACATTTTACACCACTATTTCTAAACAAGAATCTTCGCGGCATATTTCTACATCATTTGCGATAAAAAAAAAAAAAAAAAGCCATGAAATGCATTGTTTGGAAATAGTGGTATTAATATTTGTTAACATTTCTTCGACGACAAACCTTCAATCCTACTGAATTTATATTAACTTTATTATATTGCTTTGTTATACTACTTTTGGTATCTCACTGTTTTAATCACCCGTTTTTACATTATTGTATAAGTATGTTGCGGCCCGCGAGAAAAAAAGGTTGAGTATGGCTGCTCTAAACAAACATTTAGTTTAACATATGCTAGATGGCACTGGTGGAATTATTTCCATTGCAACAGCATCTAAAGTCCAATTAGCCACCATGGATGAAGATAAATTGTTCTTCTCTTTGTTTCATATTTAGAAATATTTAGTTTTTGTTCTGAATAGGGGTGAGTATTTTTTTATAGCATCATTCATGTCCCCATATTTAACTTTTTATTGAATAAAAAAAAAGCTTACTGTAGCTTTATTTATGTAATATACATATGTCACAAGGCATATTTAATAATTTACATGTGTGAAAAATGATTCAACAAAATGGCTATGCAGCTGTTAAGACAAAAACATCACCTCAGTCCCCATCATCTCAGTTCCAATTATTAGACACGGATTTAGGGGACTGAAATGATGACAAAGGGACTGAGGTGAGGTTGAATTTACAACAATTATAGAATATAAGCAATTAGTACTTTGCAAATGAATTTTTCTTAAATTAAATCTAAAATAAATAATCATATTATTACCAAGTAATAATATTCTCCGATCAATGTTAAATGCAGTTAAATAGCTTAATTAGGTGAATATCCACAGTTTTTGTTTATATGTTGAATTAACTTAAAATGAAACAAAAAGGTCTTTTCTATTTTACAAAAAAAAAGTAGATATAAACAATTCTGAGAGTCAGAGAAATGAAAAGAAATTATTGCTTAAAACCCAAAAGAAAGTCCCAATTATCCCCAATTCTTTAAAACAAATTGAGGAAAAAGACATAAGGAGCATGAAAAAATTAAGAAAGGTCCTGTAGCTTTGGCAGAAAAAAGAGAAAAATCGATAGTGCTATTATCGAAAAAAGGAACAGTAACAAATATTTATCAAAAATCAGAAAAGGAGATCAGCGCCTAATACGTAAACGTTAGAAAATTAATTAAAAAAGATATAAGGATAAAAACAAGCTATTGCTACCAATGGTGCCAATTTTGTTAAAGATAACATTCCACCAACCTTCCCAGAAATTTTAACACCTGCAAGTTCTGCAATTGCTGACTTGGGAACAGAGCCGTCCTTAGTGAGGACGACTTACCAGCGAGGCCCGGTGCAGGGATTTTGCGAGGCCCTTTCCTTCCAGATTCTTAACATAATCTTATCTATACTATCAATAAAAAAGAATGGTTTTCACCTATATACTGTAACCCAGGGAGCCCGGGTTCGATCCCCTAGTTACTATAAAGAAGTAGAATTTGTTTGTGTGTTTGTAGGGATAATTTCTAGAACTACTAAACCAATTTCAAAAATAATGGTGGCAAATTGATGGTGAAAGTCCCTCTTCCAACATAGGCTACATTTTATGTCAAGACAACTATCTTTTCTTAAGGGTGATCATCACTTATATTTTCCTTATACTGCTAATGCTATATTTTTAACATCAGAATTGCGCATTTACTATTGAACCGATTTATTTAAAAAAAATTTTGGTGATAAATATGACTTATTTCTTTGAAACGACGCAAATTTCATATGTGAGATGTAATTACCCTTTTTTTAATTTAAATTTAAAATTTTTTAATTTGTTTCCAATAGATTTCACCAGAGGGCACTACGGGTACTGCAGATTTTCGGCATAGGTTACAAAACGATTGTTTCAGGCAGTTTTTATATATTTTCTTGTTAATTGTTGTCATTATCTTGTTATAAATTTAATAAGGGGTATTTTTTACACGATATTATATAAAAAATATCGTTCAACAAGCATTTTTGCCTTTGCTGCAGTAATTTCATTCCCAGCTGCCATGTCAGAAAGACAAATTTTTCCAAATTTTCAGCAACCCTAAAACACTTCCGTTGAGATTTCCGATATCACCTTTTTCTCTACGCTTGCCTTTGAAAGGGAAGAGAACGGGAGGAGGGGGGGGGGGTTACATTTGTGGTCATTTGCTTTTCTCTCTGTAAAAGGAAATTTGTCTGCTTTGTAGAAAGCATTTATTGAATCTGGGAAAGGGAACTGTTGGTTGACCCCTGACCTCCTGACCCACTCTCTATGTTCCCAAGGTTTCAAATTTTCAGTATCACTAGGTTTGCGAAGGGATATCTTCAAAATGGGTAACTTTCTGTTAGCGAAAGTTATACTTTCTAAAAATAAAGTGAAGCAGGCGATTTTTGTTTCTTTGATTTTTCCCTTCAAATACATTCGTTGTATAACTTTTCCCTTTAAAAAAATAGTTTTCATTCCTTGTTACCTTTAGTTGACATTGCATTAGATGTACACATTTTTTAATTGAAAGAAATTAATGTACATTTTTGTGTGAAAGAGAATTTAACGTCTAAACAATGTAAATTGCGCCCAATGTAAATTCGACACACACAAGTAAGCCGAATACCGAATATTCGGTCGGCTGAATACTCCAATGTTCCAGGGTTAAAATATTAAAAGGTTAAATATTAAAATCGCTTTATCTCATATTTAATACAAATGCTGCCTCAATTTTAATTTTTTCTCTAACTTTTAACTTTATTCCTATTTTTATGAACATTACTTTCTCACAAGTAAACTTCACACTAAAAAGAGAAGGGAAAAAAATCTGTTTCGAATTATTAAATAAGATTATAATTTTAATACTTGTAAATAACGCTCTTAACTTTGGCTTTCTATGTGAATTAAAATAAATTAATACAAATTTCGTTTCTACCACTTTTCGTAATATCATATTTCAGATAAAGCAGTGTAAGTCTGATAAAAAATATCGTAACAATATCTTTACTATAATTAAAGTTGGGAAAAAAATTCAAGTTCGGCTTGAAGTGAAATACTCTGTATTTGAATAAATGGATTAGAACCTGGTTTCCTATACAAAAACTGTCTGAATGAAACTGTAAAGTAAAACCTATATTATAAATTCTTTGTAGATTTTTCAATTGCGTAAAATGTGTAAACTGTATCACGTCTTATTTATTTATAATCGGCTGCACTCTTGAATCCTCGAACACTTTTTTTTTTAATTTCTGAAGGAAACGGATATGTATTTCGAAGGAAACTGTAAAGTATAACCTACATTATGAATTCTTTGTATAGTATAGATTATTCAATTGCGTGAAATGTGTAAAATGTATTATGTCTTATTTATTTATAAGCAGCTCTATTATTATTATTATTATTATTTTGCTGTAAGGGTTAATCCTATAAAAAACTTGCCAGTATAAAAGTTGTAGATAATATTAAGAGGATTAATAATACATTTAAGCGGATTTGATATCTTGTGAATTGACAAAGTTATGAATTTTTTTCTTCTGAAACCCCTCTTTTTCCCCTCCTCGGGGCCATTTTTAATGATATCAAAAATCTGTCATACATAAATTTTTGGCCGTTTTCCTAGAAGTAATAATAACTTTAAACGGATTCGATACGTATCATAATTAAGATTTATGGGGATTTTCTGTTTTCACAAAAAGGCCTCCCCCCCCCCCCCCCTGGTTCGATTTTGCCCATTAACAAACTTGACAGAGATTTTATGCCCCTTGATTCTATGTATCAGTTTGGAAGACATTTATGTAGAATTTTTCAAGTTATCTTGTCCATAAAAAAGTTGCATAGATAGATTGATAGATAGATAGGTAGATAGATAAAGTTTTGAACTGGGGGTGGTTTTGGGTTCTGGGAGTCATGATCGGTGTAGATCTGCAAAAATTTTCCAGAAATTCCAGCAGAGTGGAGAATGTAATAGGTAGTATTTCTTACGAAATCTTAAAAAAAATGATCAAACACTAAACACGTTGTCCGATAAAAATGAGTACAGTTCTTACGACAGTTGATATATCATATGCGCCAAATGGGAGCTCAATCAAAAGCAAGGTTTAGACGCTATTGTGTTCACTCACATATATACAAATACATATATAGGCATCATCATAAAAGTACCATAAAAAGACACACATGGTCTGAAAACGAAAAAATACCAACATTCACGTATACATTACGGAATAATTGTAAAAAATATCAAACCTTCAACATTTAAAGACATCCTCAAAATGTAAAGATATATAAATATTTCCATAGTAAGGTTTTTATAATGATTACAACCATTTTCCCAGCACTAGATGTGATCGAAAAGTAAAAATGTAAATGAAAAACTAAGAATCACTGGCCACATCAGTTATGTTCTTAATAACATTAAGATTTCTTTATAAAAAAAAATTAATTTGGCAGATTTAAATATGATATAATATACACATGAATTGATGCCACACAATCCTAAAATGTACGTGTACCAAAGAAAATATAAATTCTACAGATAAGGTAATTATAAATTTACCAGTACACCTGTGCGATGATTTCGCACTGCAGTCTAATATTTTTTAGATGCAAGTTTAAATTTCTAAAGAAAAATTAAGGATGAAAATATCTGCAAACAACATTAGTCAAGCCAGAATATCATGTCATTCATCCCATCAAAATTGAAGTAAAAACTAATCAAAGATATCAAGAGGCACGCACGAGAAAAAAAAATAACAATCGTAATTTAACTTCATTGGAAGATGACGTCATCCACTTCAGGAAAAACACGGACAAAAAAAATAAATTGAGCACATATAAAATAGAATTTAATATAATATAACATAACATACATTTTAGACTACACGTAAAATACCACTGCTTCGATCGATCGATGGTGTCTTTTTCTCCAAACATTTGAATTTGAATTTTGCTTTTTAATCATAAATATAAAATAAACCTGTGCGTCCCGCTTTATCTTTTATTGTGCTATTTATTTATTTATCTTTAATTATTGTTAAGCACAATATAATGTAGTATATATATATTTTTTATGGCAACAATAATTTGAGAGAAAAAAAATCATTTCATTGAAAAAAAAATGCTGATATAATTTTTAATTAACTGTAATTTTTAATCAAAAAACGTGTTTTAAAGAAATGTGAGTATACTCTCTCAGAAGCCTGTTCAAAAACCTTTCGAATGATAGGTCATTCATTTTTGTGCATTTTGTAAATGCATAGAAAAAGGGATGTTGGCAACAGAAATAATACATATGATTAACTCATGTAAAATTTTAAAGCATATGTAAGTAGAAGGAAGTCAGAAATGATAACTCATTGTATGATAAATCTAAAACTTCTAATATGAAAAATTACATAAATTTTTATTCTTAAAATGAAAGCCTATATAAAATATTAAAATACATACAATTAGGTATAATTGCAACTCAAGTAATTTATATATGAAAAATCCCTGACTGCTCGGCCTACAGGCACTGGTAGATTTCGAAGACGCAGATCGTGGGGCGCCTGTATGTTGGGAATTGCAGAAGAAATGACGTTTTTGCCATGATGCGGCAGTTGGAACCGCCTACTTCAAAACCTAACTTGTTTGCAGGCGGAGCCAACAGGGATTTTTTTTCTGCTATAAGAGTTGGTCCTATAAAAAACTTGTCAATATAAAAGTTTTAGATAATATTAAGAGGATTTATAATAAATTTAAGCGGATTTGATATCTTGTGAATTGACGCAGTTATGATTTTTTTTCTTCTAAAACCCCCCTTTTTTCCCGCCCTCGGGGTCATTTTTAATTATATCAAAAATCTGTCATACATACATTTTCGGCCCTTCGCCTAGAAGTAATAATAACTTTAAACGGATTCGATACGTATCATAATTAAGACATTATGGGGTTTTTTCTGTTTTCACAAAAAGCCCTCCCCCCCCCTCCCCCTTGGTTCGATTTTGCCCATTAACGAACTTGACCGAGATTTTATGTCCCTTGATTTTATGTATCAATTTGGAAGAGATTTGTGTAGAATTATTGCAGTTATCGTGTCCATAAAAAAGTGACATAGATAGATAGATAGATAGGTAGATAGATAAAGTTTTGAACTGGGGGTGGTTTTGGGTTCTGGGAGTCATGATCGGCGTAGATCTGCAAAAAATTTTCAAAAATTCCAACTTAGGTGAGAATGTAATAGGTAGTATTTCTTACGAAATCTACCTAAAAAATAAATCGGTCTCTTATCACAGTTATTTTGTAATTTATTTTTAGTTTATATAATTCCTGTAATAAATCAAACTGTGTTTTAAATTTTTTATTACTTTAAGGTGATTTTGATGTTAAAAAATAGTAGAAGGAAAACAGCGTAAAAGTTGGCAGCTATGCAAACATCGTAGAATAGCTTTCACGTGTATCAAATGGTACTGTTAGTAAATGTATTGTTGCTAGCGATTTTCTGATTCATTTTTAAGCATAAAAGCATAATACTACTTGCAAGCATGATTATTGAAATGATTGAACAGTTCTTTATTTTCAAATAAAGGAATTACATCTTGAGCTATAGGCTATTATTGTCTAAGGACGGCAATTTGTTCCTTTCCTGCGCTGTCACGTCCTAAAATTCAGTTTAAAATGACAACTTTGACAGCATTATTTGAAAATCTTTTGCCTTTACAGGAAAATGAAAAAAATATATATTACATAGTTTCTTAATAAGTTTGTGAATAACAAGTAATATAATTTAAAAAAAAAAAGTCAATTCCTACTTTTTAATCATAAATACACTGCTCAAAACAATTAAAGGATATTTGAAGTTTTATATAAAATAAAGATATAAACGAAAATTTTTTTGCCGAAAATAGAAGAAGAGAATCACAAATGCAAATTTTTCTGGTTTTCAAACTGTGGAGTATGCAAATTTTGAGTTCGACGTCAAAAACGTCGCTTCAGCGGCAGCGAATGAAATTTGACTTTCAACTGGATAAAAGAGAATGAAGACAAGGATGATCGGCATTCAGTGATTGCTTTGTTTCGATGAGTACGATGTCTCAGCGAAGTCATTTGACAGATTCAGAAGCTTGGAGAATTGTTGGTAGGTTAGAAGGGGGCCAAACTCAAACCGAAATAGCGCAAGCCATTGGAGTGTCACAAAGTGTCATTTCCAGGATCTGGAACCGTTTTTTGGAGAGTGGATGTGCAGGCCGAAGACCAGGGCAAGGTCGTAGACGGGCAACAACGCCCAATGAAGATCGGTATTTAGCGTTAACAGCTCGGAGACACCGAAACATGAACGCTACTCTTCTCCAACAACACCTTCGCTCGGCTACAGGCACCACGATTTCAACTCAGACGGTCCGAAACCGGCTCCATCTGGAGGACCATCTGGAATCCATCTGGGCTCCATCTGGAATTTCATCTGGAGGGACCGTAGCAGTAGGAATAATCCTGCGTTCGTGCACGAAAGTGTCAGATTTGGCGGTGGAGGAGTGTTGGTGTATAGTGGCATCTCCATTGACGGGCGCACTGACCTCTACATCATTCGAGATGGAGCTCTGACTGGTCGCCGATATAGGGATGAGATCCTCAGACCTATTGTAGTCCCTTACGCTGCAGCAATCGGAGATAACTTCATTTTAATGGACGATAACTGCAGGCCACATCGTGCAAACCTGGTGGAGGATTTCCTTTTCGAGGAAGGAATCGTTCGAATGGAATGGCCAGCGTGTTCTCCAGACATGAATCCAATCGAGCACATTTGGGACGCTCTAGGAAGACGAGTTTCTGGCCGCCAACAACCCCCACAAACTCTCTAAGAACTGGAAAGAGCTCTTCTGGAAGAGTGGGACAGAATACCCCAACTCGTCATTAATAGCCTCATTGAGTCCATGCCTCAAAGGTGTTCAACGTTGCTGGCCGCCCGTGGAAACCATACCCCCTACTGAAAATGATTTTCTTTGAAGAAAACACCTTTTCTTATTCTTTTTTTCTCATATGCACAAATTGTGTTTTTTTCCTTTTGTACACAAATGCGCAATAAAATGCGTTTTTTTCTGCCAAACATGTGTAATTTATTCTCATATAACCTACTATGTCTGTCGACCATGTATCAAGCAGCTAAAAAGTTTCCCAGATACAAAATCCACCTAAAACTGCAATATCCTTTAATTGTTTTGAGCAGTGTATATAAAATAAACCCGTGCAGCATTAATGTCCCATGTTATCTTTATTGAACATTATTTTATAATCATCGTTGCGGTATTTTATTTCTGTGGCATCACTCATTTGAGATAAATCTTTCATTTCATTTATGAAAACAATGGGAGGAATTTTTTTCTCCCATTTAAAACTAAAATTAATTAATTAAATTTAATGAATGAATTAATATTTGAAAAAACTGTATTAACATAAAGTGTCATCCACTACAAGTTTTAAAAAAATTATTTGAACTTGAGTGGATGAATAGAAAATATTTTATTAACGATTGAAAATTTGAACAAGATATATATAGAGAGAGTGTGAGCTAATAGTAGGAATTTAAAAAAATCAATTAAAAAATGTGTCAGAAAGTGCACAGTTTGGACTTCAGAACAGCCTTAAGTAAATAAAACGTATATGCAAAAAAATTAAGTCAGAAAATAAAACAAATGCATTATGTAATAATATTTAATAAAATATATTTACTGATAATTATCATATATTTAAAATTCTAAATATTTTTTGTGTTTAATTAAATTTATATTTACAAAGCTTCGCTTAATCTTGATTACTTTTTTTTTTCAATTTCGGTTCGGATTACTGGGTTTCTATTGATATGGGTAAGCAGAAATATTGATGTACAATGCTCCCCCCCCCCCCCCCCCACCCAAAAAAAACAAAACAAAACATTGAACCATTAATTTGGATAGCTAAATACATTAGCAATTTAACTCCAAATTTGAGGAAATATAATTAAAACATATCAATATTTCGGAAATTCTGAATCTAGATCCTTTAACTTAAAAGCGTTATTGTTATTTAGCGCAGCTATTTTCCTCCTGTTACATTACAAAATCCCTTTTTAATTATAGCTAAACCCTGTGTTTCTCTCAATAACATGAGATTACAATTGACCAGTCGATATCTATTAAATTAAAAAACTGGCTTAAACCGCGCTGAGATTTGCATGGGCTGAAATATTCACAACTGGGCCCGGCCCGAATTAAGCCATCTTGTTCCGGAGTCCCCAGAAAGTAAAGTCCAAAACCAAAACCCATCCTCTATACAGATCTATAACCAAAAGCTAATCTCTAATCTTCTAACTTACATTTACTTGGCACAGAGCCTCTGTGTTTACTCAGAATCGGCTTCAAACGGGAAGTGACGTTTCCTAGAAAATAGGGCTGCCAAGAACAGAAGTTATTCGCCCATGCGAAAGTCAGCGCCATCTATTGAGTAAAGGTGATTTTCATAATATCTGACGCTCCTTTTTAACTAAAATCATAAATTTATATTAAAGATTTTCTACTATACCTTCTTCTTGTTATTAAAGAAAAAATATTTTGCGTCCGGGTGCGAGGCCTCTTCAGGGGCGAGGCCCTGTGCGACCGCACCTGTCGCACACCGCTAAGGACGGCTCTGCTTGGGAAGAGTATCATCATCATCTAGAGAACAGTGTGGAACAGAGGTGCAAAAATCTGGCGCCAATGGGCTGATTCCCACCACTAAATGTTTAGTTTTCTTTGCCTAATAAGAATACTAATAAAATTTGACGAAGAATACTAATAAAATTTGACGAAGAATACTAATAAAATTTAGTGGTGGTAATCAGCCCATTGGCACCTAGATTTTTGCATCCCTGGTGTGGAAGGAAAAAAGTTTGTGCAAATAGATCAGCAACTAATAGGCAATTGCAGAAAAATAAAAATTGAAAATTGCAACTAACTACAAAAATTGAATGTTACTAGCAACGTTTACAGCATTTAAATTTAAAACAGTTAAATATCACAACCCCTTTGCCAAAATCTAAGGTTAAAGCTATTGTGGGGAAAAGGAGACATATATAAAAAGCTGTATAGAAACAAACACTTGTTATTTGATGAAGCTTTAGTAATGCAGCTAAAAGAAAATAGAAAGGAACTTGTTGATCAGAAAGAGTGGCAGATGTTTGCAACAGTTCTTACAGGGACATATTTTAAAGAAATCTAGATTGCTCGGGAAGGCAAAATCTTTTTTTAGCTATAAGGAACAACATAATAGTTGCTATCTTCCAAAGTTCGACATTATGTACGAAAGAAGAAATAAAATTCCATTTCAACCAAAGTTGCAAGTTCAGTGCGACATTTCCTTGAAGAGGATGTAAACAGCAGAATGAGCCCAGGCAAGAAGGATCACAAAACTAGAACAAAGTGAAAGTACAAAGAAGACTTTTTCTTGACACACTAAAGAACTTGCATCAAAAGTACATTGAGCCGCATGAAATCAAACTGTCCTACTCTTCTTTCTATAGACTTCACTCATTTTGGATTGTTGAACCTAGGTTATCTGACAGTGATACATGTACATGTGTTAAACATGCTAACATGGACTTACTAGTGAATAAACTTTATCAACTGAAAGTTCTGGACATTAGAACCAACAGCGAATTGTGCAACTCTGTGTGCTGCAACACCAAATTTAATGTCTGCATGTATCGCAAATGTAAAGTTTTCAAAAACAAAGAATTCAATGTATTAAGAACAACAGTTGTTTCATTCTTCCAATGGAAAAGTAGAATGGAAGAACAAACGGTGAAAGAGAAAGTTAAAAATGTCAGATTAACTGAGAAACAGAAAATTGAGGCCAGTATTTCAGATCTCTTACAGCTATTGAAGAAATTACTTCCATATTTCCTGAGACATGTATTTAACATGTATTACCAATACTCAGAAATGAAGCAGTTACAAGACAATTTGACATATAATGCTTTAATAATAAAAATTGACCATTCTGAGAATTATGTATTGAAGTATCACAAAGAAATTCAACCAGTACACTTTGGGGCATCTCAAAAGTAAATATCTTTACATACTGGTGTGATGTATCTCTATAATAAAACCGTAAGTCATGTGACTGTCATCAACAGTTCCGGGATGCCGCTTCACTTTTTCATATGCCAGGTGGCCATTTTTATTAAAAATTATTTTTTCGAATAAAACTACTGCATAAAATTTACATTTTTAGAAAGATCGTTCAAAATAAATTAATATTTGAGAGATGACTTACGTTCAATTATGCATACATTCTGCAATAACTTCAGTTTAAATTAGGTTCGCAGTTCAAATTCTCTATCCATGAAAGTAAAAAAAAAAAAAAAAAGATTCATTCGTTGTGAACGTTTAAAATATTAAACCATGAATTTTTGGACTGCTGCCTGGTGTACAAAAAACAATACGCACCAGTGAGACAGTCAAAGTTTACCATAATTCTGCTCTAATTCTCAACTTTCTTACGGATCTTTTCTTGACGTAAGTTGAACTCATGTAATAATATTTAATGGATCAAATTTCGAAACAAATTGTCAGCTTTTATTTTTCACGTGTGCAAATTAGAAACGATACTTTAATTTTGAAATCAAATGTTTTGATTTAAGATATTATTTCTTATTTATCTATTTTCTATTTTAAAGAAAAATGTGAACGTCATGTATTTTAAATTGGAACAGCTGTCACGGACGCACCGGGGTTGGCGCAATTTTTGTTTTGTGCCATTTTGGCGAGAAAATCCCATTTTCAGATACCTATTAGAGATTACTAAAACAGCATGTACTTTTATTTTATTATGAAATAGTTTATTTTATATTAAAAAACACACAATTTTATTATAAAACACACACAATGATTAATTTATTATAAAGTGGGTTAAGCGGTTTTTGTCAAGAAAGATGAAATACATAACAACAAAAAATATGCTAAATGCTACCACGATCGCAAAAGCTCTTAATTTGTCTATTAGATTTTTCCGGTTTGGCGAAGGATTAATGAAAAAAATTATGAATAAAAATAATTTGTTACAATGCTTAACATACATTTAAGGGCGACCAAACTGGTCGCCAGTGGCGGCTAGTTATAAAATAAAGCCTGAAAAGGATCTAAATATTGAAGATAAAGATACAGTCAAGTGTATTTCATTCTTCACAACATTAGAGAACCTGAACCACAGTGCCTATGCTACTTGGGCTCATCTTTGGAAGAGTGGCAAACATTTCTACTGGCGAAATTGAGCTGACAGACAAAATGTGAATTTGATAGAGATCCTCTGCAAACTGAATGTTGCACCATATCCTATAAAGTATTACACTGTACCTGAGTGTAAACAAATTGATGATTTAATGATGCAGTGACATTATTATTGTCAAAAGGAATTAATATTCCTATGTCAAAAAAATTTAAGCAATATGTTATCTAATAAAGTTTACATGTAAATCACAAATCATCATTTCAGTCCCTGATACATCATTTCAGTCCCCTTACATGAAATCTCCAGTACAAAAATATTCTGTTGAAAATATAATCAAAAAATGGTTAATTTATAGTGCAGTAACAAAAACTGAAATAATAAAAAGAAAATTATTTGATCTTAGGCATATATTTAAATAAAACTTACAAAAATAGAATAGCAAATTTGATGTGTTATGCCAATATGGAACTTCCATGAACTTAATAACCTTTAATGATGCCTTCATTTAATTTTTTATTATATTATTAGTTAGACACAATTCTTCTCATTTCATTTCAAGCAAACTTTGTTGTATATTAACAAATTTTCAATAAAAAACAAATTAAAAATGAATGGGGACTGAGATGATGTTAACAGACACTTTCTTCCATAAAAGTTAATCCTATGCATAAAATATACATCCTTGATCTCAAAACACTACAGAATTTAAAAGACAAAGCATGTATCATAACATATAATTGTATGTGGTAGATCATACATTAATTTTAAAAAATGCAAATTTTAAAATGAAATTGTCCAATTTTCAGATATTGACCCATGTATGCTTTGCGCACAATAACCGAAAAAAATCACTGGACGCATGAAACTCGCTGTGCAGAAATCTCTAGAATGCACAAAATACATCTTATCAAATAAAATCAATATAAATTCACTTACCTATATTTTTCTTTCTTCTTTTTTTTTTTTTCATCAGGGTCCCGGTTTATTAATATCATCGTCATCACTGTCCTCAACCATCAATGACACACACAGCAATGAACCAGCACACACATTACATGAATTTTCTACCCCCCCCCCCCCCCCCCCCCCAAAAAAAAAAAAAAAAAAGAATGTATCTAAATTTTAACAAACATCTCAAGCATGAATAAATTACTTCATAAGATCCATTTCTCTACCGTTTCATACACATCATGAATTAAGGTAGATGGCGGGCTAAATTTATCTTTAAATATCCTACTTTACAATCTTCTCATAAACAAATTTTAAAAATTACATCCATTTACAAGAAAACAGAAACAGAACTCAAACATTTTGTGAAATAACAAAAAAAAAGTGAAAGCGCATATTGCACCTGCGTAGTGCAGTAATTTGGCTAAAACCAAAACCAGTAGCGTGCTTTTTGTATAACCATAAGATATGCAGAGTTTCCCCCAGGTTTAAAAAGGGGCAGGGTGCTGCTGGTGAGAAAAGGGCACTTTTTTTATTCTTAAGGGCACTTTTTGGATTTTTGAGGGCACTTTTCAGATTCTTAAAGACACTTTTTTTAATTGTTGGATGTATTCTTTTGATTTTTAAAACCACTTTTGATATTTCAAAGTCATAACACTCTTTTTAAGACAACATTGAGTCAGTTTTTACTATGAAAGCAAATTTTTAAGGCAAAAAGGAGAAAGGGCACTTTTTTACTAAGGGCAAGAAGGGTGCTAATTATTTTACTGGAGGGGGCAAGAAGGGTGCTAATTCTTTTTATGAGGGACAAGAGTGGTGCTATTTTGTTAACTAAAGGGCAGGCAGGGTGCAGCACCCTTCTGAAACTGTCTGGGGGAAACTCTGGATATGATTTTTAGTTTTGTATTGGGTCGTTCGGAAAGTCGTGTCCCTTTAGGAAGATCAATTCGTACTGGAAAATTCTGCCCGATAATCAGATAAATAATGTCGCTTTTTTGGTCAAACTATTCCGCACAGGGCATTAACCCCCCCCCCCAAAAAAAAAAAAAAAAAAAAAAAAAAATCTGCACTGAAAGGATTAAAAAAGTTCATTTTTTTCATCTGTCAGTCACAAAAAATTACAATTTTTACCGATCAATTCTAAAGAAGATAATGAAAATTTGAATAAAAAATTTAAATAATATGTTCTAATGATCAGATTTTCAAGAAATTAAAATAGGACCACCTGTGTGCGTCTTACTCTTAAAAAAAAAAAAAAGAAGAAAAAAATCAAGATTTTCGTCCTTCAGTAATGCAAAAATCGTGATTTTTTTAGCAGCTTGGTCAAAGGATACTGGTAAAATCAGTTTTCTTTTAAATGTGTACTTTTAAGACAAAAGAATTTTGTATATGCAGTACACTATTTATGATAATAAAATGTATTGAACAGGCAGTTAAAGATTTTTTGGTACTTCTCTGTTATCCCGTCGACCACTTTTTGTGACAAAAAACTATCGACAAACTGTAATGGCAAATAAACGGGAGAACATTGCCATTGGAATATCAAAATAATAAATAAATAAATAAAATATAAGAATTTAAGGACACAATTGTTATTTTAATTAATGAAATAACTAATAAATCAGTAAAACATAATGAAAAATACATGCAAATATCCAATTAAAAACCACTTGATGACATAACAAACACGTATAATGCTTCTGACATCAAGTAAATGGGACTGCATTTTTGGCGTTTAATTTTACAGTTTGGTGAGGGTTTTTGGTATAAAAAGTGGTCAACGGTATAATAGAGAAGTACCAATTTTTTTTTTTTTTTTTTTTTTTTTTTGGTTAGTTTGTCAAACAGATGTGTCCTGAAAAAAAAAAAATAATGTCCTTGGTCCTGAAATATCACCTAGGGCTAGTATACCCCTGTGATGTGTCTTATCTGACCTGCATAATATGCAAGTACTGACTGTTTTGTATCTTATTTAAACAATGTTTCTTCAAATTAGAATTACTGCATTGTAACATTATTTCTTTTTATTATTAGCTGAAAAGTTTTTAGAATCTGTTGAAGGAAATAAAAATTATCCAGTTCTTCTTCTGACATTGGTTGACAAAAGCCAAGTTGATCTGACCATTAGAATCGCCAGTGCTATAACTTTCAAAAATTATGTGAAAAGAAATTGGAGAATTGTGAGTTTTTCATTTTTTATAAGCATTTTACTTTACATTCATAATTATGAGTAATATAAATGTCTTTGTGCATTTGAATTTCATCTTCATGTGAATAAATGTCTATAAATATTACCATCTATCTAAACATACATACAATTTGAACGTTTAAACATTTTCTTTATAATAATAATAATAAAAAGAAAAAGAAAGAATCCATGTATAGTGTTCAAAATTGCATTATTGCAACTTGTAAAATTCTGTTTACAATTTTGTAACGCGAAAATAATTATAATTGATATCCGTAGAACAGTGTATCAATGAATCCAGGAGTGGGAACCTATATTGCATTTTAGCAGATTATTGCCTTCTGTCTCCCCCCACCCCCTCTATCCTCCTCACTACATAAATTCCCTCTCTTACGTTTTCTACCTCTTTTGCCGTCTTACCATATAGAGTTTAAAGTTTTAATTTTTTTTTTTTTAATTTGACCTTGCAATAGTAAAATAATAAAAATTATCTAAATTACATCCCCTTAACTGTGTAATTTCTGCTTCTACTGCCTTTTGCCTTTTCCCACACACAAAGTGATAACTCTTTAACGTATTGTATTAAAATTAAAAAAATTGTCATATACTTTACTATGCAGCAACAGTAAATAATCACACAAAGTTCTTACAACTGTAATTTTAGTTTTCTGTCCCGTTTTTTACTTTTTTTGAAAATGGAAAAAAAATTATCAAATCATAGCATGTCGCCAAAACAAAGGTAGAATGATATGCATAAAAACTGCTCCGTGTATATAATTATGAAAAGTAGGAAGAAAATGTAGAAATTGTGAATTTCTAAAAATTTGCAGACATCAGAGCAAACTACTTTTTTAGTCCAATGTTTTTCTCATAAAGAGCTTCTAAATATGCATTTCTGATTGAAATTAATAGCTACAATAGGGTCATTCCATGGTAACCTACGCTACATTCAGAATAATTGACTTCAGCAATTTTAGTAATATAACACTAAAAAATATTCAAAATGTAATGTTTATATGATTTGTTAATTAAACCTATACAAAGCTAAATTTGGATAAAAATTACTTAAATTTAGTACTATTTCTTGAACGCTAAAAATTATATTTACTATGGTAACTTACGTTTCTGACAAAAAGAACGTAAGTTACCATTATAAATGTAATGGCCAGTGTTAAAAAAATAGCACTAAAGGAATTAATTTTTATCCAAATTTTGCTTTGGATCATGGTCATGGATGCAAGTTTTCCGTCAACAGACGGAATTCCGTCTTTTGAAAATTTACGAAGACTGAAAAAATGCCAGAGGACGGAGAAAAATTCACCGTTTTTTCGAGATCCTTCAAAGAAATTAGCACTTTTTTCCACGAATCTTTGACAAAATTGGTGTTCTTTTCTGCGGCCATTTGACGAATTTTTTTTTTTCATGGCCCTTTGGCGAACTTCGCATTTTTACGCGATCCTTAAACAAAACTTGCCGCTTTTTTTCACGATCCTTCGACAGAATTCGTCTTTTTTCGTAATCCTTCGACAGAATTTGCCGTTTTTTTTTTTAATTCTTCGACGAAATTGCCTTTTTTTCCATGATCCTTTAACGAAATGAGCAGTTTTTTCCACGATCCTTCGACGAAATTGGCGTTTTTTGGCAACTGTGGTGGCAGAGAAATTAACATCTACAAAATGGTGTAAGAAACAGTGTATATGGGTGAAAATGCAGCAGTTGATTGGAATTGTTACATGAGATATGTGTTAAAAAATTAAAAAGTTGTTATTCTTCTGATTTCTGAACCATTCTAAGAAATTGTTATGAAATATTGGAATGCATTTTTATTAAATATAAAATTTTACATTATTTACTTTTATATATTGTATATGGATACCCTACGTTCGTGCTTCACAAGCTTCGCTACGGCCTTAGCACAATTGACTGAACCTTGATGTAATCATAATTGTGGGGGCTGCTTTTAACAAAGAAGTATCAAATTTTCTGTAATTTGTTGTCTATCAAGATCACTTAGCCAGTCAATTAGATGGCAGTAATGGCCAGTAATAGATTGTAGCCTTCAGTGTCTTTGTTATTATTATTACAATTATCTGATACTTACAAATGTTTTTTATTGTGATTTATTTATATACATACTGTTTATGCATTTAACTTTCTAATGAGTAGATAAGAAAAAAAGTTGCATTTTACTTTTATTATTGTTATAGATAGAGGAGGAAAGTGTGAATAAAATTCATGCAGAAGACAGAGAAACTATTAAGAAGCAGATTGTAGGTTTAATGCTACGAAGTCCTGAGCAAATACAACGTCAGGTATGACATCTTTTTGTTGAATCCTTTTACTGTTGTTTTGCTGCTGCGTATGTTATTAATATATTAGTTCTATTTTATAGTTAAATTTGTTAATGATGATGTAAAACACTAAGAAAATTTTGTATTGTTTACCTAGTTTAAATTGTGTATTAAGGTTGTTATTCTATCTACAGAACTTGAAAAAGTCAGGGAATTTAGAAATCAATCAAATTAGTCAAGGAGTTTTAATATTATATCCCAAATTTGGAAAAGTCAGGGAATTAGATAAAATTTTATATGTGATTTTTGCACCACCAAGCATGAAAATTTTCTGCATTTTGGCATTTAGAAAAAATTAATTTCATCTAAATTACCCTCCTTCTAAAATTTTTCTTCTCCCCCTCCACCCCTCACCACTTCCCCAGTACAGTATTTAAAACTCAACATTTTATTAAATACAGTATTTGTTCTTTTAAAATTGTCAATAAATAAATAATCAATTGTCTGTAACTTCCAAATATATTTACCGTTGGTATTTGAGGTCTTTTTGGAGAGAGTTATCTTCAGATGTATGCTGATATAATATTTACACTCACTAATAATTTAGAGGTAATCGAGAGATTACAAATAATGCATACAGTTTCAACTTGTCTAAATTTTTGATTATTTGTTATGATACCTTTACCAAAACTACATGAATTTTTAATGTAAACATATGATACCCAACACACTCATCTGTAATTCTCATATTAAGGTGTGCATTAAGGGTTAGAGAACAGAAAGACAAACAAAGCCAATCACAATTACTTTAAAATTTTAGTATTTTACCCTGCAATCCTCCCTTTGATCAGGAGACCAAAAATGCAGAAACAAAAGAAGAGAAAGAAAGGCCTTGATCACAGCCTTGATCAAAATTCAGAACTAACAGATTCGATGGCTGAGTGGAGAGTAATTTTTTTTTGTCCCCCTCCCCCTCGAAACCTTTTTAAATCATTTAAACTTAGCATAGAGAGAGTGGTGTGAGATTATTTTATCAAAGTCTGGCATGATCGTAACTTAGTACTTGCATTTGTTAAATTAAATTTTATAAGTGGTTGTAGTAACCCTTGACATAAAATGTCAATTCTTTTTAAGTCACTGGAAAGAGAATAAGTAAAAGATCTTGCTTTAAATAGTGATGCAGTGTACAGTTGCAACACAAATAAAAACTATTTTAGTCCACTAAAGTTCTTTATTTATCTTTGAAAAATGTAGAAGGAGAAGAAAATCCTCTTTGGTCATCTTGCAAATTAAAAATCATGAACATCATGATTAGGTAACCATTCTTAAAACTTTACCAAATCCTGAAGATTTCATATTTTGAAGAACACTTTAATAAAAAATAAAACGGCACAGGCACTGCAAAAATAAACACAATTCCATATTGGTATTTCATCAGAACATAACTGCTGAAGTATGTATCTATATAAATATGTATTACTGTTACTGGGAGCACAAAAGTAATTTAAAAATAAGATTTAATTTAATTTATTAAAAGTTTTTCCTCATTTTTGTTATCTTGTAACAGTACTTTTAATGCAGTAAACTCTCATTATTCTGGGCCCCAATAAACTAGACTTCAGTTAATCTGCATAACCCTTTTCATAGTAGCTGAAATCTAAGAATGCTTGAGTTTTGTGATCAAATGCATGCAAGATTAAGACAGCAAAAACAGATACATATTATCTAAATATGATAAACCTTTGAGGTATCTGCTTCCTCAATGAATGAATATAATAATTGAAAAAAAGGCTGTAAAAATACATAACAGAAGATCAGCAATTTTTACAAACCATTGAGCTTGTCGAGTGACATGAGCAGGGATGCATCTGGTATTCTAAGTGTATGAAACTTTAAGTTGCATTGTTAAATCTAAAAATCATATATGTACTAATTTCTTACAGATTAATTTATCTTTATATTACTTCAATTATAAAATAAATCCTTTTTGTTGTTGTACAAGAGGCTTTAACTATACATTGGTTCATCTTATATTTCTTTTAACATTAATGACGAGTGTGACCTGTGTAAAATAAACCAAGGCTCGCAGCATTCTTAAAATTTTCTCACTTTGCTACCACAATTTTAAAATGATAATCTGTACTGTAGACTGCTATTGAAGATGTTAAAGGAATCTACCATGAAGATTTTTGATTTGAAATAGTAATAGGAAATTTTAGGAACACTGCGAGTCCTGAGTAAAACTTTGTCTTGTGAATCAGACATAAAATAAATTGTGGTGGGTCTTTTTAGGATGCCACAATTATCTCCATGGGAGGAATAAATATTTTATGTAACTAATCACAAGGAAGACATTATTTTGACATTAAACTTGTCTTATTACCTTTATTTAAACAAACAAACAAAAAAAAAGAGCCAGGATTTCAAACTGTCTGTGTGGCCAGGGATCCACATTCAGAAATGTCTAGCGGCATCACTGTATGTATATGGCAACTAAACTTATCATATTGCAAAGACCTCATAATTTAAAAACATCCTGTTTTAATACAGTTTATTAACCAACTTTTTTTTATTGTCAAAATAGAATCAACTTAAATGATGATAATAATAATAATATGAACAATAAATTCTGTAATATACAAAAAAAGTATGTTATTAGACAGCTTCATAATTTTATTTATTTATTATTATGAGTATTAGGTTAGTTTAGTTGTCTAGATGTGATTATATATTCATTACTGCACTATGCATTGCATGTGTAGTGCATTATAGATTTAGAATTCGACATTTCTGATTAAAAATGTTATGTAAGTAAACTCAGTGCACAACTTAAATATATGTAAGGATTAATGGTTAATTTATTGTAATTTTGGTAAATATCTTCTTTTCAGCTTAGTGATGCAGTTAGTATTATTGGAAGGGAAGATTTTCCAGAAAAATGGCCGGGTTTGCTTCAAGAAATGATCTCACATTTCCAAAGTGGTGATTTTCATGCTATTAATGGAGTACTACATACGGCTCATTCTTTATTTAAAAGGTATTTTTCAAAACTTAACAGTCAACAAATCAATTTTCTTAATTCATATTTAGAAATTTATTCCTGTATAGTTGTATTTAAAATTTTTAAGAATAAAACTGTGATTTATGCCTTTTTTTCATATTATTAGTGTATTTATTATTAGTCATCATTATTAGTGTATTTAAATAATATTTAACACATACTGAAACACATACTCACAGGGCTGAAAATTATTTCACAAAACTAGGTTTTCCAAATTGCCTTTATATTGTGATAAAAAGTGTTTTGATGTGATTTAATTTGCTGATTACATTTTTGTTTTATCTGTTTGCTTGAAACTAGCTGAAAATAAGGCCATTCGAATGCATTGTATATTGTAATCATTTACCATATATGTTTGCTGACTCATTGTTGGTATAAGTTAACTTCTCATATAACTCGACTCCCCTACTTCAAGAGGGGGGAATCTGAAAAAAAAAAACTCTCATATGTCAGCTTTACTTCTTTCACAGTCAAAAATTCATGTATAAATCAATCTTTCATCTTTATAAACATTGTCAGAAACAAAAAACTTACGTATTGATTTTGAAAAATAATAAATATACTAATCTTTCCAAGAATATTTGGCAACAAACTATATATATACATAAATTAATAAATTAAATTGGAATCCTTCTAATTCTGATCTTATGTGAAACTCGTTAAACAATTTTTTTTTTTTTTTTAAATGTCATTGGTGCATCATTATATATATGTGCTCTTTCATCAATGTGCATTTTCTGTAAATTACTTTCATTGTCATGTAACATAATGCATTGCCTTCTATGTCGTCAAGATCATTGATGATGCAATTTTTTTTACACCTAACCTTTTTGTTACAAATATTATTTAGCCAATCCTTAGCACTGGTCTTTTTCATCCCTACTTTTTTGTGGGTATGAGTGATACCACAGCAATTGTAATTTAGCACATTTTGAAAGAAAAATTGTTACTATAAGGTGATTTTTGTCAGAGGTGAAATCTGAAAAATTTAGTTTGTGACATTAAAAGACATATGATTATGGATTACCTCAATATCTTCATATAATAATATATTGTATGTAATATCTTAAAGTTAATGTTTGTGAAAAATTTTGTATATATTTTGTTGGAAAAATAGGTATTTCAAATTTATGGGTCTTATGTATGAATGTAACCCCACTATGTACCTTGTTTATTTGTCATAAATTTATTGACTTATACACAAATATATATATGGTATCCCAATTCTATACACAATTCCCATGATACATATAAATTGCATAAAAATTCTTATTTTTACTTTTCATTTTTAAATAATTTTCACCAATAGTCTTTAAAAAGTCCTTATTTTTCTTCATTGAATTCAATTCCTTTTCATTGAATGTATTTTCAATGTTTCTCAAGGGATGCAATTACCTTCTTTTATCTTTTGCTAGTACCAGCGGCAAAAACTGCTTACTAGCACAGGATGGATAATTTGGGAATATGTTTGTCTGAATGACAGCTCTTAATATGGAAAATAAAAATTAAGAAAATGCATATTTTTATACAAGTATTTTGCCTTATCCAAGTCTTTGAAGAGTGCTTAGAAAATCCTTATTGTTGAAATGTCAAGTAAAAAGCCCAGTTGAGATGAAAAGATTTTGGTTCCTCTGTATCTGTATGTCCCAAGATAATTGTCCCAAAAAAGTATCCAATTAGCTTGATATTTGGTAGATTTGTTTGTGAAGTACTCTTAATTAGCAGCTGTATAGTTTTATTTTTAATTTGGTTGATGCATTCAAAAAATATGAAAAATTTATTTTTCTGTCATAATGCCTTTTGGAACAAAATTAAACAACTTTAAAATTTTATCGTTTACTGAAATGAAAATGGCACATTTGAATAACTGATTAAAATGTTATATTGTGGATGTGAAGTTTTCACTATGGAAGGTCTTAAATTAATCAAATCAGTTTGAAATTTTGTCAATTTTCTCAGGCATTTGCAATTATCTTTATAATATTTGATGGAATTTTATGCATACAATCGAAAATGATAAAGCATTTTTCTTTATCACTTTTACAATTTTGAAATAACATGTATTTTTTTTTTTTAATCTCTCACCATTTTTTTTCCCCCTCTCCAAAAAAATAAAAAATAAACTTTCAGGCTTCTAAATTATGTGTTTTGTAGCAGGTACTTATTTCCTTAATATCTTTGTTATATGAGCTTTTATCCTACTTCTGAAAGATGGAAATGTCTCGTGCTAAGTAAGTAATGATAGATGATAGAAAGTTGGTAATAAGATTAAGATAAAATCTCCTGTCCAATGAGATGCTTATGTTAATGAAATTACAGTATGAAGCACACCTGTATTGTAGGAATATATATTCAGATCCTAAAATAATGCAATTGTTGAAAATTGGAAAAGGAAAATTAATGAGACAACAAGAGGTTCATAAATTTTTTATTGTAATAAAATTACAAGAATAAGCAATTTTAAAAAATCACTGCAGGAAGTCATGTTTAATCATTTAATGTAACAGTTCTTAAAGGTTATATTTCCTAATCGTCTGAAATCTTCTATGATAAAATTATTAAATTCTAGATTTTAGGATGTTAACTATCATATAAAGTAAGAAACAGTCAAACAAAATATAGATAAATGTTTAGATCAACTTATTTAATCAATAACTACATGAAAAAAATTTTAATTTAAATATTTTTAATATAAAATTAGTAATTTTAAAAAATATTGTCGGCTGTTAAATTTTACTTAATTATACAGCATTCGAATTTTTTACTTTATCACAATAAAATAACAAAAATCATTCTGTCTGGAGTGGAGATCTGTCAGACAATCTCACAGTTGAAACCCTGCGTGTTAGACCACTCAGCTACAGTAACCTCGTTATGAGTTACTCTAAAAACTAAATTATGTTCTAGATTAAATTTCATGCATGCACATAAACGTCAAATTCGCACTGAAAATTAAGATATTTGCTCTTTAATATATAAGATAGAATTTCTTAATAATATTCTGTTAGTCTTGGAAAGTGTTTCATAATCTATGGCTGGTGCATGATTTTTCGTTCTTGTTATATATAAAATGAGTGGGGAACCCTATGCACAGCACTCTGAATTTTGCAACTACTAGCTAGTAATTTCAAATAATTAATTATTATTATTAACTAGCAGATTCGCCCAGCATTGCCCGGTCCCGTCAAAAAATAGTACGATATGCGAAATCACTCTAAAAATCGCTCCACAAAACCCTTCTTCTGGTAACTCTTTGTCTTTCGGAAATTAAATAGAGAGATTTACCTGAAGCGGAAGTAAATTTAATACCATTTCCTCAAATGTCTGGATCATTTGATTCAAGACGGGTCAGTTTTTGGACAATTTTTTTTTTTTTTTTTTCCCCTCAAATGTCTGGATCATTTGATTCAAGACGGGTCAGTTTTTGGACAATTTTTTTTTTTTTTTTAAGTTACCATCTGATTTTCACAAACTTTGCGTTTTCAGAATCAAAAGAAAACTGTGAGTTTCGATTTAAATAATCCAATGCTTTTCTTAATACTCGAGGATGAGTGAAAATGAAACTTTTTTGTTTTCTGGGATTATCAAATCGGTAACTTTCTTTTGCGGTTTCAACAAAATAGTCATTTTTTGTGCACACGCAGGAAAATCTTTCAGTTCTACCGCCAGGGGATACATTTTGTTTTAAACAAATTATCCCACATGTGTCCCCGCTGCCTACAATACCGTATATAGCAGACGTGCTAAGCACGCACTGCAAAATTTTTTACTTCCAGTTTCTACCACCATGTGGAGCATTCTGTTTTGAATAAACCTATTTCAGAACGAAACTCCGGCACTCGTTCCTGTTGCTTGCTGCACTGTGTAGAAGGAGTGCCGTGCATGCGGGAAAAATCTGTTAGTTCCACTTTCCACAGCCAGGGAGTACCAAATCTATGTCTTAAATAATTAGCTATATCTTAAGTAGTTCATGTTAAGTTGAATGAACCGATTTCCATTGAAATCGGACCCACAGAACACGAGAAAATAAATCACCCCCTGGATATTAATATTCATAAATGGTGGTAACCAAGGGCTGAAAAAATGATACCAAAATTTATTTAGTTCCTGGGAGACCTCCGCAGAATGTCAGAAAAGATTGTGTTTAAATCGGACCAAGATTAAATGAAAAATCTTTTAGTTACATTGTCCACCTCCAGGGGGTGCACTCTGTTCTAAACAAACCTCTTTCCGAACGAAACTCCAGCACGTGTCCCTGCTGCTTATGACAGCGTATAGAAGATGTTCTACGCACGTGCAGAAAATCTTTTAGTTCTGTTTTCCACCGCCAGGGATGCCAAATCTATGTATTGATTAGTTATCTATATCTTAATTAGTTCATGTTAAGTTGAATGAATCAATTGTCGTTGAAATCGGGCCCTTTGTTTGAATTGGACAAATTTTAAATGCAAAACTGTTTAGTTTCACTTCCCCTACTAGGGGTGTACCAGAGTTGCATAATATAGATGCACGCCGTGCGCGGAAAATTTTCTGCAAAATTCAGAACTTTGCAGAAAAAAATTTTAGAAGAATTTTTTTTTTTTTTTTTTTTTTTTTTTTTAAATGCCAAAAAATTAAAAATATTCCCATATTTTATGTACGATTTATTTACTGTTTGCACACAATTCAAAGTTTAAACATGCAAAACATTGTTGTTGGGACATTACAGACGCTTGCGAAGAGGTCAAAATATTAAGGATTGGGTTGTTTCTAAATGCATTGACAAAATAATTGATAAGAATTCAGCTCTTCCTATCATGGATTTTTAGCTTTATTATTATTTTTAACCAAAATAATTATTCTTTAATTAATATTAACTAATTTTAAATGGTAATTATTTTAAACTACTGTTTTTAATTTATATCATCAAAATAATATAATACGTAATTTTATTAAACATTAAATTAATTTGCAGAAAGTTTTTGACTCAATATTTATGTGCGCAGAAAGTTTTTGGCTTTATACAAGTCTGGGGTGTACTCAGTTCTAAATAAAACTCTTTCCGATCGAAACTCTGGCACGTGTCCCTGCTGCCTATGACACCGTATAGCAGGCATGCTGCACACGTGCTGCAAAATCTTTTAGTACCATTTTCTACCAACAGGTGGCGCTAAATCTGTATCTTAATTAGTTATCTATACCTTAATTAGTTAAGTTGAATGAACTCATTGAAATTGGGCCCATAGAACCCGAGAAAATACCCCTCCCTGGTCATTAATGCTCAGAAATAGTGGTAACCAAGGGCTGAAAAAATTATACCAAAGTTTATCTAGTATCTGGGGACCTAAGGAAAGGTTTTGTTTGAATCTGACTAAAAATTAAATAGTTCTTATTTTGGATGCAAGGAGGGGGGGGGGGGGGGTTCGATCAGAGCATTAACGCGATATTTAAACTATGACCGAACACCACCCACCTCACCACCACCAACAACAGAATTTAACCAATGACGTTAAAAAATTAGGGCATATCATTAACTTTCTAAACAGAAACAAAATTACTTTTTTTTACATACAAAAACAGTAAGTTACTGTTGTTAATTTCTGAAATCAAATACATAAATGACGTATGTATACATGAGAAAACTCTAAAAATCTTATAAAGCAAATAGCAAAAATTCACAACTCTTTGTTCGAATTGTAATCAGCTGACGACCTTTTCATCTGCCAATCGCAACTGCCTGGTTGACTTCCAGCTGTGCCTACAATTCTATCAGCTACCAATCACAACTGCCCTCCAATAGTGTTTGACTTGTAGTGGGCGATTTGTGAGGTCATTTGAAACAAAAGACGCTGCTAAACATGAAAAAAAGTTTTAAAACGCATAAAAAATGAAATTTAAAAAAAAAAAATCGGGATAATAAATAATCCGCCCTTCCCTTTTAAAATTATGATGATTTTTTATCAGTAAAGAATTATCAACTTTCTCTGTGCTAAAAAGAGAAAAAAAAAAACTGACGATTCTGAACGTATCTGAGGCTGAAATGGAACCAATCACCGAACCAATCAAGCATTCTGGGCAAAATTACTTAGTGTCAAAGGGAAAAATGCGTCAAAAAATCAAAAATCGCTGTACGAATTTCGCATAAACTGTATTGAAAAGAGGATAAAAAAACGTATATTGTGCTAAAAGATTGGAACCGGATTCCGGTTACTAATGTGGGTAAATCGCTGCAAAACGTCAAAAAACACTAAAAATCGCATTTTTTAAATCATGATTTTTGATCTGTAAAGAATTATCAACTTTCTCCAAGCTAAAAAGAGAAAAAAAATTACGCTTTTGAACGTATCTGAGGCTAAAATAGAAACGCAACCACCGAACCAATCAAGCATTCTGGCAAAATTTCTTAGTGTCGAAGGAAAAAATTCGCCAAAAATTCAAAAATCTCTGTACAAATTTCGCATAAGCTTTATTGAAAAGAGGATAAAATTTACTGTATTATGCTAAAAGATTGGAACTGGGTTCCCGTTACTAATGTGGAAAAAACACAGCAAAAAGTGAAAAAACGCTAAAAATCGCATTAAAAATTAAATTAAAATATTTTTTTCCAAAATTCCAAAATCTGACTTTGAGGTGCAAAACTACATGCTACCTACCCACCAAACTTTGTAGCTCTGCGTGCAGCAGTCTCTTCAGAACACAACGGAGAAACGGACAGACACACACATTGACTGACACACACACACAAACTTCCTTCTTTATTCTAGTTGGAGATAGTAAATTATTATTAATTAGTAATTTTAATTAAGTTTTTTGTAATTTTTAAAGTAGCAAAAATATGTAATATTTATTTAGTTACTGAAATTTTAAACTGCTTATTTTAAATTTTAGGTATCGTTATGAGTTTAAATCACAGGTGCTATGGACAGAAATCAAGTTTGTACTTGAGAACTTTGCTAAACCTTTCACAGATTTATTTGTGGTAAGTATATTTTTGCACTTTTTTGCATATGATCATTAAAATATTTGTGTTACTCATCCCAAATGCTTACAGATACTATAAAGTATCTCGCTGGTTCTTTTCATTCTTAGAAAATTTACATTTTTTTTTACTATTTTATATCAGTTTATAGTTTATCTCAATTATGTAATTTTTTAAAAATAATTTAATATTTCCTCATTGGTGTGATTTTCATAGAATAAGGATATATATAGATGCAATTGGATAAGATATTCATATAGATACAAATTCATATTTATTAAGGTTGTCTCAAACGGTTGATTCAAGTTCTACGTATTTGTACATTCTTTTATTTAACTTACTGTGGGTTTTGTATGAGAGGATGTAATTTTGTAATTAGTTTTTCACTGACTTCCTGGTATACTAAAATTATATACACAGGTGTGTTTTTGATGACAGTACTACATTTTAATATTTTTAGAACTTAATTATAATTTAATAAATTAATTGGCTAAGACATTTTTCTCTTAGCCAGCTGCAGGTGATAAACCACCAAAAAATCTTTAATGGTTATACTGTTTATGAGTTACAAAAGCAATGGAGCTAATTAGACTCCAAAACATGCTTTCCAAAATATGCCAGCTGGCTGTGAAATTGCAATAATGAAATATTTTAAATGCTAGAAAGTAAAAAATATAAATAAAAAATAAAGAGTGCAATATATTAAAAAAAAAATAATAATTATAATTTCCTTAAAAAAAAAAGGGGGAAGAGGTACTATTTATTCCAACTGTTTTGATACGCAGATGATATTAAAAAAGGGAGATCTTTGAGATCTTCCCTTAACAAGAGTTGTTTATTTAACTGCTGTTCTGATTTGATCTTTAAATTTTAAGAAATAACTTCTATCTTATAATTTGATTATAAATGTAAAAAAAAAAAAAAAAAAAAAAAAAAAGTTTAAAATTGAAGTGTGTGCTATTGTTAACTTATTTCATTTCTTTGTTTCAGGCAACTATGCAGTTAGCTGAAACTCATGCAAATAATGTGGCTGCTTTAAAAGTTATATTTAGCTCTTTAGTTCTGATTTCAAAAGTCTTTTATAGTTTGAATTTCCAGGTATATCTATTTTATTGTGATAAATTACTTTTCTTTTCATTGTAATTCAAATAATGTTGTAAAATGTAATACTAATCTCATCAAAAAGTCACCTGTAAAAAATGCAGCCAAGTCTCGTAACTCATTTACCGTAAAAAGTACTGAGATCGTATAAAGCCAAGTTTAACTATCTTATTAACTCTGAAATTTTCATTCGCAAATCACTCCTAGTCTCTACATCTTTAGTTAATTATTATTTTGTGACTTGGCAATTACGTAGCACGAGAATGTGATGTATATAGTTAGTCTTAATCAAATAATACTATAACATATTAAAGTGTAATAACTTCCCTGTGCGTATATAATTTGCCTTAATTAAATTATCCCATCCTATTCCATAACATAGTAAGGTGTAATAACTTCCCTGTGATGCGTAATTGCCAAGTCACAAAATAATAATTAACTAAAGATGTAGAGACTAGGAGTGATTTGAGAATGAAAATTTCAGAGTTAATAAGATAGTTAAACTTGGCTTTATACGATCTCAGTACTTTTTACGGTAAATGAGTTACGAGACTTGGCTGCATTTTTTACAGGTGACTTTTTGATGAGATTTCACTTCTTTTTGTAAGTAATCCTCCTTTTCTTGAGATCATCCACTGATTTTCGCTAAGCCCACACTCTGTCCCTATTATTTACAGGTATCAAAAATTTGAAGCTTTAGTTTCGTTTGCAAAGTACTGTAGATAAAAAGAGATTTCAGGTTCCTAGGCAAGCACTAAGTTATGGGAGGGGGGGTGTCAAAAGTACTCTCAATTGCTTCCAGGATAGGTGCTATCCATCTGAGATATTACTCGCAGCCCTAGATACTTGATATTTAACATAAAAGAACTTTTTAGTGTGAAAAGAAAGCCAAAATTAAAATTTCCGGAAATTTCCAATAAATCAAATTATATTCCTTTATTCGATGTTTTTTTTTTCGTTTTTTTTAGTCTTTTTTTTTTATTATTTACAGATTTTTTAATTTTTCCTTACTTTGTGTACTAAACCCTGCCTTTCTGCCAAATGTCAAGCTTCTAGGACTACAAAATCGAATTATTTTCAAATTTTCGACTTTTTATAAATTTATTGATTTTTCGATTTTAATTCTAAGTTACCTGATTGTCATGCCAATATAGTAATTATTTGATCCGTCTTCTTAGGATCATTTAGGTTCAATTTAGAGATACATCAAGTGAATCTTAGAGTTACCATGATTTTATTTAGAAAGGACTATCAAGCCATAACCAGCCAGTAATGTCGGGAGGGTAGGGGGAGCTGTGAAAATTTTTGTGGGGATGACAACATTTAACAATCCATATTTCATATGTGAAGTACATAGAGTACAACCTGTGAAAGAAAACAAACCTGTCTATAAAGAAATCGCCTATATCGTATAGCAGTCTATAGCGGAACTTCTCTATAACGAAATTCGTAAACGAAAGAAAAGAAAACCATAATCCGGGGGAAATAACATAAAACAATTAGGGGCGTTGTACTAGCTAATAGGACAATTATCTTAAAACTAATGTTTCTACAGTACAAAATCAAATTGTTTTCGAATTTTCGATTTCTTAAAGATATTTCGATTTTTCGATTTTATTTTCGAATTTAACGAATATTTTAATTGTTCCTTTTATTGAATAGTAAATACTACTTTTACACCAAGTTTTAAGTTTCTAAGACTACAAGATAAAATTATTTTCAATTTTTGATATTTTCGAATTTTTTTTATAATTTTCTGGATTTTTTATTTTTTTCTTATTTTGTATCCTTTATTACAAGTTTCAAGTTTCTAGCGCTACAAAATCGAATTATTTTGAAATTTCCGATCTTTTTCGAGTTTTTTTATTCTATTTTCGAATTTATTGTGTTTTAATTTTTCCTTTTTCTGTATCCTAAACAATAAGTTTACGCCGAATTTTAAGTTCTAAAGCTACAAAATCAAATTTTTTTCAATTTTTCGGATTTTCGAATTTTTTTTTTTCGAATTTTACAGATTTTTTATTTATTTCTTTTTTTGTATCCTAAATAGTACCTTTATTCCAAATTTTAAGTTTCTAGCTTTACAAAATCGAATTATTTTCAAATTTTCGTTTTTTTTTTTCAATTTTTTTTTTTTCAATTTTTGTTGTGTTTTTAATTTTTTCTTTTTCTGAATCCTAAACACTACCTTTACACAAAATTTTCAGTTTCTAAGACTACGAGATCATATTATTTTCATTTTCTCTCTTTTTCTTATTTTTCAATAACGGAAGGTGTACTAGCTAATAGGACAATTATCTTAAAATCTATCTAAAACAAACTATCCCCATCCTGTGGGATTTGTTTTTCAATGTTTTACTTTATTTAATGCAAAACATAGATTGCATCCGACAACTCATAAAAAAGTCCTCCGGCCTGTACCGGCAGGAAAAGGTAGCTTTCCTATATCTTCGTTTTAAAATTTTAGCTAATGTTACTCGAAAACAGCAAGTTAAAATGCAAAGAAACCGTTTACAAAAGATTCGTTTACACTGAATTTGAATAAGAAATTCGCCAAATTATTGAGCTATAGCCAAGTTGGCTTCATTTATGAAGACTTATTTTTGTCGCCAAATTTGGCGAGATTTCGCCAATTGTCGCCAAGTTTGGCGAGAATTTGGTGCTAATGGATATGAATATATAGTTTTATGCGTATGATTGGGAAAATGATTACAACAATGAAAGAAAATAATTTGCGAGAAATCGCGTTCACTAAAACTTGTAAATTTATATTAAAATCATTAAAATTACAGACATTACAATACACTTTCATAAAACATTAAAAACATATTAAAATTGGACGTTTCGGATTTACATGGAAAATCCCTCTTCAACAACAACATTTCACTTAGCGTAAATCATAGTTCAAAAATATCAACAAATAGAAAATGCAACATATCAAAATTTCGAAGTCAAAGTTACAGTTATAATAACACGGAGTATTCATTCGGGATTGCACCTGCTTGACCATTATTGACCATAAATTTATCGTTGGTTTTTTGTAATGTGCTGTTTTGTTTCAAAATGTCAGCCACCCTAGAATTTCAAACTGCTCTATCTCAGCCAATTTTTAAGATAGAGGTAAAACAAAAAATGCTCTGGAATCCTTGTATCAAGTCCTAACACCTAATTAAAAAATAAACTTGATTTTTTAACTTTTTTGTATATTTATTTTAGTTTTAAAATTTTCCGTGGCCGCCATCTTGAAACAAGATGGCGGACCAAGCCGGCCAACGAACTCGGTCGAGGCATTGGTGAGCTTAATACACACAATTAGTTTCATCCAAATTAATTTATAAATACGAGCGTTATCGTATCAAATTATTTTCATTTTTTCAATTTTTTTCGATTTTTTTTATTTATTTTTTTCGAATTTTCTGGATTTTTTTAATTTTCCTTTTT
Source organism: Maratus michaelseni (assembly GCA_963931845.1). Lineage (NCBI taxonomy): Eukaryota > Metazoa > Arthropoda > Arachnida > Araneae > Salticidae > Maratus > Maratus michaelseni. Next base: position 99,171,664 of record OZ007594.1, read on the forward strand.
CTGTATCCTAAATACTACCTTTATTCCTAATTTGAATTTTCTTAGCGCAACAAAATCGGATTGTCTTCAAATTTTCGTTTTTTTTTTAATTTCTTCGATTTTTTCAATTTTGCTTTCGATTTTTTTGGTGTTTTTGATGTTTTCTTTTTCTGGATGTTAAACACTACCTTCACACCAAATCTTAAGTTTCCAAGACTACAAGATCGTATTATTTTCAATTTTCAATTTTGATGGAATTTGTTGAATTTTCGAATGTTTTTTTTTTCGAATTTTCTGGATTTTATAATTTTTTCTTTCTTTGTATCCTAAACACTACCTTTTTTCCAAATGTCAAGTTTCTGGGGCTACGGGATCTACCCAATCTTTTTGATGACGCGTGAACGAGTGAGTAAGAAGTGACAAAAAATCGAATGTTTGAGTTCATATATCGCCTGAACTAGAAAAGACAGAAAGTTGTAATTTTAAATTTTGGTCCTGTGGTCCAAATACTCTCTATAATTGAAGTTTAAAATTTTTGGGATACTCCAGCGCGGAGATATGGGGGGGTCAAAAGTGCCCTGAGTTGCTTCCAGAAAAGTATGCTTACGGCTGTCCTCTCTCGACTTGGCGGAGGCACTGCCGTGCCTCCAGATATTTTTAAACATTACTCAAATATTTATGTAAGTTATAATACATTGATATTATTTTGTATAAATTTATATTCATTTTAATTTTTAAAAAAAAGTTTACTTACATTAAATTTATATTCATAAATAAGTTCAGGGTTCTATTTATATATTGTAACATCAACAAATTTTTGTTCAGATTTAACAATTTTCATTGTTACAAGGTCATTCATTAATTACATCATGCAAATTTTGTGGATTTTTTATCCCTATCTCCCTCTCTATCACATATGAGTGATACACCATCCCCTCTTCTCCCCTGTTGTGACATCATACATTTGTAGACATTAATTTAGAGCTAATTTTTGTTAAAATAACACTGCAATTAATGTATATACATCTATATTATAAAGAGAAAACATATCCGTGAGTAACACTGATATCATATTGAGGGTAGCAACACCTGACCAATAAATTTTGTTTTTATTGCAATTTTTTTAACTTCTTAACATTGCCCAATTAAAATTTTTACACCATCAAATAGAAGAAAAAAATCACTTTCAAATGCAATTTGTTTGACAACTATCTCAATTTACTGATATTTTATATCATTTTAAAAATATATATTGTGTGCAGCCCGATTACAAAAAATTAATCCATCTGCATACAATCTCTAAAAGTGGTGTCTTACATATTATATAAGAACATATTTGTAGAGTTTTTATGCTCAAAATATGAAAAAATAAAGTCAACACGATGTCTAGAGAAATAAAAACTCAATAATTAATGATAAATATATACAGAGCTGCCAACTGCTACGAAAAAATCGTAGTTGCTACGATTTTGAGCCACAAATTACGATGCTACGATTTACTGCAAAAAAAAACCCGCGAATTTTGTCACAGGATCACTCAAAAAATCACGAATTTCGTCACAGGATCGAGCTAAGAAATGCGAATTTCGTTACAGGATCGCTGAAAAAACGCGAATTTCGTCAAAAAATTGGCGGGGAAAAGCAAATTTCGCCAAAGTATCGCCGAAAAAACGTGAATTTCATTCAACTGATTGCTGAAAAAATGCGAATTTCATCAAACGATCGTTCAGGGGTGATTCTGGTCTGAATTTTCCGAAAAATTAAGGCAATGATTTCAGAAAAAAAATATATCGGTGTCATGTTGTGACATATTGTCTTTCCTTTCCACCCCATCGTAATATTCTCATATTTTATTTATCTTTCAAGTTCATCCAATTTAATTATTTATTTAACTATTCATTAATTTTGATCCCTTGTAACCTGTGTTTACATTTCATTTTATCGATCGTCCTGTCTGCGTTACGTTAATTTAAAATCTGCCGTTCTCGTTTCTCTTTTGGCCCAGAGCCAAAGTGCGCAGACATGCATCCTCTTCCTTCATTTGTGACCGTAAGCCAACGTACTTCATTGAAGCGGTTCGTAGTTCCTTCACCTAGGCAGCCGGTTCTCACCGCGCATGCGCGTAAGGTCTCGCTTCCGTCTTCTCCTTGGCGCAACGTTTAGGCGTGCGCATCTTCCATTTGGCGCGGTCTTGGCGGTTTTTAACTCCCGCAATTTTCGGCAACCGCGTTTTAGCTCCTGCAGTCAGTCAGTACAGAAAGCAGCCTGAGAGATGTAGGGTGTCTCTCAATAAGGGCAGTGCCCGGGTTCTCCCGGTGCCGTGCGAGAATGCTTCGAGTGAATGCAGCGTGTAGCACAGAAGTTGGACAGAGCAAGATGTGAAGTTTCTCTAGACTTGTACAAAGAGACAAGCAACTACACAAAGTAGTTAAAGTGACCCAGATGCCAATCCAGGGATCCCAGTAATTCCAACTAAAGATGCAAATAAAGAGTAATTAATTCCATGCAACTTTGTGTCTTCTCTGATCTACTTACTGAAGGTATGTCGTTACTAATGTTTATTATCCTCTCTGTTCAAGACACACGAACCTGAAAAATCCCAGCCACTATTTTATTACTAAGAAAACGATCACTTAAGCCTTAGCTTCTAACGTTATGACAAATAACAATTCTACAAATTGGTGCTCGTGCCATGTGCACATTTAGTGCTTCGTGTCTTGAACAAAAAAAATAATTGATGTATTTTCTCAAGAAAATTCTAATTTTAACAGAAAGTTCTGTTCAAGAAGCTGTGAAAATATGTTTACGGAACCATGTGCTCAAGCGCACTTCCGTCAGTTTCCGAGTTCAAAAAAAGATATAATATATAAATTAATGAATATATGATGTTTTGATAACAAATTTATTTAAAGTAATGGAAGAAATTCTAGATGAATAAGATTTAATTTGTGAAAACGTGCCACTACAATCGTTCTTTAAAAGTGATACTAAAATTTTTGTATACTCCAGTATTTCAAATTTAATGTGAAGAAATTTTATTTTATATATGAAAATACCGACTTTATATGCCTCTTCTGCCAAATTTCACAATATTTTTATGATTCAAGTCATAGATGAAGATGGATTAAAGTTTGGTGTATTTTCAATGCAAGGCGTTCCTGTTGAGAAAAAATGACCTTGTTCACAACTTATTCTATTTTTAGAATGTACCAAAATAATTATTACAATTTAAAAGTAAATGGATATATAATTTTTTGCATTGTTTCTAATATTGTGGTTTTTTTAATGATAAATACAAAATGATATTCATCCTGTAGTCAGCTACACATGCAGGATAGAGTATCAATAATTACAGTATGCTGGCATACGCAAATTGTTATATCAATGAAGTTACCACATACATCCACATTTAAAGAAGAAAGAATTAAGTTAAAACAACATTGTTTAAAAAAAAATGCAAATATATCTCAAATTTAAAGTTAATGTTTTTCCAGTTTGTGTGAAAATATGCAAATTTTTAAAATGAAGCATTCATCTAATGTATTGGAAGAAGCTTCTATATTTTATGAACAAATCATCGTTTGTTCACTCAAATCGTTCTTCACAAATTTTTCTTCACGACAGTCTGTCATCTAGTCTGGATTTTTTTTTTCTCGTCACTCACTTTGATGTAGGCTACTTCTCTACTCTGCTACACCAGCGCTCAAGCATCTTCTCCATTCACAATCACAATGATTGTGTACATAAATTATTTTACATAAAAGTTTACCTAGGTGCAGAAACAAAAATACAACAAAGCATGAGAAAAGCATCATTGTGTCTACAATTTTTTCTAAAAGTGTTCCAGAAATTTTTATCTCAAGTAGTGTGCCTAATAATATATGCTGATTCTTCTATATAGTGTTACATGTGTGTACCAAAAATTTGTTTAAAGATGCAAGATTCTCATCGTAGTGATGACAAATTTGTCATGTTCTTACTCATCATGTAATATAGACTAACTTTTGGTGACACCTTTCAAAAAGAAAACTTTCAGTGTACGAACAATTTTGTGCTAATCAACCAAATCTTTGGACAGTAGGACACTTTATTCGTCCAAAATTTGTCAAGTGCTTCAAAGTTTACTCGTATAATTTTTCTTCTGTCTTTGTGCACATCATGAATCGCAAACAAACACACATTTGTTGGTTGTTTTGGAGTTGCAGCCATTCATACAGTGTTTTTTTTCTACAGTGTATGATCTGAGATGTGGGGTAATCTCAGTGACAACACGTATGTATTTAATTCATGCATGTCACGCATTAGGTGCTCATCGTAATATAATTTTTCTTTTCAATGTTTTTATAAGTGTGTATATATTCATGTATATTTTTATTGTATAATTATTTTCTTTGCATCTTTTGGTATCATCACATGCTATAGTTTTACAAACATAGTGAAATTCTTAATTTATTGCATTACATTTTAAAATTTTAATTGCTTTTCCGTATTGTTTTACTGTACTCAATATTTCTCAGTTTTCAATTCATATTATCTTAGTGGTGACTTTAGGTCACATGATAGTCATTAAGAGTGTAGTACTCAGGGTTGTCAAACATAATTTTGTGATGTTCTAATGTAATGTTTTTCAAAAAATTTTTAACTCATCTTGAAAATGACTGTCATATTTTATTGTATCATGTCCATGATACATAGTTATTCGAAGGAATTTTCCTTTTATATTTACATTTCTTTTCATTTTCAAAAATCACACTTTAAATTTTCTCACTATTAAATTAGTGATTGACAAAGCATTGATGAATTTTCAGAAATTCTCTTTGTGTACTACAAAATTTCTCACACTATATGTTTTTGTAACTCCAATGTTCTTCTCATGTATCTAAGATAACCTAGTATGACAAAATATTAAAAAAAAAAAAAAAAAAAAAAAATCTTGCACTTAGGATTACTTAACTTACTTTCAGAATTTACCTATTCAATAATTACTTTTAAATCACAACTATTTCTCATAAATTACACATTTGTAATTTAATAATTTTTCAATGGTATACCTTTTCTTTTGAATGAAATATTGTCTTATAAGCATGCTAGCAAAAATTCAAACAAAGTGAAATTGAAAACAATAGAATAATAAGTGTCATATAGACATATTTATGATTAATAGTAATGAATTTTTGCAAAAGGTTAACCTTATGATATCTTATTTTTGTACGTACATAATTGTGAGCTCACACTTTATTCATTAATAATTACTTTGATTTTATGTTGTATATGTATGTTTAAATTTTTTTTTGGAATTATGCATTTCTATTTTGTTACAGGTTTATACTTGTAAGTATAAGGGTTTTTAAGTAATCAGTACTAATGTATGATATGCTTTTTCTAGTATTCCCTATTTTTTTGTGGTACCACACATCCCTTTAAATTTTTTTCCTTTATTGTAATTAATTTTCATTCAATATAAATATTTAAAATGATGTAATTTTATCCTGTATATCTGCATGTTGTACTAATAATTTTACTTAGCTACCCACCTGTCGGGTATCGTTTGTACCCCCTGTAATCCTGATGGCATCTGGTGATCTCTGATATCTTCACGCTGCACGTTCTCATCTACAGTACTATTACGTTTCAATGTTTAACAGTAATGTGTTTTCATCTCAGTTTTGGTAAGTTTTTTTTTCAATTTTTCTAGTCTTGTTTTTCTTGAATTTTTTCATGTATTCCAATTTACTTTGAGAGTAATTTCTGTGCTTCCATTTTTTTCTATCGCATTATTCTTATATTTAATTGTTACAATAGTCCAATGGTGACTTTATGTCACAATGTCGTCTTTTAAGATATGACATTCTATTTTGGGAAGCATAGTTTTGTTTGTACTTTTATATTCTTTTATAGCAGGTTCAAGGATGTCAAAATTATATTAATTTTTCTCAAATTCTATATTGCATTTGACCTCTGTGTCATATTTTTGAGTATCGTATCAATGATACATTTTTTTATAAAAGAAATTTTCTTTTATTTGCCCCATTTTTCTCCATTTTTTTTCAATAGTGTCAGTTTCCTTTTGCGAGTTTGCTGTTTCAGGTGACTGCATCCTGAATTAGTATCAGGATACAGAATGGTGAAAATCATTTTTAGGAAACATTCTCATTTTTTTTTCCTCAGTACATATTTTGTTTTAAATTAATTTTTCTATTGATATTTTTAAACTTGTTTGTTTTGGTTCTGAATGTTGTGTTGTGTCACAGCACCATCTTTTTCACCCCTTTTCCTCCTGGTTGTTATGGATTTTGGGTCTTTTTCTTTCCCCGCGTTACCCGCCATCCCGTTCTGCGATGACCTGACGGACACACACACTCGGTACCATATGGTATTTGTAGGTTCGTTGGCAGTCACGTCTTCTTCTGTAGTATTGGCTCAGTTGGAGGGGATTGTTCACAGTACAAAATTGTGCTGGACAATCAGCAATCGCATAGGAGATGAGGTTTGGAATCGTATGATAGAATCAATCTATGTTTCAATATCACAGTTAATGAGTTGTAATTCCATGCATTATTCCATTCTTTCGAATTTCTTTTGTATTCGTGGGGGAGTATATGTCATGTTGTGACATATTGTCTTTCCTTTCCACCCCATCGTAATATTCTCATATTTTATTTATCTTTCAAGTTCATCCAATTTAATTATTTATTTAACTATTCATTAATTTTGATCCCTTGTAACCTGTGTTTACATTTCATTTTATCGATCGTCCTGTCTGCGTTACGTTAATTTAAAATCTGCCGTTCTCGTTTCTCTTTTGGCCCAGAGCCAAAGTGCGCAGACATGCATCCTCTTCCTTCATTTGTGACCGTAAGCCAACGTACTTCATTGAAGCGGTTCGTAGTTCCTTCACCTAGGCAGCCGGTTCTCACCGCGCATGCGCGTAAGGTCTCGCTTCCGTCTTCTCCTTGGCGCAACGTTTAGGCGTGCGCATCTTCCATTTGGCGCGGTCTTGGCGGTTTTTAACTCCCGCAATTTTCGGCAACCGCGTTTTAGCTCCTGCAGTCAGTCAGTACAGAAAGCAGCCTGAGAGATGTAGGGTGTCTCTCAATAAGGGCAGTGCCCGGGTTCTCCCGGTGCCGTGCGAGAATGCTTCGAGTGAATGCAGCGTGTAGCACAGAAGTTGGACAGAGCAAGATGTGAGGTTTCTCTAGACTTGTACAAAGAGACAAGCAACTACACAAAGTAGTTAAAGTGACCCAGATGCCAATCCAGGGATCCCAGTAATTCCAACTAAAGATGCAAATAAAGAGTAATTAATTCCATGCAACTTTGTGTCTTCTCTGATCTACTTACTGAAGGTATGTCGTTACTAATGTTTATTATCCTCTCTGTTCAAGACACACGAACCTGAAAAATCCCAGCCACTATTTTATTACTAAGAAAACGATCACTTAAGCCTTAGCTTCTAACGTTATGACAAATAACAATTCTACAATCGGTCATAAATCTGAAAATTCGGACATTAAGTGTATCGGTATTTCGGCAAATGATCGCTGAAAAAAATCAATCTCGTCATTCGTTCGAAGAAAAGTCGTCAATTTTGTCAAAGGATCGCGGGAAAAACGTGACTTTCGTCAGAGAATCGCAAAAAAAATGTCAAATTTCGTCAAAAACATTGCGAAAAGCGGCAAATTTAGTTAAAAGATTGCGAAAAAACGGCAAATTTTGTCAACAGATCACGGGGAAAACATGACTTTCGTCATAAAATCACGAAAAAACGGCAAATTTCGTCAAAAGATTGCGAAAAACGGCAAATTTCGTCATAAACATTGCGAAAAACGGCAAATTTTGTCAAAAGATAGCGAAAAAATGACAAATTTTTGTCAACAGATCGCGGGAAAAACGTGACTTTCGTCAGAGAATCGCGAAAAAACGGGAAATTTCGTCAAAAACATTGCGAAAAATGGCAAATTTTGTTAAAATATCACGAAAAAATGACAAATTTCGTGAAAAACATTGCTAAAAATGGCTAATTTTGTCAAAAGATTTTTAAAAAAACGACAAATTTTGTCAACAGATCGCGGAAAAAGGTGACTTTCGTCAGAGAATCGCGTAAAAACGGCAAATTCCGTCAAAAACATTGCGAAAAACAGCAAATTCCGTCAAAAACATTGCGAAAATCGGCAAATTTCGTCAAAAAATAGCGAAAAAAACTGCAAATTTCGTCAAAAAATTGCGAATAAATGTAAATTTCGTCAAAGGGACGCAAAAAAGTGGCGGGAGTGGACCCCCCCCCCCCCCCTGTTGTAACTTTTCAGAAAATTTGCTGGGAATTTCAGAATTTTTTTTTACTCAGAATCACTCCTGGGATCGTTGAAAAATGCAAATTTTGTCAAAAGGTCGCCAAAAAAGGCGAATTTCGTCGAAGGATCGCCAAAAAAAAGCGAATTTCATCAAGGGATCACTGAAAAAACGCGAATTTCTTCAGTGAATCGTGTGAAAAACACAAATTTCGTCAAAGGATTGTTGAAAAAATGCAAATTTCGTCAAAAAATCGCTAAAAAAAACGCGATTTTCATCACAGAATTGCCGGGGAAAAAAAGCAAAGGATCGTCGAAAAAAACGTTACTTTCGTCAAAGGATCGTTGAAAAAACACAGATTTCATCAAAAGATAAAAAGAAAGCGAATTTCGTCGAGGGATCGCTGAAAAAATGAGAATTTCTTCAGAGAATCATGTGAATTTCATCAAAGAATCGTTGAAAAAAAATCCATATTTCGTCAAAAAATTGCTGAAAAAAAACACGAATTTCGTCAAAAAATCACTGAAAAAATGCTAATTTCATCAAAGAATTGCGTGAAAATGCGAATTTCGTCTAAGGATTTTGTAAAAAACACAAAAATTGCCAAAGGATTGCTGAAAAAACACGAAATTCTTCAAAGGATTGATGAAAAAACACAAATTTCTTCAAAATTTACTGCATTGGGTTAAAAGATTGAAACCGGATTCTTTTTACTAATGTAGAAAATTTACCGCAAAACGTGAAAACAAATTAAGTTTTAAAACTGCTTTCAAAAGATCCAAAAACTGGCTTCAAAGTACATTTCAGGCATAGATACCTTCCTGCCAAATCTTGTAGCTTCGCATCGCAGCAGTTTCTTTGCAAAACAGCACACGCAGAAACAAACATCTATGTTTATTATTATGATATAGTTTTTAATCTGAAACAATATACTGAACTAACTTTTCGAAAATTTGTTTAACCCGACCTGAAATAAAAAACAATTAGCACAGACCCGACATGCAGGGTTGTATCAGCTTACTCGACCTGATGAAGGACTCTAACTCAGACATTTTTCTCTGGAAGATATATCCGTAGTTCCATCACCCCCTCCCCCCATCCGCCTTGGAATGTTTCAGAAAATTCACTGTGAAGTTCAGAAATTTGTCTTAGGAGTGGCCAGAGCTTTAATTGAATAGGAATAATTATGTTTAATCAATCCCACACGCAACAAAAAAATTAGCAAAAACAAAAGAGTTTCCTACTTTGTGTGCTTATGGATATACACATGCGTTTAATTGATTAGTATTTGCTCGCTTAAAATTTACAGCGTTAAAAACAGCCACCAACCAACCAACCTTCAGATAAATTTGAATTTGGTGTGGTACTATTTCACATTTTCAAAGGTTGGCAGGTCTGTATATATAGAATGTCAATTATTTTGGTAACAGTTTTAAAAAAAGATTATTGTAGTTAGCCATCTGCTAACGAGACATGTTATACATTTTCACAGTACAACCAATTACTTCAGTAAATACAGGCCATCTGCGCAGTTCTCTTAGATACAATTGCAATCATCAATAATTAAGATGTCGCCTGCTTGGTTCTCACTTCAAGAGCCTCAAATTAAGAATTTGCATCGTTCTGTTGTTTAAAGTTCAGCGATAAGGCAAACTTTCGTTCTCACATGTATATATATATATTATGTATGAACAATATAAATAGTTCAGAAATTTGTTTCTGACTAATATTCCATCATAACAATATAAAATAAAACAAAAAATTAACAGACATGTAATCGAACTACGTGCTTAAACCACTGAAATTATCATAATAAAAAAGGTCTGCTGTAAGTAGCGAAATCTTTGGCAATTTCTTCAGCTGTTAACTTTTGACATGAGGCTAAAACAAATGTATCAGTTTTGATGAATTTCAAAACTTTATTTAAATACATAATTGATATTTTTCATGTAAATATGCTTTTTGTTGTTATGAGTAGGCCATCTAAAAAGATATATTAAATGTAAAAAAAATCTATTAGAGTTGTCAATTAAAAAAATAAATAAATAAATAAAAAGTGGTTTTTGCTTGTATTTTTTAACTTGGGAAGCCCAGGTTGGATCCCCTAGTATTTTTCATATTTTATGAATATGTAACAAATTAAAAACAATCTTTAAAATTCCTCACATTTTCATTAGCTGTAATACATTAATCATGCATTAATCCACTCTATTTAATGCACTTCTTATTGAATTGTTTGTGGTAATATAAATACTATACATGTAGCATCTTCAGTTTTAATAGTTAGAAATGTAATCAGTATTTATATACTTCTTTATGTACCCAACCAAATGTATGTATGTACCAAATCGTATTCAGGACATCCCAAAATGTGTAAATCTATTAAAAAACAAATTTCACAAATCCAGTAATTTTTTCTTATGTATATAGAAGAAAGTAAGAACATGGAATGACCAAAAAAAAGAAAGAAAGGACTGCCTGATCTCGCAAATTGGTTGGTTGTCAGTGAATTAAAATTTTAATGCTGTTTTATTTAAAGGTATTTCGAAGTTAAGGATAGCTCAAGCATTAAACATTTTGAAATTTTATAAAATAGTAGTGGCCTGGCCCAGCTTTGCGCGGGTGGACAATATGTTGACTACAATGTATTTTCCTTTTAAGAAAGTCTTACACAAAATATCTAATCAAAAATCAGCAATAGTTGTTTTATTCGCCTAATCTTCTATAATTGGGGTTCATATCCAATGTTTAAACCAATTGGTGAATTTGGAAAGTCGCTGAAATACATGTTTAACTATTTTTTTTAATTTTGTTATCCTCAATTTTATGCACCTACCTAAAACTGCTGCTAAGATATGGTGAAATGACCTAAAACTTTCAATCCTGCCATTTAACCCCCTTAGTGGGTGAGTTTCTAAAATCACTGAAATACATGTTTAACCATTTTTTTAGTGAATGTGTTACCTGAATTTCATACTCTTACCTAAAATTGCAGCTGAGATATGGTGAAATGACCTAAAATGTTCATCCCCCCCCCTCCCCCTCCATTTAACCCTCTTAGGGGATGAATTTCTAAAGTTGTTAAAATATGTGTTTAATCATTTTTTAATAAATTTCCCTGAATTTTGAGGTCTTACCTAAAACTGCTGCTGAGATGTGTCAAAATCACTTAAAACATTCGACCACCCCTTTAACTCCCTTCGGAGGGGACTTTCAAATGTCTTTTCTTATTGCTTGCCTAGGTCATAACAGAAATCTACTGTCCAAATTTCATGATCCTAACTTTAGTCGTTTCAGCTGGACATTGATGAGTCACTCAGTCAGTCAGGCGTTCTCTCTTTATATAATATTGTAGATGGAAAACTAATCTGTGCTATGCTTCATAGTATAGCATAGCACTAATGTTAACACTCGCTGGCATATTTAAACAATTTAATTTTCCATTTAGATATTTTTTATTAGTAGTAAAAGCAGTGAGTGTTATCATTGTCTTTTCTTTCTTTCAGGATCTTCCTGAATTTTTTGAAGATAATCTTAAAGTATGGATGAGTTATTTTTTGAAGTTGTTGACGCTAGACAATGAGTTATTAAAATCAGTAAGTATTTTTAATATTTATCCCAACAAAGTGTTCCAGTGGACAGATTTATATGTTTTAATTTTTCTTTATTAATTAAATGTTATCGCTTAATTATAATTTCTAATTGAAATCAAACAAGGAAAATTTTCCATAATTCTTAAAGTGCTTTTAATAGAATCGCCTAAAACATTCTACACCACATATGCAAATGTAAAGGGCAGTCGCAGTTCTCAAAAGGAAGGAGAGGGAAACACATAACTTTAAGCTTTCACAACAGATAAATGTAATTCTCATTACTTAAATGATTTTTTTTCCAGTGAGTTTTTAACTCTTTTAAGAGACAGAAATTGACCTAATTTATTGTAAAAGTTTAGTATAAGTTTCTTAGCATTTCTTTAGCTGAAAGGGCTGATTCAATGTAACACCAAGAATAGAATTATACCCCAGATCACTGATGAGAGTATTGTTAGGTAATCATAAAATTAACATTTTTGTGTAAGCTAATTGATATGTATTTTGCTTCAAAAGATAATATTAAAGATTTTGATTAATTCATAAATAATTGGATAAGTTGATAGATAAAGTTAAATTTTATCTATCTATCAGCATACTTTTTGGATTTTTTAACAGGTAATTTTTTAATCCATTATAAAGGATCCATGAATAGGTTTATAAAATTAACTAATTCTTGTTTAAAAAATAAACTTACTTGACTTAGCAGATTTTTGTAGAGAACATTCAGCCGAGGCGTGTAGTTTTTCAATCTGTTTCATCTCTCTTAGAAAGTGGCAGTTTCATTTTTCAACATATCATTTTAAATTTGAAGTAAACAAAAATATTACGTCTGAACATATTTATATTAAAATTACAGACATTACATTACAATTACATAAAACATTAAAAACCTATTAAAATTTGACGTTTAGGATTTACATGAAAATCCCTCATCAGCAAAAACTTTTTCTTAACGTAAGTCACAATAAGTTCTAAAATATCAATACATAGAAAATACAATGCATCAAAATGTTGAGGCCAAAGTTGCAGTTATATTAACACTGAGTATTCATTCGGGATTGCACCTGCTTCGTTAAGAGGTAAATCAGTAATTTTCGTTAATTAACATAAGTCACTTATTATGACTTACGTTAAGAAAAAATTTTTGCTGATGAGGGATTTTCATGTAAATCCGAAACGTCCAATTTTAATATGTTTTTAATGTTTTATGTAATTGTAATGTAATGTCTGTAATTTTAATGATTTTAATATAAACTAGATGGTACCCGTTGTTTCCTCCATGTCTATAAATTAGTTTAATAGAGGGCGCAACAGAGCGCATGAAAACTGTAATGATGAGCGGGAAGAGATCCCGCCAGTTCTGTGATCAGCCTTGGACGTAAGCGCAGCGAACCCACCGCTGCCTGTCATTTCATCTTTATTTTGTAAATAAATTGTGTGTTTTAATATGAAGTTTCATTAACGAAAATCACAACGTAATAATACAGTCCACTGAAAATCGCCGGATCATTTATGGTCCGAGGAGCCGCAGTGCTCATATTTAATTGAACATTGTTCGAATCAGGACTTTTGGATACAAAAAAGAAGCGTGATACCTACTCACGTAGCTAAAAATGGCAACTACAATTTCTGGAGCTGTGGTGCTAAACAGAAAACGAGGAAACATTCGAGGACAAATAACAAGAATCGCTAATGCGTTGAAATCAAAAATGAGCGAAAAAGAACTGGAAATCAAGATGAATTCAATACAGAATTTAAAGAAAAAAAACGATGAGCTGAGAAACGAAGTGTACGCCATAATACCTGAAGATCAGTTGGAAGAATTCGAAAATTCTTTAACGGATATTGATGGGCAACTGGAATCTATAGAGGTGAGTCTTCTCGATCTAATAAAACCCTGTAGTTCTAATATTGTTCAAAATGCTACTCACGATAGAATAATATCTAGTGATTCAAATATAAAATTGCCACAAATAACTCTACCACAATTTTCAGGTCGTTATACAGAGTGGATGAATTTTAAGTCACAGTTCACCACTCTAATTGACAATAACGACCAGTTAAATGATTCACAAAAATTGTATTACCTGCAGTCAGCCTTGACAGGCCCAGTGAAACTTCTTCAGAATATCGATGATTCTTATGAGTCCTTATTCGAAGCCTTAAAGAAAAGGTTTGAAAACAAAAGATTGATTGTTAACGGACATGTAGCAGAACTGCTAAATATGAACAAAATAAAAATTGAAAACTCTAAAGAAATCCGTAATTTGGTAGACAATTTACTTAGTCATTTAAGAGCACTTAAGCAATTAGGATTAGAAAAAAATAATTTGTCTGAAGCAATTTTAATGCATTTTGTGTTGCAACGCATTGATGACGAGTCGAGAAAGGCTTTTGAAATGACTTTAAACTGTAACGAATTGCCACAATGGGATGTTTTCATTGATTTTCTACTAAAAAGAATTCAAGCGTTAGAAAATATACAGAGAAATGTCTCAGCTTCAAGGCCCAAAACGGAATTCGTTCATAAACAAAACAGTTTCGTTTTGCAAAATGATCGAATTGTATGTCCCATGTGTAATCAATCTCATTTAATTTTCAAATGTAAAGATTACCAAGATTTATCGGTTCAGGATAGATTAAATTTTGTGCGGAAATTAATGCTTTGTTTTAATTGTTTAAATAAACATGTAGTTTCTCGTTGCCCGAAATTAAATAATAAATGCAAGTCATGTTTTTTGAATCATCATACTACATTATGTGGAGCTAATTTTTCGAAATATAAACAAAATGACAGTAATCAAATTAATCAGTCGAATAAAAGCCAAACTCAATCAGAAAAAAACGAAAGACGCGTAAATTCGGAACTTTCAACTTGTGGAGAAACTAGGTCAACTTCTTTAACGTTGAGCTGTCAGAAAAAAGGCGAAGCGTATTTTCCATCTGGTGTTTTTTATAATGGGTTATTATCGACTGCGATAGTTTATATTAAGGGAAATAATGATTATTTTTTTCCGTTCCTAGCTATTTTAGATTCAGCAAGCACAATTTCTTTAGTTACTTATTCAGCTTTAGATATTTTGGGATTGAAAAAATATAATCTAAACTCTTTAATTAGCGGCTTAAATGGATCAATCTGTAAAATTAAAAATGGAATAAAAACGGAAATATCTAATAAAAACAAAGATTTTCAGAAATCAGTGAATATGTTTGTCGTTCCCAAAATTACTGATTTAACCCCTTCAAGTCCGATCGAAATTTCTAGTCTCCATTTGCCTGAGAATATAGCATATGCGAACCCGAAATTCTTTGAACCTCATAGAGTTGACATCTTATTAGGAGTAGATATATTTTATGAATTACTATTGTCCGGCCAGATAAAATTACCGGATAGTTCCGTCATTTTACAGAATTCTTGTTTTGGATGGATTGTAGCTGGGACATTGCATGATAAAAATGACAGAGAATTTCAGTGCCATTTATTGCAAAATGAAGAGGAATCGTCATATTTAAGGGCGTTTTGGGAATTGGAGCAGATGGGCATAAAAGATGACCCAAACAGTGTTAAAAACGAGAAAATTGTAGAACAATTTCATGAAACTGTGCGTTTTGAAAATAACAGATATGAAATCAGTCTCCCTTGGACAAGAGATTGGAACCATTTAGAAAATAATTATAAAACCGCCGAAGTGCGACTCACAGGTCTTATAAAAAAAATGAAACGTGATACAAAGTTATACGAACAATATTGCAATATTTTGAATGAGTATTTAGAGATGAACATAATTAAAAGTGTACCCAATTTAGAAAACCCTTCAGATAAACCAGTTTTTTACTTACCGCACCATACAGTATTTAGAGAAGATAGTGTTTATACTAAATGTCGAATAGTTTTTGACGCAAGTTCCCATGAAGCAGGACAATTGTCTTTGAACGACTGCCTTGACGCAGGAACTAATTTAAACCCTAATATTTTTCACTTATTGATTTTTTTCAGACTAAACAAAATTGCCTTTCTAGCAGATATAGAAAAGGCTTTTCTACAAATTGCCATAAACGACAAGGACAGGGATGTTCTGAGATTCTTGTTTATAGATAAGAATCCTGTCGACAATGACGCATTTAATGTTATCGTCTACAGATTTTTACGCCTAACATTTGGCTTGAACTCAAGCCCATTTTTGCTATCTGCTACAATTAAGCATCATCTTAACAAATTTGAAACGGAATATCCGATAACGTCAGAAGTACTCCACAATTGTATTTATGTGGATGATTTGATAACCGGGACAGACACAGTCGAAGATGCGGTGAACATTTCGGAACAATCTCATAAAATAATGAAGGAAGCTAGCATGAATTTACGGAAGTGGATTTCAAATAACAAACTCTTAATGGAAATATGGGGTAATCGTGGATTTAGTACTATGCCACAACCTTTTGAGGATACTACAATACATAAAGTTTTGGGAATATCGTGGCAACCCAAGCAAGATATACTTTTGATAGATATTGATAATTTGCTCGAATTTTTGCGTAACTCAAAAAATACAAAACGTTTTGTATTACAAGTTGCAGGTAGAATATTTGACCCTCTGGGTCTAATTTCTCCGTACATAATAAGAATAAAATGTTTATTACAAGAACTATGGAGTAGAAAGTTGTCTTGGGATGAAGAATTGCCTTCCGATATTAGAGAGACGTGGGAACAGTGGAGTTCCGAACTTCCCCAGTTGAGAAATCTAAAAATTCAAAGGAACATTTTTCAGTTTCCCGATGACTCCAATTATACCCTAACGTTGCATACCTTTGCCGATGCCAGTCCAAAAGCATACGGTGCTTCCGTTTACTTAGAAATCAATTCACTAAATGAATCGTCTATAAATCTGATTACATCTAAATCCAGAGTGGCACCATTGAAAAAAGTGTCACTTCCGCGACTTGAACTTCTAGCAGCATTAGTTGCTGCACGTTTAACCTGTGAAGTGAAAAAGGTACTAGATCGCAAGGGACCATCTTCTGTGTATTTGTGGACAGATTCGCAAATTGTCTTGTACTGGATCAAAGGCTCCGCAAATAGGTGGAAATCGTTTGTGTCCAATAGAGTACGAGAAATACAAACACTCACCGACCCATCACGATGGTTTCATTGTGCAGGGTCAGAGAATCCTGCAGATTTGCTAACAAGAGGTATTAAGTGTGACCTTCTCGTTCAGAATTCAAAATGGTGGACTGGACCAGAGTTTTTGAAAGACTTAGATCTGTGTAACAACGACAAGACTTTAGTGATTCCTAACAAGGACATATATATAAACGAACTAAAAAAAAACTGTGATAACCTAGAAAACAGAGACTTTACAACGTTGACACTCTCACCTGAAGTTCCTATGATGGAACATATTTTTTCTTTATCTAATAACCTTGTTAAATTAATTCGTATAATTAGTTTTATTTTTAGGTTCATATGTAATTGCTCTCACGCGCGTGAAAAGAAAAGCGGTCCATTAAGTGTGACTGAGGTAAAAGAAGCCGAAATCTTTCTAATAAGGTCAGCGCAAAGGGGTAAGTTTGGTGAAGAAATCGCTTGTCTTGAAAAGGGTAAGCCTATTAAAGGTAAGAGCAGACTTTCATCGCTAAATGTATTTTTGGATGATGATGGTTTAATTAGAGTAGGTGGACGTTTATGCCAAGCAGATATACCGTTTAACGCCAAATTTCCAATAATTTTGCCTGAAAGGCATAAATTAACCGATATTGTATTGAAATATTTTCACTTAAAATATTTGCACTTGGGCCCACAAGCCTTGCTTTTCCAGGTTAGGCAAAAATTCTGGCCACTGAATGGCAGAAATAACTGCCGTAGAATTGTTCATAAATGTATCACTTGTTTCAAAAACAAACCTGTAATTAATTCACAATTAATGGCCGACCTGCCAAGGGAACGTATAACTCCAAATTTTGCCTTTGCCGTAACAGGCATAGATTACTGTGGCCCATTTTTTGTAAAATTTAAACACCAAAGAAAGGGTGTATTAAACAAGGTATATGTTGTGGTATATGTATGTTTATGTACGAAGGCAATACACCTGGACTTTGTATCAGATTTGACAACTCAGGCCTTTATAGCTAGTTTAAAACGTTTCTTTGGCAGAAGAGGCAAATGTTCGAAAATTATGTCTGACAATGCAAAAACATTCATTGGAGCGGACATTGAATTGAAAAAATTACAAAAATTGATTAGCTCTCCAGATGAGGAATTGTATAATTTTTTAACCCATGAAGGAATCGAGTGGGAGTTTATTCCCCCCAAATCCCCAAACTTTGGCGGAATATGGGAAGCGGGTGTAAAATCCTTCAAGTTTCATTTGAAACGGGTAATAGGGAATCAAAATTTAACTTTAGAGGAATTCTTGACGATACTAGCCGAAATTGAAGGTGTTTTAAACTCGCGGCCACTCACCCCGTTATCCTCAGAATTTGAAAATTTCGAGACTTTAACCCCTTCTCATTTTCTGATTGGAAGAGCTATCACTTCGATCGCAGAACCACAATTAGATAATATCAATGAGAACAGACTAGGTAAATGGCAGAAAATACAAAAATTTAGTCAGAGAATTTGGAAACTCTGGAAACGAGATTATTTGAATAATCTCCAAGAGAGGAATAAATGGAAATTCAAAAAAGATGATGTACAGAAAGGAACTTTGGTACTGTTGAAGCAGGAAAATTTACCTTCTACCAAATGGTTGGTTGGTAGAATAATTGAGGTTTTTAAAGGAAGAGATAACATAATCAGAATTATAAATTTACGTCTGCCAGACGGACGAATTTTGAAGCGAAATGTCAGAGACGTATGCATTTTACCAGTTGAGTAACAAATTTCCTTTCTTCCTTTAAGTATAACTGTACGGTACAATAATTCAGCATTTAATCTAGTGTGATAGTGCATTTAATGTTGTATTTATTTTGTGTGTAACTTTATAATTTTCCTTTGTGTGATAATTTTTGCAAATTTATATATTGACTTTATATTGAAAGTTTGATTTCAATCGCCGGGGGAATGTTTCCTCCATGTCTATAAATTAGTTTAATAGAGGGCGCAACAGAGCGCATGAAAACTGTAATGATGAGCGGGAAGAGATCCCGCCAGTTCTGTGATCAGCCTTGGACGTAAGCGCAGCGAACCCACCGCTGCCTGTCATTTCATCTTTATTTTGTAAATAAATTGTGTGTTTTAATATGAAGTTTCATTAACGAAAATCACAACGTAATAATACAGTCCACTGAAAATCGCCGGATCACCCGTCAAAACTTGACGGAAAAAATTACAATAGCAATATTAGTAAAATAAGCTTCTTTATTACATAAACAATCTTTCAAATATTTTATTTTAAAAAAAAATTCCCCCAGTGAATTACGTTATTATTTCCGATGCAAACTCTAAACAAACAATCCGTAAACAAAATGGAAATCAGTTTGACATTACTGCCCTATTCCCCACGGCAAGAAAGAAAATTTCCTGAACCTATGAAGTATCATACAAATAGCATATCCCTATGTTCATCTCATATTCAGTCAATAAAAGAACATATTAAATAAGGCACACATTTCCCCCCCCCCCCCTGTGATAATGACACTGAATGAGCTCCTATGCGCATGTGCATTGCTTCTCCCCAAACGCACCGTCGAAATTCGACGTTAAAAAAAAGTTTTAAAATGTTTTGATCAAAATTATTATCATGTCTTCTTTAATCATTGTTCGTTTTAAATCCATATCTTCTGAAACGCATCTATTGTTTTAAGCTAATCAATTTTTATGTAAAGATGAAGAATTTTTTTTTACAATAATGAATCAATCTACAGAAAAAGGAGATTTTTAATGTTTTCAAGTGTAATTTATTTGTATGGTTTCTTCATTCCTTTACATAATCAGGATGATTATTCCTTTTCCATAATTAAGAGAAATAATGTAAATAAATAAATATCCAAGATTATTTTTGATTCTGTTTTCATTAATATATTGCAAATTTTATTGTTAAAAGTTACTGAAAATGATACTTTAGTAAATGGGGCTTTTCTTAATTATTATTATTATTATTATTATTATTATTCTTTTTTTGAGATTTAATGGCAACATTCTTCCGTTTGTTTATTGGGCGCTACAGTTTGGCGAATTATTTGAGGTACTTTTCGGTTAGCAGGGCGCCAATGAAGTATATATATACAGGGTGATTCATAAAAGATGGGCAGAACTTTAAGGGGTTATAGTACACTTAAAGACAAATAATATTAAATAGGAGACTAAGGGTCCCAGACGTATTCCCAAGGAGATAGGGGGCATTAAAGTTTAGGGTCCGAAATTTCAAATGATTATAAAACATGGAAAAATTGGTCGATTCGTTTGCGGTTTTTGCAAAAAATTTTCTTTATGCCAGTATTTTCTTGAAATAAAATTTTAAAGTTCAATTTCAAAAAATGCCGATAGGGGGCGCTTTAGACTTTGGAGTAACAAACAACTATTTTTTAACGTTATTTTTTGTATTTCTTTAAATGATTTCGAAAGCTTAGACTTAAACTTAAATTTTGATCTAAAAATCTGAGTCCTAACGAGTAGTTAAGTAGCGTAAACTGAAATTTGAAATTTGAAACCCTTCTCCCCCCAGAACAAAAATCAGTTATTCCCGATCTTTGTGTCGTAGATTAGGCTCTAACTACTGCCGCGTTTTGCTAAAATTATTCTTTATGTCAGTATTTTCTTGAAAATAAATTTTAAAGAAAATTTTCAAAAAATTCCGATAGAGGGCGCTTTAGACTTTGGAGTAACGAACAACTATTTTATACCGTTATTTTTTGTGTCTCATTAAATGCTTTCTAAAGCTTAGACTTAAACTTAAATTTTCAGCTCAAAATCTGAATCGCTGAGCGTGGTTCAGTAGCGAGGGGAGGGGGTTCAAATTTCAACTTCTGAACATAGTTCAGTTTGCACTACTTAACCATGCCCAACGATTCTGTGCTGTGATACGAGGCAAAAATACAACTTTCGTCAAGGACTGCATAGTCGGAATTCACTCATAAAGGCACTGGCACAGTTGGAAACGTCGCTCATGCAAACGTTAAAGCTCCATTCCTGACGCTAGTCACCGGGTGAAGAAGGAAACAGAAAGTATGCAAATGTCAAATGGGGAAGAAGAAGAACACGTATGCAAAATTTCGACACGATTCAGGCATAAAAACCACTGAACGGTGAGTCAAGTGTAAGTCGCTGTAGTAATGAATCGGAAGATGGTGCCCTTCACGAATAAGGAAAAGGCTGAGATGCATTTAATTTACGGAGCGGCAGATGGAAATGGTGCAGAGGCACAACGAATGTACGGAGAGCGATTTCCTAACAGGCGGTTGCCTAACCGCAAAACTTTCGAGCGCTTGCACAGACAGTTGTGTGAGACGGGATCATTTCTCGCTTCCCGGTCGAATGCAGGTCGTGCAAAAAAGGACGAATCAGTAGTTGTTGCAGAAGCCATTCTGGATGTAGTAGCGGCGCAGCCAAGTACAAGTACACGAACAGTGGCTAGCCAGGTGGATACCTCACAGTCCACGACTTGGAGGGTACTGAAGGATGAACATTTGCTCCCGTTTCATGTGCAACGAGTCCAGAAACTGTCTCCAGGGGATTATCCAAATCGTATTGAATTCGCCCGCTGGTTTCTGCAGCAGAACGCGCTAAATCCACATTTTGGACGAACTGTGCTTTTCACCGATGAATGTACCTTCACACGTGAAGGTACATTTAACACACACAATGCACATGTATGGGCGGATGTCAATCCACATGCTACGTATCCACATGCTCATCAGAGACGCTTTTCCATCAATGTTTGGGCAGGAATCCTCGGAGACCACCTAATCGGACCGTACCTTCTTCCTGAACGCCTCAAAGGTAAAACATACCTCACATTTCTGCAACATGTGCTGCCAGACCTGTTAAACGTTGTTCCTCCACGCATCCGGCGGGTCATGTGGTTCCAGCACGATGGAGCGCCAGCCCATTACGTACGAGACGTCCGCAACTATCTGGACATCACATTTCCGAACAGATGGATTGGTCGAGGTGGTCCTGTTGCTTGATCTGCTCGCTCGCCAGATCTTTCACCCCTCGATTTCTTTTTTTGGTGACGATTGAAGGCTCTTATGTATGAGACACCCATTGAATCCCCCGAGGAACTGGTCGCCAGACTTTCCGCCGCTGTAGGGGAAGTGCTCGAGAAGCCTGATGTTTTCGCGAATGTTCGCCGTTCCATTCGTCGCCGTTGTTCTGCGTGCATAACCTCTGGTGGTCACAATTTTGAACATTTATTGTGATTACATGTTAATAAATATGCTTTGGTAACATAATCCTAATTTGTGTCTTTTTACCTCGTATCACAGCACACAATGTGTGGACATGGTAAACTGAACTGTGCTCAGGAGTAGAAATTTCAAACCCCTCTCCCCAGAAACTTAACCACGTCTAACGATTCAGATTTTGGGCTGAAAATTTAAGTCTAAGCTTTAGAAAGCATTTAATGAGACACAAAAAATAACGGTATAAAATAGTTGTTCGTTACTCCGAAGTCTAAAGCGCCCTCTATCGGAATTTTTTGAAAATTTTCTTTAAAATTTATTTTCAAGAAAATACTGACATAAAGAATAATTTTAGCAAAACGCGGCAGTAGTTAGAGCCTAATCTACGACACAAAGATCGGGAATAACTGATTTTTGTTCTGGGGGGAGAAGGGTTTCAAATTTCAAATTTCAGTTTACGCTACTTAACTACTCGTTAGGACTCAGATTTTTAGATCAAAATTTAAGTTTAAGTCTAAGCTTTCGAAATCATTTAAAGAAATACAAAAAATAACGTTAAAAAATAGTTGTTTGTTACTCCAAAGTCTAAAGCGCCCCCTATCGGCATTTTTTGAAATTGAACTTTAAAATTTTATTTCAAGAAAATACTGGCATAAAGAAAATTTTTTGCAAAAACCGCAAACGAATCGACCAATTTTTCCATGTTTTATAATCATTTGAAATTTCGGACCCTAAACTTTAATGCCCCCTATCTCCTTGGGAATACGTCTGGGACCCTTAGTCTCCTATTTAATATTATTTGTCTTTAAGTGTACTATAACCCCTTAAAGTTCTGCCCATCTTTTATGAATCACCCTGTATATATATATATATATATATATATATATATACATAGATTTAAATATATATAATGTATATAGTTTTGTTTTTCTAGTATTGAATTTATGTGGTTTATAGATTTTGGTTGGCTTTTGTGATAATGATTCTGCAAGTAATTTTCCATTGGAGTTTGTTATTATGTGTGTATATATATATACTTTATTCGCGCCGACTAACCGAAAAGTACCTAATTTTCATATAGTTTTTTTTTCTTAATCGGACGACGGGATAATGCACGGAATTTCGATGGGATAATGAATATTTTTTATGGTACCAGAATATTTTTCTGTATTTTATAGTTATATTAAGAAATACATATTTTTATGATTTGCTGAATCACTTAGTTGTTTACTTTTTCATGCATTATATTATTGAAGGTTGTTAGTTCTCTTATTCGTTTAAATATACCCTACTTATATAAAAAATAGCGTGTGTTCTCTGTGGTGTTTCGCAGAAACGTTGTAAAATTCAGGTTATTAGATTTTATCCAACTTTGCTGTCATAACAGCTGATGAAGCAGCCATTTTCGGCGATTTTTTTGTTACCTGTAAAATGTTTGTTTTTGGTATAGCCCGAACTAAGAAAAAATTGAGTACTTTTCCATTATACGGACACCATTGTCGCCAAGCATATATTTACATGTATGGCATGGTGTCGGTATAACGGAAAAGAACCAAAATTTGCAATCGGTCAAATAATTGAATTTCGTTAAACATTAAATTTTCTGGTACTTTTCTATTATCCGGTCGACCACTTTTCATAACAAAAAATTATCGCCAAACTGTAAAATTAAACGTTAAAAATACAGTCCGATTTACTTGATGTCAGAAGCATTATACGTGTTTGTTACGTCATCAAGTGGTTTTTAATTCGAGATTTGCGTCTATTTTTCATTATGTTTTACTGATTTATTAATTATTTCATTAATTAAAATACCAATTGTGTCCTTAAATTCATGTATTTTATTTATTTATTTATTTTGATATTCCAATGGCAACGTTCTCCCGTTTATTTGGCGTTACAGTATGGCGATAGTTTTTTGTTATGAAAAGTGGTCGACGAGATAATAGAGAAGTACCAATTTTCTTATTTTTAATCGGAGAAAGAAACAATAATCCTGGATTTAATTAATTTTGCAATATACGGTGCAACCAAAATAATTTTGATTAAATCAGTACAGATATCGCAGACGCACCTGGGTTATTTTTTGGCACCTAAATGACGATTTTTGCTTTGTATGGCAACCTGGTGTTTTATAATAAATTTGAATATGTGTGTAAATAAATAAAATAAAATAGGTACTTTTATGTTAGCTGGGCGTCAAGGATAACTCTCCAAATCTTGTTTCAATTGGAATCATTTAAATTGCAACATTTTACGTGAGAATTGTTATTCATATTGATATGTTTAGATATTTTATTATGATTATATTCTAGCTAATTAATTTTTTTTTTTTTTTTTAAGATTTTATACTACAATGTTAAAATATTACCTAGTTGATATTAGTTAATGTCAAAAGATTGGCGAACCACAGGGTTCAGGGAATAAACTCTATGCCCTCAAAAGTGGGAGTTGTCAACTTTATGACGTCATAAGCAGAAGTAAATGTTTAATTGAAAATTACAGCTAATTAATTAAATTTTCGAATAAACGAATGCACAATAACAAATCTGTGTCCTAATATCTTTCATTTGAAAAAAGAATGGTGTAATTTGATGCAGTAGTTTGTTCTAACGGATTGTCGAAAGAAATCGCTTAGCGTTTTAAATATATAGATGTCATTTTAAAGTTTGTTTGATTTTATTTTGGAAACTAAAGGTTAAAATTCAATATATGCATTAGTAGCCAGTGGCTGGTAGAAGCTGTATCTTTAGTAGTCACTACTGTCAAGTTAGTGGCCTCTTATTACTGTAGTTTGTAAATTTAAATAGTTTTACAAGTAATACTTTTTAAATATGAAGGAGACATCATTCCAAGTATGTAAAAATAAAATTATCACAGTGCCAGTTTACATACCCCAACAAAAACAAATCACAGTTTTATTTCGCAATTATCTGAGGAAACTCAGTTTTATTTTGCGATCATTTGCCGAAAATCACAATTTTATTTTGCGATTGCCAGATAAAAATCGCAGTTTTATTTCATGATCGTTTGCTGAAAATTACAGTCTGTTACAGAAAATTGCTTTTTTTATTTTGTGATCATCGGACGAAAATCTTTTTTTTTTATTTCGTGATCGTTTGCCAAAAATTTCAGTTTTATTTCGTGGTCATTTCCTGAAAATCGAGGTTTTATTTTGCGATTGTTTGATGTAAATCGCAGTTTTTTCCTGCGATCACTGGACGAAAATTGTGATTGTTTTCTGCAGAAATTGCAGATTTAATTATTTTTTAAATTATAAAAGCGGAAATCTGCCATTCGGCAGAAAAATGGCCTCCCTGGAAACAAAATGGTGCTAAGAAATCAGATGTACTACTACATGAAAAATAAAAATTGCCACTTTGGTGATCAGATGCATACCATAAAGTCAGCATTTTTTTTACATTTAATCGCTTTGTGGCTGGTGGCGACCGGGAATTTCAACCTTTATTGGAAACTCAGTTTTTATGAAATTTGATTTCTGATCAGAATCAGTCGAGTTTGTACCATCGTTTCTTGAGATGACGCTAACGCTTGGCTGAAGATGTTTTTTTTTAATTTCCATTAAACATTTATTCACGATACTCGCTTGCAGAACCTTTATGAATAATCCTACAGGATTACCTCCGTTAATTTTACGTTTCTTTATGACCAAGAATAAACCCATTCATCTAATCTAATAAAGAAGTTTTTTTTTTTCCTTTTAAATGGAAGCCATCATTTATCTACACTTCACTATTTCATTCTAAGACTGGTAAGAATTCCTATTTCATATATAATTTCTCTATTTTACAAAACAAAAAGGTTGTAGCAAATTTTATATAAATCCACAACTACAAAATTTTATATATGTATTATCTTGATCCCTTTTCAAATAGTTTTCAATAGTTTTATACGATATGAATTATCTTAGTCCATTTTCAAATGTCCTTGAATTCATAGGCCACTTTCTCAAAACATATGGAACTTTTCCCAATTAATTCTCTTTCTTCTTGATCTGTGGTTAATGTTCTTACTAGTTACATAACTAATTTTAGTCATCCTGCAGCTTTATTGTTTAGATTCTCAATTTGCATCTCAAGTGTTTAATAATTTTACTCAGCCTAAAGATCAGCATCCTTCTATTTTTCTTGACATCCTCAGACTCAAGAGGCAATTACCGTTCATATTGACCAGAATAATCATATATATAAATTTAATTGCATCCTTCATAAAATGTATTTGGAATCACATTATTATGCAAATTTTATTTCATAAGTAAATTTTGATAATTTTTTTTATGAAAGTTTTTAAAAGATTTTCCACAGGGATCCCTATATTAAAAATTATACCATGACATTTCTATTACTATTAGTATCAATATTGCTGTGACTATTAGTCTTTCTATGTATTGTGTACACTATATGGTGTTATTACTACGTATATTATTCTTTTCTTATCATAACAACCAACTTTATTATCATACCTAAACTCTTTAAGTAATCATTGGATTATAATTTTCATCATTGAATGATATTTCTTATGAAGAGTATATTTCAAAGTCATGACTACTATTAATGTTTATTTTTGTTGCAACAACATCATTTTTGTGTTTAAAAGTAGCATATATTTAGGATCTCATTTTTATAATAGAAAATTCTGTTTATACTAAAATGATTATTGATTTGTACAATGTTCTGAACTTACATAACTTTCTTGGAGGTCATATTTTTGATTTTGCCTTCATTGTATAAAAATGTTTGACACAAATATTTGTTAAACTAGTAAATCTGCAGATCAGGAGCCTCAATGTCAGCTCTAAATGTTATTGTTTTTAAATCTCACTTTTCATATTATTTAGCATCTTAGAATCTGCAATTTATTTTTTTTATATTACATACATATTTATAGGCATATACCATACTTCGGAGGTTTCAGAAATTAGAAGCATTAAATTAAACATGGTTTATGCAATGATATTCTGAAATTCTTATGAACTTCTTATTCGTGTAACTTTTTAGATAAAAAAATGAACTTGTATCAAAATAAATTCTCATTTATGTCAGTAGAATATTAAAATCTCCCGAAAATAATTTATTTTGCTAATAAAATATTGCAGCAAGTGAGAGTTACTTGAATTTTGATATTCTTTGAAATAGGGTTGATAAGCAACTAATAAATTAAAGAACAAAGTAAAAATAAATTCATTTTAAAATTTGTAAAATATATGAAAATAAATTGTTTTATATTTCCCAAACAGATGCAAAAAATGTTCCAATAATTTAAACAATTAATTTCTAAATTCTAATAAATGTATCGGCAAATTTTCAAAGCTATTGAATATGTTTAAAACCTCCGTATAAAAAAATTAGCAGCAGTAATTTTACGTTTAAATCTATTATTCAAATATATGATTTTCATTTCAGTTAAAAATGAAATTTGAAAATCGTCTGCATTCCCATAGGAAAGCATTATGACGTAAAACGAAATGTTCTACATTTTTCGAACGAATGAACCAAATGTAACTAAAAACTATACAGCTAATTCCGGATACCTCACCAACATACTCACCAAAAATCAATCTAATCGGGCGCTTTTTACGGGAGTTATCGTGGAACAGACAGACAGACGGAAACCAAAAACTTTTCGCGTCTCCACAGTGAGCCTCAACTGACGTTTCGGCAATTAATTGCTAGTATTCAACATATTAGTATTATTTTTTGTGTATCATGTATAATTATTTGATATGTAGTGCAATATTCGATGTATATATATATATATATACAGTCCAGTCTCTAAAATCTGGACATCTTAAATCCGGAAACCTCCAAAATCCGGACTGCATAAATGTTAATCTAATTTTTCACAATTTTGTTAGTTTTGGTTTCTTATTGTGTTCATAGATGGCAGCAGCAAACAATTTCTTTAAATTTTTGCCATTCTAGTTTATGTTCGGCATTTCGCCAATAGATGGCCGTACCAGTCATTTTCCTTAATTCTTTTTAGAGACGTTTATTTTATTCATGATTTCTTATATGATCAGCGATCGTTGAGTTGCATTAGGCTTAAGATTTTTTAAAATATATATTAAATTCCTTTTAGTTCATCCTTAGTGCATTCAATTATGTCTGCAATTAGTAAAAAGAGAAAACATATTTCTCTATCAATTGCAGATAAAATTTCGTTGTTAAAAGCACACGATCAAGGGACATCTGTAAACAGTATTTGTGAAACATATAGCATTGGAAAATCTACTGTGTATGATATTCTGAAGCAAAAGGAAAAGATTCTCCAATTTTTTGTGGATAGCGACGCACCTGCTTCGATGAAAAAAAAGAAAAACATTACGAACTGCAAATAATGTTGATTTAGATAATGCGTTAATTGAGTGGATTCGTCAAAAGCGAAGTGAACACGTGCCTCTTAGTGGTCCACTGATCATTGAACAAGCGAAAATGTTTCATGAAAAGATGGGGGTGAGTATTCCATGTAATTATTCGACTGGTTGGCTACAAAAATTTAAAAATCGTCATGGAATTCGATATCTTAGAATATGCGGCGAAAAAGTTAGCGCCGATGATGAAGCCAGTGAAAGTTTCATTGATGAGATTACCAAATTAATATATGATGAAAAGATACCCTATGATTTGGTTTATAATGCCGACGAAACTTCGCTGTTTTGGAGATATGTTCCCAGAAAGACACTAGCCACTGCAAATGAAACAAATCCTACAGGAATTAAAAATATGAAAGAGAGGCTTACAGTTTTAGTTTGTGCGAATGCTGCTGGAACTCACAAATTAAAATTATTAATGATCGGAAAAAGTGTTAATCCCCGATGTTTAAAAGGTATACCGATTCCAGTTATTTACCGGGCAAACAAACGTGCCTGGATGACAAAGGAACTGTTCCAGGAATGGTTTAATTCATATTTTGTTCCCGAAGTTCAAGCACACTGTCAATCTAAAGGATTCCCAAGCGACTCTAAAATTTTATTAATTTTAGATAACTGTTCTGCGCATCCAAGTGCCACGATTTTGGATACAAATAATATTAAAGTGATATTTCTTCTGCCGAATTGCACTTCTTTAATCCAGCCTATGGATATGGGATTGTTGCAGGCTTTTAAATGCCGATATAAAAATGATTTTTTGAGGAAAATGTTATGCCATGTTAACAATAACCAGAGTATTGTTGATTTTGTGAAATATTTCAACATTAAAAAAGCAATTTTTTGTGCAGCAAATGCCTGGGATTCTATTGAATCAGAAATTGTCAAAAATGCTTGGCGCCATCTATTGCCGACAATAATATTTAATGATGACGATGATGATAAGGTTATTGACTTTGAAGGATTTAACGTTTCACAAAAAAAAGACGAAATTTCGGAACTATTAGAATATGCTAAAAATGGAAATATAAGTCTGGATCAATCAGATATAGATGAAGTTATGGGCATTGATCAAAATATACCAATTGTCGGTGAACTCAGCGAATCGGAAATCATTGACAGTGTGATAAACAAAGAAAAAGCTGCCGATGATTCGGAAAATGACTCCGATGATTCGGTAAATGAAGAAAAAAAAATAACTACAGAACAACTAATAAATAGCTTAGACACAGCAATATTAGGATTAGAACAGAGGGATTTTATAACTGAGCCTGAATTAATGTCCTTATATAGGATTAGAGAGAAAGTAATGGCCAATAAGCCTAAATTAAGACAACAAAAACTGACAGACTTATTTAAATAAAATCGTAATCGTAAAATGTTCTGTGTATTTTTAATTTTATAAGATTAAATTAAGTTTGATTTTGTTTTTGAATCATTTAATGTGATATTTATGATTTTTTATAAGAATTTCGATTTTTTATGATTATTATTTATCATTTTTGCTTATAATTTTAAGTTATTTCAGGATCTCTAAAATCCGGAATTATCGAAAATCCAGAAAAGCCATGTCCGGAACGATTCCGGATTTAAGAGACTGTACTGTATATAAAACCATTAATGAAACATTACTGATACACCAACTAAAACTTTTAAATTATGAATAAAAATATAATAATTAATTGACAACAATACTGTACCCCCCAACACACTGAATATAGATTCCATATACATAGTACCCCCCCCCCCCCCCCCCAAAAAAAAAAAAAAAAAAAAAAGGAGAAATTGAATTACAAAAATATATAAAAAAGGAAATTTGTAAAACTTAGACAGAATCATCACATCCCAAATGCCCAAACTAGTAAATCTACAGATCAAGAGCCTCAATGTCAGCTCTGAAAGTCAATGTTTTTTTAATCTCACTTTTCATAATATTTAACATCTTACAGTCCACAAATTTAATTTTTTAAATTATTATATATATATTTATACGATTTATTTATTAAAATAATTCGAAGGTTTCAGAAATTAGAAACGTTAAATTAAACACGGTTTATGCAATAATATTCTGACATTCTTATGAACTTCTTATTCTATTTTTTAGATTAAAAAATACATTTCTTCAGGGGGGCTCTGCCCCCCTGAACCTCCCGTAATATTATTAATTAAATTTATATTCGTGATTTACCATTGTTTGTGTGAATGATTCTAGTATATCTTGGATTTCGTTCCACACAGTGGTTTTATTAGGATAAGCAACAATTTCGAAAATAATTTCATGATATCCTAATACCTAAATAACAATATTTACTTACCTGCCTACCACGAAACACTCGCATCTGATTGATAAGTTGAATAATATCTCGTGTACAAAAGCAACTTATGGGAATGTAAACTGAATCTACTATATTTCAATTTATTTCAGAAATCTAGTGTTATTACAATTTTTGTTTCAGAAAAACAGTTTTGATGGTCATTCTATAATATTTATTTTACCAAAGTACATCCTGATCTAACTCGATGGCAATAACATACTTAAATCTCCCCAAAATAGACTTATTTGGCAACTTTTAAACCTATTGGGTAATCATTCATAATCGTGCCCACTGCCAATTCATTAAATAGCAACCGTGATTTGGTGCCATAAAGTATTTTTTGTGATAACTTTCTATGATCTCAGTTTCCAGTAATTGTGCTATTTCAGGCTGTATGGATGCATTTTACTACACTAATTTCTGTAGATTAACCATCTCGTTGTACGAGATATTATATCCTATTTTAAAAGTAATACTAATTTTCAACCACGAAAAATCCACATCTCTTCCAGAAAATGAAAAATATCTCATTTAAAAATGTTTCGGTTATCATTTTATAGTAGTTAAAAGGTAACTTGTATCAAAATAAATTCTGATTTATTTCAATAAAATGTTAAAATCACCCAAACATATTTTATTTTGCGAATAAAATATTGTAACAAAATAGTTTGAGTTATTTGAATTTCATTATTTTGATATTCCTTGAAATATAGTTGCTAGGTTACGGTTAAATTAAAGAGGAAAATAAAAATAAAAGCATTTCAAAATTTGAAAAAAAGGATAAAATAAAATGTATTATATCATTAGAACAGATGTATAAAATTGCACCTAAAATTATACACCTAATTTAAAACATCTGACGAATGTATTAACAAAATTTCAAATTAATTTGCATAATTTAAGACCTGACTTGGTAAATTTTAGCCTTCATAACTTACCG
This sequence comes from Maratus michaelseni, assembly GCA_963931845.1. NCBI lineage: Eukaryota > Metazoa > Arthropoda > Arachnida > Araneae > Salticidae > Maratus > Maratus michaelseni. Next base: position 99,203,509 of record OZ007594.1, read on the forward strand.
TTTAAATACATTAATAAAATGCACCATTTTATTTTCAACAAAATAAAAAATTTCAAAATCGTCTGAATTCCCATAGGAAAGCATTGTGACCTAAAAAGAAATGTTCTATATTTTCCGAATGAATGAACCAAATGTAACTAAAAACTATACAGCTAATTCCGGGTACCTCACCAACATACCTACCAAAAATCAAACTAATTGGATCATTTTTGCGGCAGTTATCGCGGAACAGACAGACAGACAGAAACCAAAAACTTTTTGGGTCTCCACAGTGAGCCTCAACTGACATTTCGGCAATTACCACAAATAAAATGTGTCGTTTCATCATCATATTACCCATAAAATAGCTAAAGAATATGATTTTGGGACAACCACACCCATAAAATAGAGAAATAAACTGTGAAAAAACAATTACGTTCAAAATAAAAATAAGATTAAAAAGGATAGAGGGAAAAGAAAACATCAAATTACCAGATAGAAATCATGAGTCAACACAAAACACAAGCATTGGAGAAAATCAGTACATATATATATATACATACATATTCTTTCCAGTTTGATGATGAAACAATACATTTTTATGTATTGTAAAGTGGAATAAATATTTTTCTATTTTTTTTTTAAACAAATCTTTCAGTTTTTGAGCATCAATTTTCGTATTTTCATCACCATCTAGTTGGCATACATGGTTCAGAAAGAAAGAACAGATGTATAGTGGCTTTCTATTAAGAAAATAAAACATAACTTTTGTGGGGGAAAAAAACCCATCAATGACATGTAATGTAATGTTTGGAAAATGCACTTTCTACATTGTAATGCAAAATATGAGTAGATATACAGTTTAGTTTGTAATAATCTGTTTGAATTCTATTCATTATTTTCTGATAGTTATCTGAAGTGTCTATTAGTTACAAAGAAAAATATTTCAGGTGTGGACTTTGAACAAAACTTTACATTAAGTAGCTTTTTCTTTGCATTAAATGTAAAGTAAATTCTGCTACTTACTCACATTTAAAAGCAAAAATAAATTCATAATAAATAATAAAATTCATAATATTTTTTTTTTCTCTCTTGGGAAAAATTAGAAGGTATACAATTCTTTAAAAAACAAAGGAATAATTTAATATTTTCAAAAAACTTTTTTTATTATTATTTGCACATTTAAATAAATGTAATTTTATGATAACAAAATTATCCTGAGCAGAGAAATAATTTTCTATCGCTAAAAGTTTTTATTCGAGTTTTGATTGAAGAATATTATGGTTTTACACTTAAAGTGGTTCTTACCTTGAAATTTTGAATTTTCATTACTATGGCAATATCCATAGAAAGCTAAAAATTATTGTGTTACTATAATAAATCTTACATAGTTCAAGACTTAAAGATAAAAAAAATTAATCAGACTGCAGATGTAGGTTAAAAAACAGCCAACACATTAAAAAGTAAATAAAAATAAAAAATGGAGAGGAACAGAGAAAGATTTGAAAAAGTGTCATAATTTTCAGAGCAATTTCAAAGAAAAACTGTTTTTTTACATTATTGTTTTTTTTTTCTATGCATGAATGTGTGTACAGTGTTTGTTAACCATTTTTAGATGCATTTGTAATTATATAAATACATAGCACCTATAGTCGTCATCTAATCCGTCTGTCCACATAGAACAGCGCAAAACTACCCAACTGAATGGTTTGAAATTTAATATATATATAATCATTGCAGAATTTTGTCGAGTCATTTCAAATTTTATGAAAATCGAATCGAAACTTAAGATATTAATAAAAGTTTTCTTTACTCTATTAAATCCTATCATACGTAATCTATATGATAAAAGCGCAAGTCATGTGACTGAGGAAAACAAATACGGTCTAACCACATCTTTTTCCATATGCCAAGCGGCCATTTTTATTCAAAATTAATTTTTTTAATAAAATTGCATAAAAGTTACATTTTTAGAAAAGATCGTTCAAAAAAATTGTTTGCTTAAGGGATAAGTTACATTAAAAAATGTATAGATTCTGAGATAACTTCAGTGAAAATTAGGTTAACAGTCAAATATCTCAATCCATTAAAGTGAATAAACAAAATATTCATTCATCGTGAGTCATAGAAATATTAACCATGGATGTAATCATTCGCAAATCGAGATCTCCATGGTGAATTTATGGCTCTGTCTGGTGTTGGGAAAAAAAAAAATCACATCTGTAAACATGGCAAACGTAATAAGAAGAAAAAAATATCCCTGACGGTTCGGCCTACAGACACAGGTAGATTTCAAAGATACAGACCGTGGGGTGCCTGTTTAGTGGGAATTGCAGAAGAAATGACCTTTTTACCATGATGCGGCAGTTGGAACTGTCCACTTCGAAATCTACCTGTGTCAAGTAGGCAGAGCCGGCAGAATTTTTTTGTTTTATTTATTTTATTTTATTTTTTTTTTTTTTGTAAGGCTTGGTCCTATAAAAAACTTGTCAGTATAAAAGTTGTAGATAATATTAAGAGAATTTATAATAAATTTACGCAGATTTGATATTTTCCTAATTGACAAAGTTATGAACTTTTTTCTTTTTAAACCCCTATTTTTTCCCCCTCTTGAGGCCATTTTTAATTATATCAAAAATCTGTCATACATAAGTTTTCAGCCCTTTTCCTAGAAGTAATAATAACTTTAAACGTTCGATACGTATCATAATTAAAATAAGTTATGTGGTTTTTTCTGTTTTCACAAAAAGCACCCCCCCCCCCCCTTCCTTGGTTCAATTTTGCCCATTAACAAACTTGACCAAGATTTCATGCCCCTTGATTTATATATTAGTTTGGAAGAGATTTGTGCAGAATTTTTCCAGTTATCGTGTTCATAAAAAAGTGACATAGATAGATAGATAGATAAAGTTTTGAACTGGGGATGGTTTTGGGTTCTGAGAGTCATGATCTGTGTAGATCTGCAAAAAAATTTTCCAGAAATTCCAACATTGGGGAGAATATAATAGGTAGTATTTCTTACGAAATCTACCTAAAAGGCATCTTCATTTCGTTCATAGTAGACGATATAATTAATTTCATAACGATGATTTTTTACATTGTAAAACTGGTTATAGCACGAAACGAACGCACCTTATTTGTCACGTTTAACGTACAATTTCCAACTTGTTAGTATTTTGCATTCTAGTAATTATATTTCCATTAACTTATTTAATAATATTTTTTGTAATTTATTTATTTTTTTTTTTTCTAGGACAGTGATGATCCTGGTCTTTTAGAACAATTAAAATCACAAATCTGTGAGAACATTGGGTTATATGCTCAGAAGTATGATGAGGAATTCTCTGAGTATTTGCCAGAATTTGTAACTGCAGTGTGGTCATTATTAACTACAACGGGACAAGAAGTAAAATATGATTTGGTAAGTTAATGCTATTTATTAATATATATACAAGTACAACTAATTAATTATCACAGACTCTAAATAAATACCTTCTTAATAGATGGATTGTATGTTAATAACTTCAACACAATTACAGTTCCCATTCATTTTAAAGGAAACATGTGTATTCCTAGATTTGACTACAAAAGAAATGCGTGTAAGTTTAATTGTGCAATCGTACTTGCTTTGAAATTAGCTGAGATATCTCTTGTTTTGACTGCTAGCATCTGTTGTTTCCTTATAGATCAGGATTTTATTTTTTAAATTGAGTTAGCAGACTAAAGAATGGACAATTTGAATAATGAATTTATTATTTCTGCATCAATATTATATCACATTCCTGTATTATTCAGGTGGTTTTTGAACAATTCTTTAATTATTGCTTTACGTTTCCAAATTAGATTCTGTTAAAAAAAAAAAAAAAAAAAAAAATCCTATTTTCTCAGTCATAATCATTTAAATTAGTCCAATTTAAGCAAGTTTCTTCCTTTATCAATGTTCTGATTTAGACCAGCTTTACTGTATTAAGTAAAGCTTTAATTGCTTTCTTTTAAAATTCTTAAGTCTGTAGTATTTTTATCAGTATTATGCATTTTTTTAATTTATGATGACCTTATCAAAAAATATCATGAACTGTAATTAATATTATCAATTATTTTATTGTTTTTTTTTTTGTTTTTTTTTTTTAATACTGAAAATGAAAAAGTACCTTTTCTCTTTTCCAGTTAGTCAGCAATGCCATTCATTTTCTGTCGTCTGTTGCAGAACGTCCTAATTACAAAACTCTCTTTGAGGGCCCTGATGTTTTAAGCTCTATTTGTGAAAAAGTTATCATACCAAACATGGAATTCAGAGGTATTTATTGTTAAATATAGGTTATTTCTATTTTAAATTCTTATATTTAACTCAGGATGCACATGGTCACCTTAAAGTTCTTGAGCATTCCTTTTGAATAGAAAACTGTTTTCAGGGTGCTTAAAATCCTTATAAACAAAGTACTCATTAAAAACTTATATTATTATCACAACATAAAATTTATACAGCTTTGAACATATGCTACATTCGCTAGCCCAATAATTAGCACACTGTGCTAACACCCTACAGGTCTGGGGTTTACCACTAGATTTGGGCAAGGTTTCTCAACCTTTCATCCTTTTAAGGTTGATAAAATGAGCACCCTTGCATGCTTGGGAAACTAAACCCTGTTGGTTAAACATGTGACTAGTACATATGCACTGCAGAGTATGACACTTCATAGATTGTACCACCATGGAATTTAATTTGAACAGGTGTTATTTTGCTGAAACATAAAACTGTACATTTTGTCTAGTGATCAAAAATGACTTTCAAATAATTTTTTTGTTGTAGCAAATATTCTTTTTTTTTTTTTTTAATGAAAGGTACCATTTGAGAGCAAAATAGTACTTTATATTCATTTTTAACCTTCCATTCAGGCTATGGGAATGGCAATTTAAAACTACAGAAAATATAAAAATGACCTACAGATATTTTAAAAAATAGTAAATATTCATATTTTTTTTTTTTTTAATTAATAATATCTTCTATAAAGTAATTGTGCAGAATTTTTCCAGTTATCGTGTCCATAAAAAAGTGACATAGATAGATAGATAGATATGTAGTTTGATGTTTATGTATGATGTTTAGTATATATTTTTAACTTTATCCGAGCCCTGGTGATTGTGATTTTAAAATGCTCAAAAATATGAAAAAGACCTTCAGAAAATATTTTTTTTGAAATATTAATTATTCATATTTTTTAATTAAAAGCATCATCTATACCAGAAGACACTGGCTATATGCAGATGCCCTTATTTTATTTTATTTTTTCCTTTGGGCACCAAGTAATTGCAATTATTAACTCTAGGAAAAATTTAACATTTTCCTTCTGTCTGTAAGTTATGTGTTTGAAAAACCACATTTTCTATGAACATGTGTGTAAGCAAGCATGACATCGGCAAACTGAGGACAATCGAAGCTTGTTCATTAGCGTTCAATGATGCTTTTTTTTAATTAATACCTCTGCTAATCATTAAAAAAAAATAAAAATCTTAATCTCATGTGCATGTCTTTTTATATATTTTTTTCAAATTTGCAAACCTGCCTGTGAGATTTCTGTAGCCATCACCAACAAACAAACAGACTCATAGACAGAAACTTTCTTTTATTAATATAGATAAATAGGATATTCTTAACATCTTAACATAGTTTTACTAAATGCAGTGTAAAGAAATGTAAAGTAAAAATACCACTTAATAATCTTGAAAATTAACAATATTGAAGTGAAAAATTTTTCTTAATCTAATTTTTATGGAAAAGATTCTTTAAAATGCAAATGGTATGAAGCATTTTAAATTCTTATTAAAAATTTCTACATTTTTATATTATTTTTTTTTCTCATATGCTCCTAGTTTTTTATCTTAAAGTTTGCAGCTATACCTATAGTAAAACTATCAGCTGTGTTATTCTCTGGAAAAGTATGATGTCTGTGTTTAATCTACAATTATTTTGGGAACTTTTTCTGTAACCATTTGTCTGTCATTTTAATCTACATTTATGCTCCATCTTATAGCTATACCATTTCAAAAAAATATCTGTTAATAAATTTAGAAAAATATACTAAATATATCGTTTTCCTGGCTTGCCTCAAACCTAGTTTTCTGTCAGTGAAATTTGAAGGAACCTATCCATTTCGAATCAAATATAAACATATTTGATTCTAAATGGATAGGTTCCTTCTAATTTCACTGACAGAAAACTAGGTAATTACAATTAGTTCCTTTATAAGAGGTAAACAATAGAAAAACTCTACTGTAACACATTTCTTGAAATACTGTTAAATAATCTGTCATTAAGCAACAGCTTCGTTTTCCTGTTTTTATTAAATAGTTATAAATAATACTGATATTTGGATCTAATGTCAACCTCAAGTAATTTCTCACTTCTGACCAATAAGGTAGATGCTGTGTAGAAGTTTCAAAGTTGTACAGTTTTGTCTGTCAATGTACAGTGCATATCAAATTTGTGATTTTGAAGATATTTTTATTCATCATTTCCCTAGCTAAGACTTTATTAAACAGGGCTGTATTGGTTTTAACCATGGAAAAAGACAGTTTTAACCATCTTGGTTAAAGTATGTTTTGACCATCAGTGGTCAAAACTCATTTTGACTGGGAAAATAAATTAAAATGTATTTTGTTAAATGATAAATTTAGTTGAATATTTAGAATAATATTTAATACATTTGGAAGTGTTTGCAAATAGTACTATTCTTTAATTTTCGTTGCTTTAAAATTTAACGCCAAAAAAAAAAAAAAAAAAAAAAAAAAAATCTAAAAATAAGCAATTATTGTAAGTATTGAAGTCCTTTTAATAATTTGATTACATATCTAATTTTATATAAAAAGTGAAGGAAACTAAATCACTTTAAACAAAAGAAACATATTTAGAACTTAACAAAAAAAAAAAAAAAAAAAAATGGTTATAAGTAACAAGTGTTGCTGTATTAAACTAGACGATTTCATTAAGATCAAACTTGGAAAATAATATTTCTACTTATAAAGAGTTTGCACATCCATTCATCAGGTGCATTATGAAATCTACAAATTCCAAATCATTATTTCTTAATTTTTCATTATTGCCCACCAAATGTCGTAATGTATTAATTACAGTTTAAGAAAGATAAGATTTATAAAATATATGTTTCTGTTTAAAATACTATTACATAAAACAACAACAAAAAAAAAAATCCTATACTTAATAATAATACTAATATTAAGTATATTATTAAACATATACAAAAATATGTGACATTAATATTTGCATAAATATACAGTTTGAGCAATTTATGTAAGTTTAAATTATTTAATAGAGTTTCAACCACTTTTGAGTGGTTAAAATCTGTTTTGACCATTGTCCTGGTTAAAATTAGTTTTGAAAACTTTATTAAATTACAAAATTACATCCCTGATATTAAAGGATCCATTCCTGTGGAAAATGTTTTAAAAATCTATCTATTTTTAGGAATTATGAATTGCTATTGATATAACTTGTACAAAATCACCTTTTTTGAAGTAAAAATTATTTTTTCCCATGTTTTATAAAACTGTAATATTAAGTAGTGAAATATCCCCTTTACCAGAGAATGACAGAACTACAAAAGAAGAAATGACAACATTTTACCTGTTCTTCTTGCATGACCTTTAAAAATTATAATCTTTCTAACCAGGCTTGAAATGCTAAAAACATTGTGATGACATTCAAAAGTTAAACCAGTGTCAAATTGAATAACAATGTCAATTATTTTTAACATTTAAAATACTTTAATTCTGCTACAAACATAAACATGCACTGATAACATAATTTATGCTAACTTTATTACTTTAAATCAAGGATATGATCCTATACAGTTCTTTGATATTAGAAATAATAATATGTGTTTGAGCTATTAAACATCACAATAACAAACAACTTTGTATGTGTGTACCTTGTGAAGAAGGCACAAGAATCTATTAAATTACTTCTTAAACAAATATTTTTGTTAGCAAGTTCTTGTGGTTAATATTTAAGGGGCATTTGTAGTTTGCTAACATCTGGTTTAAACCTTTTACTGGTACAAAAGCATTAATGTTCTATAACATTAAAAATAACACCTTATATATTGATACTCATAAATGAAGTTATTGTACATTTGAATTGATTAATTTCAAATTCTTTAGTACTGATTAAAATTTTGTGGACTTTTTTACTACATCTGTGTTCTGTTCACATTGCTGATTTTAACATGTGTCATTACTTTTGGTTACTTCAAGATTCCTATATTCAATTTACCTTTGGAAGGAGAGAAAAATGTACTTTCAAATGAAATTTGTTTAAAAATTCAAATGTAAATGGCATTTTAAAAAAATAAATAAATAAAAAAAGTTAAGCGTATATTTTTACTTTTAATCTAGCAGAATTTTCAACTATATTTCTTTTATTGGTAGCATATTTTCTGCTAATTTACCAGCTGTTGGTTTTGTAATCAATTAATTATTCTTGTTTCTTGTGGGAAGACCATGTATTGTGTGAATTTGTAATTTGTAGTGCTCATTGTGCTTACTGTTTATCATCCCATAAATAATTTTGTTAAATGCTAACTTTTTCGTTAAATCTATTGTAACATATTTTTTTTTATGTAGAATGTGATGAAGAATTGTTTGAAGATAATCCTGAAGAATATATTCGTCGTGATATTGAGGGTTCAGGTAGGTTATTTTTTTTTTTCAACTATTTCCTGTATGTTGTGTCCTTTTGTGAGCAAACTAAAGTATTTTGTTAACGGCTTATAAGTTTGGAAAAAATAAAAATAAATCGTAAATTGAGTATTTTAAATGTATGAAAAATATATTTATATTTAATGTGCTACAACAATCATTTAGTATTAGAATTTAGTTAAATGAAAGATTGGTTAATAAGTTAAAAATGATAAACAGTGTTCAAATAATCGAATATAAAGCATTTCCCTGATCACAAAAATTTATTGTGCAAAAGCTATTTATGTCTGGACATATACTTATTTTTGTAAATACAGTAATAAGGTTTGTAATAAGACCAGTTATGTTAAAAAAAAAATTCAACATGTGCCTCCTTTGTAACTTGGAGAGTGTAAATCACTCATCCTATGCCTATCACTTCTTGGAAGGTTACCAACACTACCAACCAGTTTCTTTAAACTTTTCACATTGCTTTATGTTCTTGACACCCACATGATAATTGTGTCTGCAACAATGTCTAAATTTTCATTGAACAGAGACATCTAACCACAAAACTCATTGCACATTTTCCATCATCAAAGCCAGTTCATTAAAAATTAACTCCTTATTCACTGCTTATGTTGATGTGCTAGTTGCCATCTATTCTACTGATAATTAAAAACTTTAAGAACAAGGGTATGCAAAAATAAAAAATTTTACATTAATATCTTTAACAGTTATTTTGTTCTAATGTTTTGTAATCAGTAGAAGTTTTCGTGCTCCTCCTATGTATGGTTATAGATGTTATGCTAATTTTGTCATCTATGATGTATAGTCTAGACATTTAGACTATTACTCCTTTATTTATCTTACAATATCTTCCTTTTCACTTTAAGTTCATTGAATTTCTAGTTCTTTTTATGTTTTCGTTGATGAATTTGTGTAATATTATTTTTTAATATCCTTTAAGATGTTGATACCCGAAGGAGAGCAGCATGTGATTTGGTGAGAGCACTGTCCAAACACTTTGAAGCTAAAATTACTCAAGTGTTTTCTGAGTATGTTAATGCTATGTTACAAGTAGGTTAAAATATTTTGATCCATTTTTTTTTTTTTTAACTTCAAAATGTTAAACTGTACATGTACATGTGGGGCTTGACTCCACGCAACGCAGCATTACAGCTGAGGTTTGCAAATTATTGATCAGAGCAAATTTTATTCAAAAGGAGAAAGTTATGGCCTTGTGATTTGAAGAATGACATTTTTTTTTTTTTTTTCTGAAGTGGTGCCAGTTTCCGCTACAAATTATTGATTTTTTGTATTGTTGCACTCGCTACATTACATTATAAAAATGTAACACACTATACTACAAACTACTGTAAAAAGTAGCGATTACTCTAGTTTCGCTACTTGTGGCATACTACTTCCGACCACTGTACATGGATATATATAAATCAACATTTGAATAGTGGGTTGTTTTAGGGTCTGGGGGTCATTTATGAACGGTGAAAATATACCAAAATTTTCCAGAGTTGCTTCCCTCTAAATATCTGCATGAAGTAGTTTTTTTTTTTCTTTTTTTTTTTTTTTTTTTTGTAATGGAAGTAGTATTGTAATGTTCTAACTTTTTAATTTAATAACGACATTAAAGTCATAAAAATAATTTTTTTTATAATGGCAACTATCAGTTTTTTGTTCAATTCTTGAATAGCAACAGGAAAAAATTTTATTATCCATTTAATGAATGTTAAATAGGACTCATGTGTCTTCAAGAGAATCAAATCAGGAAAAAATTTTCAGTCATAAAATCGCAGGAAATTTCAGGGAAAATCCAAAATATACTCCAAAACCTTAGAAAATGATCAGCTACTCTGGAAAATGCAAGCAATTTCTGCTATTTGTATGTTTCATGGTGTCATAATCAAATCAAACTAAGACAAGCCTTCTAACATCATGAGACATCAAATCAGAAACTATGAAAATTAAATTAACTTGTTAAGTAGCAGAGTCTGAGAATATAGACACATGTTTTTGTTAGATAATCGCCAATAGACATTTTGCATGATGAGAAGCCATTGTCCCATTTATTGAAGATTTTGTTAATTTGTAAGTGACAACTTTTTTTGTCAAAGGATTTTAATTTTTTATGTAATTCTTTAACCTATTATAAATAATGGGACAATAAGTTTATAAAATAAATTTTTCATGTTTACCATGTCATTAAATATATTGTGTGTATTTGATTATATGATTCAACATAGTTAATTTATTTAAAAAAGTTTCCTGATTTCTCCTGACTTTTTGGTTTTGGTGGTTGGCAACTCTGTAACAATAAAATTAATAATAAACCAGTTTTTTGGGAAAACACTTGTGTTTTCGAGTTTCCAAGAGAAACCAAGTTTGTACATTTAATGTAAGTGGGAAATTAAATATATTGTTTTCTGTGATGTATAATTTATTTTTGAGATTATCTCTTTTTAAGGGGAGTGGGTGTGCATACTGGTTTAAAAAATCTTGTTAACTTGATATGGAAAAATTATTGATCCTGTAAAATAACTCAGGAGTTTTTTTGAAAATGAGTAGGAACCCTGTTAAAGTACATTGTTTTATTATTAAATTATGTAATGACTTTTATTATTTTCTGTATTAGAAATTGAGTTGATTTTTTTAGCATTGGTTCTTATAGTATTTGTACAATTTTATAGATGTATTCAAAAGATCCAAATGGTAAATGGAAAAGTAAAGATGCTGCTATTTATTTAGTCACTTCCATGGCAGTCAAAGGCCAAACAGCTAAGGTAATTATTTATATTATGATCTTAATTTCTTAGTTTTTGTAACCATCTCGATAATTATTTTTAAATATTAATTTTTATTTAGTACTAAAATAAATCAGCTGGGATTCTTTCCATGCTTTACTTAAGAATTTACTTGTGGGAGGAGGAAAGGAGATTTACAAGATAATTTTCCTTTCTAGAGCATCATAGTACTTATAGAATACCATTAGTTTTTCAGAATTTGATTATAGTAGTTTAATACTCTCAGTGATATGACTTATTGGAAAATTTTAAAGAATTTAAGATTGTCCGGCCTTCCATGCCTGTGACATTTTGCCTTTTTAAATTATCCCTTTAACTAGAAACAGTCCCTCCCTTAAAATAAGAAACTTCTTTTTTTTTTCCCTTTCTTTTTTATAAATACCTTAAGTTTCATAATAGATGAAAGTTTGATATGTTTTAATTTGAATTAATTAAGGTACATAAATTATTTTCTATGTAGAATTTTATTTTGAGATTGTTTAAATGTAATATCAATCTAAACAATAATAATATATAATATATATATATATATATATGGGGGGGGGGGGGATTTGTTGTCTTTCCTTCGTGTGAATGCGAAAGTATAACAGTATATTAAGATGAAATAAATTGGTCGGTGTCTAGGTTCAAGAATTAATAGTTCAAACTGTTTTCAAAGTTAATTACGTTGAGATTTAATGTCTTGGTCAGAATATAACTATATAAAATATTTACCAGGGGTCGATCCAGGGAAAATTTGGGGCCTAATTAGGGCCCCTTCACAAAAATCAATTTAATAAAATGGGACCCTTCACAAAAAGCAATTGGATAAAATGGGCCCCTTCACAAAAAGCAATTGGATAAAATGGTCCCCTTCACAAAAATCAATTGATAAAATCAGCCCTTTCAGAAAATTCTTTTTACCAAAATAGGCCTTTTCACAAAATTCTATTCCATAAAATCTTACTATTTATTATTTTGTGATGTTTTAAAATGTGTAATTTGTAATCAAACAAGTTCACCAGAGAGGAAAACTTCAGCAAAAGGATTTAAAAAAGTTTTTGTTTATAAATGCTTGGTTCGAATTTGATTAACTGGATTTCAACTTTCGTTACAAAATGTTATTTTTCACAAAAATATAATAAATTTCACAAAAATAACCTTTACTTTTCACAAAATGGGCCCCAAGAAGAAAAACCTGCATCGACCCCTGTTTACAATAATAATTTAACTTGTATAACATTGCACATTGTCCAACCAACTGTCGGGTTTAAAAATAGTTAATTGCGCAATCCACCTATCGGTATAAAAATTATAAAGAAAGGCAATCCTTCAGTCCTCCTGACCGGGATGGAAGCTCTCGTTCATCTGCTATCTTCTCATGACTAAAATGCATATCTCATCAAATTTCTATTGTGCGGGAATCATCGAACTTAGATCCCAAATCACAAGCCTCAGTTAAATATTTGCTGTGCCTTGCAGTTCGAATTTCAGATGAAGAACTATTGCGACCACACACATATATATAACATGTTTTTTGAACAGGTAAAAAGTTTCCTACCTAACTTACTTATTTCCACAAAAGGAAATCATTACATGTTCATGAAAAGCTATATTCTGTGTGTTGTTACAAATATTCCAAAAGAGCTGCAGGGTGAAAATTTGTTTGCAGAATTTTGCTTGAGTGATTTTTCAATTTAAAATGAACAACTTTCTGATTGTTTAGTCGATACTGTTTATAATCAATAGACTAATTGATAAGGAGAATTATCGCATTACACATGAAATTGCAGAGACACTAGCTGTATTCGCATTACATTGAAAAGTGTTTAAACCATCTTGGCTAAGTAAAAATCTCAATTTTTTTATTTCTCATAACCTAAATTTCTGACACATTCATAGAGTCACATTTATATGTAAAATCATGAAATTTGAAGCCATAACCATTAAAAGGATTTGGAATCTAATAGTGTTTTTCAATTTTCGATAAATATATTATATCTGGAACTGTAATCTATTGAACCCTCATGACAACCTTTCCCTGAATGTTGTCTCTCAAAAATCAGTTTAAAATGCAAACTTTGACACCACTTTAGCTTAAATATTTCTTGGTGCTGCATGGCCCTATTTTGGCCTTGTGCCAATAAAATTTAATCAGCCAACTAACACTACTTTCTGAATATTCTTTTGCCTTTATAAGAAAATAGGAAATGTTATTCAATTTCTTAGTCTCTAGATAAGGACACCTGCAAATTTTGTATATTTAAAAAATATATATATAGCTCATAAATATAACAAGAATTAGCCAGTTTTCGTTTGAGATCAGTTTTAATATAACTCCTATGATTTGCTCAAAAGTGATCATTTTTTAAACAATTAATAACTGGCAGTTTAGAATTCGCTGATTATAACAATATCAGTCAAAAAATTTTTGTAGTAAAGAATAACTTAGCTGACATGAATATAAGATTTGATGGGAATCTAAAAGAATTGTTAGATTTCAAATTTTACAGCTTAACTAAACAATCAATTCAAATGAAAAGTTAATGAAACAGAACATAACAGTTGGAAAAAATAATAATAAAGTTGAAATTTAAATAATTTAAAATTTAAAATAAAAAAATTATCCTCTGAATTCTTAGGGACTAATCTTGGGAGTATTAAACATTCAAGTGTTATGTATATGTTATTTTTATTTCAATAGTGTGTTTGTTTGTTTTTTCCCCTTAAACACTAATTAGGCCAGTGTTAAAGATTTTTAATTTGTTGAAAAAAGTTTCCTGACTTTTTGACTTTGGAGGTTGGCAACTCTATAACAATAAAATTAATAATAAACCAGTTTTTTAATGTTATTATTAATTGTAAATATGACCATTTTTGTTTTCTTTTCAGCATGGAATAACTCAAACTAATGAATTAGTAAATTTGACAGACTTCTTTAATGGACATATTTTACCTACTTTGCAGTCACAAGCCAGTAAGCAAAGCCTGATGCTTTTATTTCTCTTATTTAAATAAGTGCTTATTCTTAATTTGTTTTTATTATTACTATTATTATTATTAAAATATCTTTAATCTTTTTCGAATTTTTATCCATTTATGAAATTTTTTAAAACTATTTGAAGCCTACATATTTATTAATATAGAAATTAAGAATTTTACCAGTAAAAAGTCCTTAGGCCTGTACGCGCAGGAAAAGGTAGCTCTCCTATTCCTTGTTCGGCTAATTTTGCTCAAACACACAAAGCTAAAATGCATCGAACCTGATTATAGAAGATTCCCAGTTTTTGCCAATATAAAATTTGAATAGGAATTTCACAAAATTAGTCAGCTACTGTCAAAATTGGCTTCATTTATAACAACTCTTTTGGTTGCCGAATTTGGCAATATTTCGCCAAGCTTGCTGATAATTTGACACTGGCGAATATGATTGTTAAGTATATGAGACTTGGAACAATGGTTAATTTACGAGAAACCATGTTCACTAAAACTCATAAATTAAACCTGTTTATGAAAGAATCTCTTATTTTTAATCTGTCGTCTTGTTTCAAATTGTCTGCCAACGCAGAATTTGAAACTGTTATATAGCAGACATTTTTTAAGATAGGCACAAACATTATAGAAATAACAATAAATACAAACTTTATAGAAATAAAATTTATAAAAATGTATTTATAATTTTGCTATTTAAATTTTTATATACAGGCCATGGAGCAGTCTCTTTTAAAAGACACTAAATCAAAATTTTGTCCACCGTTATTTCTTTATGAAAATTTTCATTTTAGATTTATCTTGCAAATGTCATAGAAACCTGCTTTGTGATGAGCTTTTCCTTGGAATTGTTGTAGTAATCTACTACGAAAATAATTTAAAAAAATTAGTTGTGAACAAAAAAGAGACCATTCCGAGGTCTGTATATATGTTTTTTATAATATACTGATAATGTTACTTTGAATATTTTAGTTGATGAATTCCCTATTTTGAAAGCAGATTGCATCCGGTACTATCTAATTTTTAGAAATCAGGTAAGTTTGAAGTTTGATATTGTTTTACCTTGCCTTGTCTTTTTAGAATACTATTATAGCAAATTGTTAAATGAATACCAGTTTGGAATTATTTTTAAAAAGTCCTTCCGGCCTGTACCGGGAGGAAAAGGTAGCTTTCCTATATCTTTGTTTTAAAATTTTAGCTAATGTTACTGGAAACAGCAAGCTAAAATGCAAAGAACCCGATTACAGAAGATTCGTTTATACTGAATTTGAATAAGAAATTTGCTAAATTAGTCAACTACAGCCAAGTTGGCTTCATTTATGAAGACTTATTTTTGGTTGCCAAATTTGGCAATATTTCGTCAAGTATCGCCAAGTTTGGGAAGAATTTGGCACTAAGGGATATGAATATATAATTTTATGCGTATGAGTGGGAAAATGATTACAGCAATGAAAGATAATAATTTGCGAGAAATCGTACTCACTAAAACTCATAAATTAATCGTTGTTTTTTTTGTAATGTGCTATCTTGTTTCAAAATGCCAGCCACCCTAGAATTTCAAACTGCTCTATCTCAGCCATTTTTTAAGATAGAGGTAAAACAAAAAATGCTCCGAAATCCTTGTATAAAGGCCTAAAACTTAAGTAAAAGATAAATTTGAAGTTTTAACTTTTTTCTATATTTATTTTAGTTTTAAATCTTTCAGTGGCTGCCATTTTGAAACAAGATGGCGGATCAAGCTGTCCAACGAACTCGGTCGAGACATTGGTGAGCTTAATATACACAATTAGTTTCATCAAAATTGATTTATAAATACAGGTATTATCGTATGACATAGATCATATATATATCAACATTTGAACGGAGGGTGGTATTGGGGTCTGGGGGTCATGATCGGTAAAAATATACCAAAAGTTTCCAGAATTGCTTTCCTCCGAACGGCTGCAATAGGTAGCTATATACATTTTTGTATTGAAAGCTACCTAAAAGGAAATTTGTAAGTGAAAATTTTTAATTTATTTAATGAGTCATTAAATTACTCAGCTATTAAAACATAAACACATTTGTACAACAATGATCCTAGAACTTTTTTAATATGAAATGCACCTGTTTAATATAACAAAATTATAAATGATTATTTTATTATAAGAAACTCATAAATGATTATTTATCATTCCCAAAATTTTTAAATGTCGTTTAAACAAAATTATTAAAGCTAGTTTAATTAAACAACATAAATGCTTATTTAATTACAAACACCAAACCCTTGCTTTCAGCATATATTTGTTTAATTTAGATATCAGCTATTTTTAAAAACTACATAAATAAACAACTTTCGATGTTTCGGCTATTCTTCATAGCCATCTTCATGAGAAAATTCTCGTAAAAACAAACAGCAAAAAACTAAATACGTGTTACATAATTGAGAAAAATGTTCAACTGAAAGGACAACGAAATTAACGGAAATTTACAAAAACTTATTCAAAAATAGGCCTGGTGGCGCCATCTATGAACCAGATACCTTACTTGAAACCCTGTTTAGCCAAATCAAAGTTCATTCAAAATACATTTCCAGATAGCAGGAATAGAAAATGATGTGTTATCATTACAAATTTCATGCTTTCTTAATGAAATCTCTGGAGATTCACGAATATAAGCTTTAAATGGATTGTCTTGTCTGGAAATAATTTTAACATTTTCAAAATCAATAAACTTAATCTGTCTATCAGCAAAAGTTTTTGATGATTGATTTGATTTTTATTTAGTTATTACATATTTTAAAAGTAATATTTGTAACTGCTTGTTTAAAATAGTTCATATATTTCTGACTCCAATAAAAGTACTTTAAGATGGTGATTTTGTTTACTGAGACTGGAACCGAGTTTTAATTGCTGTGATACATGAAAATGGCTTTTCACACAAATATAATGTGGAAAACAAAATTAAAATTTTCATTTATTTGTCACTCAGCAGTGAGTATTCACATTTTATGAAAAGCCAAAGATAAGCTTTTCTCATGAAAAAAGTTAAACATGAAATGCAAATAATGTATGGAATTTTTTTCAGACCACCAATATTTTCGGTCAGACAGCTGGTGGTCCACGGCCACCAGTTGACGAACTCTGAACAAGGGGGTTGTGTCCCCTATGAGCTATGCTCATCATCCACTGTCCAGAGCCCTTGTGTTAAAAAATTACAATTCTTTCTGCGACAAACTTTATTAACAGCAAAATCTTTCTGCAGGAACAGTCCCCGAAGTCAAACAAGATTCATAATAAGCCAAACTACAAAAAAGTTTAAATACTTCTCTCCCCTCCCCCATTATCTATATATATATATATTTGTCTTACGTGGTGCGGAAATAGTGCTGAATTTCTAGCTTATTGTTGGCAACAACCGTAGTTTCCAGAGCTCAGACCAATGAAAAGACTAGATTGTGTAAGATAGATCAGCCCCGCCTCCAATATGGCGGTCAGTGTCAGAGCAGTGAAAATCAAGCTAGCAAAAAATTCAGGGGAAGGGAAGGGATTCATTTATTCTTATTTTAAAGTAATAAATAGTGCAGATTTTTTTTAACCCATTAGGCGCCATTGCTCCCATTTTGGGAACATTGCTTTAAGATTTTTTTCTGAAGTGCGTATTTTATAAATTGTTAAAATGTTCATGTTATTTGCATTTTGAATATATTAGATGACATCTGAAATTTTTTTGTTAAGTTTCATTAGAAATTTCTATTTTTTAAAACGTGTTAAAAAAGGCGAAAAATAGCTTTTTGGCAGTATTCGAAAAAAAAAAAATTAAAAAAAAACTTTATAATAAAATTATATTTTTTAGTTAAAATATGTTCATAACAGTTTATTATGTTAAACAACGTCAATCCGGAATTAATATGTATAATAGATCAATCACAATTACCGAAAGAATAAGATGTTCCCAAAATGGGAGCAATGGCGCGTAATGGGGGTAAGGTTTTTGAAAACTTGTACATATGCCTCCGTGCATTTGTGGTATTTATTTTTCAACTTATTAGCTATAGAAGGTATAATATCATTCTGAAACTAATATTTTTAGAAGATTTCATATAAATTAGTCCAACTTTTACATTTATAATAAAAAACAAAATGAAATTACCAGTTCCATAAGCATTTTCACTATCCATCTCTCTATTTTTCATCATTTCATAATGTTTTCTGATTATTTTACATGGAAGATGATTGAACAATTTTTTAGATTTGGATGATTTTTCGGATGTTCCGGAAATCGTTTGTTTGCCACCCGATTGCAGTATTGTAACATATGAGGAAGATATCTTCCTCATATGTATGTCGCATAAATTATTTTCTATTACATATGTAATAGAAAATAATTTATGTGATGATTTATCCCATGTTATATTTGGTGGAGTAGAACTTTCTGTAAATTTTAAATCAAGAGACAATCAAGAAATATCTAATTTAGTGTTTAAAAAAGACAAAGTATTAAACACAGGCTTGATATTTTAGATGAAAGTTCAGGCGAACTTCAAATTGGAATATGGAAAAAACTAAACAAAATGCAAAAACAAAAAAAAAATATTGTTAAAAAACCAATTTCAGAAAAGGAAAAAAATGTAATATAATGCTGCATAAAAAATGTTCAATCATTTTCATGTAAAATAGTAGGACAAAAATTATGTATTGAAGAAAAATAAAGAGGTGGATAGTGAAAATGCTTATGGAATCGGAAATTTTATTTTTTATTTTTATTATAAATGTAGATGTTGGACTAATTTATATAAATTAATCGTAAAATATCAGTTTCAGAATGATATTATCCCTTTTATAGCGAAAAAACTGAGAAATAACAAACATAAATGCACGGAGGCATAAGTAAAATTTGTGAAAAAATTTACCCCCATTGCTCCCATTTTGGGAACATGCTATTTTTTCTAAATATTCGAATTTTTTAAATTTTTTTCTTCAGAAATACCTTAAAGACTTTCTATTCATAAATAAAAAACAACTGTTTCATTAAAAAATTGCTTAATATATATAGCGGCGCCTAATGGGTTAATGAAATTGTTTTAAAAGATTTAAAACTATGATATGCAAAAGGGAGGTGAACGGAGATTTTTTCTTTTTTGGAAAGGGGGGGGGGGGGGCTAGATGGATATTTGTTATATTTTCAACAGAGCCGTGCGAAGGGGGCCTTCGCCCCGGGCGCGGAAATTGAGAGGGGTGCCAAATTTATACAACCAACCACAGTTTTATTTATTTATTCATTTTTTGGCAGTCGATCATTTTCCGGGGAATTTCAGTTCAGGAATCTTTGTCATTCTCTTATTTTCTGTCGCAAAACATCATTTCTCTAGGAAATAAGTACAATTGTCTTATGTTATTTAGTTGTTTGGAATTTCTGAATTAAAATTAAATCTTTTAAATTTCCAAAAAAAACGTGAAATATTTCTTTAATAGAATTTATTTCTGTTTCTGCACTTTGTCAATTTCTTTGACACCTGTCACAAAGAGAAATGAATAGGGGGGGGGGGGGGGTGCCAAATTGAAACTTTGCCCCAGGTGCAGTTTTCTCTTCGCACAGTCCTGATTTTCAAAGTAACAAATGAAACAACTAGAGCAAAACAATATTAAAAAACTGTGCTAAACTTGGAGCTTAACAATTATAAAGATTTTCAATTTTAAAGTTTGGGGAGAGTGAAAGAGGTAGCAAAGCAAAAATTTCAGGGGATTGAGGAGACGAAAATCTGCTTAAAAACAGACGACTGTTACCTCTTACCAATATCATTCTACAGAATTGAAACATATGTAGAAGATCTGTTTGCTGTTGCATAAATCTTATTTCCCTCTCAAAAAAAAAAAAATCCATTTTTTAAAATTTAACATTTTCCAACTTAGTTGAAAAGTGTTTGATTTCGATTTGTCTGTCCGTCTGTCCGTGCTCTAACTCCCGTAAATATGCTCGGATTGCCCTGCAATTTTTATATGTTATTGTCGTTATCTATAGCATGTTCCCTATTTCAACTGAAGTGTGTAGCACTTATAGTTTTTTTACAGGGACACTCAAAAGAATTCTGTTACATTACAGTCTACGGGGAAAAATCATTTGCGGTTTATTTTATTGATGTTACACAATTTAAATTACATTGTAATGGATATATATATCACTAAGATGCATTACAAGAAGCTTAATATGGAATCGGGTGTGCTTAGCACTTATAGTTACTTTACAGGGACAGTCAAAAGATTTCCGTTACATTACGTATATGGAGAAAAATTGTTTGCGGTTTAATAAAATAATGTTTCACTATTTTAAACGCATTGAAATTGATTTATATCACTAAGGTGCATTACAAGAGGCTTACTACAGAATATTGTGTGTATGGCAGTCATCTTTCATTTACAGGGACACACAAAATAATTCTCTACTGTCTGTTAATAATAATTCCTGGAGTGCATTTTAAGCTACTGAACGCGATTTTAAATTTAACTCACTTTTTGTTTATTACTTGGTGTGTATAAATTCTGTAGATCCTATACAGGGCAGCACAAAAGTTCGCGAACACATTTCAGTTTATTGACAGAATTTTAAACTGTGCTATGCATTTCCAAACTAAACTAAAATTTATCATCCTATGTAATATATATACAAATCTATAGATCATATACAGGGCTGAATAAAAATATTCGGATTTTTTCCGAATATTGTATGT
This sequence comes from Maratus michaelseni, assembly GCA_963931845.1. NCBI lineage: Eukaryota > Metazoa > Arthropoda > Arachnida > Araneae > Salticidae > Maratus > Maratus michaelseni. The sequence goes on from OZ007594.1 coordinate 99,224,677, forward strand.
GTTGGAAATTCCTGAAATTACGTTTTTAAATATGTTATGCGTTTTCCAAATTGTTTACTTAGATGTTATCTTTCGTCTTATTAAACGGTAATGAGTTGTAAAATTATTTTGGAAGTGTTGGAAAGTGTTACATAATCTATGCTTGACGTATGATTTTTCATTCTTGTTTTTTTTTTTTTTTATATATATAAATTTAATAAATACATACAACAGTGGAAAGTTCAGTGTAGAATGGAACTTGGTGCCATTTTTACATTGTGTTAATTTTGAGAGTTGCAAAATAAAAATATAAGTCTTGGATATATTGTCTATAGTCTGTAGTTTTTAAAACTGCCTAAAAATTCACTCTCTATGTCAAAAAATCCACTCGCCAAGATATGTTGTGTCTACCTGCTAATCTAGTGGTTAGAGCGTTGGCTACTGGACAAGATTTGCTGGGTTCAAATTCAGGCATGAGTGTTTGTAGTTGATTAGATTCCACTTTAAACAGAGATCCCAGTCTGTTTAGCTCTCATCTGCAAAAGATTATTGTAGCACATGTAATCACCTAACCAAAGATGTGTTGTTAAAGTAACAAAATGTATATTCTATTAAAGATTTTCTTAATGTTTGGCAACAAAACAACAATCAGTGCAATTCTTTATTTAAATATTTAAAAAAATGAATACAAAATCCATATTTCCTCAAATTTTTTTCCAAACAGGCTTTAGGATGATAATATGTTATGGCATAAATATGAAACTTTCTGATTTTTGAGGACTACTATTTCAGAATAGATATTTTTGTCTTATTTAATTACATATTTCTATAATTAAACAAATTTAATATTTCTGTTTGGAAATAGTGATTCTTAAAAATTAAAAGATTTGACAGCTATGATCATATTGTAATTTCTATTATACATAAATGAAAAATATGTCTTTGGATATACATTTTGTAATTCTAGGCGGCTGGCTGTTAAGAAAAATTGCTAAGTGGTCTGCATGGTAAAATGGCTTTGGGGAGGTCACTGGCAATTTACTTCCTAAAATACTATTATTTTTGTTCTAATTTAAAAATGACAAAATATCTCTGTATAGTATTTTATACTTTTGAATGATGAAATTTTTAATTGCAATTCTGAAAATTTTATTATTATTATTTATTACTATGTATCTTCAATTTCTATGTTTTGTTTTATCTTTTTGTTTAATTAATGCAGGTATTATTATATTTCAGCTTCCCACAGATCTAGTACGCAGTACTTTACCATCTATTATTAACTTGCTAACTGCTAAAAATACTGTTGTGCATACATATGCAGCATTTGCTATTGAAAGGGTCTTCACCATGAAAAAAGAAAATGGAGCTGCATGGTATGTTTTCTGAGGCATAGGCTGATATTTGTTTAGCTGTATAAGAAAACATATGTTAACATTTTAACTGTCAAGTTATTTTGATGAGTTTGGTACGGAAAATGACAAAAATTTCGATTACAAAATTCAAATGTTTCTCTATTTTCTAAAAAAAAGTAACCACCTCTGTCATTGAAATTTCTGCTGAATTTTTTGTGCTTGGGGGTCTTTTTCAGCTAATATTAAGAAAACTATTGCATATAAAAATACGAAAATTGGTACTTTCATAAAGAAATGTTTGATTAAAAAATCTGTTTCAGCATGTTTATCAAAGAATTATTTTAGGAGATATTTAATATTGAAGTCGGTTAATAAAGTTTCGGTAAAAAAGTTTTATAGGAAAAAAACTATGCATAAGAATTTAATCATTTTGTATGGATATAGTTGATAAACTTATAGTGTGCAATGTGTAAATATATATATTTTTTTAATTTTACTAATCTTTTGAGGTTTTTTTTATTTTTCAATTTTTTATTCGAAATTTCACCATTTTAATTGGAATATCAAAAAGAGAGAGAAAACTTTTTAAAGCAATAATTAAATTATTACACATTAAAAGCAGTAAATGGGGAAAGTTATGCCATATTTTAAATGCTCAAATAATAATATTTCCAAACAGTTTCAGTTTAAAAATATATTTACATAAGATATTTATTTATTTCGAAAAACTCTTTTTACCTTTTGTTGCAAATTTTGAAACAGCACAAATAATATTTCCTTTCAATCAAAAATTCTTATTTTCACGTTAATATTAAAAAGAGGAAGAAAAGTTTGGTGAAAATTACATCATATTGAATAACAATACATTTAAATGTCTTATTTAAAACAATTAATATAAATAAATGGAAACTCTATAAACAGAGCAAATTAGCATGTTTTTACAACCTGCAGTGTCTGAGGGGTTGGCGAACGTAGCTCGTATTACAAAAGTACAATTATTACAAAATAATACTTTATTTTGTACACAAAATTAGTATTACAAAATTAAGTACAATTGGTAGTTACACATTGATATTTTGAATTACATGCATAATTTTTTTTTTTTAATTTTTCTTTGGTTATAATGCAAGAAAATCATATACTTTGCAAAAATATCTCTTTTAATTCTGAAAAATAATGAAATAAAAAATGTATCTTGTTAGGGATCTTCTTCCTTAAGTGCTATCAACCAATAACAGAAAGAATTAAAATTAATATGCATGTATTTATTTTTATGCATAATAATCAAACACACAAATGTCTGTCAGTTTTTCTATTTTAATCTGAGCCATTCCATAGTTGAAAGTTTATGTGCTCCAACTTTTATTTATTTATTTATTTTAATATTTTGTCTGTAATATAGTTTAAGAATGTAAACAATTTGCAAAAAGTTCATTATATATTAGATGTTTTCCAGTTTGAAAATTATAGCCTTTAATAATGGTATTACATTTTAGTATCAAACCCAAATCAAAATTACTTTTCTCATATTATTCACTAATTTTAGCACTATCTTAATTAGTTTTGAAGTTTAATAAAAAATGATAAATAATACATTTCCTGCTAGAAAATAAATTAGCATGTTCAAAGCTCAACTGTGACTCAACAATTGGCAGTAAAAATGTTTTAAAAAATAAACTCTTAATGTTTTAAATCTAGTTTAATTTAGAAATTATTCATACTGTCAGAATAATTATTAGTTTTCCACCTGTTTTCCTATTGTAAATTTTTAAATATTGCAATCTATAATTTAATGTGTTATTATGTTAAATCAATGGCAGAGCAATTTAGATATATTTTTATTTTATTTTTTCAGTTTTAAAGGGACTGACCTACAGCCTGTTGCTCAGTTATTATTATATAATCTCTTTCAAGCTTTTCAGCATCCTGGATCTGCTGAAAATGAATATATTATGAAAGGTATGTTTTAGTGTGTTTTATTACAGTCTTTATTGTTTGTATATACTGGTGCATTTTCATGAATAACTTTTTCTTCATTATTTGCAGCCATTATGCGAACATTCTCAATTCTACAAGAAAATATTTTGCCATATTTAGGAGAATTATTACCAAAGCTAACACAAAAGCTTAGTGAAGTGAGCAAAGTATGTGTACTTCCTTTTCTCTAATTTTCTTCAGCTCATTTTATCATTAAACTGTTTAATATCATTATATCCTTTTCTGAAATAATTAAAAGTGTAAAATATAACAAGCTTCTCCCACAAGTTAAGCACAAAACAATTTTATTTTTTCAAAATGATCCGTATAGGTCTTATTGTTGTAACATTTTATTGTATGATTTGTAGACTATTCTTATACTTGAAATATAAATTCAGTTGGATAAAAATCTAATCTTTTTTCATGTGATTGAAAAATTAGTTTTTCTTGGGTTCTCTAGGATATATCATATATTTGATATTATTTTATGTGGATGCAAAAAAAATATATATATAATTAATTCCTGTTTGCATATCCTTTTTTGAATTATTGAACATATTTTATTTATTTGTGTTTTTTGTTTTTAAAATATTATAGATTTTCATATGAATGTTTTAGCGTAAAGTTTCACCTTAAGTTATTTGATACAGCTTTCAAATCTCAACATCCTTACTTTTTCAGTTATTTAAATTGTAAGCAGAATTAATCCTGTTGTTCTACAACAAAAGACTATTATTTTCTAAATTGTCCTGCAATACTTTAAAGGAAAGGTGTTGATAAAATGTCAGTGCTCAGTTGTAAATGTGCTTTTATAGTATTTCAGAACTTTGTCATCAGTTTAAATACAGACAACCTAATAATTATTACTAAACTTTTAATAACTTTAGAATGAAGAGGTGTTAGGTTTCAACACTGACTATGTTTGTAGTTGGTCAGATTCCTCTTTAAATGGAAATTTCACTCTGTATTCAGCCCTCGTGTGCAAAATATGACATAGGGGCCCAAAACAAACAACTAAATTTTAAAATAATTTTAAAAAATAATTTTTTTGTGGTACCTACTGCAATATTTGTTATATCCTATTATTTTTTAATTCATTACTGAAATACTATCTGTTTTTATTTCTTAATCTGCCATGACAATAAAACAAATTACCAAAATATTAAATAGTTCAAATTCATTAAAAAGAAAAAGAAAGCCTGCTTCTTGTGCTCTTTAAAAAATTCTGGGTGGTCGCAAACTTGGAAAATATGGAAATTTCAGGGAATTTTGCCACTCTAGAATTATTATGGAAATATCACAGAAATTCAAGAAAAATAATTTGGATTTCCACTGTATATCAATCATGGTAACATAAAGTAAATAAATAAAATAAAACTGTTAAACCATACAATAATATGACAGATCTAGAAGTATTTTGATATTTTCCTTTCATTGAATTCTTGCATCTTTTGTCATTTGGGAGGTTGCCAATTCGTATAAAATGGCTTCCTGTCTTTAATGTAGCCTCTGCTTCATTTTAAAGAAATTTTCACCTTCTGAAATAGTATTTCATAATTATGATAATATTATTTTGTGTACTAATATTCTTACTAATATTTGCTACTAATATTCTTATTTATTTAGCAAATCCTTTTTCTTCTCCTTATTTTGCCAAACTGAGCACTTCCTAATGGTTTTTATATCTAAAAAACAGCATAGTAGTATCTGAAAATTGTATGGTGCTGCAACACATTAAATGTACTGACAAGAGACCACCAAACATGGTGCTCATCGATGATTTTTGAGGTGTATTGCGGAGATTATATGCCTAGTTGAAACGTTTTCTTCAAATGAGCCTCAAATTTTGAGAAATCGAAGTTTAAAGTTCAGCACACATTTCAAATACACATTAGCTTGAGCTTCTGTGCATGCTCTTCATGGCGTCAAGGTAGCATGCATGTTTGTGGGCCAGAAGGCGGGTGTTCTGTCATACCTTGTGACTTTTTTTTCTTTTTAATCTATAATAATATTAATTTTTCACGCATTACAAGTTTTAAGCAGAATTAGGATCTACAGCTTTGAACCTTTTGATATTTTCCTAATAAATTACATTTTTGTTTTTAAATTTTTCATGAAAATTTATATTTTTTCCGCAATTTTAAAACTAATATTTCTATTGATGAAAATGAAAATCCAAACTAATTTAAGTCTAGAGAATTTGTTTTATTATTATTTATTATTAGTTATGTTTTTATATTTTAAACACAGTTCTAATATATATATATATATATATATAATGATAATAGAACTTGATATGTTTTTTGAAATTCATAGATATTATAATTATATATATATATATATATATTACTTTATGGAATTTTAAATAATTTATCATTTTTTTTTTGTATAACTTACACATAAATTTTTCATGTCAAATCTCCCAAACGTATCTATGATTAGATAATTCCAATAGCATATCTTCAAAAGAGTTAATAAAATATTAAAGCAGTAATGCTCATATGTATATTTTTACCAGTTGTATAAATTTATGTCCTCTATATACATTTATCTGTAAAGTTTACAGATTACATTTCACAATATTTTTTCATTCTAACAAATAAAAACACTGCAGATGTTGTTTCACTTACAATGCATATAAAAATATTTTTTTAAGTAATTGTCTGTTAAGCTTTCACAATAATATCAGAATAAATATATATTTTTTTAATTGAGCTTGTTTAGTTTCTTTTGTAGACAATTACAAGTTTTGAATGAAGTAAATCCTATATATAGTATATGATGTTGTTGTTTTTTTCAAAATCAAGTATTAAAAAGTATCCTTTTGCTTTTCACCAACAATGTTAAAAAGATGCATGATCATGCAAAATTAGTTTTTTATAAATTGTGGTATTTGTAATGTCATTTTATGTTTTGAATTATTTTACAATAAGTATCCTCGATTAAATGTGTTTTTACTTGCACTTATGCGGATGATGATTAAGCATTTTTGTTTTCCAAATTTTAACATATTTTTAAATATATTTATTACAAATAAAGTTTTTAAAAGAAATATAATATGGTCATAAATGCATTCTTCAAACATTCATTAAAAAAAAAAAAGAAATCATTTAAAGAAATTGCTTTGAAAGCCATTTTATGTTGAGAATTTGTTTACCATTTGTATCACCAGATTAATTCCATATTTACTAAACTAAAAATGCTGATGTCGGTAATAATCAGGGTTGGCAAGTTTCTGCTGGGTTGGTTAAAACCAGTGGTTGTAACCAGTTAAAACCAGCATGGCACAAACTGACAGAAACTAAGAAAGAAGAATAAGAACTTTAATCAGCAATGATTTATAATTCACACATGTATTTGATATGTAAACAATTAAGTTAAAAATTAAAACTAAAGATTATGAATGTTATTCAAAGTAGCAAAAAGTTTCAAAATGATCATATAAATATACTTTGTTTATATAATACTAATTTTCTTTCACTTAGAAAACAGAAATTTTCATAATGGTAATCTGATACTGTACAAGTTTAACTATTAATATTATTGTTTGTTGAATTTCTATTTTTTTTTTTTTAATTACAAAAAAAATCTATGATATTTTAACAAATCACTTTTCAGAGTATTTTTAAATAAATAATACAATGCAATAATTTAAAGGTTATCTACTGTATGGAATATGGTTATATATATGTATATGGTTGGAACATTTTCAACTAACAGCATTAAATTTAAACAAGTAGATAAGTGTGATCGAAGATCGCTCAAAGGGTTTCATTTAATATTCCTTTCAAAACACTTTATCCTTTCTTTAATAAATCCAAATAAATTTCATTTAGCAACCAAACAAAAAAAAAAAGTCATGTTTTTTATAAAGTAAAAATTTACCGGCCTGTTTTTCTCATTTTTTCGAATTTCTAAACTAGCCCGCTATTATATTCTGTCATAATAATATCTGTCATGTGGACTAAATGCGATATTTAAAAAAAATTAGTTTCAAAATTAAACATGTTATACACCTTCAAACTGTTAAAATATGCTAATATTTCCATAATCGGGTTTTTATCATGATTCAATACGTTCCTCAAACTCATATATTTACTATTCTCTATTACTCATATTCATACTCGCTTTGTATTATTCTGAAACATTTGAAAAATCAAATTTCCGATATGACGTCAGATTAATTTTATTTTTAATTCTCTAATACATGATATTAATCTGCTTTCTGTACATACACATACTCATACTCCTTGTATTATTGAGAATACATAGTTTTCTACTTTGAATTTTAAACTGTTATTTTAAATACTCTAATAATTGTTTATATATAAAATTACACAACCATATTATGACAAAAATTTTATCTGTTAAATTACCCTTTTTTTCTAATACAAATTTATTTATTTTTTAATTACAACTATCCAGAATATTTTATTTGTTATTTATTCTGAATAAAATATACTTAAGGAATTTAATACTACTGAAAAAGTCTCAGATTATATCACAAAATGTGTTTCTGCCAGTTAAAACCGGTTATAACCACTTTCTGCCAGCAAAAATCCAGCCCTGGTAATAATAAACAGTTTTCTATTTCATCATTTAACATATTGTAATATATAAATTAGTTTAGATTTTCATTAGCAGAAATATCAATTTAAAAATTTTCAGAAAAAACATATATTTTCATGAAAAATTCATAAACGTGTATTTAATTTTTTAGGAAAATATCAAAATGTTCAAAACTGCAGAATTCATAATTCAGCTTAAAACTTATAACATGTCAAAGTTATAAAATTAATTAAAAAGGAAAAAAGTCACAAAGTAGAACAGAACTCTTGTCTTCTGGTTTACGAGTGCACATGCTACCTCAACGCCATGAAGACCACATACAGAAGCTCAAACTAATGGATATTTGAAAAAGATGCTGAGCTTTAATCCCAATTTTTCAAAATCTAAGGCCCATTTTAAAAAAAACTTTAACCAGAATAGTTAGAGATATGACCTCTACAATATACTTTAAAATCATCAAAATCTATGTGCACCATGTTTGGTGGTCCCCTTGTGAGAATAATGGATGTAATTAATAGTATGGGAATTTTGTTATCAAAGCTAAATAAATTGTTTCATTTTGATGTATTTAAATTCCAGAAAGACGGCAAGAATTTTTTCAAGAAAATAAAACTTTTTTGTAGCAACATGCAGGTTTTGGTATATGATTTTCGAATTTATATTTCAGTTCTATCATGTTCTATTGTTTGCTCACCCATATTCTAATTTCAGAAAACGTGTTAGATTTCCTCAAAATTTTAATATCTTTTTCAAGTTTAATATATTAAATGCTCAACATAACTTCTTTGTCTCTTGCCTTTTTATAAACCTTAATAATAATAATAATAATAGAACATTATCATCTTTGGTCAGTTGCTCTAAAAAATATAGTTTTAACAATAAATCTGCAAAAATTAAATCTTTTGCACCTTATTCTTATATGAATCTGTTTATCTTGTTAAGACACTTTTTTTTATTATTATTATTAATATCCACTTTACTAAATTATGACTATGTGTGGGAGCAATGTTATTTCCAAGAAAATACTCATTATCAGGGAAATTTTTGCACTAACCTGGAAATATCGGGGAATTTTAACAGAAGATATTTGCGACCACACTGAAAATACGAACTATCATTATCATCCTTTATTTAAATAAATAAACTAAAAATTATTTTAACTATGAGATAAGATTTATTTGTATTTTGATATGCTGCATATAAATACTATTATAGTTGTGTATGTGTGCGAAAGTATACATATATATATATATTTTTTTTTTCTTTTTTTATTCTTATTTACAGAATCCCAGTAAACCTCATTTTAATCATTATTTGTTTGAGACATTCAGCTTAGCTATACGAATAGTGTGTAGAAATAATAAAAATGCTGTTTTGAGTTTTGAAGAAGCATTGTTTCCTGTTTTCGAAAATATTTTGCAACAAGATATTCAAGGTATGTTTTTATCTCTTTGAATATTATTTTGTTTCTTTAACTAAAAGAAGGCAAGTTTGCAATTTTTTAGAATAATCGTTACTTCTTTGCTAATGAATAATTGTATAAGTTTTCTTATTTTCAGGCAACATAGTGATATATATAGAAAAGAAGAAAAAAAATTCTAAACTCTTTAAATTAATATATAATTATAGTAGACTTTTGATAATACAACACACATTGGTTGATTGACACCCTCTTCCCGAATTTATTATCTGACTTGTACAGACATATTTTAAAATGTTAGTTGTTGTATTTCAAAATTCAATTTAAAAAATGCTACAGTAAATTCTGTCTAAGGCAGAATTTATCGGAATTGAGAAAAATTTCCATTGTAGACAGTATTCCACCTTGGACAAAGTTCACTCTATGTCTATAGATTTGCTGAGACTTGAAAAGCTTTCTGCCTTAGACAGATTTCTGTCTTACATAGAGTCAGCCTATGGCAGAATTTACTGTCTTTTTTAACTTATAACAACTACACAAAGCTTTAAACATGGTAAATCCAGAAACAACTGAATCTGAAGAATGATTTTGTAAACCTGGAATGCAGAACATATGCTTACACATAATATTTTTCATGTCAAATCTCCCAAACGTATTTATGATTAAATAATTTCAATAACGTATCTTCAAAAGAGTATTAAAATATTAAAGCAGTAATGCTCATATGTATATTTTTACCAGTTGTATAAATTTATGTCTTCTATATACATTTATCTGTAAAGTTTACAGATCTAATATATCCTGGGTTTAAACAGCAAGAAGAAAATAAAATGCTTTTATTATATACAATTCGAAATCTTGTTGCAAGTAAATCACAATTAACCTCCTTACGCGTACCTTTTACACTTCTTTTAATTCTTCAGAAGCAATTTTTCCATAATGTAACTTTTGCCTTATTTAATCATTGAAAATCTGAGATTAGATGAAAAATTATCTACTAAAATACTGATATACAAAGTCAAAGATTTCTTCACCTTAAATGGCACGTATACATGCTGCTAGTTGTGAAAGGGTTAAAGGGAAACAAAAATCATCTATATATACTTTTTTTTTTTTTGGGGGGGGGGGGTAGGGTTCTTATTGAAATTGTCTGCTCTTTACTTACAACAAAAAAACTAAAGAGCTTTGTAAATGCAAAATTTTGTAATTAAATTTTCTTTATTTTATGAATTTTCTTTTATAACAGTTATTTGTTTTACTTATGGTATTTTGCTGTATGATAATAACTATTTATTTTATTTACAGTAATTTTAACTATAGTTTAATGCTGTTTTACTTAGAAAATGTATCGAATAGCTTCCTTTTTATCCATTTTCGATTTCCCGATATACACCTAGTGCAATAAGTGTCTGTGTTGGATAATCGAAAGTCATCTGTACTTTCTTCAAGAGATCCATCTCGTATTATTCTCCCATCCTCAAAAGCTTTACTTTTACAGACCCACCTCCATCCCTCCCCTTTTTTTTTACCAAGTATTTTTTATTCACTATTGTTAATAACTATTAATAAAAACAAAATGGATTTCCCCAAATCTTATAATTTATGCTTTGTTTTCTATCATTCAGGTAAAAATATTCAAAATAACGCTTTTTTTTTCCATAAATTTTTTTATCTCTTTACAACATCAGTCTCCATTACCAGATTTATTTACTTACTTACTAAATTATTATCATAAAAATTATTTTCTATTGTACTTTTTTCCCCTGAAACTTGTGTGTCATCTTTGTAACCTCATATCAGCAATTAATAAATACTGCATTTAAGTATTGTAACTACCAATTTTAAAGTTTGGAGAAAAAAAACTGCTAAAGCTAGCAAAACTTTCTTAGCAGGGTATCACATTTACATTTTAATTATTGTCTAGATCTGTAAGTTTCTACTTTGGCTAATGTTATTGAATTTTTATTTATTTATTTTTTAATCTCCAACAGAATTGACACTATAAAACCAAGGTTCTATCCAGTCTTTTCTCACAGGGTCCTGTTTTTATGGAATTGTGAATAGCTTTTTATACTTGTAAAAAATTTAATCATAATTTTCTGGATCTGAAATTATCATTATATTCAGGTTCTTGTTTGTACATAAACAGATCCTTGAAAACCCTAAACTAAACGTGCCTTTCCAGTAGGCCAATTATTATTATTTAAGTGTAATAATTTAGTTTGTATCCAGAGTTGTTTTTTATTAAAGTAAAATTGTTCAGTCAGCTGTTAAATTTGGGAAGAAGAAAGATTTATAGTGCATATCATTTATCTCTGGCTACATATTGTTAGCAATAAAACAAGTATCCTTGACCTTATTTGCATTTATTACACTACTGTGAGTTTTTGGAAAGTTAACTTTCAATTATGACCATTATGTAGAGATTTCAAATTTTACTACGAGCTTAATATTATTGACACTCAATAAAAGTGTAAATATTAAATTATATGAATGACAAACAAATAAAATTCCGTTGAATTTCTAAATGTCTTAAATGCAAAAATTCATTAGTTAAAATATGGTTTTAAAAAATAACTTAAATATATATATATTTTTTTTGCTTAGATTGAAGAAATTAATTGGTCATTTTTTAATTGCCTAAAAAAAATTAAATAAGGATAAAGAATAAATACCAAAAGTTTTTAATGCTATAAAGTAAACCTATCCTTTTCAAAAAATTTACAGTCAATATAACTTCTTTTTAAGTACTGATGCATTCAAAAAGCTCTATCTCAATATATTATTGTTTAATTTTGTAGCAACCATAATGTATTTATTGTTTTATTTACAATATAGTAAATGTTCAAGTGCTATATATAATAATAATATTATATATTATTCTTTCTTACTTCTTCCACAGAATTTGTTCCTTATGTATTTCAACTTCTATCCTTATTTTTGGAATTTCAAGACTCTCCTGTTCCAGAGCATTATATGACATTATTTCCATGCTTGTTAGTTCCTGTCCTATGGGAACGGTTGGGAAATATTCCTGCCTTAAGTAGGTTGTTACAAGCTTATATAGCCAAAGGTGCTCAACAAATCATAGCCACAGGAAAACTGGTAAGTTTTTTAATAATAAAAAAAAAAATACCTGGTTTAATAATCTGTTAATCTCTCTATATTAAAAAAAAGTAACCACCGCTGCCGCTGCTGTCAATTAAGATTTTGTGCCTTGAAGTCTTTCTAGACTAATATCTAGAAAACTATTGCATGTAAAATTTTAAAAATTGGTAGTTTTATAAAGAAATGTTCGATAAACACGCTGAAGCAAACAGTTTTTAAATCGAAGAATTATTTTAAGAGATATTTAAAATCAAAGCTCGTCAAAACAGTTTTTTGAAAAAAGTTTTATAGGAACGAAAACTATCCGCAGGAATTTAACCATAATTTGTAAGGATATAGTTGACAAGTTTGCGGAGTGCAGACTGCAATCACTTTTTTAATTTGAGTAATTTTTTCAGGTTATATTTCAATTTTTTATTCAAAATTTTCATTATTTTAACGAAGATTTATTTCATATTTCATAAATTCCATTATTTGAACCGTTGCCAATTTTTTATTCAAAATTTTCATTATTTTGACGAAGATTTATTTCATATTTCATAAATTCCATTATTTGAACCGTTGCCAATTTGTAAAATAGCGCACGTAATAAGATTCCCTTTCAATTAAGAAATGTATTTACACGAGACTATTAAAACAGAAATAAAACTTTAAAATAATATTTAAATGATCACGTGTTAAAAGCAATAAATGTAGAAAATGACGTAATAAAAATATACTTGCGCGTGAATATTACAAAGAGAAATACGAGTAACTAGGGAAATTCACGTCACATTTAAAATGATAAAAAAAAACAATATTTCCAAACAATTTCAATTAATTATTATATTTTCATGAGAGATCAATTTATTTCGACATATCTTTTACCCATTATTGCAAATTTTAAAACAGCGTAAATAATAATATTTCCTTTCCAATGTCAAAATTCTTCTATTTGTTTATTTGGTGTTACAGTTTAACGATAGTTTTTTTTTTTTTTTTTTTAATGAAAATTGATTGACGGGGTAATGGAGAAGTACCAAAGACAAATAAGCGTTGAATTAAAAATTCCCCGATCAAAAAACTAACTCGTGTAACGCATCTGATGTCAACTGAAAGTGACGCGACGCCACGATTATGCACGTTTGGCGCTAAATCATATATTTTGGTGACAGTTACAGTTGTAATCTGTTTCAACAGCAGTTGATTCGACCTTAAAATCCCTCAGTTAAAGGAAAATGAATGGAAACCCTGTTACAGCAGATCGCCACTGGTTGTTTAATTATAATACAATCTTCCGTAATCGTTTTAGAGATGATCAAATCAGAGTGTTTTTAAATCATGCGGTGTCAGAACGGGGGTTGGCTCCTAAGGACTCCTATGCATATACTTTATACGATGGACAAAAAATGTGACTTCCAGAGGTAAATTTTAAGAAAACAATATAAATTTTTGGTAGGAACCAAGGCTTAATGACCCATGACAAGAAGTCATCTGTATTTAGGTATTATTTAAATTACGAATTAGTTGTTCCAAGTGATACCTATTTAGTATAATAGTTATTGAATTGCTGTAAGGTTGAAGGTTCCGATTGTCTGTATTTGAAATCCTTGATGATTACCTCAGAATATTTGTGAGAAAACTCTCACATTGATTTTTTTTGTTCTTGCTTTTAATGTCCAAGCTTTTTACGATCATCTACGTTTTCTGTTTTCCCAGCGATCACAATTGCTAAACCTACTTCAACCAATTTTCTGTCGTCCAATATTTTGGAGCGAACTTTGCCTTTCTTCCTTGCGCATGTGCCCATTGGGAGTGGTTTTTCTCTTTGATTGAAAAGATTGCTTTTCAGCACTCACTTTTAAAAACTGTGGTTTTTATCAGCGATCACATATATCAAGAATTACTTTTTAATTACTTATTATTTCATTTGTTTTCTAAAATTTTTGTCATCGTTTATTTAGCTAATCATTTCAAAATTATGGTGTAAGCACTTTTGGCTCCCCTGTATTTAGATATTTAACCTGAGGTTACTCGAAATTAAGTCAGAAATTAGTTTGATGATGTATTGAAATTCAGCGTGATGATTTGGCCTTAAGAATACATGACAGGACGACTTGCTTAAATATGTCATTGCCAATTTAAAAAAAAAAAAATGGTTTCTTTAAACATTCCATCATTTGGTCTGATGTCTTGCCATGAAGTGATGCCATAATTTTTAATTGCTAGAGTTTTAAAGTGGTTGCTTTATTTTTAAGTTTAGAATTTAATTCATTAAGTTCACTGTATGACTGCTATTAGCAGTAATTGTTTTAGAATGTTTAAAGAGGATTTCCAGAGCCTTATGAATTACTATTACGATGACAATGACCAACAGTGAAATAAAAAAAAAACCTTTCTTTGGATTTTTCAATAAACAAGACTTAATTTCCTATTCAACTATTCTTCTTTCTTCATGCCTATTGCTTCAATGACTTCATAGTTCTTTAAGTAATATCAATTTCATTTTATTATTTTCTCTTCTTTTTTTATTAACAAAGAATTCACTGATTAGGGTTTGGATTATAGCTTCTCATTCTACCACAACATAATAGTACTTTAACGATCTCAGTCATTTCTAATTTTAAATAGCAGAAACTTATAATAGCACCAATAACAAATACCTAATATCATGACATATGGTCCCCTTTTTATTGAAACCACAATATTAGGTTTGTATCTCATGCTGCTTTGGACAAATATCTCAAGGAGCTTGATGTGTCTTTTGTGCATTGATTTCTTGTTGCATACACTATTGTTGAAGAATTCTGATGCAAATCTGTAATTTTCATAAATATTTGTATGAAATCAACATAAAATTGTCTTTGTTGCATTTTATTTTTGTCTTTGTAATTCCTATTTTATTTCTTGATCTAGAATGCTGTATTAGGGGTTTTTCAAAAGCTTATGGCATCCAAAACAAATGATCATGAAGGTTTCTACATCTTACATAGGATGATAGAAAATATTCCTTTGTGAGTATGATTTCACTTAATGTTGTTTTTAATTACACCATGATAAATATTCCTTTTAGCAGTCATTTTTGTATTTTATATCATAACATGATACACATGGTAGGTTATTTTTTGTCAGTTCTGTTTACTGAATTTATTTAATTTTATAACAAAGTACTGACTTTTCTTTTAAAAAGATAATTTCTTTCTAACTTGTGAATTGCGCAGTATAAAAGGAAAAGAAAACAAACATGAAGCTAAACAGTTTCTTCTATCAAAAGAGGACATGAAACTTCAGTAATAATAATGTATTTTTTACTTGAATCTATGGGTATAATTTCCCCAAAATGCATGTATGTAGATATTTCTTACAACAAAATTTACTCATGAAAAACTGAACTAGTTAAACAGAGAAAGTAAAATAATATATTCATTTATTTATTTATTTTTATTTTATTTTTATTTTTTTTGTACAGTAATACAGTAAAACTTCTGAATAGCAGCCACCACTGGGAACTTGAAAAAGAGACTGTACTTCAGAGGATCTACATTTTAAAAATACAAAATTATTTTGCATTAAAATCAAAATATCTGACTAAAATTATTATTATTATTACAGTTAAAAAATACATACTTTTATTTTGCACTAAAGAAATTACTTTTTTGTAATTGTATTATTTTTTTAAAGCATATATCTTTCTCTAGAAACATTCCACAGATTTTGTAGTCTGTTCTTTGTAGTTGTGATTGAGAGCAAAATTTTTAATTTCTATGAAGCTGAAAAGAACATCTGCATATGATTTTATGCTGTAATTTTGTGACAGCTTAATTCCTTCCTGAATGTTCTTGAGTGTCCACATTTTCTTCCTCTTCATTTCATCATCACTTTTATTCTCATTGACCTTGCTTTATGTAAGTTGTTCTATCCTATTACAGGTAGAAAAAATGGCCAAATCATTATCTGCATTCATATGCTGGTTTTCATGGTGATTCCAGCTCTATTTAAAGAACCATTAAACTTATCTATTATTTCTGTAGTTTCAGATTCCTGATTTGCAGAAATCCATAATAATATTTCAGTTTTAATACTGAATTGCAGTCAAAATTAACAAAACAGCTAAACCTCTTATAATAAACCTACAAAAAATATATATGAAAATGTAAGGATAGGAAAATATTTAAAAAGGGAAAACTTAATTTAATTCCAGTTTTTGCAAAGCGTTTTTCTACTGTCGAACTCTCTCTTTCTTTGACCACCGTGCAAATCCAGTGAAATCTAATACATTGATTGATTTTGTTAAAGCGCTCACTAGTGTCTCATTTGTCATCCTAGAAACCAATTTCCTTATCAACATTTTTCTGTAGTGTAATTTAAATGTTTGGATAATTTTGAGAAAAAGCTGTAGTGCCTGCAGGCAAAAACATAATTTTTAGATTACTATAACCACTTTCATTAGATGGTATTTAGCTCTGTTCATGAACAGCAGAAGTGTTAAAATTTTTTATTAAGCTTTAATAGCCTTTTTGTCATCCAGGTGTTATGATTATATTAGGAATGCACTAAACAATCAGTAATCAATTTGGTTTGGCTGAATATCAAACTATTTGGTCTGACTGATTACCATATAATATTTGGCCAAATCCAATACTGTTGAAGAAGAAGAAAATTTCTTGCATAAATGGTATTTTTAAATGTCAATAAATAAAGATATTAATTCAGAATAATGCATAAATTAATATATTAATATTCATTCAGAATAATGCATAAATTAATATATTAATATTCATTCAGAATAATGCATAAATTAATATATTAATATTCATTCAGAATAATGCATAAAAAAAGAATAAAAATAAAATTATTGCATAAATGGTATTTTTAAATGTCAATAAATAAAGATATTAATTCAGAATAATTTAGAAATAAAATCTTATTTAAGTAAAACAAAAGACATTGTCTTTAACATTATTTGTTTTGTTGTTTGAAAAGTGATAAATTAATGACAATATTCATAAAAATTAATGATTTTTTTTAAATAAGTTTTTTGCATATAGCAATAATTCAACAAAGGCAATTGACAATGAATAAATTCCTGAATACTATCTGTTAACTATCTGTTTCTTGCTCTTTCATGTACAAGGTTTTTCTAAACTAATGGAGCAAACTTTCAAGGGTGTTAATACTCTATTACCTCCTCTAGGCAAACAAGTTTTGTATAAGAAATTCGGGATCCATTTATCAGTCACAAATACAGAGCATCTCACTCCAAGCCGAACTTTGATTTTTGTTTCTAGCTTTAAATAATGAAGATATTGTATTGTAAAAATATTTTCAACAAATATTTTGCTTTCGTGAAATAGATGACTTCATGAGAAGTGCTAGAAGTTGCCATCATTTGTATCCAAACAACACTGAGCTAGATGCTCCATAATTTGGAATGCAGCTGACAGTACATGCTGTGTTACTAACCAAAATTTAGTGCACTTCCAATGGTGTAATCACATTTGTGCGAAGCAAAGTTAGATTGAAAATCTCTCTAAAATACCTTAATTATTGTTAAAGTTGTGTGTAAAGAATGAAAATTCAGATTCAGCTTCTTGTGAGACATACTGAATTTTTGACTGAATAAGTGGATTGGGAGCGCCTGGTTTCCTCTACAAGAATTACTTGTCTTGGCGGGCATTAATCATCCTAAAATTTTGATCAATGTGTTTTTTAAAGCACCCTGTTTTTTTCCAACCTCTGAAAATATTCACTTAATCCAAACACTGTTTGCTCTTGCATTTAAAACTTCCTTTCTAAATCAACAGAACAGGAAAGTTATAAAGCCTGAGCAACAAAAACTGTTTTGATTGTTCCTTCCAGTCAGTCATAATTAGCTTAAAGACCAGAGGAGAGGCACATGATTCATACATTAACCAGAATATTAATTTTAAAAGTTTGATTATTCTCTTCTGAAATAATAACTGAAAACTTTTTAGTGTAAAGTTTACTTTTGCAAAGGTCCCTTTCATCAAAATGATAGTATTTGTGTTAAATATGATGTAAAACTATTTTAAAACTTCACTTTTTGCTATCCCTAAGCCCTGAAATATAGGAGTATTCAGCCAGCCAAATAGTAACTATTTGGCTGGCCGAATATTTGGTATTCTGCCAAAATCACTAGATTATATTTCGTATTTTTATACATAGGGGTTAGAATGACAGTGGAGTAAGTCAAAAATTTTAAAAATCTAGATAACCATATTTTCACTGAACGTATATTAATTTCTGTTCAGTGGGACAGTCAAATAACTTATAGTTCACTGAGGGAGTAGCTAGAGGTCAAAACAAGTTGGACCACTTAATGCAAAGGCAATACAACAAGTTTCACAAAACTCTTCATTTCTCAAATTACTAAATATTGACTTATTCCACTGTCATTCTAACCCCCCCCCCCCCCCATATTAGTATCCCTAGATTATATTTCTACATCACAGATAGTTTTTATATCCATGTTCCCAAAACATTGTGTCCAATTACAGTGGATTTTTCAAATTATCTTACTATATTGCAACATAAAAGTATGATTAGTCTCTCTTATTCAATCTTTCTTCCTCTACAAGTATCAGTTTTCAGACATATCTGGAATCAAGAGTTAGTCCAGGCATTTGGTAGAAAATAAAGGAAAGTTTTGGTGTAGTTTTTTTTGTGGGGTCCCTTTATGTTTTTCGGGTCGCTGAACACGAATCCGAAGTTTTCCAACAAAATTTTTTTCGGGAAATATGTTTTTTTTTAGAAAAAACGTGTAAAAAAACGGACTCTTTCCGTTTTTTCAAAATAATTCCAAAATTATACATTTTACGTGAAAGTCGGCAATATATGAATTAAAGAAAATAAAATTTCTTACATTTTATGTACTGAAAGTTTTTTTCTCTGATCAATAGTTTAGCTGTGAGAGTGCCTCAAAAATGGGTGGAAAAAACAAAAAACTGTAAAAAAAACGGGAATTACGGTACTGTATGTCAATGTAACATAGAAACTAATCCTTTTACGCAAATGTTAACTATTAATGTTACTAAAGATTATATGTTTGACTATATTTTATGCATTTGAGGTAGAGGAAAAGTGCGGATCTGACACTAGGGGAAGGTGGGAGCAGTGAGCAGATCCAGCTACTCTCATGAGTCAAAGTTGCTACTTCTCCAGAGAGCTCGTATTCTAAGAGGCGGTAACATTGCAGTCCAGTAGAAATAGCATTTTACCTTACAAAAATTCGGGTAGTTCTGATTTTTGGGTATGTTGTAAAGGTTGACCCTCTAATAAAAAACCAAGTTTTCGACCTTCTAGACCTTGTGCGTTTTTCACAATATTGGAAAAACCAATATTTTTCGGCACTTTTTTTCGATTTTTCTTAAATAACTCAATTTTAGTGCATTTTACAGACAAAAGCAGAGTTACCATTTTGTAGAGCATAAAATTCTCTACAACATGTAGTATTCAGGTTTGTAAATTGTCCAAATACGGGGTAAGATACGGAGCCAGGAAAATAGGGTAAAATTTGGAAAAAATGTAAAAATTCACAAATGACGTTAGTTTTTGCTTAATAACCTACTTTTAGTGCGTTTTAGAGACAAAAGCACTTTTACCATTTTGTAGAACAGAAAATTTTCTACAACATGCAGTATTCAGCTTTGTAAATTGTCCAAATAGAGGGTAAGATATGGAGCCGAGAAATAGGGTTAAATTTGGATAAAAATGTAAAAATCCACAAATGACGTTAGTTTTTGCTTAATAACTTACTTTTAGTGCGTTTTAGAGACAAAAGCACTTTCAACATTTTGTAGAGCAGAAAAATTCTCTACAACATGCAGTATTCATATTTGTAAATTGTCCAAATAGGGGGTAAGATATGGAACCGAGAAATAGGGTTAAATTTGGAAAAAAATGTAAAAATCCACAAATGACGTTAGTTTTTGCTTAATAAGTTACTTTTAGTGCGTTTTAGAGACAAAAGCACTTTCAACATTTTGTAGAGCAGAAAATTCTCTACAACATGCAGTATTCATATTTGTAAATTGTCCAAATAGAGGGTAAGATATGGAGCCGGGAAAATAGGGTTAAATTTGGAAAAAAATGTAAAAATCCACAAATGACGTTTGTTTTTGCTTAATAACTTACTTTTAGTGCGTTTTAGAGACAAAAGCACTTTCAACATTTTGTAGAGCAGAAAATTCTCTACAACATGCAGTATCCATATTTGTAAATTGTCCAAATAGGGGGTAAGATATAGAGCCGGGAAAATAGGGTTAAATTTGGAAAAAATGTAAAAATCCACAAATGACGTTAGTTTTTGCTTAATAACCTACTTTTAGTGCGTTTTAGAGACAAAAGCACTTTCACCATTTTGTAGAGCATAAAATTCTCTACAACATGCAGTATTCAGGTTTGCAAATTGTCCAAATAGGGGGTAAGATATGGAGCCGGGAAAATAGGGTAAAATTTGCAAAAATCCACTAAAGACATTAGTTTTTGCTTAATAACCTACTTTTAATGCGTTTTACAGACAAAAGCACTTTCAACATTTTGTAGAGCATAAAATTCTCTACAACATGCAGTATTCATATTTGTAAATTGTCCAAATAGGGGGTAAGATATGGAGCCGGGAAAATAGGGTTAAATTTGGAAAAAATGTAAAAATCCACAAATGACGTTAGTTTTTGCTTAATAACCTACTTTTAGTGCGTTTTAGAGACAAAAGCACTTTCATCATTTTATAGAGCATAAAATTCTCTACAACATGCAGTATTCATGTTTGTAAATTGTCCAAATAGGGGGTAAGTTATAGCAAAAACTAACGTCAATTGTGGATTTTTACATTTTTTTCCAAATTTAACCCTATTTCTCGGCTCCGTATCTTACCCCCTATTTGGACAATTTACAAACATGAATACTGCATGTTGTAGAGAATTTTATGTTCTACAAAATGGTGAAAGTGCTTTTGTCTCTAAAACGTACTAAAAGTAGATTATTAAGCAAAAACTTACGTCATTTGTGGATTTTTACATTTTTTCCAAATTTAACACTATTTTCCTGGCTCCGTAGCTTACCCCCTATTTGGACAATTTACAAACATGAATACTGCATGTTGTAGAGAATTTTATGCTCTACAAAATGGTGAAAGTGCTTTTGTCTGTAAAACGCATTAAAAGTAGGTTATTAAGCAAAAACTAATGTCTTTAGTGGATTTTTGCAAATTTTACCCTATTTTCCCGGCTCCGTATCTTACCCCCTATTTGGACAATTTGCAAACCTGAATACTGCATGTTGTAGAGAATTTTATGCTCTACAAAATGGTAAAGTGCTTTTTTCTGTAAAATGCACTAAACTTGAGTTTTTTAAGAAAAATCGAAAAAAGTGCTGAAAAATATTGGTTTTTTTTTCAATATTGTGAATACATGTTACATCGACATACAGAGTCGTAATTCCCGTTTTTTACAGTTTTTTGTCTTTTACACCTCCCAATTTTACAGTATGAGCACTCCGGCGGAGGAGCACCTTCGACTCATGAGAGAAGGTGGAACTGCTCCACTGCTCCCACCTTCCGCTGGCGCAGGATCCGCACTTTTCCTCTACCTCAAATGCATAAAATACAGTCAAACATATAATCTTTAGTATCATTAATGGTTACCGTTTGCGTAAAATGGTTAGTTTTATGTTACATCGACATGCACTACCGTAATTCCCGTTTTTTTACAGTTTTTTGTTTTTAACACCCTTTTTTGCGGCACTCTCACGGCTAAACCATTGATCAGAGAAAAAAACTTTCATTACATAAAATATAGGAAATTTTATTTTCTTTAATTCATACATTGCCGACTTTCACGTAAAATGCACAATTTTAAAATTATTTTGAAAAAATGGAAAAAAGTCCGTTTTTTTACACGTTTTTTGTAAAAAAAACATATTTCCCGAAAAAAATTTTGTTGGAAAACCTCGGATTCGTGTTCAGCGACCCAAAAAACATAAAGGGACACCCCCAAAAAAACTACCCCAAAACTTTTCTTTATTTGCTCTTTTTTATCCCCTAATGCCTGGACTATTTATCTGAAATAGCACAGAAGAACAAATCAGTTTCATCACAGTTATACATATCTTTGAGATCTTATTCAGCTATTAAATCGGCAATTTTCATTCAGGAACTAACTTCTTCCAGCTTTTTTATTTAACTTCTAAAATAAAATGCTATTTTTTTCTGGCCCTATTTTTCTGCAACCAACCATTAGAGGTCTTAAAATCGGATGTCCCAAGTTCCTCTGTAATTTCTACTACACTTTCCTGTAACATTAATCCAAAAATTGGAAGATTTTTCTCTCAACAGTTAGAAAGCCATTTCTGAATTATCCATATCTTCATAACCAGTTTTTTACACTTGGTTTTAGATTCCAAATTTATGCCTTGAAACACCTTTTCTAAGTAAAACTTTAAAAGTCACTTTTTTTTTTCAGAATGTCATTTATTTGGGTCTTTCCGCAACCATAAATTTTAGCTAATTATTGTACCCTTACACCTTTTTTTGCTGTCTTGGATAGCTTTCAACTTATAACTTAAAGTTGGAAATTTTTATTTTGAACTCATTCTTTTGGTGAAAGATATTAAAAGATGCATGTTCCAGAGACAAGAAAAATTATGATTCACACAGAATACAATTGATCATTGCTTGGTCACTTTCTTTTACAATAAATGTGAAATTCCATCATTCCCCTCTTGCCTCACTGGTTTAGAAATGGGGTGTTGCTAAGCAACCATTATGGATGAGTAGAGAAATTATAAGGAGGTCAAATAAGCAAATTTCCCTCTGCATAATTGTCAATTTTAGTTGTTGAAAATATTCTTTGTAAGTACCCTTTGTGATAATTTGTTATATTTTCCTCATTCTCTTTTTAAATTAGTATATATACATAACTAGCTAACCCGCCCGGCGTTGCCTGGGCCCGAGATAATTACAATCTCAGAGAAAGGCGTTAACCCCCTCCCCATACCCGTAAACATAATGAATAATTTGTTCAAGAGAACCACCGTCACGTACATTAACGCGATCATTAAAAAAAGAATTACATTTTTCTGATAATTAGAACATAACAAAGACGCTACGCTAAAATAGCCGGCAGATGACACCCCTTCCCGACCTCAATTTCAAATCTATATCTTAATTAGTTACCTAAATATTTGTTCATTAGTAAAATTTGGCAATTATTTCCTTTCATTTTTGCAAATTAAATGAGAAGGATCAGCCAGAGAAACAGATCTCTTTGTAGTTCAGTTTTTAATGAAAGCCGATACCTGTCTGAAAATTTCTCGGATCGCATTCACTAACGCCGGCAGATTTTTGGCAGTTTTTTACGTAAATTAAAAAAAATTACCAACCGAATTTTTCAAAAATCACATAGTCAGATACAGAATATTTTTTTACATATGCTCAGAAATTTCAATTTGATATCTCAATTAGTTTTCTTAAAATTCGCTAATTAGTTAAATAATTTCGAATTCGTTCATTTCCGGTTGCAAATCCAATGCGCCTGTCCGTTTCTTTCGTCATTTTGATTTAAAAGATGATATTTTAGAAGCGATAGTAAATGAGAATCTAATTAATATCTAGGCTAATTATCAAAATATTAAAATTCTGAGGCTCAGGTGCACATGGCCAGACCTTGGACTATCTACACCTAAATTTCCAGCCTTCTAGGTGGGCTAGATTTTCCTAGCCATCGCCAACAGACAGCCACACACACACACACAGAGAGCGAAACTTTCTTTTATTAGTATAGATAAGTGGTGCATTTCCTTTAAAATAACGCATGACTATTTTTTAGGACTTCATTTTTTATTTTAAAAAGAGTTAGTGCAGTTTTAAAAAACTTATGTACTTATGTGACAGCAAAACAGGGTGATTTATGCCAAAAATAAGTCCTTTGGAGCAAAATTTGATATTAGTCACAGTCTTATTTGGGCGGAAACAACAATTTCTGATTCTATATTTGCTTTTTATATATTATCTGGACTTGATCAAGCCAAAGAGAGGGCCATGCCCTGATATTTATTTGGGGATTCCTTTCTTATACTGTCACAAAAAATTAAGCATTTTCTATGCCTTAGAATGCAGATAATGAATATGTAAAGAGACATTTAGATAAATATATTTTTTGTTTTTAATTGTATCATACTCTCAATGTGTGTAA
The DNA here is from genome assembly GCA_963931845.1 of Maratus michaelseni. Classification (NCBI taxonomy): domain Eukaryota; kingdom Metazoa; phylum Arthropoda; class Arachnida; order Araneae; family Salticidae; genus Maratus; species Maratus michaelseni. The sequence goes on from OZ007594.1 coordinate 99,249,276, forward strand.
AGTGTTTATTGTAATCAACACAAGGTCAAAATAGGTTTAGAATATCAGTGCTATGAGAATTGCATACCAAATTTGGAGGCTTCCAAAATCGGGCGTCCTAGGTCCCAAGCGCAGTTGACCCATACTTTAATCAGGCCCTGATTATTATTACTCATAATTAGTCCTGTTGCATGGACCTCACTGAATTTCATACACTTTTTAATCATAATCTGTTACTTTATTTATTTTCATTCATTCAATTTTTTCACTTTCTTTTGGCCAATAAATTAATAATTAGATGTAAATAAATTATATCACTAAAATTATACATTTGAAAATATGCAGGAAAAATTAACAGAAAATTTAGATTTGCAATATCCAACAACAGAATTTTGCTTCTTCCAAGCAAAATGTAAAATGATGCTCCTTTCCTGCTGATCTATTTCTTTAGTGCTGTGGATTCTTTACTGATGATTTGATTCATTGTGATTATCTGTATTTCAACTTTATTTATTTATTTTTATTTTATTTTTTGCAGAGAAACAATAAATGAATATCTGAAGAATATTTTCCTAGTTTTATTCCACCGTTTACAACATTCTAAAACAACAAAGTTTGTTAAATGTAAGTTATAATGTTACTGTTCAGTGTATTTAGATTATTTTTAGGTGAAATTTATTTAGAAATATAAAGAAAACAATGTTTTTTGTAATTTTGTTCGAGTTGTTAAATAGGGTAATATTTTCCTAATTTTAGGTCCTTAATTTGCATTTTAATTTTTTTTTTAATCAATTTCGGTTTTTAGTTTCCATGTCTGATTTTTCTAGTAAAATATGTTAGTGCTACAAAAGATACTGTATTTACACGTCTATTTTTTGCACACCCCCCCTCCTCCTCCCTATTTCTTTAGTGCCAAAAATAAAGATATATAAAACCTACGCAATTTTTATTATTAATATTGAATTTAGTAGTTCAAAGTAAAAAAAGAGAAATTACCATCTTTAAGAATATAACATTTCAATGTATAAATAATCATATATAGGGTGAGTTTGAGGTAATCTGCTAAACAAAAGGAGGAGATGTAACAGCCTATGTGGATCATAAAATACCATAGAACCCTGTCATATCTCTAACTGTTTCTGGGAGATAATGAATAGAAGAAAATGTGCCAAAAATACGTCAAGTTTAAAAAAAAAAAAAAAAAAAAAAAAAAAAAAATTGCTATTTCTGTAAAATTTACATGCAAAATAAGCACATATTTAGAAAGAGCAGATAAATTTTTATAAGATGACATCATTTCCATCAGAATATCTGGATTTAATGGCAAGCTACAGATTTGCACGCTGTTTCTTTCTTTCTTCTTTTTTTTTTTCTTCCCACATCATCATAAGTTATTGTGCAAAATTGTTTTGGAACCATATAATATGCTCTAGCAAATCCCTTAAACTCCTGCTAATTCCCTAATTGATAGGATGTTTGAGTCTTTTGTTAATAGTAAGCATCTTCAGAACTTAAAAAAAATTTTTTTTTTTAATATTACCATGGTACAGCCATTTGAGTTAATCTTCATTGCTTTCTGTAAACTAACATATACATATCTTTTTATGTATGTAATGTACTACTTTATTTTTCCAGGGTTAAGAGGTGAAACAGTAAGAGTTTAATACAATAAATCAATTTGACTGTTTGAAATATACAATAAAAATTGTAACTGTTATTTCAGTAACATGAATAAAGTATAATATAGATAGAAAAACTCAAAAAAGGAACCGTCAGTATTTGTTATTGTAACTTTTAGAAACTAGAAATGATATTTTTATGTAGAAATACAAAATAAAAAATTATTTACCCAAAAACAATATGAATGTTGAAAAATGACCAAGCAAGACTCGATCTCCCAGGTACTTAAGGTTTAAATGAATAGTAACGCAATATATAGATTGTAGAATACTACTGATTTCTTTTTTTTTCAAAAACAATCTATATATATATATATTTGTCTTACATGGCGCGGAAATAGGGCTGAATTTCTACCTTATCGTTGGCAACAACCGTAGTTTCCAGAGCTCAGACCAATGAACAGACAAGATTGTGTTAGCTCCACCTCCAATATGGCGGTCAGTGTCGGAGTACTGAAACTCAAGCTAGCAATTATTAAAAATAAAATAATATGAACGTAATCCAAAGCGTCTGAGATGATTCCTCCTTTTAATTATGAGTAATATTGTCATTTAATTATGAGTAATATTGAATTCTCATCTCTTATTTAGAATTTATTTACGAATTTCACTCGCACAAAAAATCTGGGATAATAAAATATAAACTTTCTAGAATCCCCTGCTACCATCTGTTGATGTTTTATTGAAGTAAAAATGATTTTTCTTCAATTTCAATGAAGTAAAAATTTCTTTTGCAGAAATCTATAATCAATTAGAATAGTGAAATGTTGAACGAAATTTAAACAATCATTAATGATAAACTATCTTCCTACCACGTAGTGTTTTTTTTTTTTATATTTTTTATTTTTTTTGTGAATTTAAGCCGTGCTGTTACAATATTATAGGTGCAATAAGTTTTAAACTAATTATGTTTCCAAGATCCTTTTTTCATAGTATTTAAATGATTTATATGTCCATTAGTAGCATCAACTAAATGCATTTTTAATTGTGTTTTCAACGGAGTTTTCAATTACTTTTTTACATTAAAAAAATTGTCAATTTCATATGTTCAAATGATTTATTGTAGTACTTATTCCGGCTAGAATTATTAGAAAAATAAAAGGGGCGAGCGAGCTGGGACCGCGTAGCGGTCTCAATGTGAATTGCTTTGCAATTCACGGGGGGTTGGCGAGCGTTAGCGAGTAGGGGGCTGAGCCCCCTAGTACTACTATAATTGATAAATCAAGCATTTTATATTAACAAATACAAGATGTAACTCATAAAATTTGTAAAGAAATATATTTTCCTTAAACATTATGAATGTAAACAAATCAATACCAGTGTATCACTGGATTTATGATATCTCATTTTAATATTACCAGCAGCACATAGTTAAGCAGCAGCGGAAAAGAAAAAACAGCAGGGTAAAACAGTGAATTTTTTCCTAAAAACCAAACATTGAAAATGACATTTGCACTACAATAGAAAATCCCATATATAAACTAAAATTTTCACAATTCATTTTTTTACTGAAATATTCTTTTGAAGGTAGTACAAAAAATACACAGGAGCATAAATTATGTGAGTAAATCTAAATACAGTACATAAGCTTGTTGTTAGCTCTGTTCTATATCCTAACTATTGACCTTTACTTCTTATCTAAGTTTATTTTATTTAATAGATTATCTAGATAAAGACTCTACTTTCAGTAAACATAAATAATTAATATAATAGTTCTTATTCTTATATTCTTTTATTTTATTTTTCAGGCCTCATAGTGTTCTTTTTCTTATTTTCATACAAATATGGCCCTCAAGCCCTTATTGGTCTGATTGACAGCATACAACCAAAGTAAGTTTGCACTCATTGTATTATTTTATGCTTTGAATGCTTTTGTTCGTTTCTTGATTCCTTTTGAGAGGTCATCATTAATTATGTCATTTCAAGAGGGGTGGAGGGGGTCCAAATGGTATCTAAAATATGAAAACAACTAGGTAGATATTGTTTGCAAGCCACATAATAAGGTTCATAAAATATTGTATATTTTTTCTTTTCCATTGAATTGTAACAAATTGAAGTAAAAACACACGATCTTGATGATTTTATGGTATTTATTTCTGTAGTTAATAGTTAGTACATAACTTTTTTTACATTAAATTAAAAAAGTTGGCTGATCTTATGAAAAGAATAAGTATTTTTAATTATAAAGTATTAATATCTATGCCAATACTAATATGCCAGTTAGATTAAATAAGTTATTAATGCCAATATAGAGTATTAATCTAGGGTCAATTAATAAAAAATTAAGTATTGATCAATTAAAAATTAATTTTTGCTCATATATCTATATATTTAAAGCTAAAAGAGCATTTTGTCAGATCCCACATTCTTTTTTCTACACAAAAATGGTCTCAGTGTGCATGCTATAACTTTTTTTTTTTTTTTTAAGCAGAAAGGGGAAATACCAGGGGGATTCTCCCCTTCTATAGATTGAGAAGTGAGCTGAGTCTGACCAAAAGGGAAAGGGAGAGAGGTTCAAACCCATACAATGAGCTATCCATTCATCCTTCTTCCCACTTCCAATGGGAAGAAAATTTTTCTCTTTCTTTGAAATGGCAGCTGGGTCAATTTTCGTTGATGAGGAACGCTTCACCCTTTGGACAAAAAATAATCAACAATCACAGTTTTTAAAAATACGTTGATGCAGTTTCTGCAGGATTCTAAATGAAATTGTCTTTTTTTGTTTTTAAATTGGAGTTAACCGGATCTGAGCACAATGGGGCACCCAATCCTACGTTTGTTTAATTCGAGGACGATTTGGATTAAACTGACCAGCGTAGCGGGTGAAGCTCCGCTAGTTTTAATATTAAGTGTATTTTTTTATTTTTCTTGAACTGTAATAGCTTTAAATAAAAGCACATTAGATCTTGATAATTTTGTGGTATTTATTTCGGTAGACAGTATATAACTTTTTCTATATTAAACTACAAACTTTGGCTTGTCTTATATTTTTAATTATAAAATGTTAATCTCTGATGTACTCATCGTAGCAATGGTTTTTGGCGATAAAGAAGTTACTTAAAAAGTCAACTGGAACTTTTTTCTCATCAGAATTTCACATTTTGCTGTGTTTCAGAAAAAAAAATTATGGCCTTACTTTCTTTAATAATTAATTAAAAAACAATCTATTTCATATGTTTGTAATTTTGTTTTTATTAAATTACTGAAAATCTGCTCCATACATAGTTATAAAATTTAAGATTAGATGGATAAACTACCAAATAGAAATTATAGTTGATAAAAAACAAACTTCTCACACAAACTTAGAATGTGACTTTTGGGATGCCCTGTATATGAGTTATAATATATATGTTTTTTCTATGTGTTACAGAAGCATATTATTATATTTAGTCTGCGAAAATTTTACTTTCACTAATGATAATGGCTGAAATACCAATCAAATAATTTCAAACTGAAAGCACTAGGGAGTATTTTATTTTCTGTTTGTATCATCAATCAATAAGATAAATGCTGCATTTATTTTAACAGAACAACTGTTCTTTTATTTCTTGTATATAATCATAAAACTGTAATTTTATTGTCTATGTTTTATTTTATTATTAATTATAATATTTTATCATTTGCATTCTTAAGAAGCTTATATTTATGATTCATATTGAAGCTAGAAAGTTTGAAATTGTATCTTAATATTTAAATTTAACAGATCATTTGGGATAAATTTTTATGTTGATTTTATCACATTTAAACTTACAATTGGATCTAAATAAATGTAAATTGTTATCATTTCTTACACTGAACATGAAGATTGTTTTTGGTGTATGCTGATGAATTTTAAGCAGTTCCGTATTTTCTTATTTAGGATGTTTGGCATGATAATTGATAGAGTAATTTTGCCTGATCTTCAAAAAGTGTCCGGCAATATTGAAAGGAAAATTTGTTCAGTAGGTTTAATTAAATTACTTACTGAGGTACGAGAAGTTACTGAAGGTTGTTATTCTCAAAATTGGTAAGTATAACTTAGCTTCGCTAATCCTAAAAAATATATGTATGTAAATTTTTTTTTTAGTGATGTGTGTGAAACCGAGATAACAAAAGTTATAAATATGTAGAAATCATATAGACTGTTGATAATTTATCCTTATGATTTTATAATTTGTTTGTTAATTAATATATTATTTTACTTCGTGATTTTTTTTCTGTTCAAAATTCTTATCTATATCTAAAAGTACAGATGTGCTATGTCTGTTTTTTGCAAATCTGAAATGTTTTGAATTGTTATTAAAAGTAGAATCAAGAGCAAGCTTCTGAGTCTAGTTTGTGATAACAATGGATAAACGTAAAGAAATGAAAAGGGCTACATTTCAGAAATCCCATTTAGGTAGTGCACAAGTCCATGTCCACAGCTGTACAAAATCCCAAGTGCAAAACTGCTGTATCTATTTTTTGATAATTTATATTTCAATTTTGCACAAACTTTTAAAATTGGGCATAGCACATCTTATCTCTCTTAGTTATCAATATTTTTTTTTTCTCTCTCTCATTTCTTAAAATTCATATCTTGTTGAAATTGGCCAAAGAAAATAAAAAAAAATTGGAAATCAATTTCCAACCATCTAAAAAGTTGTTCTAGAATATAGCTGTTAAATTTTGCTTGGTTCTGTTTATAACATGATTCAAATATCATTTTAAATTGCTTTATTCAAACCACAAATTTTTGCATGGTTTAAATTGATGAGTAAAAGATATCTGAAATTTGTGGGGGTTTTATAAGAGAAGTTTCAAATGAATGTACTGGGTGATTAAAATAAGTATCCTTGTTTAGAATTCTGTGGAGAAACAACTCATGGATGATGTAATGCCTCCATTTATGGAGGATATACATTTAAGATTATAGGGAAATGATTGATGCAATAAAAAATTTTAGATAAAAAAATGACTGATAGATGGTGCTGGAAGCTATACCAGGAAACAAAATTTGCATAACATGTGTTTGAAAGAACCTCATATATATATATATATATATATATATATATATATATATATATATATATATATATAGGCATGCAAAACTTTCCAGAATATTATTTGACAAACACAATGGTTCTGTCATTGAAGAAATGTGTATTGTTATTAAAGTTGTTTTACTCAAACAGTAAAAATGTAATGTTTGTAAAGCTCTTCGTGAGTACAGTCAGAAGACATTGTTTACAGGTCCACTAATAGCTTGTGGGTTATGATGTATAATTCTTTGATTGTAGATGATAGCAGGGGCTGTAAGTGCTTTTGTTATCTCATAACTAGCACAATAATTACCTGGAATGAGTTTAATAGTGCTTTTCTGAGATAGATGGCCAAATATCCCACCTTGTCAATGCTTTGTGAAGCTGTCGATAAGCCTATGCCATTGGAGGTCAATCAGAATACCAAAATTTTCTAGAAAATCAACTCTAATAATTGGCATAGAAACGCTATTAAATATTTTCATTCAAAACAATGCCACAAACCAAGGTCTGGACCATATGTAGAATTTTTTGTATTATTAGCAGCAAATAATTGTACGGAACCTAGATGGAATTTTTTAGAACTTTTGTGAGGTTGGACACATATTTAGTATCAAAAACATATAGACAACAAAATTTAACGGTTATCAATGTTGATGTCACTGAAATTTGCTTGTCAATAGCTTAGTTTTGTTTTCTGGGCATTCTTTTGACAAAGGTACATGGATCACAGCATTTTTAAGCTATTTTTCCCCCAAATCTTTGATAGCAAAATTTCTTAGAGCTAACTTGAAAATGTGGCGATTTGAGATACTGACCACAAGGCCTGTCTCTCAAATGCTTCCTTGACATTCTTCCAACCTTTTTGTCTCAGTGCAATTTCTACATGAAGTGCAGACATTTCGTTCAGCAGCAAGTCTATAGAAAGCATTGGTCTACCACAGGGCTGTTAGCCTATCGCACACATACCAATAGAGTCACATTGTACTTCAGCGATTTTATCCTTCATTTTCACCAAGTTTTTGAGTGATTCTGAGCTCATGGACAAAATGCCTTGCATGTTTGCTTGGGAGCCTCTGATATCACAATGATTTAAAAAATTCATGTGGCATTGAATTTCTGCCCAACTGCTGCAATTTTCGTAACAAATAGAATGTTCTTTCATCACTTAACTGCAGTTCTGATAACAGTTTCAGGATTTGTTTATTTTCATATTTGGAATATTTCGGCTGTGTTTTAAAGTTATGTATTTGTCCTACGTTGGCAGATTTAATCAGACATGGCAGACCACATTTTGGGATCGATTGCAGCAACAATGCTGTTTGTTATACTTTGTTGCATGGTTGCATCAGTGATAATGCTAGATAATTCAAAATTACTTTCAGCATGCACAAACTCAAAAGTTTTTAGTTGGATTTCCACAATTTCTAAATTTTATGCATAATTATGAAATTTCGATGTCGTTAGCAGTTTGATCTTTTTCTGGCATATTTAACACAAGTAGCTAAAATATTTTAAATTTACTAGTAATTAAGAGTAAAGCAAATTAAAATTTGGAATAGAAAATATTAATTTCATAAATTGGTGACATCTGTTTTTGCTTCCTGCTAAAAACAATTTTTATTGCCCATGTGGATGGTGTCGCCACAGATCCATAAGATCCCCCACTCCCTCCCAACAATAATAAAAGAGAAAAAGTGGGGGGGGGGGGAATTTATAAGGTTTTTTCAAATAAAGTTTTTTACAACCGAAAATTTGGATAAATTTTGTTTGGTTGTTAGTAAAGGTGCACATTCTTGATTCTTTACTCTCAGGCATAACCATTGTATCCATTAATAGTAAAATTGTCTGCCCCCCCCCCCCCCCCCCCCCCAAAAAAAAAAAAAAAAAAAAAAAAAAAAAAACATTAAGTTTGGAATTACTAATATCTGTAAAATCAAATCAAATCAATAAAACATTCATTAACATTAGAGTCTCAAAATGTTTGTATGATTGGGATTTTTGTGGAAAAAAAATTAAAAGATAAATATTTATTGTATATACTTAACTAATGAGCTAAAGTAGAATCAAAACCTATTAAAAAAATTTATAAATTGCTGTTATGTATGGCAATTTATAAAATTCTTTCCATTAACTATTTACTTGACATTTAATCCTTATCATTACAATGGATACAGCTGGAAGACATTTTTTTTTACTTTTTTAATCAGACTTTAAAACTTGTTTGAGAAACAAAATATGGGAAGACCAACTTTTTTCAATTGACTTTAATATCTATTTATCATTAACTTAAATTTGTCCCAGCTGAAGTAATTATTAAAAAATTTGTAATGGCTAATAAAAAAAAAACCTTACTTTATTTCTCATTTCTCTTATTCTAAAATATTTTTCTGTAACAGACATTCCAGCAATTTTTTCTCTATCATCTCTTATCATAAACAAATAATAATAATAATAAAAGTGATTTTCATTCAAATGGTAAGATTTGCTCCCTCTCTGTAAAGAAATTATGGCTATGCTGCTGAGCTTACTGCAAAATGCTAAGTTCATATTGCTGGTCTTGGTTTTGCACATAATGCTTGTCTAAGTTTTGTATATAAGGCTAATCTTCTCTTGCAAGCTATAGCATGGGGAGCCCTGCTTTTAGTGTAAGATCTACACTATTTTAATGTAATTTTATTGTTATTTAGAGTCCCTTTTTAAGTTTGTTTTCTTTAAACTGATTAACAAGAAATTATTAATGTATAAAAAATGCCTCTTTAATGATTATGTTGAACAGACGTTTAATTATCAAAATCATATAATCTGTATAACCTTGTCCAGCCAAATCTTGGTTGGCCAATGTTTCACCAGCAAACAGCTAAGATTTGGCCAGCCAAATCTTATCTGTTGTTAATCTGGTATACATGATTTCTCTTTTATTTAGGGCGCCTCTACTTGTTGCTCTCATTGGTTTATTTGAATTACCTGAAGATGATTCAGTGCCTGATGATGAGTATTTCATTGAAGTTGAAGATACTGCTGGATACCAGAATGCATTTTGCCAGTTAGTATTTGCCGGAAAATCTGAATTTGATCCAATCAATGGAGGTATACCTGATGCCAGAATTCACTTAGCCCAGTGTCTACATAATCTCTCAGTAAATAATCCAGGAAAGGTAATTAGTTTTACATCTTAAATTTCTTGTGTTTTAGTAGATTTTACATATAACTTTATATTTTCATTAGATGTTTTCATTAAAATTTTATATTTTTATTAGATTTTATATACATGTATGTGTTTCCTCTTATTGCACAGTAACTAAAGCCTAAACCAGGGATGACAAACCTATGGCATGCAACAATTTCTTTGGCATGTAAAAAATTTAGATTTGATAATAAATTATAAAAATAAAATTCATTTTATTTTGTTACAGTAAATAAAATTTATTTAACACAGACTATTACAAATAATTCAATAATTTTTGCATAAATTAACCCATTAGATAATATTGTTTTTCTGTAATATACTATGTAGCATTTTCAATAATGTTACTAATTTGTCTTCTTATATGCATTTAAAAAGCTTTATTTCTTCAAATGAATTTCATAAAGCAGTCATTGCATGTGGATATGATTTTATTATGTTATGTTACAAAATATAAACCAGTTATAAAGATCGAACATACAACAGCAAAAATATCATTAACCTTATTAATACTTTTGCTTCGAAACTTGGATTATTATAAGTTAGATATTGCATTAATGATAAATTAAAAATTCATATACATATAGATATATATTTTATTTTATTTTTTCCTTGTGATATGTGCTATTTACTTCTGAATAAAAATTTTTTAGAAGTAATGACTGATTCCAAGATGCAGAAAAATTGAATTTGGACTTTCATCCTTAATTATTTAATGCATGAAAGCAACTAATTAAATTAAAGAGTGTTCTTTATAAGCAGCATATGCTGCAGTAATCCTTTATGTAACAGCTTGGCACGTTACAATGTTGACAGATTCTATTTATGAATATTCGACACATGCAGCTAAAAAAGTTAGCCATCTGAGGCCTAAACTGTTACTTACAGGCTATATACTTAATGAGGCAAAGATTTATTTCAAAAGCTGTTTTGGTAAAATTTTGGTAGTGTAATTGTAAGTGACTAAATGTTTGCAGTGATAAAGGGGTAAAAAGTGTTGTAGGATTAAAAATCCTGTTATATAAACTAGAATCATCCGTCCCTTATGAGCTATACTCGCCAACTCTGTCCAGACCCTGTGGGATCTAAAAACATGCTAATTTACTCTGTTTTAAAAAGATTATCCAACTATGGAATATTGAATGATATTATAACAACCAGTAGCGATATTCTGTAATCAGGTTGCTATTTATTTTCCTTAGGATTTTCGGTTACCAAACCATATCCATCACTGTCATAGCTGATGGCTGCTTCATGATTGATTAGGTAAAATCAATTACACATTTAAAAATCATCTTGCATAGAATGGTTAAATAAAAAATGTCTGTCTCCAGGACTTAAAGTTTACTTTTTATTTATTTAACACATGGGCTGATAAGTTGCCGGTCTAATAAAGAAAACACAACTTTTTAACAAAGCTTTATAAAACTTTGACTTTATAACTTTAATAAATAACATAACTTTAATAATAATAATTTAATAATAATAATAATAGTTTTATAATAATAATTTAATAATAATAATAATTTAATAATAATCATTTTATAATAATAATTTAATAATAATAATAATAGTTTTATAATAATCATTTTATAATAATAATTTAATAATAATAATAATAGTTTTATAATAATCATTTTATAATAATAATTTAATAATAATAATAGTTTTATAATAATCATTTTATAATAATAATTTAATAATAAATAACATAATTTTATAACGAAAAAGCTCCAAACAGTACTCAGAACTCGTTGTTTTTGGTCAAAAGTCAACAAGCGCGGCAGCCACTTTGACACCAGCTTTTTCATAGACAAATGTTCATTCAAAATAAAACCTACACGTTCCTTGGATATCTTCAGAGTCTGAGCTATCTCCTGCAACTTCACTTTACGGTTCCCCAAAACGATTTTATAGACTTTTTTTATGTTTTACGGAGTAAGTATTTTGCGTGGTGCATCACTTGTGTCCGTACGACCATGTTTAAATTCAGCAAACCAGTCAATAATGGCTGATTTACCTAGTGCAGTGTCTGGATAACGCTTATCAAGCCAAGCTTTTGTTTGAACGATGTTTTTTCCCATCAAATAACAATTCTTGAAATTCTTGTTTATCCATTTTTTTCAGTCGTTTTTCAGTTGTTCAGTCGTTTAACTGAAACCACTCTAACGTTTTATCCACATTGCGAATCGTCATGTCATTTTTTCTGCTACCTTTTAAAGGTTAGTATTTATTTTAAAAAAACATCGGTTCGGCGATTGCAACGGCATCTGTGTGCCAGACTGGGAACTTATCAGCCCATGTGTTATTTATTTATATATATATATATTCATGTGTACCTTTTTCAATTGAAAAGTTTTTGGAAATAATATTATTTATTCTTTTTAAAATTTGGCAACAAGCTGCAGTAGATAAAAACTGCTTTTTCAAACTATGAATTAAATCTCCATTCAGATATGAAAATTTTGAAAAAAATAAAGAAAACATTAGACAAATTAAAAAAATGATTGGACACTGCACACCACAATCTAGTCAAGTATATGCCTGCAAAAACTGATTAAATTGCTATGCATAGTTTTTGATCTTATAAAACTTGTGTAACTGAGCTATCTTGACCAATTTCAACATTAAATAGCACTTAAAATAATTCTTTAATTTTAAAACGATGTGCTTCAATGTGTTTATCATTTTGTATGTGTCAATTTACATGTGCAGTTACAATTAGAGTATTATGTTTCAACATGTGGTACAATGCTACCAGTTTTTATATGCAGTAATTTTTGCAGGATAAGCCGAGAAATTGAAAAGGTCACAATAATTTCAATTATGGTAGCAGTAACTTTAGTAACTTTTAATATATATATATAATTTTATATATTTCTCCCTCTTTTTATGTTAATGTTATTTTCCCAAATTTCTTTAGGGAAGATTATTATGTTTTTTATTATTATTATTAACAGCTGTGATATTTAATGTGTCTTTATACATGAATGAAATGTTATGTATTCTTAAGTTTTTAATTATTTCTTTTTTAGTATCCAGCTTTAATATCATCAAGTGTTGCCCCTGAAGCTGCTGCTCATCTTACAAAGTATCTCCAAGCTGCTAATGTTACGCTATCATGAGAATGATTACCAGTGAACTGTTTTTCTATCATTTTATGTAAACAATATGTACATAAGGACATCATTTTTATCATTTCAGTGTTGTACACTGATGTTAGTAAATGCTTTGCAAAGAATGAAGTGGTGATATTTTCACAAATGGTATTTCCTTTGTGTTTTTTAAATAAATTAATGCTTTAAACATGGCTTTGTTCTTATTAAAAAGTTGTTTTAACCAATTTTTTCTTTAAATTTTAGTTGTTACTTTTAAAGTACTTTAATATTGTAAATTTTCAAATGTTTCCTACTTTAATTAAACATGATTTGATGGTGAAGAGGGTGTCAAATATTCTAATTTGTTTTGGAAATTTGCCGAATTACGTTAGTATAAATTTCTGAAATGCTCAATATTTCACTCTTTCTGTAGTTATTTTGATATTTAAATGTTTTTAGATTTTAAACTTTTGACAAGATTTCTTAGAAATACTCTCGAACATGTAAGAAAATTTTAAACATCTTCATATAGGGCTACATTACTGCATGAGATAGTATAAATGACTGGTTGATAATTTTATTTCGCTGTCTTTTTCAGTATTTTGTGAAAATTAACTAAATTTCAAAAAAAATTTCTCTCTCTTTATTTTATTCTTTTTCCTGGTTTTACATATTTTTTGTTATTTTGCTGGAAGTACAGAGGAACATGTGAACTGTGACAATGGCTCAACTTAAAAATTGCAAAAAATGAAACATATCCTTATCTATATGCTGTTACTTTTTTACAGCTGTTAAGTAATAATTTATATATTATTGCACAATATTTATTGGTCATATTATTACACTATTTTTTAGTCTAAAACAACGCTCATCATTTTAGTCTGATTTTATTTTGTTTGTTTTTTCCCTCCATTTTGTCATGATTGCATGATGAGTGATACTTTTATTGCTATTCACTCTATGTATGCATCCATACTATCTCAAATTTTGATTATGCTTCTTTACTTATGCGTAATTTTGATATTACGTTGAGTAAAAAGTTTTCCGTCAAGGGGAAATACCTTCGTGCAAACAGCTGTGCAGTTGTTAGCTTTTCAGCCAACCAATTTTTGCATTCGAAAGCAGAGCACAGGAACTACATGACTGTGTAATTTGTTTGTTAAAAATTTATTATCTTGTGCTTCAAAAAAGTGTTTAAAAATGGAGCTATCACGTCAGCAGATCAGAACGATTATTTACTATGAGTTCTGTAATAAACTCATTGCGACTGAATGTCACAGAAAGATGTGTGAAAGTTTAGGAATCAATACTGTTTCTTATGATACAGTCAAAGTTTGGTTTTGGAAGTTTAAAGCTGGAAATTTCGACAGTGAAGATGAACCACGTTCCGGCTGCCCTATTAAAGTTGATTGTGAGCAGTTAAAGCAAATCATTGATCAAGAAAGAAATGTTTCAACACGAACTATTATGTTAGAGCATAACGTTTGCCAAAAAACAATAGTTAACGCTCTAAAACTCATAAACCTAATGTTTAAGTGCAACCGCTGTGTGCCTCACAAATTGACTGCTGAAGACAAGCACAGGAGAAAAAACTGTTGTTTGGCTCTGCTCAGAGATCAAAGGAAAGAGAACATTCTGGACAGAATTGTGACCTGTGATGAAAAATGGATGTACTACAATAATAGAAGCCATAAAGGAAGGTCAGCACCTGGGGAATCAGCTGGCTTGGTTGCAAGACATGCTTTAACTAACAAGGTGCTCCTCTGCATCTGGTGGGATTCTGTACAAAGAGTACCTGAAAAGTGGACAGACTATCAACAGTGCAATATACAGCAATAGAGGTCTGCAATGGGCCTGAGGCCGATTTGCATTTATGAGACCCGGACCTAGTCTTCACTCTTTCCGGGTCGGCTCGGGCTTTACTTTATTTTGAAAACTCGGGCCAGGCCTGGCCAACACTACTTCTGAACCGGACCTGACTTTATTCTGCAGGCTCAGGCCAGGTCAGGCCTGGTCTTTACTTCTTCCGGGCCAGATTGGGCTTCAGTATTTCTTTATTCTGCATGTTCCAATTCGGTTGGGCCTGGTGTTCACACTCTTTCCGGGCTTTACTTTTTTCTGCATACTCGGTTTGATTGGGCTAAACTTCGTTTTACTTGGCCGAATACAAGAATAAAACAAGAATTTTTCAAATTTAATAACTTTAATCCTTATTCCGGGAATACTTGCGCAGGATATGATATACCCAGGGTGCGTACGGTTTTACATTTGTCACCACCATTTTCCGAAAAGTAATTTTCAACTTATTATATCATAGAATTTGTAACAATTATCTCTGATTAAGTAAGAGGAGGATTTCTATTTGTATTTATTGTTGTCAAAGTCAAAACTGTACTTACCCTAAATATGTTGCAAGTATTCCCGTGTTAACTGTTGTTAGAGGTCTCATAGATAGCTGTTTTTTCAATTTTCACCAGTTTAACTGTAGATACTACTGAAAAAAAAAATTTCATTTGAGACTTAGTACCATTGTAGAGTGTTGGAGTTTAATCATAACTGTATCCTACGAGTTAATCGAGCCTTTTATTCATCTTTTGAACAAGCAGTCTCAGAAACCGCTCACAGTATCTATGAAAACATCTTTTGTCACAGTAGGTTAATGCTGGAAAGAGGAAGAGAAGAAAACTACAGGTTTTTAGAGTTTTAACGAATTTAAACTATGTGAGGTGGGGTTATAATCAGAAATTTCAGTGGGGGAGTAAATGTAGATGATATGTTAGTTAATATTCATGTATTAGTATTTTAAAGTAACAATAAAACAACTAGAGCAAAACAATATTAAAAAATTGGCCAGAACTTGCAGCTTAACAACTTTAAAGATTTTCACCTTTAATTCTTGGGGAGTGGGGGGGGGGGATGAAAATCTGCCGAAACGCAGAAGATTTCCTCTTACCAATATCATTCTGCAGATTGAAGCATAGAGATGATCCTTCTGCTGTTACATGGATCTTTTCCTGCTCTCATATATATTTTTACCCAAATGAATTTTTTTTTTCTGGAAGAAATCTTTCCCATTCTGCAAGATTGTCGCCGCAATTCTGCCACAAGGGGCAATACAAATATGAAATCTGGGTTTTTTACATTATGTTCAGTGAGACCTTTGCTTATAGTTTTCTCTAGTGTCTATATTAATGGGAGAAAAAAAAAATGTCTATCTCTGTGTATGGGCGATAGCTATGGAAATCTATTGCATATAGACGTCTTCAAATTAGAATAAGAATAGACAAAGACTGTTCCGAATGCACCTGATGCTCAGACATTTAATTTTTTTTATAATTAGCTGAGATAGCAGAATGCGCAAAGCGAGATAAGCCCTATTAGTTTTGAGAGCAAAACCTATAGGGTACTTCCGGTTGACCTTGAAATTTGGCAAGATAGGAGTTCTTATTTCCCATGTAAAAGAAAAAATAAATCCTAAAATTATTAATTTATAATCTGTGTTGATTTATTACATGATAAACTCATGAATTTCCATAATCAGTAAAACCGATCATGAGGGGGGAGGGGGAATCCCCCCCCCCTGGATTTCAGCTTTTTCTCCTGAAATTGCATAAAAAAGAAGAAAGAAATGAAAAACCTAGCCCTATCTTCCACTTTTCAAAGATAATTTTCCAGAAGTCTGCATAATAGTTCATCAAAGTGAACCATTGACCCCAATTTTAATGAATGATAATGAAAAAGTTTCTCGTCTGAATCGCATGTATTCAATTAATTTTTCATACTAACATTTCAGTACTAACTTAATTTTTCATAATTTTAGAGTGTTAAAAAATTTGTAATGCTACCATAATAGATTATTTACAGGGATCTGTTTAGGAAAAAATTGGGTCCTTTAAAGGACCCTTCACAAAACTATTTTCCCTAAAACAGGACCCTTCACAAAATTCTTTGTCTTAAAAATAGGTTTTTCACAAACTTTTTCCATCTTTAAACTGAACATTTCACAAATTAACATTTAAAAGTAAAATCTTACCTGTCACTTTTACACATATAAAGAAAATATATGTATTTTAACATCCATATATCTTCTTTAAAATGTATAAACAAGAACCTGGATATAACAATCATTTCGAATTTACAAAATTATGACTAGATTTTTCACAAATATTAAAAGCTGTTCACAATTTCACAAAAACAGGACTCTTGGGAAAAAGTCTGGGCAGACCCCTGATTTATAATAGGGACTTTGCTTTGAAAAGAAAAATGCTATTGATCACCAAAATAGTTATTTATATTGTTAGTTAATTACTAATACTTATTTATATTAGAAGCATTTTTCATGTGTAAAAGTATTAGACAAATACATCTGCTTAATTTTTTTTTAAGCATTATTAAAGTAAAATTGACAAAAAAAAAAAGTATTACACAGTTTATTTTCTTAGTTATTCTTTAAACTATAGAAAGAAAAAAAAATTCCTTGATTTATCTTTTAGATTATTCAGTTTGAATAGAACAGTTCAATTATTGTAAATTCGTTAAATTTGGGAAGTGTTTTTTTTTTTTTTCCCCATACTACAGAATTGCATTTTTCTCTTGTTCCATTTTGTTTTTGCCATACATTTTTACTAAAGATTGTTTTTCAATGCTATTTCACAATATATAAAAAGCTCGAAATAAAAAAAAGAAATTGAGTATAGATATTATTATTTTAGAAGAATTGATGCTCTTTACTTAGCAGGGTTGCCTTGAGAAAAATAAATTATTTGTCCTAAATTTTATTCATCATCAGACAGATATAGATTTTTTTTTTTTTTTAATTAAAAGAGCAATTAATTTTTGTCAAAAATATTCTGACTTCTCAGGGATCTGTTTAGGAAAAAATTGGGTCCTTTAAAGGACTCTTCACAAAATTTTTCATTTAAAAAAAGGACCCTTCACAAAATTATTTTTCCTAAAACAGGACCCTTCACAAAATTTTTTCATCTTTAAACCAAACATTTCACAAATTAATCATTTAAAAGTAAAATCTGACCTGTCACTTTTACATATATAAAGAAAATATATGTATTTTATATCCACATATCTTAAAAATGCATAAACAAGAACCTGAATATAACGACCATTTCAAATTCACAAAATTATGATTAGATTTTTTACAAATATAAAAAACTGTTCACAATTTCACAAAAACAGGACCCTGTGAAAAAAGTCTGGACAGACCCCTGCTTCTGTATTATTGAATGTTGTGATGTACAGGTAAAGAGAAAGGTAATTAACTTCTAATTTTCTACTTCCTGGTGTGCTTGATGATGTGTCAATCAGTATAGTTAATGGTTTACCTGTCCATATAAGTGATTTAATATTAAATCATAATCATTTGTTCTCTTTTATATGCTAAATATAATTTTAAATTATTAATTATTCCAATATATTTTAATCATGCAAAGTTTCTTCTCATATTTTACTTCTTAATTTACCTGTGCATAATTTCAGTTTTTTTTTTCCTATTTTGCCAATTTCATTTCTGTGAATGACAAGCTTCTAAATGCTTTGAATGCATTAAGAAAAATTATGTGAAAGTTACTAATGCTTGTAAAAAAACATTTTCAAGCAAATTATGGATTGATGGTAGAAGGATTGGCCAATTTTTGCCGAAGTGGAAAAAACCGTCCCGGCAAAAATACTTTTTAACAGGGTTTTAAGGATTTTCTTTTAATTACATGATTAAAATCAGTGATTTAAATTACAATCTTAATCAACTGTTTCTTTTATAAATCATTAAAAAATGCATTCTAAAATTTATTTAAATGAAAAGTTTAACATCAATAATTAACCGAATTTTTTTGCACTTCTAAAAATAGTTCAACATTGGCAGATGCTTGTCATTTGTGGAGTTCTCTAGTACAGAATCCTGTTTTGCAAAGTCATATTGCCATAGTCAAAAAGCATTTCAACCAAGAAGTTCTACCATATCATTTAGTCATACATTTATTGCACTCAAAATACAGAGGGGAATTATTGAATTATGAACAAAAGGATAAAGCTTGAAAGTGGTTGCAAGAAATAGATCCTGACTATGTACCTCTTGCTATAAAATTTGACATGAAAGAATCGCCCCAAAAACACACAATAGATCTTTAGAACGCAAACCTAAAAAGTCCTTCCGGCCTGTACCAGGAGGAAAAGGTAGCTTTCCTATATCTTCGTTTTAAAATTTTAGCTAATGTTACACGAAAACAGAAAGTTAAAATGCAAAGAAACGTTTACAAAAGATTCGTTAATACTGAATTTGAATAAGAATTTCGCCAAATTATTGAGCAATAGCCAAATTGGCTTCATTTATAAAAACTTATTTTGATTGCCAAATTTGGCGATATTTCGCCAAGTGTCACAAATTTTGCTAATTTTGTCGCCAATTTTGTCGCTAACGGATATGAATATATAGTTTTATGCGTATGATTGGGAAATTTATTACAACAATGAAAGAAAATAATTCGCAAGTAATCGCGTTAATGTGCTGTTTTGTTTCAAAATGTCAGCCACCCTAGAGTTTCAAACTGCTCTATCTCAGCCATTTTTTAAGATAGAGGTAAACCAAAAAATGCTCTGGAATCCTTGTATCAAGGTCTAACACGTAATTAAAAAATAAATTTTAATTTTTAATTTTTTTGTATATTTATTTTAGTTTTAAATTTTTAAATGGCCGCCATCTTGAAACAAAATGGCGGACCAAGCTGGCCAACGAACTCGGTCGAGACATTGGTGACCTTAATACACATAATTAGTTTCATCAAAATCTATTTATAAATACGAGCGTTATCGTATGACATAGGTCAGATATATATAATAAATCAACATTTGAACGGAGGGTGGTTTTGGGGTCTGGGGGTCATGATCGGTGAAAATATATCGAAATTTTCCGGAACTGCTTTCCTCCGAACGGCTGCAATAGGTAGCTTTATACTTTTTTGTATTGAAAGCTACCTAAAACACAAGGTTGTGGATTATATAGAATTTTGCATTATATAGATCACATTTCACACATCATTAAACTTACCTTGTAAACAAAGCCAAATATGTCTGAAACAAATCAAAATACAGTAGAATAACTTTGTACAAAGTTTCATGGTTTTATCTTTCATATAAAATTAAATATGAAAAGTCTTGATAAAAAAATATTTCCCCGCTCAACAACACAAAACTATAGCTGAAAAACAATTTACAAAGTTTCATGGTTTTATCTTTCATATAAATTTAAATATATCAATTTAAGTATAAAAAGATTTAAAATATATTTCCCCCTTCAACAACACAAAACTATCTGACATATTTTCTGACTCGTTTTTAAGCATAAAAGCACGAGACTTGCAGGTATATTTTTTGATGTGATATGAAATCGAAAAGTTTTTTTTTTTCATTTTCTGTTAAAAGAATTGCATCTTGAGTTATAAGTGATTTTTGTCTCAGGACAGCAGTTTTTTTCCTTTCCTGCGCTGTCGTGTCCGGAAATTCGGCTCAAAACGCCAACTTTGACGGCATTTTTTGAAAATTCTTCTGCTTTTACCGAAAAACTGAAAAACGGTTTGATTACATTAGTTTTTTAAGAAGAGCATCTGCCAATTTGACACATTTGGGATACAAAATGTGCTAAAAAGCAGCCAGTTTGGATTTTGGCATTACACAACCAGTTTTAAAATAAACCTTCTCTCTCTCATCGGAAAAAGCTGTTCAGAATAGATTGAAAAAAAAAAACAATTTTAAATCATTGATATGTTTCTTAAAAAAATATAAATATTAAAATTAATAAGATGAACTGACTTCACAAAAATTTTACAATGCATTGTTTTCTTCTATGTTAATAACATCACTCCTTAAGAATAAGTTTCCATCGACGTTGTCTGATTTTTTTCTGAAATTTGAACTAGAAAAACGTTTTTTTTCTAAAATGAACTAAATTTATCTCTTTTATTTCCTGAGAAAAAAAAAAAGAAAGTAAGAAAGTACGGACCAGGAAAAATTAGTTACATAGTCCTAATTTCGTATCAATAAATGTTTTGACTTTAAACTTATTTGTGGTGCATTTCACATTGTCTTGTTGAAGCAAGGCCGAGGGGGTGGGAGGGGGATGTCCTGGGCACAAGAGTAGAAGGGGGCGCCAAAAGAAGATTTGGTTCGTCCGTCGGAACAAATAACGAAATTTAGGAAAAAATGTCATGGAATCGGACGACCCAAAATAAAGATATATTCGTTAATTTTAAACTCTTTGTTTTGAACAGGGCGTGATTTTTCTATTAAGGGACTGCTTAGGGGCGCCAGAGAATAATATTTGATTAACGAATTCATCTAAGATACCTGTAAGATTTATACACTGTCCCAATTATATTTGAATTGGTTCAATATTTCAGACATCATGATGACAAAATTTGCTTTTGTGTGTCTCTGTAAACAAACTATACGATTTACATACTTGATTAATGAACACACCCAGATCCAAGGTACTTGTAAGATCAATACACTGTTCCAATTAGGTTCGAAATGATTCAATTTTCGAACATTATCTTGTTAACAAGATCTTTATTATATATAGATAGATAAAAACGAAGCGATTACAGCAGGTCCATTTCTAAAGAAAACTATATAAAAATATTAAGATAAATATGCTTCCTAACAATTATTTCATATTTAAAATAAAAATTAGGGGAATGGATTGAAAACTTCTCTGTATACATTTATTTTGGAAAAGGATTGGAGAGGGTGCCAAAATGCTTGCGACTGAAAAATTCCTATTTTCGGCCATGTATTGAAATACTATTACACTATTATTGATTTAATACAGATTAAATTAAGAATAACTAAATAAAACGATGTGCTGAAGTTAATTTTTTAATAAGATTAATTACATATATAATTTTTAGTTAGAGAAATTTACCTCTATTAACCTTTCATTTGCGTCTTCGACATAAGATTTGGCGCTCCGATTATATCCCTTTTTTCATCATGGTTTTTACTTTTTCTTTCTTTTTTTTTTCGGCGCCCTCTTGATCCTTTAATAATTTCCCGATTTTTTCATCCACGGCATTTTGAGTATAATCTTTAAATTAATATTGTTTAATACAAATAAACGAGAATAAGTAATTTGTACGATTCTCTGCAACTACAAGATGTTACCTGCCAAAGGACACTTGCCACTATCAGTTGCATGAAGGGACAGTCGAGAGTCGATCAACCAGTGGGAGAAGAAAGAGTTCAGAATCGTAAAAATGTCAGCAGTTATTATTTAACCTCTTGTCCTAACCCTCAGTCCTGGTGTTGAATAGAGGTTTGGCTATGTCTTTCCTGGATGTAATTTGAGTGTTAATAGCCTCGTTTCCTCAGATAAAGGAACCGGGCATATGGTCTATATGGGAAGATTTCAGTGTCCTTGAACTGTTATTTAAACCCAAGGTAGAGCCACTCCCACAAACCGCAGCCTGGAAAAAATGAAAAAGAAAAGGAAAAAAACACGGAATCTAAAATTATTTTTTGTCGGTGATCTTTTGACTTTTGAGCACCCCTTAAGCCGTTTCGCAACTTGGCGCCCCGTGCAGTCGCACACTTCGCACGCCCCTTGCGCCGGCCCTGGGGCCAGGATTCGAACCTGGGATCTCTTGGCTGAAGCTGCCATGCTCTACCAACTGAGCTATCCCGGTCAAATCTGGAGGGCATAATTCATTCAGTTAACCTTATTGATCATAGTATTTGGTCTGATATTTTAATCAGCTCAACAGAATAGATCGCAGGTAATGGAATTCCAGTAAACGCTGGATACGTGATTCTGATTACACTAGATTAATTTTAACACAATTATTCAAATTGGTAAAAAAATCATACAAGTTGTAATTTTTTTTTTTTTCCCAATTGAACGAAAAATGTCTGGGCCAAGATTCGAACCTGGGATCTCTTGGCTGAATATCATATGACATATACGGATTAATGTGAATAACTGGTATTTATTTCACTGGTCTGTGTTCCATATTCTAGGAGTAGTTGTGAAATACAAACTATGGAATTTCATCAAGTTTCACATTTAATTAGAACTTAACATTAATTGGTACTGATTAGATTTTGGTGTATATCACATAACAAGTAATCCTGCTATACTGTGCTTTTCACGATGAGCTTCATAGCTATATCTCAGCATCTAGGGAATGGAGTTGCGCCAAACTTAGTATGTACGATACTTATTATGAAAACTTATGTTGATTCAATTTTGGTTTTGATCACTCAATAGGAGGCAGTGCTGTGCTCTGCTTTTTCCAAAGAACATCATAGCTGTATTCCAGTTTTTTGGGGGGATGAAACTTTGACATTATTTATATAAGTATATTTGTTGGTCCAATTTTGGCGTTGAACACCCAGTAAGGTTACTGTTGTTGCGCTTATTAAATTAATATTATTTAAATGATATAGAAAAAAGTTTTGTGCACTGTAAAAAAAAAAAAAAAAAAACTAATTTTGACAGAAAAGTGTTGTATTTTTTACAGAAAAAAAACTCAAAAAAAAAAGTTATTTTGTAATTTTTACAGAAAAAATTATATTTTTTACAGAAAAAACTGTTTTAATGAATATATACAGATATTTTCTGTAAATTAAACGGTTTTCCACTGGCGCCAAAATTGACAGTTTTTTCTGTCAATTTGAGAGATTTTTTTTTTTACAGTGTGGTGACCACAGCATACTAATTCCACTGATGCCAACTTATTAAGAGAGAAAAGTGAGTGGCTCAAAATCTACAATCTTTATGGGAGGAAAAATACTACAAAAAGAATTAAATTTTTATGAAAAGCGCGAAGAAAATTAATATATAAATGAATATATTGAATGCATATAGCAACAGTTCTTATAAGATGTAGTACTTTTTCCTGTATTTATTAAGAAATTGCAGCTGTCAAGTGAGATTTTAATAGTTAATAGTTTTAATTTGGATTCCACTAATTAAACCAAATTTCAGACTTCCTGTAGTATCCTGTGTTTCTTTATAAAAGTAGTTAATAATTAAACAAATCACAATAAATGAGACTTCCGCTAACAAAAATCTGACGATACCAGTAATTTGGTTTATTTTTCAAGAAGCATTGTTAAAACATACCTTTGACATTAATAAAATACTGCAATTCATGTTTCCTATTCACATTTCGACATCAAGCTAAAGATGAAATTAGTAAATTCTATACGTTTGCTGTCAATTATAACTAAAAAAAACAAGTGTCTGAAAAACGGAATTTAATTGGAAGAATTCAGTTAAATACTGGAAAAGGGGCTTAAACTGTTGATTTTAAAAAGGGCTAAATGAAAAATTGTTAGTGCTAAATTTAGTTCCTTTCTGGCTAAATTGGCAACACTGACTAGTTTAATTTCATTTGAAGTATTTGTGCATTCTTATTTAGAGTTTCTAAAAATTCATAAAACTTTTAGTCACCCATAAAATTTAAGAGCGTCGTAATTTATTTTCCCATTATTATTGTTTAAAATTGTATTACCTTTGTTGTATCGTGTACAAAATCCAGAAACTGTCTGTTCAAAATTTCACTTTTTAAACCCCCAATTAATAAATTAAGAACATCGTAATTTATTTTCCCATTATTAGTGTTTAAATTGTATTACCTTTGTTATATCCTTTACAAAATCCAGAAACTGTCTTTCAAAATTTCACTTTTTAAAGTCACAAAACTTTTTAAACCCCCATTAATAAATTAAGAAATTTTTCCATTATTATTCTGTGTAAAATCGCATTACCTTTTGTTCTATCCTTTTTAAAATCCAGAAACTGTCTGTACAAAATTGCACTTTTTTATTTTAATTAAGGGTTTCGCATTAAGTACCTCATGATTTGTGGGTTGCAAGATCATAAAGTGAAATTTTAAACGTTTTTTGTTTGGTCCAGGAATGTTTTCTCACATCCCTCCAAACAAGTTTAACTGGCGTCTGACCTACTTACAGATTTCCCCCAACTTATTTTTTTTCTATGGGGAGAAGGCGGGAATAAAAAACCCAGATGGTGCAGAGAGATTTTTTTGGGGGGTAGTTAAAAAAAATGGGATGAGTTACGTAACGACTGTCAGGTCCACGTCAAGAAGGGGAGTAGAGCAGCAAAAAGAAAATAATAATAATGGAATGTTCCAAGAACTGATGAGCTGAGAAGAAACTCCCCCATCCGTTTAGATTGAGTGTCTAACACTGAAAATCGCATGGGATTCATGAGGGATTTTAAAGTTTTAAATTTGGAACTTTCCTGATAATTAGTTCCATTTTCAGGCATTCTTTGTTATAGTTCACAGAGATGTCAATCTCTTTCTGTAGTTAAAAATTCTTTTCATAATAGTTAGATAGGCTCCATGATTTCCAATAACGCCTTCAGTTTTCTGATCATTTGACATTATCAACCGAATTACTGAAGAGTCCGAGAACGATTATTGAAATCCATGGTTCTTATTGAAACAATGTTCAATTACGGAAAGAGATTACTATCTCTGTAAATATCATGATATGTTAAATCAATCAAACCGAGAAAATTGTATTTGTGAAAGTATTTTTTAGAAACCTTATTAGAGAATATTGGTGAGAATAGAAATTATTACATGTAGTTAGTTATACTAAAAAATTAGGAAATCGTATTTCGTTTCTGAATCGTATCAAGAACTTACCTCTGTTTCTTTGTCGTATTAAAATCATACAAGTTATTTTTAAGAAAAAAATAAAACTGACTTCATTTCTTACCTCAAATGGCCTTATTTCTTACGCTATTGCACGCGCGTTGGCATCTTTTAATGAGAGTGGTTCGGCACAGCAGTTCATTGTTGTCAATATTGTTGATTTTGATGCGCAATAGATGTCCCTATATTATTATTATTTTTTTTTTATGTATCGCTGTAAAAAAAACTATATATGGTGCGATGAGTACTTTAAAAACATAAAGTAAAATTGTGTGCCTTAACTGCATATGGAAATTTCTCGGCGATTGCCCAATTTTTATGAAAGCTACATGCTAGTAAGATTTTTTTTAAAAAGACCACCATCAAAACAAGCTCCTACCACAACAAAAGAAAAAAAAAAGTCAGAATTCGGGCATTTATTCAAAAGTTGTGATGCACATGAGAAAAAAAAGCATACAAACGAATTTATAATTATAACCTGATTTGTTGAAAGTCAGAAATTGTCGCCTAACTACTAAGAGTGGTCTCAGAGACCGCTTGATCGAAAGATGGATAAAATGGTCGATTAACTAAATAGGATACTGTTTCTGTATTAAACTTTATGTACACGACTATTGTAATCAAAATTCATTTATTCAGAAGTCTCTAGCGATAGTACTAAGGCGTCAAGCGAAACAAAATTTCATCAGTATCTATAGTTAAACTGATTTTATATTTGTATTTGCTAAATCGATTTATTTCAATTTGAGCGTACATGTCCAATCTTGATAACAATATTTTATCGATAGTGTAATAATTCCGGTTTAAAGGAAGAATCTCCTCCATATGTTCACACTGGGAATACACGAGATAGAATTTTAAATCTGGAAATTTCCCTTTGAACTTGTCGTTGCCCTCTAATTAGATCTAACTTACTTGACAGTTTTTCGTTGTAATCTTCAAATTTTGCGAAAATTTGAGCCAGAAAGAAAAAAAAAAGAAAGAAAAACGAACATACTAGTTTTTGATCTTAATGAAATCGATATGGCATCACCACAGGAACGAACCCTTTTCAACAAAATAAGAGTTATGAATAATAAATATAAATAAAACAATTTTAAAACTCTGACTTTTATTCCACTAAAATGTATTAAAAAGTAGATTTTTTTTTTTTTTTTAATTTATACATTTGGAAAATTTTCAATATTATTAATAACTTCCATATTTTTATGCTTATATATCATACATATAAAGCAATAAAAGGCAGAACAGCAAATTTTTATTTTACACACTTAGGTAGGGTCAATCTGAATATGAAAACCTCAAAAAAAGGGCTAAAGTGAAAGATGGTACCAATTTTTATAGCAATAAAAATTGCCTTTGTGATTATTTTGTAAGCCATACATCATTTTGCTTATATCCATTACGAGTACACTCAACAATAAATCAATACTATATATAATAATACATACATTACATAACCTTACTTGTTTGGTAAGAAAAACTTTTCTGTCAGACTTCAGATCTTTTGACGTACAACACATAAATAAAAACTTAGCTAAAATTTATTCTAATAAGCTTTTATTCAGTAAGAAATGGCGAGTCTTTTTAACCTTTAAAGTGGTTCTTAAATGATCTGCTGAACAACGCAAAATTTTCTGACACAATTTCTGAATCATTTTTAAACGCAAAGGCATGAAATGGGAAGATTCAAATGTTGAAATGTTCTATTGAAACGAAATGAACTTTCTATTTTTTGATAAATAAATTACTTATCGAGTGTTTTTTTTTCCCCTCTCTGACGCTGAAGCATCGGGAATTTTGCTCAAAACGCTGACTTCGACAGTGTTTTCTAAAAGATCTCCTGTCTTTACCGAAAAAGGGAAAACGCGTTTCGATTAAAAAGTTTCTAAATAACAACACCTACCCATTTCATGTGTTTCGGAACAAAAATGAATTAAAAAATGTGTCTGAAAGTAACCCCTTTGGATTTGAGCCCTTAACCCCTTCGCGACGACCCTCTTTTACAGAATTGTTAATCTTTTATCACCTGTTTGTTTAAACTAGAAATTTTTACGGAATGCAATCGCAGAAATGCGTTGATTAAATAAGCAAAATTTTCGATTAAAACATTTTGGTAGAAATAATCAAGAATTCTGAGAACTTTATATGTTACGTACACGTGAAGCTAGTCTCTAAGGCGTTAAAATTTGGAAATGTTTAACGTAGCACGGGTACAAACTCGGGATGCTAATGCAACACTGTGTATGGGGCTAATGTGGGCAGCGCTTAAAGCTGTAATAAAACTATTTAATCAATATAACTTGAAATATCCACCACAAATAACAATAACGTTTTTTGAAAACATGCTTTCATTAATTTAACAAAATGAAATTTTTGATAAAAATAAATATTCCAGTTCGATTTCGCATTAAATCTGGCATAGTAATCATGTGTTATATTTCATTATCACTATGACTATATTGCCAACAAAGTTATACGCAGTTAAGTTACGAAATCTCAAATCGTACTGTCGTGTGAAGTGCACGGGTGCTGAACCGAAGCGTGGAGTCCACGGGTTAACATATATTATTTCTTACACTTCTGGGTTGCTTTTTAACACTTTCCAACCTAGTTGAAAAATGTTTATGCATTCGGTTTGTCTGGCCGTCTGTCTGTCCTCTAACTTGCGTAAATATACTCGGATTGCCATGTAATTGATATACCTTATATAGAGGTTTACTATGGCATGTACGGTTTTGAAAATGAAGTGTGTTAGCATATACAGTTCGTTTTCAGGCCTCTCAAAAAAAAAAATCCGTTACACTTATGATCTATGGGGAAAAAAATTCGTTGCAGTGTATTTTAATAATGTTACACTATTTCAAGCCTAATTGAAATTGATATACATCACTCAAGCGTGCACTACAAGATGCTTATACTATCGAATATAGTATGTTCATATTAGCACTGAAAAGAATTCCGTTATTGTCAGCGAATTAATATGATAGTTAAAATCGTGCTCTACCTTGGATTTCCTTCTACCGGCACTCATCTTTGAATACTTTTTTTTTCCCCATCGGAAGAAAGTATGGAAGAGTCTAATGCAGTGATCATCAAATGGCGGATCCGGATCGTCGGCAAGTTTTGTACGGACCGCGGCAAAATTATGAATAACAGAAAGTAATAATGTTAATAAAATAATGAAAATAGTAACTGCGTAATATACAGGCGGTAATCACGGTCGCGGCCCGAAACGGGTAAATTCTAGAGATGAGGCGGGCTCTGCCCAACACGGGAAATATATGAATCCATATAATGATGCAGATGTTGGAAAAGAGTGCATGTGGGATGATAGAAATGCGTTATTTGAGAACAGAAAGGATATCGTTGACACTATTCGACATATTCCATAAACTGCTTCTTCAACACAAGGAAAACAAGCTTTGTCAGAGGAAAACTATATACCTTTGAAACGAACTTTAGCTACCACAGATTGCTATGCATTGGCTTTGGAGGAATTTTGCGATATTACAGATACAGCACAGCTAATTATTTTTGTGCGCTATCTGGACAGAACCCGTGAACAATTTTTGTAAGAACTATACTGACTATTTTGCCTATGTCGTGAACTACAGCAGGAAAGGATTGTACAAGGCTGTTACAGAGAATTTCAACCAAGCTGGATTAGACAAAAAAAAAAAAACGTTATGTCGGTAACAACAACAACAGACGGATCACCGCCAATGCTTGTGTGTAGGAAAGGCTTGGTTCAGTGTCTCAGCAGTGATAAAAAATGCAACGAAAATTTGATATGCTACCACTGCATCATTCATCAAATTGTGTTGTGTTGAAGCTTGAATCCCAGTCTTCAGAATAAAATGCAAACGGTGATACAAATAATAAACTTCATACGGTCAAAATCATCTCTGAAGCACCGTCAATTTAAAACACTTCTTGAAGAGACTGATGCTCAGTTTGAAGACTTGTTTCTTCACAACAATGTGAGATGGCTAAGTAAAGGCTTGGTGCTTGAAAGATTCTTTGTCGTACTGCAGGACATCAGAGAGTTTCTTTCATCTAATGTTCAAAAAGTAGTAAGTAAACATTTATGGTTCCTCAATGACTTTGATGAAAATGTGGCCACCATCGCATATTTTGACTGATCTATTTCGGCACCTGAATATCTTAAACCTCAAACAAAGGTAAACTTGCGGGTCAACTTTTTTCAGAAAAAAAAAAAAAAAATCAAAAATGATTGACGCCTTCTCCCATGATATTAGAGGAGAACGTTTTCACTTTCCACACCTTAAGTCAGTTTGTGACAGTAATAAGGGTACTGACATCAACCAATTCGAAATTTTTTTGAAAAAAAAAAAAAATCTGAATTTTAAGAAAGATTTTCTGATTTTGAAAAAATTGAAAACGTTGTGCAGCTGGTTTTCACTTATGCCTAATGGCGTATGTTTTCAAGAGCAACAAAGCTGAAATAATTGAGTTCCAAGAAAATGGTTTAAAGAACAGTTTTGAATAAGTTCCAAAAACTCTTGGGAGTGATGAATTTTGAATTAAAAATGTGTGTAGAAAAAAAAATTATCCAGAAGTATGGCACAATTTTATGGCTTTAGCCATAAAATTGTGTGCCATGTTTGGCTCAACTTATGTATGTGAAGCAGCATTCTCAAAAATGAACTTCATTAAGAATTGGAACAGATCTCGACTCACAGATGACCACCTTAGCAGTTTGATGAGAATCAGTTGCACCAACTTGACCCCAAATTTCAGGCAAGTTGTGAAAAATAAAACGTGTCATTATTCGCATTGAATGTCAATAACAATGAACTTTAGTGAGCAATCTTTTTGAATTTATATGTACTTTGTACTGATCGTCTTGAATTTTGAAAATCATAATAAAAAAATATTCATTTGGTATTACTGCACTTCATTTCATTGGTATGTATTATGTTAAATACCTATAATAACAAATAATTTCAAAGAAAAGTTTTGTTAATAAAAGTAGGTGGCCTAGATTAGTAAAAGGTTGGTAGCGTGATGAATCAGGGGTGGAGAGAGTATGGGGGAAATTTAAGTCTTCCGGACCGCGAAAGTTTGACTTATGTTTTCAAACGGACCCACGGGAAAAATAATTGGTGACCACTGGTCTAATGTATAAGGGTAAGACACACACACAGTATCCGGAAATGTTCTTTCTGTTTAAAAATTACTTGTTCTTCATAGGCGCTGGGAAGAAAGGGCCATTGCCTCTACCTAGATTTAGAAATTTAATTAACTAAATTTTCTGGTTTTCTCTTGATTCTCCGAGTGATTTAAAACTATTAAACACTAAATAAAAATGGAGCTAAAAATTTTTCGTCAGGGAGGCAACTCCCGTGGAAATTAATTTTTATGTCTATTTTTAAATTCCTACTATTAGCTCACACTCTCTCTATATCTTGTTCAAATTTTCAATCGTTAATAAAATATTTTCTATTCATCCACTCAAGTTCAAATAAATGTTTTTCAACTTGTAGTGGATGACACTTTATGTTAATACATTTTTTTCAAATATTAATTCATTGATTAAATTTAATTAATTAATTTTAGTTTTAAATGGGAGAAAAAAATTCCTCCCATTGTTTTCATAAATGAAATGAAAGATTTATCTCAAATGAGTGATGCCACAGAAATCAAATGCCGCAACGATGATTATAAAATAATGTTCAATAAAGATAACGTGGGACATTAATGCTGCACGGGTTTATTTTATATATTTATGATTAAAAAGTAGGAATTGACTTTAAAAATTTTTTTTATATTACTTGTTCGTTATCTGTTTTCGTGGATCAATGGTATTCTTCGGTCTATCTTTAACGGAGGTTCTAAGAAGATGCCCTCTAAATTATACATTTTTAAAAATTCTAGTAGAACTTGTTTTCGAATATTAAATATTTCTTAATGATCATGTATATCAATGTATGTATTCCTTTTTATGATGATCTCTGTTTTAAAAAAATGTCTTGCACGGGAGGTTCAGTCATAATACTCCCAGTTTAGCTTATTTCACGCTTATATTCTCCATTTAAAAAAAAAAAAAAAAAAAAAAAAAAGCGGCCAAGACTGCGGATCACAGGCATATCTGTTCCAAAATCTTGCCCCTACCTGGATTCCGTATAGTCGGCAATCATGTTGGTTCTCAAATAAATAACTGATATGTGAATACCTTAATTTTTCATTTTCCCTTCGAATGAAAGAGTCTAATAGAGAACAACGACATATAATAATTTGGAAATGCTATCCTGATGGTATCAGCCGATTAGCCCGAGGTGCGGAAGTATCAGTGGAGAATTTATTAGCTGGGAACTTTCGCGGGTGGTCGAAAAGAGAAATTAAAATAAAAATTTCAGATAGAACATTTTCTGTGTTTGTGTACTTTAGTGTTGCCAGTAAAGCTGAATATACTAACTACTCGCTAGTCGTCAGTAGGAGATTAAATTTTGAAATATTGCATTTAAAAATTTTGCCGGACGGACTAAATAATTTTCTTCTCTTCTTCTTTTAGTCAATTTCGTTTCAATTCAGCTTAATTCCTGAAAGGACAGAAAGTTCACATTTTTATAAAAACGTCGCATTTTATATAAAAACTAGCTGACATGCCCGGCGTTTCCCGGACCCGTGATAATAATCTTACAAATACCTAAAATCAATCTTGAATGATTTTATATTTTTAAATGAAAATCTATCCAAACGAACTAAAGGACAGTCGTTATAGTTATTGCCGATATAATGTCAATTTAATTTCCGACGTTTTGATATATTAAACTTTCAATTCTGACCAAAAGTTCCTGAGGAAACCTAAATAATATAAAGCACTCCCCCACATTTCCTCTTTTAAACTCAAAATAATATACAGTATTGGACAATTTATTAGTCAATTTCGAAAAAAATTTCCAAAACCTTGTTTCTAAAGTGATTATATTCAAATTAAATAAAAATCATGCACTTGTGGCATCATAATTCACTATTATATTTTAACAGAATAGTAATACTACTAAAATTTGTGACTCGTGCTATAGCCAATATACGTCAGGACACATGGCCGTTATCATTATCTTTTTTTACGCGTGAAGATTTCGCTGTGGTACTCCATTGTGAAATTTGGTAAGTTTTGAAATTCAATATTTGGAAAACGGCATAATCATTAGATTTGAAATTTTAAGAAAAATACATATTTTTACCTTTCTAACGCAGTTTGTCTAACAATTTTCTGACAAATACTTTTCGAGCTATTAATATTTTCACTAACTTCATATATTTCATTTTCCGAGATTAATCTGTGGCAACGATTAGCGAAACATCCAGTCGTCAGCAACACATAGCTTTTTATTAAAGAGGATTTCCGAGATTAATCTGTGGCAACGATTAGCGAAAAACCCAGTCGTCAGCAACACATAGCTTTTTATTAGCTAACCTGTCTTTCATTCTACAATTAAATAAATCTACTGACAGAAAAGTCCTTAAATGTTTGTTTATTTATATAAAGTTTTTTCTAAAAAAAGAAAGAAACCGAATCTATCAAAATAAAACTCATTATGACATTTTTATGATGTAATTATACTTACTTTGTACAGTGAAATCAATAATACAAAATTTAAAAAAAAAAAAGAAAAAGAAAAAACGACTTTGTTTCTAATTTATTATCCTTACATATTGTTCCAAAATTTCTCAAGTAATAATATAGGAAAAATTCAACAATGAATAGTGATGAAAACAATACATAACAACCGGTAAATTTTTCCGGGAGTTATGTCAATCTCACTTTGAGTTAAAGCTTTGATTTTTGAAGTTTTTATAAAAACAATTTTTTTCTAATCATCAGATTTTGACGAAATTCAAATGGGATCACCAAGGTGCTTTACACTTTCAAACAAAACAAAAATTAAATTAAGATGTAATTACTGCTTAAAGTGATAAAAACATAACATAAAAGGCTAAAAAATACCTTTTAATATAAAGATGACATATGTTTCATGCGCTCTTACGGCGACTTCTTCAAGATCAAAATGATAAATAAACAATTTTTGCAAAGTTTTTGAAAAATGATAAACATAAATCACGAGACCACGTGTATAATGTAAGCAGGGGCTTAAATTGGTCAAACTGGAAACGTGAAAATTATTATTTTATTGCTTTTTAAATTTGTAAATCATAGCGTGCCAAATTTTAGGTAATTCAAAAGAAGAAGATTCATTGCAGATGTTCTAGTTTCGCAAATATATTTCTATTAATTCACGGATAATGGATGAGAATTAAACTCTTGGTGGAAAATTATTTTACTATTCTTCAAATCAATCTGCAAAAGCTCTATTCTATGTAGTCTAGCATAAGCTGTAGATATCTGCCATATGTTCTTTTATTCTCGTTTTAAATTTTTTGTTTGTCATTCCTATTCAGTATTGTAATGTTCCATCTGCCCTGGTGAATGAGATTTCATAAACACCTGAAAGTTGATCAGGCTCTATTGGATCTATTTTTCTACATTCTATGTTTTTAACACTTTCCAACCTAGTTGAAAAGTGTTTATGACTTCGGTTTGTCTGGCCGTCTGGCCGTCTGCCGTCTGGCCGTCTGGCCGTCTGGCCGTCTGCCGTCTGCCGTCTGCCGTCTGTCCGTGCTCTAACTCCCGTAAATATGCTCGGATTGCCCTGCAAATTTTATATGTTATAATCGTTATCTATAGCATGTTCCCTATTTCAACGGAAGTGTGTAGCACTTATAGTTTTTTTACAGGGACACTCAAAAGAATTCCGTTACATTGCGGTCTATGGGGAAAAATCATTTGCGGTTTATTTAAATAATGTTTCAATACTTTAAACGCATTGAAATTTATATATATCACTAAGGTGCATTAGAAGAAGCTTAATATGGAATAGGGTGTGCATAGCACTTATACTTACTTTACAGGGACAGTCAAAAGAATTCCGTTACATTACGTCTATGGAGAAAAATCGTCTGCGGTTTATTTAAATAATGTTTCACTATTTTAAACGCATTGAAATTTATATAAGGTTCATTACAAGAGACTTACTACAGAATATTGTGTGTATAGCAGTCATCGTTCATTTACAGGGACACACAAAAGAATTCTCTACTGTATGTTAACAATAATTCCTGGAAGTGCGTTTTAAGTTACTGAATGCGATTTTAATTTTAAATCGCTTTTTGTATATTACGTGGTGTGTATAAATTCTGTAGATCCTATACAGGGAAGTACAAAAGTTCGGGAACACATTTCCGTATTATTTAACTCCAGACGGAGAATTTTAAACTGTGCTACGTGTTTCCTAACTGAACTAAAATTTAGCATCCTATGTAGTATATATACAAATCTATAGATCCTATACAGGGCTGAATAAAGTATTCGGATTACTTAGATGTTATCTTTTAGCTTATAAAAGAGTATGATTCGTAAAATTATTTTGGAAGCGTTGGAAAGTGTTACATAATCTATGCTTGACGCATGATTTTTCGTTCTTGTTTAATTTTGTGGAGGGTTTTGCGATAAAGCAGATATCGAATTTTCTAAGTTTATATTTTATCTTTCAAGGAACCCAGGAAAATATTGTAAAGTTAATATTTGTAAACTTTAATAATTCGCTGTCTATTCTCTCAGAGGTTGATCTCATGGTCGTGACGTCATTACCGTGGAGTCATACCGTGAGCTGGCCATGTATTACGTAGGTCGCGGTGTGATAGGATGATTGTACCAATATGACTGTTGGGTTAAAACTCTACATGATTATTATCTTTGTTTTTGATATTTTGTAAGTTACGTTGCCGATGGCAACAGTCTTGTGTTCATGTTTTCCTTTTTTTGTTAATACGCAGTTAAAATGGCTTTGAGATTCTATTTCTTTTATTTTGAGAAATTTAATATATATTATTACGCCATAAGTATTGCTGTGTATAGTTTTGTGAGTTAAAACAAACGAGTGTACGAGTGTACAAATTAGAACTGTAAATAAACTTTACTTTGTGATAAAGTTATGGAATGTTTTTACCCTACATCTAAAAACTTCTGATTCTGAAGTTCATAAAAACTGAACATCTGGCGTCCGCCGACAGGACTCGGCTGCTGATTATCGAGTAAGTTTTGTTTTGTTTGTCTTATTTTTGAGTTGATATGGAAGCAGCAAAGAAAATTAGAACTCAGCATAGGAGATTGTTTAGCAAAGCTTGTAACGAGTTCGATACTGAAGAAACAAACTTAACAAATTCTGACAAAATAATTAAACTGAAACTTATTGAGGAGAAAGCTACGCTAATGCTAAATTCTGAAGAAAATGTTAAACAGTTTCTTTATTCTGAAAACATTACAGATGATTTAATTGAAAAAGAGATCGATGAATCCGAATGTTATATAGACCGTTGGCGGTTATTACAGATTAAGTTGAGTCAGCTTTTGCTTTCAGAAAGAGAAGACGTTTCTTCGAATTGTAGTGATTCTCAGAAAAATACGTTATTACGTTACCCAAAAATAAAATTGCCTACATTTAATGGAAATCTAAGGAACTGGGTTAGTTTTTGGGGGCAGTTTGAGAAAATTAATAAAGACCCTAATTTAGATCTGCATGATAAGTTTGCATATCTATCCCAATGTATGGAGAAGGGAAGTGCAGCCGAAGAGTTAATTAAAAGTTTTCCACCCGGGGGAAATAGTTATGAGAAAGCAATAGAACAATTGAAATTACGTTTTGGGAGAGAAGAGCTACTTATACAGGTGTATGTTAGGGATCTTCTGTCATTGGTTATCCAAAAGCAGAATATGTCGAAAAAATCTTTGAGAAATCTTTATGATTTATTAGAAACAAAGCTTCGTGCGCTTGAAATACTAGGGGTAACGAGAGATAAGTATGCGTCGATGCTTTTACCACTTGTCGAATCTGCTTTACCTGAGGAAACGCTTCTAGCTTGGGAACGATATAGATCTGTAAGTCATAGATCACATGAGGAGGAGGATCAAAATACATCTAAAATTACTGAAAAGACTGATCTCGATTCAATTCTTGATTTTCTTCAAGATGAAGTGCAGGCAGAGGAGCGCATAATCCTAGCCTCTCAAAACTTTGGGATTGAGACCAAGAGTAATTTTAAATTGTTCAAAGAGAAGAGGGCTGGAAATGATAGACACAAATACGGGGACACTCGTCAAATAGCTAGTGCAGCTGAGCTTTTGACCTCTTCGAATGAACAAAAGCAGTGCATATTTTGCCGCAATTTCCATAATTCCACTGACTGTTTGAAGGTACGGAAAATGACGATGAAAGATAGAGAAAATCTCGTAGAGAAATCAGGGTGCTGTTTTCTGTGCTTAAAACCGGGTCATCAAGTTCGTAAGTGTTATTCAAAGATAACTTGTTTGGGTTGTGGAAAAAGACATCATATATTACTCTGTCGTAACATAAAGCAACCAGCATTCTCACCAACCGGAAAAGAAACTACAGAGTTAGATAATGTTTCAAAAGAGGATCAAGCACTTGCGAATATATCCAAAAGCCCTAGTGTTATGTTATTAACATTAACGGTTTTAATCAGAGGTAATGGGAGAAAACGGAAGGCAAGAGCCATCATAGATTCTGCTTCGCAGCGCTCTTACATTTTAAAAAACACTGCCAAAGAGATGAAATATAAAAGGGAAGACTATGAATATCTTCAGCATTCTCTGTTCGGAGGAGAAAATACAGGAGTGTGCAAGCATGATGCGTTTACTTTATATTTGACAAGTTGCGATGGATCTTATAACTGTCATTTTAAAGTACTGAGTCAACCTGTTATCTGTGGGAGCGTTCCACCGACAATACCTGCGATTCATTTAAAAGAGCTTACTGACTATAATATTTGTGTCAACGATGATTATATAGGTCCTATTGAAATCTTAATAGGAGCCGATGTAGCCGGAAAAATCATTACCGGTGGTTACAAATCCTTATCATGTGGTTTAACAGCAATGGAAACACATTTAGGGTGGACCACAATGGGACGTATACCCCAGATTTCTTCAGAGGTAAATGAAATCTCAGTAGCTAATTCTATGCTTTCTACTACTCGAACAATAACAGAATTGTGGACTCTTGACACTCTCGGTATTACAGATCCTTCTGAGAAGAAAACTAAAGAAGACCTTCATGAATCCGCCAGAGAGCATTTTCTTAACACAGTTCAAATCGACAAAGACAATCGTTTTGTGGTACATTTACCTTGGCTTGCCGATCACCCTCCACTACCTGATAATTATAACTTGGCTTTAAAGAGACTGGAAGGTACTGCACGGAAGTTGAAAGAAGAAAATTTATATGATGATTATAATAAAATATTTGAAGAATGGGAAAAAGAAGGAATAATTGAAAAAATTCCTAAGCACGAGATTCAATTACCGTCTCATTATTTACCACACAGACATATCGTGAAAGAAAATAGCACA
This sequence comes from Maratus michaelseni, assembly GCA_963931845.1. NCBI lineage: Eukaryota > Metazoa > Arthropoda > Arachnida > Araneae > Salticidae > Maratus > Maratus michaelseni. The sequence continues at coordinate 99,287,368 of OZ007594.1, forward strand.
ACTAGAATCAGACCTGTGTTTGATGCTTCAGCAAAGCTGAGAGCTTTCCCAAGCTTAAATGACTGCCTGGAGAAAGGGATAAACCTTGTTGAGTTAATTCCTACAATATTAACACGTTTTCGGATGAACAAGTTTGGAGTTACGGCGGACATCCGTAAAGCATTTTTACAAATTCTCCTACAAGAAAGCGATAAAGATTATTTAAGATTTCTTTGGTATGACGAAAATAATGAACTGAAATATTATAGACATTGTCGTGTCGTCTTCGGAATTTCAAGTAGTCCTTTCTTACTTAATTCTGTGATTCAGTATCATCTGGAAATGATTTTGGAGGAAGCACAACTTGGAAACTCAAAATACCCTGTGGATATTGTCCAGAAACTTAAGAACAGCTTTTATGTAGACAATTGTCTAACTAGTGTAAAAACGGAGACAGAATTGCATGAATTGATTAAAGTAGCTACAGATATTATGTCAGAAAGGAAGTTTGACCTTAGAGGGTGGGAGCACAATTATCCCCATTCCTCAACAAAAGAGGCTTCTTGTACAAAAAATAAAGTTGTCCCAGTATTAGGCCTGCAGTGGTTCTTGAACTCAGATACTCTTTCTGTAAATTTAAAAGAAGTTTGTGAAGATAATGGACCTGTTACTAAAAGAAAAATATTGTCAGAAGTCCACAAAATTTTTGACCCTATTGGTTATACTTGTCCAGTGACCTTATATCCGAAATTAATGTTACAAGAACTGTGGGAAATGAAAACAACTTGGGATGCAGAGCTGCCATCAGCAATTTCTAAAAAATTCAAAAAGTGGAGAAAACAGCTGGATCTACTAAAAGAAGTTACTATACCTAGATGCTTAATAAAAGACCCTGATGATACCTGCAATTTAAGTTTACACGTCTTTTGTGATGCGAGCAAAGTAGCTTATGCTACCTGCATATATTTAAGGAGTGAAAGTAAGAACTTAACTTCATGTCAACTAGTTCAAGCACGATCTAAAGTAGCTCCGCTGAAGTCTATTACAATTCCTCGGTTAGAGTTGTTAGCGTGCACTATTGGTACCCGACTGTGGCAAAGAGTTATAGCAGATTTAAAATTAGGAGATATTCCCACCTTCTTTTGGACTGACTCCAGTAACGCATTATATTGGATAAAGGGTAGCGAAAACTGGACACCATTTGTGTATAACAGAGTGCGAGAAATTAGATTAGTGAGTAAACCAGAAAATTGGTATTATGTACCTGGGTCGATCAATCCAGCGGATTTACCCTCCAGAGGTTGTTCCGCTCGACAATTATTGGAGACAGAGTGGTGGAAAGGTCCTCCTTGGCTGTATTACCCATCTGATGAATGGCCTAGATCAGAATTCTCAGTAAATGAAGAAGAAGTGTTAAAGGAAAAGAGAAAGGAAATAGTATCATCTATGGTGAACCTTCAAAATATAGACAGTTCCTTTATCCATAAGTTTTCGAACTACAACAAAACTGTAAGAATTATTGCCTGGCTACTTCGATTCATCAATAATAGTCGTATTCCGAGAAGTAGTAGAAAATATGGTAGCCTTGATTCCGAAGAAATTTCTGTAGCTGAGTATAGAGTTATCAGAATAATACAGAAAGAAAGCTTCGTTAATGAAAAGGATGAAAAGTTAAAAACTCTGGGAGCTTTCAAGGATAAAAACGATATTATCCGATTGAAAACAAAACTTTTGTATCGACAAGATAGTGAAGATTTTATAATGCCTGCAATTTTACCATCTCAACATGAAGTTGTAAAGCGTATAGTGATATACTATCATGAAAAATATGCTCATGCTGGGACTCAAATGCTGCTTAACATTTTAAGAGAGAGATTCTGGATTCTGCATGGTAGGAAGACAGTGAGATCCATCTTATCCAAATGTATTGTTTGTAGGAGACATTCTGTAAAAAAGCTCGATACTCTCACTCCATCTCTTCCAGAGGTCCGTATACGAGACGCTGCTGTATTTGAGATCTGTGGAGTTGACTTGGCGGGGCCACTGTTTCTCAGAGATAATAAGAAATCCTGGGTTTGTCTATTCACATGTGCCGTCTACCGGGCAGTACACATTGAATTAGTGGATTATTTATCTACACCTTCCTTTTTACTAGCTTTGCGCAGGTTCGTAGCCCGTAGAGGACGATGCAGCACTATCTATTGTGACAATGGCTCCAATTTTGTGGGTGCTTCAAATCTGCTAAGTGCACTGGATTGGAACCTTATTGTAAGTGACACTGCTCTTCATCCTATTAAGTGGAAATTCAACCCACCGACTGCCTCTTGGTGGGGTGGTTGGTGGGAGAGACTGGTCGGTATTCTTAAAAAATTGTTGAGAAGAGTACTGGGCCGATCTTCTTTAACTTACGAACAAATGACGACGGTGCTGTGTGATTGCGAATCCATAATCAATTCAAGACCGTTGACGTATGTCGCAGATAACGACGCAGAGCTTGTTCCATTGACTCCTTCAATGTTCCTACAAGATATCAAAGTGAGTGGTGTTCCTGACTGTGATAGAATTGATCACCGGAGTCTTAACCAACGTGTTAAGTATCGTCAAAATTTACAAGAGGCCTTAAGAAATAGATTTCGATCGGAATACTTGAGAGCTCTACTTCAGAGACCAGAACATAAAAGAGCTGCCAAAGTAGCGGTTGGTGACGTTGTCTTAATTGGAAGCGACAATACAAAACGTATCAGTTGGCCACTTGGGAAAATAATCGAGGTAATCCCCGGGAAAGATGGTGTTACAAGACTTGTGAGACTAAAAACTGCGAGGGGTGAGTTGTTTAGACCGCTACAACGTCTCTATCCTTTAGAAGTGTCAGCATCAGAGTCGTTTCTAGTTGGAGAAAAATTGGCAGGTACAAAATTAAGTGAGAAACCAACAGCCAGTCAATCAATTGACTGCAATATTGAATCTTCTGAGGAGGCAAGGAAAACTAGAAGTGGCCGTATCATTAAAATGCCTCATAGACTGGACTTGTGAACTATTTATATAATTTTGCTATTGTAATTGTGACTATTATTAATTGTAAGTTAACTTTTATGTTAAAATTTAACTTAGGTGGGAGGATGTTGGGTTAAAACTCTACATGATTATTATCTTTGTTTTTGATATTTTGTAAGTTACGTTGCCGATGGCAACAGTCTTGTGTTCATGTTTTCCTTTTTTGTTAATACGCAGTTAAAATGGCTTTGAGATTCTATTTCTTTTATTTTGAGAAATTTAATATATATTATTACGCCATAAGTATTGCTGTGCAGGGCCCTCGCTAAGGGGGGGATGGGGGGGGAGCCTACCCCACCAAACGTTCCCGAATGCTGTTACACTTGGCAAATTTAAAAACTTTTAGTTGGCAAATTTGTCTAAAACTTTAATAAAAACTATAATATACTTTGTATTTTTGATAGACTTGGCAAAAGTTACAAATCTAATTGTGAATATTTTTAAACTTTTTACAAATAAGAACTATATTACGTTTTCTGATTGTGGTAACTTGGCAAAATTATAAAACTAGTTGGCAAACTTGTTGAATTGGCGAAAACTATTTATTTTTGCTTTTCAATGAGTTGGCAAATACTGAAATTTGACTAGGCAATTTAAGGTCCTCTCCCCCCTCAATAAAAAATCTTAGCGATGGCCCTGTTGCTGTGTATAGTTTTGTGAGTTAAAACAAACGAGTGTACGAGTGTACAAATTAGAACTGTAAATAAACTTTACTTTGTGATAAAGTTATGGAATGTTTTTACCCTACATCTAAAAACTTCTGATTCTGAAGTTCATAAAAACTGAACAATGACGTCATATCCACTGGTTTTTATTTCTGCACGTAAAGAGAGAGAAATTCATACTATCTCACCATAGTTTTCGCAGCGACGATTCCCATTGGTTCGTTTTACGGGGACATGATACATTCAGCGAATCTGTTTTCTGATCAAGACTTTTTTTTAGACACAGCAGAAAACAGCGACGATTCTCATTGCTTCGTTTTACGGCAACGTGATACATTCAGCGAATCATCTTTCTGATCAAGACTTTTTTTAGACGCAGCAAAATTTTTTGTTTATATTTTGTTAGAGTCATACACAGTGCCTGGGTAGGGTTTTTTAAAGACTTTTAAATGAATTTAAGCCGTGCTGTGCAATATTATAGGCAAAATGTACGCCGTGCTGCGCAATGAGTTTTAAATTAATTGTATTTCAAAGGTAATTTTTTCATAATTTTAAAATGATTTATATCCATTAGTAGCACCAACTAAATGTATTTTTAATTGTGTTTTCAACGAAATTTTCAATTATTATTTTATTTTTTTTTTACATTCAGAAAGTTTTTTAATTTCATATGTTAAAATGGTTTATGGTAGTACTTATTCTGGCTAGAGTTTCTGCAAAAAGGGGCGAGCGAGCTGGTACCGCGCAGCGGTCCCAATGTGAATTGCCAGGTAATTCACGGGGGTTGGTGAGCGTTAGCAAAGCAGGGGGCTGAGCCGGAGCCTTCGAAATGGCGCTGTGTGCTCTTTTTACCAAAGAAAAAGAGCACACAGCGCCATTTCGAAGACCTCGGCTGAGCCCCCTAGTTTATTGAAATATGTACGCATACTTCAAATGAATAGAACTAGTCGGATGTGCCAATCCCAAAACTTTCTTCTATCTCAATCATGTTAATACTTCTAATTTCGTCCTCACATCGCCAATAAAATCAATATTTTTCGTCATTCTGTTGTACGTCAGCTGCTTGCGAATCATCGGGTTACCGGGATGCAATCAACTGATGTATACTAAACTACGAAAAGTTCTTTTGGCCTGTACCGACCGGAACAGATAGCCTCCCTATTCCTTTGGTTTTACGAATTTAGCTAATTTTACTGAAAAACGCGAAGCTAAAATGCGTGGAACCCAATTAAAGAAGATTCATTCCCAGTTCTCGTCAACATAGAATTTGAATGAGAATATCGCCAAATTAGTCTTCTACAGCCAAGTTGGCTTCATTTGTGGCAACCTATTTTTGTCGCCAAATTTGACGATATTTCGTCAGTTGCCGCCAAGCTTGGAGAGAATTTGACGTTGGCGAATATAAATATAGTGTTAAGCATTTAAGAATAGGAACAATGGTTACAACAATGAAAGAAAATTTGCTGAAACCCTGTTAACTAAAACTCATAAAATAAACCCGTTTATGGATGAATTCTGCTGTCTTGTTTGAAAATGTTAACCACCCTAAAATTTCAAACCGCTATATCTCCGCCATTTTTTAATATAAAGACAAAACAAAAACTGCTCCGGATTCTCCGGATCAAGGCCGAACATTTAACGGAAAAAACTTTTAGGATTTATAATTTTTTTATACATCTTTTTGAATTTTACATCTTTAAATGGCTATCACAGCGCCCCCTTCCGGCGGAATATCCCATATTCTAGTAGGACCTGCTGGCTACAGCCAAAAACTTATTAAAAATTTTTGGTTTAATTATCGGCATAACATCATACACTTCTCGATGATACAATGGTGAAAATCGAACAAAAATCGCGATGGCAGCGCTCCCTTTCGTCGAAATATCCCCGAATTCAACCTGAACCTGCAGGCTATGGTCAAAAACATAGAAAAAAAATTGGTTCAATTATCTGCATAACTTCATATACTTTTCGATGATACAATAGTGAAAATGGAATAAAAATATCGATCACAGCGCCCCCTTTCGTCGAAATATCCCCAAATTCTAACAGAACCTGCTTGCCATAGCCAAAAACATAGAAAAAAAATTAGGTTCAATTTGAAGTATAACTTCATACACTTTTCGATGATACAATGAAGACACACAGACGGACAGACAGGCATTTTGTAAAAACGTGTTTTTCGGAATCTCTGACCCCTAAAACGTGTAAATCCGTCGAAAACCGGAAGTCGAAAAAAATTTCGATTACAATACTTTCTTCTATTATTATAGATAGAAGAAAGTAAAAATATGGAAATTAGTGTAGTGTACAAGAAAATTCTTTGATTAATAGAAACTAATATAATCAAGTTTTCTCTAATATTTAACATTTATTTGATTTTACAGTGGTGCTTAAAGCATGTTTCCAAGCTGTGATCTTACCAATAATCAAACTGAGCTAATGGAAGTATCATTCAGCATAATTACACAAAGATGCAATCCTTTACCCACCACGCAACAAATTGATTGCTGAATTAGCTGCAATAACTGGGCTCCCCACGCGATGGCTGGACTTTCCCCTAATTAACTTTTTATTGTATTTTCCAAGAGGGAAAGTGAAAGAGAAGAGACTATCATTCTCCCAACCACTTCAGATCAGACATTCAATCGCAACCGGACAGTTCAGAAGTCCACCTGCACCCACCTAGGCTTATGCTCGTATTCACCATCTACCCCAATCTAGAAAACCTCGGTTGAACGCTCAAATGAAATTCTTGATAAACTTGATTAGATCAAGGCGGAATCCAATCAGATTAATGATGAATACCATTTGAGCTTTCGACCCTGATTTTCTAGGTTGAGATCGATGGTGAATACGAGCATTAGACTTGTACTGCACACAATTTAGAACTCGCACTCGCACAGTGATTCTACTCACTGATTATTAATGTATTCATCGCACACTGTCTTACACATTGGATTACTTCAAAGCAGAATGCTGCTCTTACGTCCATAACGCTAGGATACCGCAATGAAATTTTGTTTTGTACACATTAATATATGTTTTGTCTGTGTAATTGGCTACAGTTTATTTTCTTCTTCACCTCTAAACTTACACATCTTCACTCGTTGGATACGAACCCCAACACAGGATTTGACGAGCAACAGCAAGCAGGGACAGAACCCCCTATAGTCTATTCAAAATCAAAATAGACGGAAAATAAATAAAACCGCGTGCTTATTGGCAGCCGCTATATAATGCGTTGGCTGCAATCAATGCCAGGGGCAACCAAGTATCTGTTGTTGCCAAGGTTACGATTATTGCTTCGCTATAAAAGAAAACATTTTTTTTTCAGTATTTGTTTATATTGTTTAAAATAGATTTAAAAAAAAAAAAGTAAACATAGATCATATTTTAGCAAAGCTGAGAAGTAAATGACTTTAAATATTTATAAAGTGATATTACAACTTACTACTGAGACTGCAATAACGGGTGTTGATAAAGCTTTGATAAAAAGTTTATAAAATAACTCGAAATAACTAATTAATTTGTGTAATTAATATACATAAATTAATTGTAATTGTTAATTTGATTAGTTAAGTTTTGAGTATTTGACTTTTCTTTTCTTGTTTTATGTGTGTGTGCGGGGGGGGGGGGGATAGATAATTATTTATTTTCACAACATTGCCAAATAAACACAAAAAGAAAGCACGAAACTGAAACTGCGTGGAGTAAATTGGCAACGCTTATGTTTATTTAAATTCTTCCTTAATTTTGAACTATAATTTTATAATATACACTGTATGCATAGGTATAGGCAAAGTTACCTAGAAAGTTAACTTTAAGCTAACTTTATAGCCGGCTTTGGATATAGGAATCGTGGCATACGTAAGAGAGTTGTATATATTACGTATGCCACGATAGAAATATAGCGTTATATTACTATATCTATGATTGTATGATCTCTTTTATTTGAAATCACTTTTGAAAATAACATGCCCATGGAGAATACAATTTTATCTACGCAATATATTCAAGCAAACTTTTCCGAAAGTAAATTTTAACTTCTACAATATCATCTGACACACACGTGAATATATTTATCTATTTCTGCTTTCTATCAATTTTCTTTGTTCTTATAGAATGCTTTAATTTCAAACAGACAGAATATTAACTAGGATCATCAAATCTAAAATAGAGGTAAATACATTGGTTGAATATTTATATGAAGGATTTGTTTTCTCTTTTATCTGAAAATATCATTTCTTAGTTTGAAATTCTCATTTAAATTCTAAATGGTATACAAGTTGACAACATTACCGGTCAATTACGTAAAATCAACTGACCGATTGTTTCCAATAGCAAGATTTTACCAAGATGTATCTGATTAATATATAAAGAAAACAAGACTAATTGTTAAAAAAAAAAAAAAAATGTGGAATTCTGAAGTCAATCCAGAGGATAGGTTACCTTTATTTTCCTCAGACAACAGAAAAATATCCTATAGCAGCTCTGGCTCTGAAATATCAGACAGCAGCTCTTACCCTGAAAACTCAGAAAGCAGCTCATCTATCTCAGACACACTGAGCAGCTCTAGCTGTGAGTCATCTTTGGATGATGGGGAAGAGGAAGAAGAAGAAATTTTGGAATCTGGTGATGAGCAAGAAGATCCAAGAGATTACCGCAAAGGCGGTTACCATCCAGTAAAGATCGGCGACCTCTTCCATAATCGTTACCGTGTTATAAGGAAGCTTGGTTGGGGCCATTTTTCTACAGTCTGGCTTGGTTGGGATTTCGTGAGCGAAAAGTTCGTTGCCTTAAAAGTTGTGAAAAGTGAGACCCTTTATACTGAAACTGCATTGGACGAGATAAAACTTCTCCAGTGTGCTAAAGAAAGCGATCCCAGTGACTGTTTCAGAGAAAAAGTTGTGCAGTTGCTTGATGACTTCAAGATATCTGGTGTTAACGGGACTCATGTGTGCATGGTTTTTGAAGTATTGGGACACAATTTGTTGAAGTTAATTATCCGTTCAAAATACCAGGGGATCCCTTTAGCTAATGTGAAAACAATTATACGCCAAGTTCTTGAAGGCTTAGATTACCTACATCGCAAATGCAGAATAATTCACACAGACATTAAACCCGAAAATATACTCGTTGCTGTAGATGAAGCTCATATAAAAAAATTAGCCTATGAAGCAAGCCAATGGCAAAAAATGGAAATTCCTCTGCCTTGTTCATTAGTAAGTACAGCTCCTGAAGAATTTCAACGTCCTAATTCTAATAAGGAGTCTGAAGTGTTATCTGAAGAAAAAAGTAGCTGCAATGATAGTTCGGGTGATTACTGTGGTCAAAACCCTGATGAAAGCACTCCATCGCCATCATCTCCCCAAAAAACCGAATCTAAAATAAGACGAGTTGAATCTTCCCAAGAAACTGAGGAGCCTTTAGACAGTAAACCTGATCCAGTGCATGAAGTATGCGATATATCAGTGAAGATAGCTGATTTAGGAAGTGCCTGCTGGATTAATCATCATTTTACTGATGATATTCAGACAAGACAGTACAGAAGCTTAGAAGTGATACTAGGTGCAAACTATGGACCTCCCGCTGATATATGGAGTACGGCCTGTATGGCCTTTGAATTAGCCACAGGAGATTGTTTATTCCAGCCTCACTCAGGTGAAGATTATTCAAGAAACGAAGATCACTTAGCTCACATAACTGAGCTTCTTGGTGACATACCGAAGCATATTGCGTTTTCCGGAAGATATTCAAGGGCATTCTTCAATAAAAAAGGTAAACTACGTCACATAAAAGAATTGGATACCTGGCGATTATATGATGTGCTGACAGAAAAATATAAATGGGACCCTGCTGAAGTTAGAGCTTTTACTGACTTTTTAACTCCTATGTTAGCCTTTGATCCGAATGAGCGCGCAAAAGCTTTTGATTGCTTAAATCACCCTTGGTTAGCTTCATGACTTCCAAAAAAACAGTTCCTTTCACCTCTAAATTCTTAAACTAAACATATTCTTGGCATTCAAATCAAGTGAAATCTTTTATACATTTAATTTGTCATAGATGTTTCATACGATAAAAAAATAATAATAATAATAATAATAATAATAATAATAAACAAATAAAAATATTCAGATTTCTTAAATAAAAATTCTTCTTTTCTTCTACATTAATATGTCTTATGTATCACAATCTACAATATTAATTAACCCGGTACTTACGTATTATCCGGGCCAGGTCAGATACAAGTGTGCCAAACATGGCGCAAATTATGCTAGTTACAGTAACCCTTATTTTTTTATTATAGTCCATTATAATTTATAGTTTATTTTTTCTTATTAGTTTATAGTTTTTTGTTATTTATTTATTATTGTTTAATTATATTTAAAATTTTTAAGAATGTTATGTATTTAATAATGTTAAATTACTGTTTTGAATATGATGGGAAACGAAACACAAGATTAACAATTGGCCACCATTTTTGGCGATCTATCTCCAGGCCCGGATAATACGTAAGTACCATTAACCCTTTCACCACGAAGTAAAGTGAATTTATAGGAACATAATATGGAACATTATGGGAATTTCGGAATATAACATGTTCCATCAAAATGACATACAGTAAAACCTCCAAAGTTGACCACCTCTGTACGTTGACCACCTCTCTATGTTGACCGAAATTTATTAGTTTGAACGGTCACAACATATTTTCAATGGGGATTTATCTCTCTATGTTGACCACCTCTGTAAGTTGTGTGTTGACCACTCTTTAGTAGGTTTTACTCTCTGTAACTTGACCACTTATGTTTTCTTGAATTTGCCTTTTCCTCCATTTGGTTGCCAGGAATTTCTTTATCAGTCATTCGGCTTATCTGAGCAACACTCGTCCCCCTTGTGGTGCTCCATTCATTGTTCACTTCCAGTATAATAGAATTCCTGGAATCTGTCGAAAAATGTCAGGGGAGTGGGGGGATGTGCGTAGCAGTACAGCTATACGCAGAATTGGAAAACAACGGGTATCGCTCACACGTGAAACACATTCCGTTCTTTTTCTTAATGTCAATTCGTGACGGGACCGGTCGTTTATTTGCGAATTTTCATTAAAAATGGCGCAAAGAAAAGCTCTAAAAGAACTTAAATTAAAGGAGAAAGTGGATCATCTTAATTTTCTGGAAAGCAGCAGCCAAAGAAAAACAGCAGAAAAATTTGGGGTGAGCAAGACAACTGTGAGTAACATTTTAAAATGCAAGGAAGAATATCTGGAATGATATTCTACCGAAAACGGGGACCTCCAAAGAATACGCAGAAAAGCGTATCTCGACGCTGTGAACGAAGCCTAGTTTCGTTGGTTTAAAGAGATGAGATCAATCAATGCAAGAATATCGGGACCTATGCTTCAGGAAGTAGCAAAAAAATTCGAAATAGAGGACTTCCAAGCGTCAGCAGGTTGGCTTGAAAAATTCAAACTACGGTACGAGATTTCTCAAAAAGTTTTGTGTGGGGAATCGAATGAGGTTTCAGCTGAAGTAGTGGAAAAGTTTATAGAAAAATTCCCAGAGTTTGCTAAAGGTTTTTAAAGATGAGGACATCTTTAATGCTGATGAGTGCGGTCTCTTCTTTAAAGCAATGCCTGATAGAAGTCTAGTAATGAAGGGTGACACTTGAAAAAGAGGAAAACTTTCAAAACAGAGATTTACTGTTTTTCTATGTGCTAGTATGACTGGCGAAAAATTGAAGCCTATGGTGATTGACAAATCCGCAAAACCTCGTACATTTAAAACCTGAAGACATTCCTGTTTTTTGGAGAGCGAATAGATCCGCTTGGATGACCAGTGCTTTGTTCGAAGAGTGAGTTAGAGGAATTGACGCAGAAATGAGGAAAAAGAAGCAATCCATTCTACTTACCGTGGACAACTGCCCCAGCCACCCGAAAGTGAATAATCTTACAAATGTGAAGTTGAAATTTTTGCCTCCAAACACAACTTCGAAAACCCAACCTTTAGATCAAGGCATTATTCAGTTCTTCAAAGTGCACTACAGAGCTCAACTTCTGGAATGAGTGAGCATGAAAGCACAAACCTGTGGTCCTTCTGCATTGGCATCGTCAACAGCTGCGTCAGTAAATGCTTTGAATTCTGTTCATTGGATTAATTCTGCTTGGAATAAAGTTACGCAAACCACGATTAAGAACTGCTTCAAGAAAGCTGTACTTGTTACAGCTACAACATCGGTGCAAGAGGATGAGCTTCCTTTATCTCCCTTGCCAGTTTTTGAAGATTATGTTACCATAGACGATGAGTTAGTAACATGTGTTGAACCAGACGCAGAGGCAATCTTCAATGAGATACTCTCTGCAACTAAACACAGCGATGACTCTAAGGTACAAGAAATGGACGGCGAAGAGGATGATGATCCAAGTGACGACGAAACTGAAAAGTACCTTAATTCTGAAAGAAGACGATGTAAAGCGCATGATGGAGTAACTTAAAGATTTCGCTGCAGAAAAATGCCCAAGCATGCTTAATGGACTTGTAAACTCTGAAAGTGCTTTTTGCAGTTACCTAATGAACAAAAAGAGGACTTGAATAAGGACTAACAAAAATTAGGATTGAGGACTAACAAAAATTGAATTATTCTTTCAAAAATTGTAAAAATGTGCTGTACCTTCAATAAAAATAAAAATGAGTAAGTGCTCATTTTTTTTCTAAATTTTTCCTTAAAAATTACTAAAAAAGTTTACTGATTTTTTTCTAATATTGTACTAAATATTCACTAAAAATTCCCTTAGTTACAGTCCCTTGGGTGGTCAACTTATGGAGGTTCTACTCTACTTCTTTTGATGGGGAAATGTTCAGTAATCAGACTCGCAGCCAATTCGCATATTTTACCATGCGTGTCTTGTGTCTGTGAGTGTGTGTGTGTGTGTGGGGGGACTTTTGTACTTCAATTTAAACATTTGCTTCTCTATTTATATAACTGATATTCTGACTTGAAACACATTGTTGAAAACATTGCTCGTATTTGACGCCAACCTTCCTTCAAGCCCGATTGCAGAACTTCCCTCAGCATATTATCATTGCAATGGTGAAAGGGTTAAGCTAAGGCTCCTATTACTCTAACTAAGGCTAGGTTAAGCCGTAGTCGTATTGTACAATTAAATGAAAATAATTTTAAAAAATATGAGAAAATCACAGGAACAGATGTCGCAAACGCACCGGGGTTGGAGCAATTTTTGTTTTGATGCCATTTTGGCAAGAAAATGCCGTCTTTGAATACATGTTAGATCTATCCTGCGAAAACAGTCTGTTAGTTTTTCTTTTATTATCAAACAATTTAATATAAAACACACACATTATCTTCATTTTGGCGCCAAAAAGAAATCCCGGTGCGTCTGCGACATTTGTACCAAATCACATAGTGTGAAGCAAGACCTCCTTATCATAGTATTGATCTATGATAAGGGAGTCTTGGTGTGAAGCATTTTGATGCTAAAGATGTACCAAAAAACATGGAACAATGAACAAGTGAAAGGAAATCAGTGAGAGAACAGCAAGTATATTATGACTAAAAAGGGTACTTTAGCTAGACGTGGCGCCCGGCTAACAGAAAAGTACCAAAGATATAAATTGAAACTAAAAAGACTTCGGTACTTTTATGCAAGCCGGGCGCAAATCTCGCCAAAAGCATATTTTTCCTCGCCACCAGCAGCTTTTATTTTTCGCGTATGTAAATTAGAAACAATACTTTGTTTTTAATGATACGGTTGATTATTATTATTATGTATGTATCTATTTTAAATGAAAGTAGTGTATTTTAAAAGAAATTAATGAAATGTTTATTGAAGCACAGCTAGCCGAAGGTAAACGAAAGCTACCTATGTATATCCACTCCAATCTGACAATGAAATGAGATTTTTTGGCAATGGCTCAATCAATTACAATGTAACTCATCACAAACATAGATACTATACTAAGAAAGGGGTAATAACGTGGCACCATTTTTAAAATTCGATCTGTTTCTTGGGTAATTAAAGGCTAAAGTTCTTATGCAAACCCTATGGGCAACTATCTGCCGTAATCGGGCTAGGCATTGCTGCGGTATTTGTAAACGTTGTCTTGTCCTCTCAACCTCCCCGAGAGAAAGGAATAAGCTAAAACAGGAAGGAAAATACTCCTCATATTGCTCATAAAGGTACTTCCGTGTTACAGCGGCCCACACATTTACGATTATGCCAAGATTGTAGTTACGATTTCGCCAAGATCATAATCATAGCAAAGCTTATATATGCCTCATACACTATATTGCCAAAGGTGATTGGTCACTTGCGATTTTAGACGTTTTGTTAACTATCTAGAAAAATACATGAGGAATTAACCTAAAACTGCAGGTGTGTAAACAGTATAGTATAGGTTATATATTTCCGCGAAGATTTTTTCACGAAACCCCATAGGGGACTGTCAACAAATTGAAAAAGAACGAATATCTTTTGGATAACCCTGTAAAAACTAATGTAGCAAAGGCGTTCAAACTCGAGATTATTAATAAGTGGCTTATTGTAATATACTGTGTTCATTTTTATTAGGATAGCATGGAAACTCGTAGAGAAATTAAGGTTTTTATAAAAACAGTCCCAAATTTTGCATAGTTTTTTGCTCATAATTTGCAGAGTTCTTAATATAAAAAAAAAGTTATTTTCAGAAAATATGACAAACAGCATTCTACATAATACTCTGCAATCAGAATTAAAAAATAATAAAAATTGGATAAAAATGAGCAGGTTTACTAAAAAATGTTTCACTGCGCATGCGCGAATGCAATCAAAATATAATATGCATAATGTATTAGCTAAGTATATAGAGCAACTTTTGTGAGAGTCTCAAAATCATAGCTTGAAAATTCTGAAAATTATCGTCGATAGAATAAGCTCGAAATCCGTTGTTCCCAAAAGGAAGCAAAAATATGAGGGGTTGTATCCAAATATAGTAATACGTGAAATATTGTGTACGCTATCTTGGCACTAATCAACAGATATTTGATACAACCCCTCATCTTTTTGCTTCTTTTTGGCAACAACGGATTTCGAGCTTATTCTATCGACGATAATTTTCAGAATTTTCAAGCTATGATTTTGAGACTTGCACAAAAGTTGCTCTATATACTTAGCTAATACATTATGCATATTATACAGTAAAACCTCCAAAGTTGACCACCTCTCTACGTTGACCACCTCTCTATGTTGACCGAAATTTATTAGTTTGAATGGTCACAACACATTTTCAATGGAGATTTACCTCTCTATGTTGACCACCTCCGTAAGTTGTATCTTGACCACTTTTTTGTAGGCTTTACTCTCTATAACTTGACCACTGATGTTTTCTTGAAATTGCTTTTTCTCTGTTTGTCCTCCATCTGGTTTCCAGGAATTTCTTTATCAGTCATTCGGCTTATCTGAGCAACACTCGCCCCCCTTGTGGTGCTCCATTCATTGTTCACTTCCAGTATGATACAATGGGAGGGAAATGCCAGAATTCCTGGAATCTGTCGAAAAATGTCAAGGGAGTGGGGGATGTGCGTAGCGGTGTACGCAGAATTGGAAACGCAATTGTGGATACGCAGAATTGGAAAACGTGTATCGCTCACATGTGAAACACATCCCGTTCTTTTTTTCTGGATGTCGCGTCGTGATGGGACCGGTCGTTTATTTGCGAGTTTTCATTAAAAATGGAGCAAAGAAAAGTTCTAAAAGAACTTAAATTAAAGGAGAAAGTGGATCTTCTTAATTTTCTGGAAAGCAGCAGCCAAAGAAAGACAGCGGAAAAATTTGGTGTGAGCAAGACAACTGTGAGCAACATTTTAAAACACAAAGAAGAATATCTGGAAAAATAAAGTATTTTCCAGATTTCTGCCATCTGACTGAAATCTGGACTCCAAAGTAAATGCAGAAAAACGTATCTCGACGCTATAAACAAAGCCACGTTTCGTTGGTTTAAAGAGATGAGATCAAGCATATTGGGACCTATGCTTCAGAAAGTAGCAAAAAATGTGCAAAAGAATCTGAAATAGAGGCCTTCCAAGTGTCAGCAGGTTGGCTTGAAAAATTCAAACTACGATACGAGATTTCTAAAAAAGTTTTGTGTGGGGAATCGAATGAGATTTTAGCTGAAGTGGTGGAGAAGTTTATTGAAAAATTCCCAGAGTTTGCTGAAGGTTTTAAAGATGAGGACATCTTTAATTCTGATGAGTTTGGTCTCTTCTTTAAAGCAATGCCTGATAGAAGTCTAGAAATGAAGGATTACACTTGCAAAAGAGGAAAACTTTCAAAACAGCGTTTTACTAGTACGACTGGGGAAAAATTGAAGCCTACGGTGATCGGCAAATCCGGAAAACCTCGTGTATTTAAAAATGTAAAACTTGAAGACCTTCCTATTTTTTGGAGAGTGAATAGATCCGCTTGGATGACCAGTGCTTTGTTCGAAGAGTGGGTTAGAGGAATTGGTGCAGAAATGAGGAAAAAGAAGCGGTCTATTCTGCTTACCGTGGACAACTACCCCAGACACCCGAAAGTGAATAATCTCACAAATGTGAAGCTAAAATTTTTGCCTCCAAACACAATTTTGAAAACCCAACCTTTAGATCAAGGCATTATTCAGTCCTTCAAAGTGCACTACAGAGCTCAACTTCTGGAATGGGTGATCATGAAAGTACAAACCTGTGGTCCTTCTGCATTGTCCTGCTGCAGTTTTGAATGCTGCTTTGAACAGATTTGAATGCTGTTCATTGGATTAATTCTGCTTGGAATAAAGTTACACAGACCACGATTAAGAACTGCTTTAAGAAATCTGGATTTGTTACAGCGACAACATCGGTGCAAGAGGATGAGCTTCCTGTCTTCCTTATCAGTTTTTGATGGAGTTGATTTTGAAGATTATTTTACCATGGACGATGAAGTAGTAACATGTGTTGAACCAGACCCAGAGGCAATCTTCAATGAGATACTCTCTGCAACTAAGCACAGCGAGGACTCTAAGGTACAAGATATGGTCGGCGAAGAGGATGGTGATCCAAGTGACGACGAAACTAAAAAGTAACCGACTTTGAAGGAAGACGATGTAAAGCGTATGATGGAGCAACTTAAAGATTTCGCTGCAGAAAAAGGCCCAAGCATGCTTAATGGACTTGTAAAGTGTGAAAGTGCTTTTTGCAGTTACCTAATGAACAAAAAGAAGACTCAAACAAAAATTGAATTATTCTTTCAAAAATTGCAAAAATGTGCTGTACCTTCAGTAAAAATAAAAATGAGTAAGTGCTAATTTTTTTCTAAATTTATTCTTAAATAATGCTAAAAAGGTTTATTATTTTTTTTTCTAAAAATTCCCTAAGTTGACCACCTCCGTATGTTGATCACTGAGTTACAGTCCCTTCGGTGGTCAACTTTTGGAGGTTCTACTGTATTTTGATTGCATTCGCGCATGCGCAGTGAAACATTTTTCAGTAAACCTGCTCATTTTTCATCTAATTATTATTATTTTTTAATTCTGATTGCAGAGTTATATGTACAATGTTATTTGTCATATTTTCTGAAAATAACTTTTTTTTATGTTAAGAACTCTGCAAATTATAAGCAAAAAACTAGGCGAAATTTGGGACTGTTTTTATAAAAACATTAATTTCTCTACGAGTATACATGCTATCCTCATACAAATGAACATAGTATATTACAATAAGCCACTTATTAATAATCTCGAGTTTGAACGCTTTTGCTACATTAGTTTTTACAGGGTTATCCAAAAGATATTCGTTCTTTTTCAATTTGTTGACAGTCCCCTATGGGGTTTCGTGAAAAAATCTTCGCGGAAATATATAACCTATACTATACTGTTTACACACCTGCAGTTTCAGGTTAATTCCTCATGTATTTTTCTAGATAGTTAACAAAACGTCTAAAATCGCAAGTGAACAATCATCTTTGGCAATATAGTGTATATACGCATATATATATATATATATACTTCTAATGCTCATATATCTGCCATATAGGTCATTATATACATATTATTTGCGCCTTATATACCATATAAACACACGTAATATATGACTATAACTGGACAATATGCGTCACATATTATTATAATGTCACATTTGCTTTATAATTAGACGATAAATCTTGGTCGCTTGGCGATTCATACTCGAGGGTCGTTATAACACGAAAGTACCCCGATAAATTATTAAGTGGTTATGTTATAAGTTCATTACTAGCGAGCCGAAGGTAAGCAAAGCTTCCTATGTATCCATTTTAATCTGACAATGAAATGAACACGATTTCTCGACTTGCCACAAACATATATCCCAGTAAGACAGAGATAATAAAGTAGCCCGATTTTTAAAATTTGATCTGAGACTTAAGTAACTAAAGATCAAACTTCTATTGCGAACCCTATGTGCAACAATTCTCCCTAATCGGGTTAGGTAGTGCCATGGTACATATGGACGTCCTAACCTCTCCCGAACACTGCCGAGAACAATAAATAAGCTCGAAAACGCTTCTGCTCTTTGATGTCTTTTACTTAAGGAAAATTGCTTTAAAAATTTTCTGGTGAGATGTTCAGAAGTCCGGCTAGTATTCCTGCAATGTATACAGGGGTGTCGGTCTATATTCGTAATGATATAAAACATTGAAATTTTATTGTAGTATTTAGTTTGATACTTCTTTACTATAGCAGCTCCCGAGAGGAATCTCCAAGTGACAGATATACATATATAGCCAAAATAGGTTGTAAAATCTCGTCAAATGGTTCACATTCCAAATGAAACAGTACGTGTTTATGTTATCATCATATTGCTTTTTCGTTAATGTTCCAGAGAATATTTCCTATGGCTTTTTAAAATCGCTTGATAAATTGTTTTTCTTAAATCGCTTGTTTTATTTACCCATCATACGTAGTATAGGGTAAGTCTTGTAATCGTTTTGAAAATCGAAAAAATTTTTTTGACGGATTTACACGTTTCAGACACTGGAGATTCCGAAAAACATATTTTTAGAAAAAAAATTTTGCCGTCCGTCTGTGTGTCTGTAAACGCTCTATCTCCCGAAAAAATTGAGATAGAGACTTGCAATTTGGTATGTACTTAGTATGTAATAACGGGAAGAAGCCTATTTCATTTCAATAACCTCGATTAACCGGAACAATTTTTTTCGAACTCTCGAAATATTCGTTCTGATGAAAGGTATATAAAAATTTTCGAAATTGTTTATTTTAAGAAATGAATATAAAAGACAATAAAAAAACAAATTTTGAATAAAGCATGAAGTCGATCGGATAATTAGTTGCCGAGATATTTGGAATCCTATTTTCCACACTCTTCGATTTTTCATGACCCTGTATTTCATCCAAATTTTACTTCAAAGATATATTTTAATTGGAAATTTGACGCTTAATCAGATGCAATAAACCGCTAGTTAATAGGATTATTATTTTTGGAGTTATAAGGAAAAACCTCTTTCAAGCAATTCAGTAATCGAGCCTTTAAAGTTTGTGATGTCATCAAGCCACGATTTTATTTGAATTGCAATGCATTTTATAAGTAGTTTACACATTTTTATTTTAATATTTTACATTATGCATATCCATGATGGGTAAGTATTACGGTGGCCCCCAACGACTAGTTTTTTTTTGTAAATATGGAAACAATTTTTGATTTACCTAGTACTGAGATTGATACAAACTCATTTTTTCAAAAGAGGGGACTTTTACCCAACAAACAACCATGCGAAAATGTCCATGACATGAAAGTATGTTATTAATAATGAAATTATATAGAGATGTAACGTAAAAAGTTGTAAAAAAAAAAAAAAAGGAGCCACCTCCGTGTTAGAAATTGGTTTAGTGCTTCGAGAATACCGTTAGTAACTGCTTTAAGGCTTATGAACTGTTGGATAGAGAAATTAGCATCCGTAAAGTAATGTGAGAAACAACTAAATATGGATGAAAATGTCACAATTGATTGGAATAGTTACATGAGAGAAATGTGTTTCTTACACCTAATACAAAGATTTAATGGCCGAATTAGTGGTTCCAATAAAATTGTTGAGACCGATAAAAGTTTGTTCAAGTAGGAAAAAAATTGGGTGGGGTTGTGTCGGGGCATTTGACCGTTGGTTTAACGTGGCAGCGAGTCGTTTTTAGCGTAGTGGATTGAAATGAAAACGAGACATTGATTGTGTACCAAATTTTATTTTAACATAAAACAGACATTGAACGATACATATTAATTTATGTCGACTAGTATTCGACAAAGTATTTTGGCTCGGGCTTGGAGCCTGTGCAGACCCCTACATGGAACTACGCTTGTTCCAGCTCATTTAACGACCTCGGAGGAAGACTTACCGCAGACCCTGTCTGCAGAGGCAGTCCTAAAGGTGCTGTATTTGCAGTATCTGATACCGGAAAATAGCACCTGCAAATGGTGTGACATACGGAGCAAGGATTTCGTCCCGATATCTCACAGCAGTCAGAGTTCTTGCATGGCGCACATGGAAAGTCAGTGTGACCACACAGATAGATTGCAGTCTAAACCATGATCCCACCGCTTCTATAACTGTGTCTTTCATGACGTTTCAGCAATGTCACATTGGTATGTCTTGTTCTCTCCGGATCAGCACACGACCTGAATCACTGTCCAAAGCAAATCAGGACTCGTCTGTGAAGAGCACAGCACAGAAGCCCATGCTGTTTGATACTGGCTGATACAGCTGCTCTTTTGCCTAATGTAAACGGACACTTCTGTGTCGTTGATTATCTGTTCCTTCGCGACGAGCGGCACGTGCATAGGATGCATGAAATCCTTGAATTTGAACCGAAAATTTTGCGTTATCTATTCCCAGATTTTCGGACATTCAATACGGAGGGAAATTTTATTCAGAAAAACTGGTGCCTGAAAATTAAAAGAAATGTAAAGGACCGCCGTCGTGAAGGGGTTAAGAGGTACACACACAACGGGTCGTCTTGCATGGAGTCATTGGTTGGGAAGACGGTTGCGCATCGTCCTCTGTTGCGTTACGATGATCTGAAATGAGCTGAGACACAGTAGTGTTCCACCGTCTTCGGGCTTCAAGAACTAGAAAGAAATATTGCGCAGGGGTTGTAACCCACGGGTGGCCTGAAACAGGCCTCCTTCATACTAAATTTGTCGATTCAAATTGATCCCAGAGTCTTTGGACCATACTACGAGACACATGACACATTAGTATAGACGGTCTAGCAGCATGAATATGTAATAACCCATTTCTATCCATCCCGTTGCCCCGGCATCTTAACGAATCGTGTAAACGACATCATCTAGACATGAACAACAATATCTTAGCACTAACAATTGAAGATCAACAAGCATAAAAAAAAATTCACACTAATTACAAAAGTGGGATTTCACACACTCGCAATTTCCTCCGACTGCTTTATAACTGTCCAATTGTTTAAAAAAATAGAGGTGGCTATAATTGTTTCATAAGGTTTTATTGAAGTTACTTATATGATCATTCATACAAATAGGTTTTATTTATATTTTTTAATTTTACTTTTATTCTTTTAATGATGAGTGACAAAAAAAAATGTCTCTTGAGGTTTGTGTATGTTGGTAAGTGTTAAAAATAAATGATATCCACGTATATTAGACGGTACCTTTCTGCAAAAAAGCAAAAGGCGTGTTTGCTGGTAGGTCTATACTTAAGAAGACATTTTTGTTTGTCTGTTTGTTAGGGTAATCTCTGGAACTACAGAACCGATTTCAAATTAAATAGTGGCAAAATGAGGCAACAGTCTCTGCTCCAACGTAGCTATATTTTATATTAGTACCACAACCGCCAAGAGGGTTCAGGAGCAAAAAATCCCTCTAAAATTGCGATTTTTATGCTAATGCTGATGTAAGAAACTTGAAATTTGGTACGGTGGTTACTTTTAAAATGTAAATGCTCGCTCAGATCAGGTTCCAAAAATTTCGAAATCTGAAAAGGTTGAAATGACCGAAAACCGTTCTAAATTACGATTTATTTGGAATTGTTGGGGTTACTCGATTGAAATTTCCCATAGCTTTAAAGACATGGCGTAAGACATAAATTCTTGTGGAGAATAGTTTCTAAAAAAATCGAAATTTATAATTGTACAGAAAAAAACCCTTCTAAAATTGAGGTCCCTGCGATACTTTTGGGCTTAGAAACTTGAAATTTGGCATGGTTGTTACTTTTAAGACATAAGTGTTCGTTAAAAACTGCTTCTAAAAAAATCGAAATTTAAAAGGGTACAGGAACAAAAAAAGTTCTAAGATTTCAATTTTCTGTGATTTACTGTTGGGGCTAGAAACTGGAAATTTGACATGTTCGTTACTTTTAAATTGTAAATGCTCGCTAAGAACGATTTCTAAGAAATTGGAAATTTTTAAAGAGTACAGAAGCAAACAAGAACGAAAAACCATGCGTCAAGCATAGATTATGTAACACTTTCCAACAATTCCAAAAGAGTTTAAAATTCCTCTTCTAGGAATTTACGTCAAGGAACGGAAATGTAATCGAGAACTTTTGTGCTGCCCTGTATATGATCTATAGAATTTATACACACTAAGTAAAAGACAGAAAATTAGTTAAATTTAAAAACGTAGTCAGCAATAACTCAAAACGCACTTCCAGCAATTATTGTTAACTGACATTACTGAATTCTTTTGTGTGTCCTGTAAATGAACGATGAATGCTATACATACAATATTCTATAGTAAGCTTTGTAATAACCTTAGTGATATGTGTCAAATTCAATATGTTTGAAATAGTGAAACATTATTAAAATAAATCTCAAACGATTTTTCTCCATAGACCGTAATGTAAAGGAATTCTTTTGAGTGTCCCTATAAAGCAGGCATGTCAAACTCGTATACCACTGTGGGGCAAATTAAGCGTTATATACAAAGCCGCGGGCCACATAAAAACGTAGATAGTGTTATTGCACATAATAAAATTTGTACGTGCAAAACATAGCCATGTTAAAGAATTATTCACGCAAAGTTCCAAAGTTAATTATTATATATACTTTATTTTATCTTATTTTTCAAAAAAATACTTAAAATTACTTTTTATCAACCAAATCTATAAAATGTAATTGAATTTTCTTAATTGTACTTATTTTAAAAATAGATTGTACATACTGATCTGTCAATCTTGATCTAACAAAGGAATAGCGGTCAATTTTTCGTATTTTCTTAAAGTAAAAAATAAAAATAACATATTTTGAATCAGGAAATTTATCTAATAAAACGCGTCGTATCTATGGGCAACCTATTTGATTTCAATTATTAAATACATTTGCTAGTTCAGATTATGTGTATTTGACTTGACAAAAGGTTGGCAGATACGCAAAAATTTCGCATAAAAGTCCGCACCGAACATAGCTAAAACATGCCTAATTGCATACTGTACTTTAAAAAATCGATCGAGTGGTGAATAATTACAGAAATTTTCAAATCTCATATCCATATATTTTCTCTCTAATATGGAATCGCACTGGATTTTGATGTAACTGCAGGAATAAATTCCGAAGAATAATTTCAACATCAATCATTAGAGGTGAAGTAAATAGATTTTTAAATTTCAACAAATATGAAAATCAGTTTTATCTGATTTTGAATTCATTTTGTAAAATATTTTTAGTATATTCTAAAAATTTCTACTCCGATGACCAAATGCACATGTTCTTTTTGAAAATTGTTTTATCAAAGTAATAAATTATATTTGAAAACGATAATACTATAAAATAACAAGATAGCATTACGAAATTTGCTTTTAAGTTTACTCCAGATGCTTTGTAAATTCAAATGAAAACTCCAAGAACTTTGTCTATTGGTATGGTCTTTTAATAATCCACATTCATAATTTGTCGATTTAAAATGAAAATTGTAACCGTGTTTAACAGTTCAAAAATTAACAGTTGTAACAGTAAATCTTTTTGATGGAAAGTCGTCAAATATCTGTATAAGAAGGTAAATCTGTTTATCTTCAATACCCATATTTCCAAGATTATTTTCTAAATTAACGATGATTAAGCATGTGCGTACAAATCTACCCTATATATATAAAATCCTAATGAAACGAATTTGTGAAACGAATTTATGAAACGACTGATTAAACGACTGATTATGTTTCAGGGCTATTTTTAATAAAATATTAAACGCTTGATGGTGAAATTAATACCAATTGTCGATAAAAATCCGCGGATGTCAAAACTGGTAATAGAATTTTGAAATTGGAATTAGTTTTCGAGATATTAATTTTTTTCTAATTTTAATGACATTTCTGTAATGATGGCAACTAATTACTCAGTTTTTTGTGACAAAAAAGGGAAAAAAATTGAAAAGGATCCCGATAGGGATTATTGATTTCTTTTTATTCGTCATTTTCAAATTGAAATTGAATTTATCTTTTATTTCAATCGATAATGAAGACAAAACTGTGATTAAATTATGTTTTTCAGGAAAATATGAAAAAAAAAAATCACATTTCTATCGTCAGGATTCAATCGTCTGTCAGCATTTAATTTAATTTATAAACTGAAAATATTTTGAATAAATTCGTCTAAATGACGTCATTTATATATAAAAGCAAAAGAAAGGGGGGAAAATGAATTAATAGTAATTATTATTTATTGATATCATTTTGTTATTTTTTTGTAAAATTTAACTAAACGAATTTATAAAATCACTAATTCGGATATTTGAAACGAATATATAAAATAATAATTGTCCAACTGAACGGAAGGAGAATTAAAAAAAAAAACGTCAAGACCCTTATAATAGAAAAGCACCAAAAGTTCATTTTTTTTTTCATAACTTTTGGCAACAAATCTATGTATATTAACGAATCTATCCCTTTTTGAAACTCGAATTACGCCAAACCTAAAAGCAAAGAATTCTATACTGGAAAAGAACCCGATTTTCTTATGGACAATATTAAAGTGACATAACATGGTGTAAAATTATCGCGGATAGCAAATTTGTTTAAATATCTCATCAATTAATGCCGAATAAATGCAGGCATGCATGCACAAAATATTTAATTAATTTTGTATGATAAATAATTATTAGAAAATTCGTATACACATATTAATTTAAATAAATAATTTACATATTTAAAATAACATGAAAATATGCATGATGGTGCATTAAAAGAGAGAGAAAATTAAAACCTGTTACTGAAAATGTCTATAACATAGTACTTTTCAATACCGTGGTTCTTAATGTTATTCGCAAGCAGATGGAATTTTTCTCATCCTTAAACGCAAAGGAAGAATAGAATACAGATCGTTGTTATAAAAGTCCCAGAGGTAGTCACAATTTAAACCTAACCATTTTATACAAGCTGGTTTTCAAGCTGTAATTGATTTTACTTATCAATCCCGAAAACAGTCGTCAGTTGTCGCAACAGCTATGTATGAGGCCATGATAATAAAAAAAATGCCCCATTAAAACGTTAAAAGCATGGCAACCCAATTACAGATTTACCAATATTTTTAAAATAAAGCACGCTGTCATGTTTTTAGAGGCCTCGAAGTCTGAGCGGGGTTGGCGAGCGTAGCTCGCAAGGGGTGGCCCCCTAGTATAATATAAGTTTATAAGCACTATAAGTTTTAAGCACATAGTCAGCTTTTATAAATCTATTTGCTATTCATAAAGCTTTCTTCCAATGGTACTTATAGTATTTTCAAAATTTTTGTAACTGCTCTGTACATCATTTCTTCAATTTCGTAGTGAAAGATTTCGACTCCCAGAACATTTAATTTAATTATGACGATAATTAGTTTTTAAATCAAATGTATTTTCATCAATACGATTGGTGAAAGCACTTTGAATCCCCATTAAGAAGTATCAGTTTCAATTCTGACAGTTTGTCTTTCCGATGTTTAGCCAGATTTTTGTGAGTTTTCTTTATACTTTGTGCTGTAGCACCTCTTAATGTTATATTCTTTCAAAACTTCAACAGTATCTTACATATCAAACATAACATTTCAGTTTTCCTTTGAATATTATTGTTTTTATAAATCACCTTAAAAAAATATGCGATGTTAATTCTCAGTTTATCATATTTATTCATAGTGGTAAAGAGCTTTAACATATTTTTTAATAAATACCGAGACGTATGAGAGTATGTCAATAAAATGTGTGTATATCAATTAAAAATTAAAGAAAGATCACACACAATTACTAACCTAAGTAATGACAATAATTAAAGAGGTAATCGAAATCCATGCGTTCGACAAAAACCCAAGAGAAGAACCTAGAAGACGGGGTTTTTGTGTCAAGCACAAAAGTGATAATTTGTATCCCTTTCAAAGCGACTTATTAAAAACTATTTACTTTTATATTTTCATTTTTATAAAATTTTAACTGTTCTTAATTAGTGCCTATTTTTATTAATTTTACAATACATTTCTTAGTATTTAATAAATACATCATATTATTTTGTAAAGTGGTGTAAAATTGAAGAGAGTAGTACAATAAAGTATTAGTTTCGACATAAAACAAATAAAAATTATCAGTGAAATAATAAAACAAGTGGGTAAGTGTGATCGAAGATCGCTCAAAAGGGTTTCGTTTAATATTCCTTTCAGAACACTTTATCCTTTCTTTAATAAATCCAAATAAATTTCATTTAGCAACAACAGCAACAAAAAAAAAAGTCATGTTTTTTATAAAGTAAAAATTTACCGGTCTATTTTTTCGAATATCTAA
The DNA here is from genome assembly GCA_963931845.1 of Maratus michaelseni. Lineage (NCBI taxonomy): Eukaryota > Metazoa > Arthropoda > Arachnida > Araneae > Salticidae > Maratus > Maratus michaelseni. The sequence continues at coordinate 99,313,830 of OZ007594.1, forward strand.
ACCAGCCCGCTATTATATTCTGTCATAATAATATCTGTCATGCGGACTAAATGCGATATTTAAAAAAATAATTTCAAAATTAAACATGTCGTACGCTTTCAAAATGTTAAAATATGCGAATGTTTCCATAATCGGATTTTTATCACGATTCAATATGTTTCTCAAACTCATATATTTACTATTCTCTATTACTCATATTGATACTCGCTTTGTATTATTCTCAAACATTTGAAAAATTCGTTAAACTTCCCATATGACGTCAGATTTTCTTTTTAATTCTCTAATGACGTGATATTAATCTGCTTTGTGTAGATAAACATACTTATACCCCTTGTATTATTGAGAAATCTTCGAAATTTTCCGTTTTATTACCACTATGACGTCAATCAATTTTATTTCATATTTATCTTTTTTTCAATTGGTGAAACTTTTTATTTCATTTTCACGTGGAAATCGTTCAATAGAAAATTAATCATTGTAGAAAGAATTTCATTGTGGATTTTTAATTTTTGGCAACTGCTATAACGAAACACGTTTAAATTTAATAGGAAAAGGCTGTTAGAATTTTTTTTTTTTTATCTCTATTTATTAAAATAATAGGATTTTTTCAAATTTTAATATTTTGAGCTTCATAGCTGGTATCCAGCTATATATACGCAAAGTTTCAACTCTGTAAGTTACGTAGTTTCTGAGAATGGCTCTGTGATGGACAGACAACGGAGCGGGAGTAATAGGGTTTCGTGAGATGAACGAAACCCTAAAAAAATTAGGAAACTTTAAATTTTCAGACTCAAGACCACCGCGCTTTGATACGTTCCGTAGTGCTTTGTGTCCACGATTGTTTTGTGCTAAAATGTAAAGTTGAGTTATATCTGTCTATATACATCACTGTTGCCAGATGAGCGAGTTTTTTATTTTTTTTATTTTATTATTTTTTTTTTAATGCAGGATGAAACGACATTCTGAAGAAAAACATCTCCCTGATTTAAAGACAGAATAAATAGACAAATATTACTATTCAAAAATAGTGGTAGAATTCTGATAAAAAAAAAAAAAGCCCGCGAAACTGATAACATGGTTATACATTAGGGTGGATCGAAAAATCGAAATGTGGATAATCGAATCGGCGTGGGGTACAAAAGTTGCCTTTTGTGTATATTAGTTTACATCTGTTTTTTTTATTGAAATCTATTCATATCTTCCGGTGCCCAAAGCGCCCCAAAAATAGTTAAAAAATGAAATTTTTATGAAAATTTATATATTTTATTATTTTTAAAAATTACTTTTGGCGCGGGGTGCAAAAGTTATTTTTTATGCATGTTAGTTTACATGTTTTTTTATATTGAAATCCATTCATATTTTCCGGTGCCCCAAGCGCCCCAAAAATAGTTAAAAATTGAAAGTTTTGTGAAAATTTATATATATATATATATATTATTCTTTATTTATTTCTTTAATTACTTTTAGCGCGGGGTGCGAAAGTTGTCTTTTAAGCCTACTAGCACACATGTAAAACAATTTAACTTCAATTAAATGTCTTCCTGGTGTCCCAAGACACTTAAATACTTGCCGAAAATCGATTTTTATGCAAATCTTGAACTTAAAATTATAAGTAAAAATAAGAGTTAAATAATCTTTTGTATAGCGTAATTATTAGATCCAGAGGGGGATGACAAATCGTTTATATTAAAATGTATAATTTTTAATGCTATACTGTTATATACGAAGTTTTGAACAGAGCAGTTGCTTCAATTTGCCAGTGTTGTTTTACAAGATATTGAAATTGTACAAAATAAAGGGACTTCGAATTTAGTAGATCGCAACAAAATTCGTCAATAGTGTACAAAGGCTCGATATTCAGTTGCAGAGACGAGCAATTTAGCTGTGTCTCTGTCTATTTTAACCGTATTATTTTCCGATGGGGGAAAAGACAATACAAAAATGCTAGTGATGAAGAGCACAATGTGCTAACACAAAGATCACAAAGGAGGAACATTATTCTCTGGTAAAGGAACCTGACTCACTGCATATTGGACACGTTACATTTGTAACAGAAGAAGCTAAAGGTCTTTACGACATTTAATACATTCTTTTAGATGTGCAGCAACTGGTACTAAAGCCAATTGGTACAGCAATCAAAACCTGCGAGGAGCTACCTGTAGCTTCCTTTTCTTCAATAAGTGTAGATAATATGCTAGATAACGTAGGTAGAATTGTTCTCAGCAATGATCAGCAATATTTATATGATATTTGCGTAGAAATATCACTTGGTGAAAGTGGCTCTGACCGGGCATTTAAAAACCCTGTTCCAGTTGTTTACTCAAGATGGCTAACGACTGCAGGTAGAAAGTTAAGGTTGTAGGTGGTCACAGAAAATCCATCTGAGAATCTCATTATTCTTAGAAAATATCTTATGAAAGTATGGACATATATGGCTCCATATCAAAACAAAGCCCTCCATAATAGAAGGACAGCGGTATATTTGGAAACTTATCACATTTTTACCCCAATCTAAGAAAGTTTGTAGACGCTGTTGTTCAACTATATAGCTTCTTTTGTCATCCTGAAGTTTTTTTTATTATCTATGCTCTGAGATAACACAGAGCATATCAGGTATTTAATAATACGAAAACTATTTTGTGCTAGAAATGAAAATAAAGGATTACCATAAGTAAGAATTTTTCAAGTACCAAAAATACACTTCAAAGCAAAGTATTATTGTGAACTTATTGACTGGCAATGAGTTGGACGTTTCGAACCACCTCTTTTGATGAATGTGCCTTACGAAGAAATTGAGACCATGGTAAATATAGGAAAAACGGAGGAATGGTCAAAATATTAATGCCATACACAAGATGATAAAAGATGCATTCATCTAGTGTCTGAGGCATCAGAAAGTGTATCTGCACAATAAAAGAGACTCGGTTTCACATTGAATTGAATAAAATCAAGACGTCATATCAAACATTTTAATCCCAAAAAGGATTACAAACTTTAGAAATATGTAAATCTCCAAATTAAAAGAAGTAAACAATTTGCTACGTAAAGTCAATTTTTATGATTTAGTGCTTTGATTTTTAAATTTATACTTCATGTATAATTATAAAATTATTATTATTTATAAGTTTATCTTTATTAATTAAACACTTTGCCAAATTTGTAAGACATTTTCTTAAAAATTTCAATATTTAACTATACTTGGGGCACCGGCAGATATGAATAGATTTCGATAAAAAAAAAAAAAAATATATATATATATATATATATATATATACATATGTAAACTACAGAATTATGTAATACACTCAATATACAACTTTCTCACACGACGCTAAATAGAATTTTTTTTTTAAATTAAAAAACAAAAAAATTATAAAAATTTTCATAAAACCTTCAATTTTTAACTATTTTTGGGATGCTTGGCGCACCTGAAGATATGAATGGATTTCGATTTAAAAAAAAAAAACATGCAAACTAATATAAATAAAAGACAACTTTCACACCCCGCGCCAAAAGTAATTTAAAACAAATAAAAAAACAAAAACAAAAAATATAAGTTTTCATAAAAATTTCAATTTTTAACTATTTTGGGGGCGTTTGGGGCACCGGAAAATATGAATGGATTTCAATTAAAAAAAAAAAAAAAAACGTGTAAACTAATATTCATAAAAGGCAACTTTTGCACCCCGCGCCAAAAGTAATTTCGAAAAAAAAAATAATAATAATAATTTCGTATACTTTTCGATCCACCCTATTATACATATCTTATGTTTGCCATCTCTAAGAGCACGGTTGGTGCAAGTGTGTTCGTACAAAGTGTATTTTCAGTATGCGTGTTCTAACAACTAAATTAAATACAGGTAAAATGCCAAAGGCTTCGCGGGCCACGTGTTTGACATGCATGCTGTAAAGTGTTAAAAACAGTTCTTTTTTCAGGGTTTAGACCCAGGATGTCACCTAAAATCCGGTTGCCATTATAAAATGTTTTAACTCACGAAGTATTTGATACAAATGGTTGATGATTTTTTGATAAATATTCAACCTATGTGCCTATAGTTACCCTCAAGATATCAAAGCGATACTTTATCGTCTGCCATACACGAATTAGTATAAGACATTATACTCGATAGCTTCTGCGATCTATGTTTTACACATCGTAATTCGTAATGTCAATTTGGATGCAGCGGGACGTGAACGGTCCTGCAGTAGACACCTGATCCATATCGTCCAATCCACTTTTTTATTTTGCATATATTCTAAAAAACAAACTTTAGATACCGCAAAAGATTTAGCAAAATAAAATAAATAAATAAATAAACAAATAAAAAAAAAAAAATAAATAAGACACCATCTATTTCAAATAGTACTTTATTAGTTATAACATTTTGTAATGGTAACGAGGCTTTAAAGACACCCTACCCTGTTATTTATGCTTTTTTTTTTCCTTTTAATGCTGATAAACATAATAACTAAACAAAACTGTATGCAAACATTTTAACCTAAATTTTTGTACAAAATTCCATTACTCTCCTCCTTCTATCTGACCCTGATCCAATTTTTATTTCAACCTTGCTACTACTTTTTACAGCTTCCGTGTTGCTACTGAGCTTGCTTGCTGCTCAGTTTTTGTCCCTTGGAATCCCTTCTCCCATCCTTTCGACCCCTTCACCCCCCTCCCTTAAAAAAAGATGCCATTAAAAAACGAAAGGTAAAAAAGGTAAGAAAAAAATTTATATGTATATAAAAAAAAAAGTCCTCCCCTTCTAAACTCTCACCACAAGAAATCTTATCCGGTAGTTGGGTGTAACGGCAACCGTCTTCTCTCCTTAGTAAGCAAGGTTAAAGCAAACTTATCATTCATATTTTATCTTTTTGAAAGTCCCTTCCTCTGACAATAATTTCTTCGTAGTGCTTATTGTCGCCAACAGAGGGCAGTGTTATAAACTTATATACATTTCAACAACATTTATTTAATTAAAAGTGGTTCAGCCCCGATCTTGAAATAAGATGGGTAGACTGAATCATGATTAATCATAAAAATTGCGGAAAGTGAACGTAATCGCTTTTTTTTTTTTTTAAATCTGAATAAAATAGTGCTTTGGTATATCAGTAACATTTGAAAACTACGTAAAGAAAAGCACAAATAACCAAATAAAATTGAATAAAGATTTTTGCTATTACCTTCTGAATTTTCTGCAGTTTTATGAGAAATTTTAATATTTTCTCTAGATTCATAGGTTTATAGTGTCATCAATTTAATAATTACAAAATAATTAATAAATTAAAAATATTTTATTTTGCCATGAACTGTAGTTTTATCAAATTATAACTAAATAATAATAAAAACAAGAACGAAAAATCATGCGTCAAGCATAGATTATGTAACACTTTCCAACGCTTCCAAAATAATTTTACAAATCATACCGTTTAATAAGCTAACAGATAACGGTAAGTAATCCGAACGGCTAACAGATAACGGCTAAGTAATCCGAATACTTTTATTCAGCCCTGTATAGGATCTATAGATTTGTATATATACTACATAGGATGCTAAATTTTAGTTCAGTTAGGAAACGCGTAGCAGAGTTTAAAATTCTCCGTCTGGATTTAAATAATACGGAAATGTGCTCGCGAACTTTTGTGCTTCCCTGTATAGGATATACAGAATTTATACACACCACGTAATAGACTAAAAGCGAGTTAAAAATAAAATCGCGTTCAGTAACTTAAAACGCACTTCCAGGAATTATTGTTAACAGACAGTAGAGAATTCTTTTGTGTGTCCCTGTAAATGAGCGATGACTACTATACACACAATATTCTGTAGTCAGCCTCTTGTAATGCACCTTATATAAATTTCAATGCGTTTAAAATAGGGAAACATTATTTAAATAAACCGCAGACGATTTTTCTCCATAGACGTAATGTAACGGAATTCTTTTGACTGTCCCTGTAAAGTAACTATAAGTGCTATGCCCACCCTATTCCATATTAAGCTTCTTCTAATGCACCTTAGTGATATATATAAATTTCAATGCGTTTAAAATAGTGAAACATTATTTAAATAAACCGCAAATGATTTTTCCCCATAGACCGCAATGTAATGGAATTCTTTTGAGTGTCCCTGTAAAAAAACTATAAGTGTTACACACTTCCGTTGAAATAGGGAACATGCTATAGATAACGACTATAACATATAAAAATTGCAGAGCAATCCGAGCATATTTACGGGAGTTAGAGCACGGACAGACGGCAGACAAACCGAAGTCATAAACACTTTTCAACTAGGTTGGAAAGTGTTAAAAAACGTAAGTAATTTATTTTAATCAATACATTCTTGCTGTAAGTTTTTATCGTGTCTTTAAAATTCATAACGGGAAAAACAATTTTTTTTTTTTTGTGGGGGGGGGGGGGGGTTATACAATCCACTGTCTTCAAAAACTGTATAATATTAAAAAAAAAAAAATTCTTAAAAAGGTTTTTCCAAGTTTAATTACAGCCTACCCTATACGCGTAGAGTTGTATGAGCTCGTGGGGCTCGAGCCCCACGAGTCATTAATAATTTCTAAAATTGACTCCCCCCCCCCTTCTCTTTAATATAAAAAGTAGTTTTTTGAATTTCTAATATTTTGTCTGATGTGCCAATTTAACAGATAAATTTTTTTCTTGAGTTTTGCCATTTTTTCCCTTTCTTCTTTTTTATTAGTTACAGAGATAAACAACATTAGGTAAACTTCCCTTTATGCTCTATTTTTTAACTAAACTAAATTGCTATAAGTTTGACCCCCCCCCCCCCCCCTATTTTTACCTTCTTTTATCTTTACAAGAAATTATTGAATTCATGAAAAAAATCGACTTCCAGTTTTCGGCGGATTTATACGTTTTAGAGGGTCCTGAACACGATTTGACTGTTTGTGTAAAAAATTTTGTGGGCGCTCTATTTCAAGAACTAATGCACGGAATTTAATAAAACTTTAGATTCAGTTAGCCTCTGGTATAAAGTGGTGCTGATTCGTTTTTGGTGTAAATCGCCCAACAGGTCGCGCTGCTATGCTACATTTTTCATGATTTTCACGATAGTTATATCTCAAGAATGATTCAAGAATTTCCATTCGTTTTCGGTAAATGTGAAACTTGTATGAGATAGGAGGGAGTTTTGGGATTGGTACATTCGACTAGCCTTATTACTATTTTTTTTTTTTTTTTTTTTTTTTTTTTTTTCAATTTGTGAATAAATAAAATTTTTACTTTGAGCCCGAGCTCCACCCCGAAGACTGATATAAAAATCGAGCCCGTGTCATCTCTAACAGAGAGTCCATTGGGAAAGTTGGGTTTAATCTAAAAGTAGTCTAATAATTTTAAATAGTAGTTAATTTTGTCAGTAAAATAATAATAAATTGTTTTTTTACAGCCTCTATTTTATCATTTTCAATTTATATAATTTTTTGGGGGAAATATAATTACGATTAAATTTAATGCTCCTTATGACCCCTTCTCGTCTTCATTGAGTCATTTTAGATTTTAATTAGAAATTTTGGAGCAGTAGGCAAACAAATAAACAAAACTGCTACAATGAAGGATAATGAAGACTACCACTATGAAACAAGCTCCATTGCTCTGTACATAGATTGCATGGTTATAAAAATAATTAAAAAACCACCTTTTATTTATATACAATATATAAATGTCAAAATATGGAATAAAAATGGTTTTACCTTTTCAATTATTTGTTTCAATAGTTTAACAACATTTCAGAGTACATGTTCTTATCATATAATAGCTTTCGTCTTAGCAGGTATTTGATGATAGCTATATATCTCAATAACTAATGAACAGAATTTCATCAAACTTCAGATTCTATTGGACCTTGACATAAATAGACGGTGTTTACGTTTTGGTGTAAATAGCCCAACAGGTGGCACTGCTATACTATTTTTTTCATGACTATATTATCATGTATGATATTCCTACCGTAGGGACAATGAAATTTTAACGTTTCAGACAGGTTCCGTTTTCGTAGGATTTACTGTATTTTTATGTTCCGATTTAGAAGCCGCTGTCCCGCTTTTTCGGCCAGTGGACATGACAACACTAGTTAAAACTATAGCTGGGTTATCCCTGGAGTCCAAAGAAGTTCAAGGCTGTTGTCGAATCCGGGCTGCTTTCAGACACATTTTTTAATTCATTTTTGCTCGGAAAGGGAAAAAAAACGTGTCGTAACGTGACACGAATCGCTTATAACTCGATAAGCAATTTATCAAACTAGTCGATGTGCCAATCCCAAAACTTTCTTCTATCTCACACAGGTTTCACATACACTAAAAAACGAATCAGTAACCAATTTATATCAAGGTCTAACTAAATCTTAAGTTTTAATAAATGCCGTGCATTTGTTCTTGACATATTACTATTACTAAAATCGTGTAAATCCTGCAAACTACAGGATAGCAGCGCCACCTGTTGGGAGATTCAGACCAAAACCTAATCAATAATAACTTATAATAACGTCTAACTGAATCTGAAGTTGAATGAAAATCCATGCATTAGTTCTTGAGATATAGTTATCATGATAATAATGAAAAAAGTAGCATAGCAGCGTCACTTTTTGGGCTATTTACATCAAAACGTAATCAGCATCTATTTATGTCAAGGTCTAACAGAATCTGAAGTTTGATAAAATTCCATGCATTAGTTCTTGAGATATAGCTATCGTAAAAATAATGTAAAAAGTGGTATAGCAGCGCCACCTGTTGGGATATCTACACCAAAATGTAATCAGCGTCTATTTATGTCAAGGTCTAACTGAATCTGAAGTTTGATGAAAATACCTGCATTAGTTCTTGAGATAGAGCTATTGCTGAAATCGCAAAAAATGCAGCATAGCAGCGCCACCTGCCGGGCGATTTTCAACAAAAACTAATCAGCACCAATTTATATTAGGGACTAACTGAATATAAAATTTTATTAAATTTCGCGCATTAGTTCTTTAGATAGAGCGCCCACAAAAATTTTGTCACATACAGACAGACAGAGTCACAAACATAGACATTTTCTAAAAACAGTCAAATCGTTTTCAGGATCTTCTAAAACGTATAAATATTTCGAAAACCAGAAGTCGAAAATTTTCATGAATCCAATACTTTCTTCTTGTAAAGATAGAAGAAAGTAAAAATGGAAAACTCGTTTAGATTCCAAATCGCTTCAGTAGTCAGACCTGCCAGTTTTATGCTTTTGCGTTTAAAAATGAGTCTGAAAGTTTTGTGCTGTTGATCAGGTCCATTTGTGTCAGAGGTCTGCACGGGCCCGAGCATGGCCCGAAGCCCAGTCCGGCCCGCGGGTCGATTTTCATTTTGGAGGCACGGGCCTAGTCTTCACTCTTTCTGGGCCGGTCCCGGGCTTTACTTTGAAAACTCGGGATGGCCGGGCCAGGCCAGGACTGGTCTTTACTTCTTCCGGACCGGGTCGGACTTGAGCCTTCCTTTATTCTGCATGTTCGGACCCGGTCGGGCCTGGTGTTTACACTTTCCGGTCTTTACTTTGTTCTGCAGACTCGGTTTGGTCGGGCTAGACTTCGTTTTTCTGCCGAGCCTAACTTCATTCTTCTTAAAGGTCTGCAAAGGCCGAAATTTCCACTTGCAATCTAAGTCGTATGAAGATCATTACTGGCCCCGGTCTCGATCCATGCAAAAATCAGTAAAATGTGCCCCGACGCAACAATCAAGGGCGGATCCAGCCCTCCATTTAAACGGGGAGACATGGCTTTTTTTTTTTTTTTTGGCGGGTGCTCTCATCGCTTAATAAGCAACTTTTATATTAAAGGCTGTTGCCATATCCAAAGTCACTAATTTTACGAAACTTTTAGAAAGTCATTTTCATTCGTAAATACAAAAATACTGTATTAATATTTGTAAAAATATAAAAATTACATATTTTATTCAGATACCAAAAAATTGAAGAATTTTCCATTTTCTTATGAAGGCAAAGGATCATCCAGAAAATGAGCATTTTAAGCCAATTTTTAAGATTTGGCAGTTACAGAAATGCCGTCATGAGGAAGCAATTGGCTGCTGTGGTCTGAAATTCAGATTAAAACACCTATTTTACGGGTCGGGTCGGCCGGGCCGAATTTTCAGATTTTATACCGGGCCGGGTCGGGCCAATCACTTGTTTTACACGGGCCGGTAATTTTTTTGTATGGATCGGGCCGTGCCTGTGCAGATCTCTGATTTGTGTACCACCTTAAAAGATTACTAATGTTTATTCCCCAAAATATTTTTGTCGTATGAATCTAACTATTATTTGGATTTTATACCCGAAGATTTCGCACTTACACCAAGATTTCAGGTCTTCTCCCCCGTAAGTAATCTCTTCGAAAGCCGAGAGGGCGTTCAAGCCTCAAGGTCCTGAGAAACGATGCAGCTGTCGCCCGTCTACGAAACTTGTTCCGGCCCGAGACCCAGTGAAGGCACGTGTTGGGACCCCCCTTATAAAAACTCGGGAGGAGGGAGAGCAAGACTGTGAGAAATGCGGTCAAGGACAAGACGCTCAGAAGGTCATGGCAGATGCAGAAGAAGAAAATGAAAGTCTTCACTCTCAAAGATTCCACTGGTTCTGACTATATATGTGATATCCGTGTATATCACATAATGAAAAAAAAAAAATGTATGAAAGGGAGAAGGGGGGCTGCAGTTGATACCACTGATTTTTCAGGAAGTAAAAGCGAGTTCAGGAAGTGAAAGTGTTCACCAGGGGGGCTTCGTGTGGGTTTTACATACCTTTCCGAAATGCTTCCGTTAGTAATGGATGGGTTAGGAAAGGGGAAAAGATTTCATGTTCATGCAAAACAACCTTTTATCATATCTCATTCGAAGATAACTTTTACAGTGTTCCGAAAATTTTGAAATGTGGAAGTTTTTAACATCTGAACAGATCTCGACAAATTTAAAAGTACAAAAAAAAAACCAATCTAATGCGACAGATTTTAAAAAGTCCAGGAATTATGTCAGTTATTTTAATAGTACAAATTGTAGTAACTGTACAAAGTGATATAATTTTATTTCCCTATCTTCAAATAGACGAAGAAAAAAGGATACCGAAATCAATGTTGTGCATGAACGAACTCACTGACTTGAAACTTTCGAGTTTGAATCACATTCTGAGAGTTTTGAGTTGAGTTTGATTAACTTTTTTAAAAGCGAGCGTGGGTTGAGTTTGATTCAGAAAATTCGTGAGTATAAGTCTAAATTACAATTCAAACTCATCCATTCCCCCCCACAATTTCCTGAAAACTCTTCTCGTTGTAAAAAACAAACTTTTTTTTACATTGTAAACATTCAATACAACAACATATAGTTTAAATTTTATATATTAGGATTTTAACATTATATATTAGTTTTTTTTTTATTTAAAAAAAAGTACATGTATTAGTTAAAAAATTATAGAAAACATATTTTTCTTATAATTTTTTAAAACTATTTAATGAGCTTCTTTGTTACGAGGCATTTGTAATTTCATTATTCTCAAAATAAATAAGAAAGGCTAAAAAAATAAAATAAGTAAATAAAAATATAGACATCTTTAATGTTCTTAACGGTAATCCACTTTTTGCAGAGAAAATTATTCTAAGAATTTAACACACACACACAAAAAAAAAAAAAAAAAAAAAAAAACACGCTCAAGCAATTTAAGATTAATTAACAGAAAATAATTATATTAATTACGATACTTTGATTACACCCCAGTATTTTAAGTCTTGTTCAAATACTAAATTCACTAACGAGATTTTGACATCACTACAGTGAGTTAATAAAATTAAGCAAAATATATTTTTTTCTTTCTTTTTTTCTCACGATTTTCATAAATTTTGAATTTGAGTGCGAACAAATCTCATTTTTAAGAAGGTGAATTTGAAATAGTTCACTTTTTTTGGTAAGTTTGTACAAGACTGTCGAAAATATATTGGTCTAAGAGAAAGTCCGAGTTGAATTAGTTCCATCGCATATAGACAATTATTAAAGCTGGCCAAAACAGAAGTTGCACTCTTTCCAAGCAGAAATTTACATAATTTTAGATTAATATTCTCCCAAACCAATTAGCCCATCTTGATGTTTAGGATGACGTCGATTTTATTTCAGTTCCTACTTCCGTGTTTTGTAAAACACAGATAATTGGTCTTTTTTCATTGTTTAAAAAACACTCTAAAAATTACAAATATATGGAAAAAAAGTGACACGGAATTGTTAAATATTGAACTTATTGATAAATAAGTGTTCTAACGAGGTAACAAATGTCTGATTTATATCATTCCCGTAGGCGTATATTTGCTGTAAATATTTGTGAATGCTATTAGCAATAGTGTAAAAAAGAGGGAATATTCGCGTACGAGAATGCTCGTATTCATCACTACTTTATTTTTGACATTCGCGAACGCGAATATTTCTCGTCGATGTCTGCGACTGCGATGATGTGAATATTCGCATATGAGAATACTCGTTAACATCGACGAAAAATATTAGTGTTCGCGAATGTCAAAAATCAAGTAGTGATTAAAACGAGTATTCTCGTATGCGAATATTCACACCACTTTTCAATATTCGCGTTCGCGAATGTCAAAAATCAAGTAGTGATGAATACGAGCATTCTCGTACGCGAATATTCTCACCTTTTTACACTATTGCTAATAGCATTCACAAATATTTACAGCAAATATTCGCCTACGGAAATGCTATAAATCAAACATTTGTTACCTCGTTAGTTTTAAACACTTATTTATCAATAAGTTCAATATTTATCAATTCCTTGTCACTTTTTTTCCCCACTCTTGTTTTTTCTGTCACTTTTTCCGGTTACCAAAAATTATATAATTTCTAATAATAACAGGTTTTACTGCAAATTGTTTTCGTTTAAAATTTGGTGATGGTCGCACATTCTTTCTATGCTAATAAATAAATCATAAAATGCATAATTTATCTTACTTTAAAAAAAAATTCAAATACGCTGCGTAAATTTAAATATATATCTTAAGTTAGATAAATTGGTTTTTCATGCAGAATTATCTGATTTGCTTCAAATTTTGTATATAGGTTCATTGTGATAAGGCGCTTCCCTGGTTAGTTTTGGGGGTTCACTGGTTAAGTATAAAGGGGGAACAGGGGGGGTTAACCTCCCCTTAATTTAGTATAGATTTTTTTTTATTTTTTGAGGGCATTATTCTTTGACATAAGAGTATAATATACAATTATTGGGAATAGCCTGTGAGCTCAATGCCATCAGTTTAACTGGGCGCTTTTCTTTTTATTAGAATGGTGCAGCGCATTAAAATGACATATGTTTCAGGAAGTTAATATTGGTGAGGAAAGATTTCAGTGTATGTATTCTCCGAAATCCAACCTAACAAGGAAGATATTCTACAAAAATATTTAAGTTCAGTTACTTTATTAAATGTTAAAATATAGCAAACAGATGATTAAGTTTTTAATGAACGTCGATTCTTATCATTTTCACTTAAAATACGATAAAGTGACGTTTGTGAAAACGAAATCTGCCTATAATGGATTACTACCATAAACAGAAAAAAAAATTCTTGGTCCCGGCGAAAGAAATATCACACAATTACACCTAATAAGGCGGAAACTTGTCTAAAAATAGGGTTGCCACTGGCGACTATTTTTTTTCCTGCCACTATTTCTAATAGTCCTTTCGGCCTGTACCGGGAGGAAAATTTAAGCTTTCCTATATTTCCGTTTTAAAATTTTAACTAATGTTACTGGAAAACAGCAAGCTAAAATGCAAAGAACCCGATTACAGATGATTCGCTAATACTACTGAATTTGAATAAGAAATTCGCCAAATTAGTCAGCTATAGCCAAGTTGGCTTTATTTATGGAGACTTATTTTTGGTCACCAAGTGTAGCCAAGCTTGGCGAGAATTTGGCGCTAACGGATATGAATATATAGTTTTATGCGTATGATTGGAAAAATGATTACAACAATGAACGATAATAAATTGCGAGAAATCATGTTCACTAAAACTCATAAATTAATCCCAGATTTTTTTTCTAATCTGCTGTTTTGTTTCAAAATGTCAGCCACCGTAGAATTTCAAACTGCTATATCTCAGCCATCTTTTAAGATAAATGGAAAAGAAAAAATGATCAGGAATCCTTGTATCAAGGCCTAACACTTAAGCCCCCCCCCCCCCCCCCCCAAAAAAAAAGAGAATTTCGAATTTGTATATATATATATATATATATATATATATATATATATAGAAAGAGAGAGAGAGATAGAGTTTTAAATCTTTTGTTGGTCGCCATTTTGAAACAAGATGGCGGACCAAGCTGGCCAACGAACTCGGTCGAGATAATGGTAATACACGATTAGTTTCATCCAAACAGATTTAGAAATACGAGTGCTATCGTATGACAAAGATCCGATATAATACAACCTGTGGCCAGAAAGTTCGGTGAATGAATTTTTATTTCAAATACAGTATTGTACAGCATCAAATACAATTTACTGTCCTTCAAAATAATCTCCATGGATGGTAATGCACATTTGAGAACGAGTACATAAGTCCTGGAAACTCCTGTAAAACAGTTCTTTCGGAATGGCGTTCAGCTCGGCCGTCACGTAGCGTTGAATGTCGGTGATGTCCGTAAATCTCTTTCCCTTCAGGGCAAAGTTTAAAGTTTGGCACGACAAAGTTTGGAGTGGCGGAGTCCGTCGTCGCCTAAAAAAACCAAGGTACGGTCAGAAAAATTGCGTATAAAGACAATGCTCATCGCATTCTTCGACTCTAGGAGTCTCATTCACAAAGAATTCCTCTCTGAGAGTACCACATTGAATGCTGTTGCCTACGCCGATATTCTGAAGCGTTTACTGCAACGGATCTGTTGCGTTCGCCCTGAGTACGCCACGCAAGGCTCCTGGACTCTTCTCCGTGATAATGCCCGACCACACACCGCCTTGGTTGTACGGAAGTTCCTGGCCGCGAATGGAGTTGTGACACTTGATCACCCCCTTATTCACCTGATTTGGCACCTGCAGACTTCTTCCTCTTCCCCAGATTGAAGTCAGCCCTGAAGGGAAAGAGATTTACGGACATCACCGACATTCAACGCAACGTGACGGCCGAGCTGAACGCCATTCCGAAAGAACTGTTTTACAGTAGTTTCCAGGACTTATATATACTCGTTCTCAACAGTGCATTACCATCCATGGAGATTACTTTGAAGGACAGTAAATTGTATTTGATGCTGTACAATACTGTATTTGAAATAAAAATTTATTCACCGAACTTTCTGGCCACAGGTTGTATAATATAAATCAACATTTGAACGGAGGGTGGTCTTGGTGTCCGGGAGTTATGATCGGTGAAAATATAAGTATTTTTTCCGGAATTGCTTTCCTCCGAAAAGCTGCAATAGGTACCTTTTTACTTTTTGTAATGAAAAGCTACATAATAATCTACAACGAAGATCAGTAGAAATCTACCACGATTGTTGGTTTGAAAAAATGGTAGGCAAAATAATTTAAAAACAGTTATTAATGGCAGTCATGTCTAAAAAGGATTTTTTTTTTCGATCCCTAGCGTCTCCGTTCTACCAGGCTGTACTACAAATTGTTTTCGTTTAAAATTTGGTGGTGGTTGCACATTTTTTTTCAATGCTAGTAAATAAATCCTAAAATATAATTTATTTTACTTTTTAAAAATAATTCAAATATCCCGTGTAAATCTGAATATTATATCTGGAACTGTAAGTTCAAGCATGTCGTGAAATTTGAAAAAAGTTGAGAAACACTGTAGATTAGAGTAACAAAACGTCAAAAAAAAAGTAAGTTTGATTTTTTGAAATAACCAGGGCCCGATCTAGCCAAAGAAAGACCCAAGGCCTTGTAATCATTCGTCCAGCCCCAATATCTATACTGTCACAAGAAATTAAAACACTTCCGATACCTTAGAATACATATAACAGGGGTGAGAGTGGATTCATGAAAATATACCTGAAATTTTAGCGAGAAAACGTTTCCGTAGGAGAGCAGGGGAAGGAGAAATGTAATTTATTGCAGTTAGGTCAAATTATGAAAAATATGAATTTTAATTATATTTAGCAATCATATGAAATTGATATTTTAGTCTTATTTTATGAATTTAACTCTCAGAAAGACCTGAATTTTGGTACTGAAAATGAAAAAACTGAATTCAGGTATATATCTTGAACACAATCACCCCGGATATATGAACACAGAAATACATATTTGGATAAATATTTCTTTTGTCCTTTACCTCCTGCTACTCTAAATGCAAAATATTGATTATAATAGGTACAAGGTCAAAACGAAATTAATATATCAGCTTTAAGAAAACTGCATACAAAAGTTGGGCTCCTGATCAACTTCCTATGCTTTGATAAATCCCTGGAAATAAGCTATGTTCAGTTGAAAACACACGAGTACCTGGCAACTAGTATTAGATAAGTTGCATGTCGTATAACATATGCTACGCCTCTTGTTGCACTAAGAATTTAAAGGGGGGGGGGGGGTCATCAACTGTGCAATAGGTTTCTCAATCGAAACTTCTCAGATTCATGAAGCAGATCGCCCAGAATGATGGACGTTTACATGACGCATTACACCCGGTGAGTTAACAAGTTACTCGTTCGCTAATAGATGATATTGAAAAAAAATGTCACAACTTTGCGATAGGCAAGTACAATTTGAAAATAAAGACTTTTTTCTCGATCTCAATATCTCACGGTCAGACAGTCCCCCCCCCCCCCCCCCCCATACTGGAAAATATCCTTAGTAGTACATAATAATTAAATTAACATTGATAAAACATTGACATGCATTTTTCATTGATTGAAAATACTTCCATGATACGAATTCAAATGGATTTTTAATTGAAAACGTTGCGGGAACGAGGGCTGAACGCTGCGTCATAAATAATAATCCCCAATCTCCCCTCAAAAAACACACATCACAAAGCAGCTTGAGAGTGTGTCCGTAGTAATACGGGGAGATGTTACTAATAGATGGTGAGGTGATGTACGAGAGTTGCATGAAATTCATTAGAGATTCAGCCGCTGTGCAGAATGGAAGTTAGGCAGTATAAATAGCGTTCAGTTATGAAAACTACAGTATGATCCACAAGACAGATACCCAAGATTTTGCTAATAACTTTTTAATGGATGAAAGAGCATACCTGTGGTTGCAGGTGAGCGTGGACCAACTATTGTACTATACACTATAGATTACCAACTATTGTACTATAGAGAACCACAGTAGCTGTGGTTTTTCTAACAGCCCTGGCAAGATTATATCAAGAAGAAACCATTCAAATAAATTTCAATGAAAGTAAAATAATTTTCCCCTCCAGTCTATACTATTCATCCACAATAAGAGAAACCATAGAGATAGTAACACGCAAAAATACAATATGTAACGATGCAGCATTTTTTTAACTTGCTGAAATTGTGGCTCGAGTTACTCCATGATTACAAATATGAAAATAAACAATCAAGTAAAAATAAAAGATAACGTGCGTAATTTTTAAAAAGTACATGAAAATTAAATGATAGCATTTCAAATAATTACTTCAAAGACCGTGCAATTATAGAATATTCTCATTTGTTTTTGAAAATGGCTCGGAATGAGCCGAAACATGTCAACAATCTAATAAAAGTTATTTTACTGTATATTATGTTGTTAATGTACACCTTTTAGCTTTTAAAAGAAATATATTATTACAAGGTGTTATAATTTATTATATTTTTAATTAAAATTTTGTCACAAATATGTTTTTAAAATAACTCTATAAATTCAACGAAGCAATACATCTCCTCCTTCATATTTAGGTGTACTTTGTTGTTCTTTGCCAGGTCATTTCAGTTTAAAACAAAAGTACTATATGATCTACAGTTTAATTTTCACAAAATATTTTGAAGATAATCTCACATTTGACATGAAATTTCATAGCATTTAATACATTTTTTTTCTAGTATCTTATTAAGAACAGGTGGAATATTTTGGATACTACGATTTCTCTATAAATAAAAAAAAATACAAAAAAAACTGGAATATCTATCATTTTTTAAGTAACGATTTTCCTTTCGCAACTTAACACACTTCTCTATTTTCTTTGTTAGCAGGTTTCACTTCCCCATTATCGCCAATTGATCGTCAAGTATATACTTGTGTATGAGGCCTGCACTATATAGTCATAAGAAATTTACTACTAATCTATTTCCTCTAATGGGATCATTTTGGTATTTATCAATTTTATATGGTTGATAGAAGCTGGTTTGGATATTTAAAATATTTTTTTTAGGCTAATTGTGTTAAAATAGTCACTTCTAGATAAATCTTTAGATATTTCACGAGTAAAAGTTTCTTCGTGTTACATATTGCGCAGCGAATAGAATTACAAGGTGCTTTAAATAAATAATCAGAAAAATTATATAAAATTCTAAAATACGTAAATAATTAGAAAAATTATTAAAAAAATGTTAATTATGATAACAAGTATTTATTTATGTATTTTTTAATATATAAAAGTTTTCGTACAATTTTTCAAGTAAAAAGGTGCACTTTTAAATGAAACAGTTTTTAAATTGAATAATAACTTATTTTTTATTTTATTTTTGAGAAAAAAAAAATCTTTAAATCTGCAATTTAAGAATTTTTTTTTTTTCATTTCGGAGGGGTTATAAATCTCATGAACCTCCCCTTCTTGTCTACGCCCCTGTCAAATGTCCATTTCGTTAAATATCAATCAGATCGATCAAAATATCGATCAGATATTGCAATCAATTAAAAAACCTGACCCATAAATTTTGCTTTCACTACATTTTTTTTTTTTAATGTTTTTTTAAATGTAGTTCGACTACATTTGAATAGGAAATTATTCCGCAGAAGTGGGTGATGATGCTTCGCGAATTTAAGCTCCGATGATTTTCTGCTGCCACAAAACGAAACTCTGTCTCTATTGACGCCCCCCTGGGGGTTGATTCTAAACAAAGGCATGAATAAAAGTGAAGCCATTTCCATTCGAAATGCCTGACTGAATCGGGACTTGCAATCCCGGACGAGGATGGTGTGACCTGACCTTGTGGAAGGGACAGCCAGTCCCCAAATCCCTCTCTAAAAATGATTGCGCAAACCGGTATGTCTTGAGAAAAAAAAAATATATATCTGCCCCACAGAAAACACAGCCTAGGTCTTGCAGATCATGAATAAGGATAATAAAAATGCAAGAATAAACAAGTGAATGCACTACTTACGTTGCTAGGAGTGGCGCAACAAGCCTATTTCAAATTCATGTTACACTGACAGGCGCAAAATGAGTTATTGCAACCTATACCTACAATGTTTTTGATAGTGAAATTGCATTTAGGTAATTACTAATTTGTGCCAATACAACTGGCTACATTTAAGGATAATTATAAAATACTCTCTTAAAAATAAAAAGTGGGGCAAAAAAGTGTCTTTTACGTTAAATTGTCAATAGTTTCATAACAAATATCTATTGTAATTTGTTTTTATCAGTATTCAGTAAATAATTTCCCAATTCAAAGCAAAATCTAATAACTTTTGGATTTTTAAAATTAAGTATTTGAAACTAGTTTTAGCATCCAAACAATATTCTTGTTGCGTTGGTTTTTAGCAACAGCAGAGCCAGATTAAGGCATGTGCACACGGGGCACAGGCTCAAAATTTAGAGGGGAAGAAAGGGAATATAACAAATGAATAATAATAATAAATCATTTTTTTTATACACGTTTCTATTAAAATTAATAAATTATTTTGTTTAACACGTTACATTTGGAAATATAAAAGTTTCTTTATGCTTATATATATATTAACTTTGTAAATTTAATTCAATTTCATAATGAGAGAAACTCAAATAGTACATTTGCATTTTAATATCCGAAAACCTTTGCCTAGGGCTCGAAAATTCTAAAAATTTTAAGGTTCCCAGCTGAGAACGTACATGAAAAGTGTAGGTTCCCAGAAAAATTTGTGTTCCCAGTTTTTTAATAAATTCAGAACTTAATGAATGAAGATATCTTGTCACAGACACAGTTTTGAATAATAAGCAAAAATTTTAGTTTTATGGTTTATTAATTAATGTTTTGACTGCTATCTGCCCAAAAGCACCTCCTCCCTTCATATTCTTATAGATGTATAACTTAAAAGGGAAATGTTGCATTACATTTGTCCACTAAGATTAAGCATTACATATTGCATTTACTAATTTATTCAAATGTATACAGAACAAATAATTAATAATATATAAACAATATTTTTAATTTGTTAGATTTACTACACATGCTAAAGATCTCAATTTTTTTTTCAATTATATTGCACGAATTTCATGCATCATTATTAAAAATTATATTTTATAATATATAAAAATAATACTTTTCTTAAGTCTTCACATTTCAAAACTTATAAAAGCTTCTATGATTTTATTCATTTTATATATAATATCACAAAGAAAATACTTCAAATAATATATAATAATCGCTGATGGCAGCGGCCACGGCGACTTGCGGGCGCTTCTGTTTAAGTTCCCGGTCGGGAAATTGAGAGGAAAAAATACGTTCCCAGAAATGATTTCTGGGTTCCCCGGGATCCCGGGAACGCTATTTTTCGAGCCCTCCCAGGCTCAATGCTGTAGTCATAAAAAAACACACACACAGAGAGCTTTACACCATAACTTTACCTCAAGGAGATTCTTAAAAAATCCATAGAGTATACAGCGTATATCCTTTACTACAGCCTCTGAGGAATACAGCGGTCAATATTTCTTTCAGACAATGGTGAAAGAATTGCTATAAAAAAAATACATAGACCACTCGTTACGATATATTTTCGCGATCAGATATTGCAATCAATTAAAAAACCTGACCCATAAATTTTGCTTTCACTACATTTTTTTTTTTTTTTAAACCTTCTAAACATCGTACAATTTCAATTTTTACACCTCCGAAATGATGTTCTTTCAAATGCATTTTGTTTGAAAACTGTATCTTAATTTACCGTTTTTTAAAATAATTTTCAAGCATGAATTTTGTTTTAAATCTCTCTCTCGCGCGCGCGTGCAGCCTGATTACGGAAGATTAACCGTTTGTACCTAAAACAATATAAATAGTCCAGCATTTGTTTTCGGCTAATATTGCACAACGAAATTAACACTTCATCAATAAATAAAATAGAATATAAATAAAACTCAAATTTAACAGACATGTAATCGAACTACGCGTTGAAATTATCAGAATAAAAAAGGCCGCTGTAAGTAGCGAAGTCTTTGGCGACTTCTTCGGCTATTAACTCCAGGCTAATACGAAAGTATCTCTTTTAATACGTTTCAAAACTTTATTTGAATGTAGATAAGTCCATTAGATTTTTCAATTAAAAAAAAGGTTTTTTAACTTATATTCTGTAACCAGTTGGATCCCCTAGTACAGGACTGTCCAACGCGGCGACCTCGAGCGCTCTTTGGAGATTTGCTCGGTGCTATTTCGAATGTTTCCTTTGACTAACTTTTTAAAATATATAAAAACTCATTTTAAAGAATGATAATATAGGCGGGATTAACTTTTTTAGCTCCTCCTCCTACAAAACTTTCTGGTGTAGGTTCCTTCTCAGAAAAATGTAATGCTAAACTTAGCACGGTTGTTTTTTTTCTGTAAATTACACATGGCGATCCTGAATCGTAGGGGACTTATGGCTACCACTGTCAAATATGTACGCACAGCTATCATTCTCATAGTGAGATAAAGTTGCATGTTTCCAGTCTTATAAATAATGGCGGCCTTCATTGTTTGCCAACAGCTGAAGTGCGCCCCTGCTTACTGAAAAATTGGACAGGCTAGACCAGCCATACTCAACCTGCGGCCCGCGGGCCGCATGTGGCCCGGAGACCTTTTATGTGCGGCCCGAGATACATAATCAATAACCTCTATTTATTACTTTAATTGAGATGTGTATAAAAGTTTTTAAGACCTTTACTGTTCTTTTATATGTTTTCATGGGAAGACTAAAACTGTCCTGTTATTTAAAATTATGTTAAATACCGTTTCCTTAGTCAAAAGTTCTTTTTACATGTATTTCTATTTGTGCTATAGTTGTGTATACATTTCTTGATCTTCAACACTAAATCAATATTATTCCAAATTTATTACATTTGCGCTATACATTTCTACTATTTAAAAAAAAAAATTTGTATTGAGAAAACGATTAATTTATTAAAGCAAATCACCTTACTTTTTTCTTTAGAACTTGGAAATGCTACATTGTTATATTACGTTTAACTAATGAACTTATTAGGGTTGAACGTTTACCGTGGAAAAAATTGGCAGCAAAATGTTTTATACCACTATTTGTACATAATTTGCAATTGAAATCTACCACAAAGTTTATTGTTTGGAAATAGTGGTGTTAAAAGTTTTGGTAATATTTATTTTTCGACAAACATTCAATCATATTGATTATATTAACTTTATTATATAGGTTTGTTATATACTACTTTTTTAAATCTTACTATTTAAATTACCCCCTTTTTTACATTATAATTGTGTTGCGGCCCGCCAAACGTTCCAAACATACGTTTGCGGCCCGCGAGAAAAAAAGGTTGAGTATGGCTGGGCTAGACACTTTCTTTTTTCTGTTTTCATTGTATCAAATACAGTTTGACAATAGCAATTCTCTGAAATTCAGCATTTTTAATATTTCAATATAATATTGATTTCGCGATAATGGCATTAATTAATTAGTTTGAAGAAATATTTATTCTCACGAATATTTTATTAATTATTGACAATTCTAATTGTTTAATTTAAAAAAAAATGATTACTTGAGTCTCCTCCCATAATTTTTGAACTGTTACGCCACTGAATCCAATTCCTAAAACAATGACTAGTTAAATAATTTATCATCAGACTATACCTTGCAAATGAGAATGCAGTAATATATACACTATCTGCAACAGGTGTCCATTGTATTGTATCTGTCTTCTGATTTGGCCTTGGGAGAACAGGAATAGTTAATTAACTACCTCCCCCCCCCCCCAAATAATAAATAAATAAATAAAATGTGGAAGAAAAAAAAATTCACAGACGAAGAACACAAATCTGCTCCAGGGGGAAAGAAAGATTCATCTTCAAGGGGAAGAAAAAAATAAGAGGGGGAGTACAAGGATGAAAAAAAAAATCATGCTTGACTAGACTGAGGGGTAGTTGTTTTTGTTTATATTATCCACCCCAGGATAGATAAAAAAAAAATTATCTAGGTCACTAGCGTTGGCCATTTTTTTTCTTCTCTTCTTTAGATAGCTCCATGGCTTCTCCAAGAAAGTGAAAATTCTTTGGTCTGTGGGGTAGTAGGTAATATGAGAAAAGTTGCATCATGACGTCTTGACCCGCATTTTGGGATTGCCATTTTCTTGGCTGTTCCAGATGGTCTAACTGGAAACTGAATTTCCAACTTACACACATCCCATGGCACTTGAGAGAGACTATTAACTTCTTCAGATTCGAAGTTAGACTAATATGAACACCCATTCATTGTTTTAACAATGACACCATATATAAAAAAGGAAGGGAAAAAAATAAAAACAATCTGAAATTTATATTTCAGGGAGCTAGTAATTTTGGGTTCACGCATGTGAACCTAAACTTACTAGCTCCCTGAAATATCAATTAAATTATCACTAATCTAGATTCACACAATAAGAAATTTAATAGCTCTAAATAATATAATAAACTCACTTGTTAACTTTAAAATTAAAGTAATTATCGCTTAAAGTGATAAAAACATAACACAAAAGGCTTAAAAATACCTTTTAATATATAGATGACATATGTTTCATGCGCTCTAACGGCGACTTCTTCAAGATCAAAATGATAAAAAGGCACCTATTTAAGCACTTGCTTAGATTAGACATGTGATCTCGTGATTTGTGTTTATAATTTTCAAAAACTTTGCGAAAATATTTTATTTATCATTTTGATCTTGAAGAAGTCGCCGTTAGAGCGCATGAAACATATGTCACCTACATATTAAAAGGTATTTTTAAGCCTTTTGTGTTATGTGTTTATCACTTAAAGCAGTAATTACATTTTTGGCTTTAAATAAGTTATAGTGTACGTTAGTAAAGTGTGCAAGTTAAATAATTATAAAAATTACTTTTCTGGTCATGCTGTCTTGGAGGCATTTTACAAAAAACATTTATTTTTAAGGAAAAGGGCATCTGTGCGGCTAATTTTTGTTCTAATTTTAAGACAAAAAAAAAAAAATCAAATTCTCAAAAAGTTTAGTATTTATGAAGGAAAGAATAAACAGTGCTGAAGAGGTTAAGATTTTAAACATATCAAGATAGTAAAGTAAAAAAGCACTGTGAATACAACTGTGTCAAGGGCTTGTTTAAAGCGACCTATAAATAAAGACTTATAACCAAAATCTTAACTTTAACCTAACTACTATGACAAAATCTGACGCAGAGGTACTGTCAGTCTCCGAGACGCTTGATCGAAAGATGAATAAAAGAATCGATTAACTCATAGTTTTGTTAACTGTTTATGTACTAAAATTTATATATCGGAATATTAAAATAAAAATTCACCTATTCAGAAGTCTATAGCGATAGCACTTCAAAAAAAAAAAGGAAACAAATTTTCACTAGTATTGTGAAACCACTAATAGCAATTAAAGTTTAAGGCGCAATCACGCAACACTTTTTTACTATGAAAATTAAACATACCTCTTCAGCAAATCAGGCTGTGTTAACACGTTTTTTAACGTTTCCTAAACCATTATTTTACAAAAACATTAAAATTAGAAAATTTTCAAATTCGAAATACTTGATGGGCCTAAAATTACTAGCCCACTAAAATATCCTTTAATTATCAATAACTTAGAATTGCATAGCAAGAAATTTAATGGCTCTAAATAAATAAATAATCAAAGCTCCAATCCCCCCCCCCCCCCACACACACACACCCTTACAGTAAAGTGTCTAAATTAAATAATTATGAAAATTAGTGTTCTGACCCACTATCTTGGAGGCATTTTGCAAAGTCAGGTGAAAACATTTTTATAAGGAAATCAGCATAGGTGACCATTAGTATAGTTTTAAATAATAATTGATTTAGCTATATAAAAATGAAGTCAAAATCTCAAATGGTTTAGCATTGTCCAGAAATGTGGATCTCAGCACTGTATAGGTTAAGAGAAATGTATTATAATTAATGGTACATTACATTCGCAGCGGTTCTTAAACCCCTCGGGGTCCACAGCACGTTTTCAGGGAGGAGAGGGGGGGGGGGGGTCCTGGAAGTCACAATGTAAAATTTGTCTGCTATATCTAGAATTTGACAGCAGTCTTGCCAAAGGAATGACAGGGAAAGCTAAAATTACTGTTTAAATGTAATAAGGATTGCCTTATTTAATTATGAACTCGAACTGTATAATTATTTCATATATTTCTATACACAGTAGAGATCCTCAAATCCGCCACCATAAAATTCGCAAATTCCTAAAATCCGCACATAATTGCAGATGTAAACAATGAAACTTACAGCTAAGATGTAGGGAAAAAATTCAAGATTTTATGTAATTCTTGATAATATGGCTAAACACATGTTTTCTCATCAGGGAAGTATAACTTTATTTCTGAAAAAATTTAAGACAGTGCTGATCTCAATCTTTTCCTCAAATACATTTCGGTATTAATCAAGTAGTTTTGGATATTAAGTTTTGGCAAAGCCTGAAATACTTTTAGGTAGCTTTCAATACAAAAAAGTATAAAGCTACCTATTGCAGCCGTTCGGAGGAAAGCAGTTCCGGAAAATTTCGATATATTTTTATCGATCATGACCCCCAGACCCCAAAACCACCCTCCGTTCAAATGTTGATATATATATATATATAACCATTAATGAAACATTACCAAAACACCAACTGAAACTTGAAATTATATATCTGACCTATGTCATACGATAACGCTCGTATTTATAAATTGATTTTGATGAAACTAATTGTGTGTATTAAGGTCACCAATGTCTCGACCGAGTTCGTTGGCCAGCTTGGTCTGCCATTTTGTTTCAAGATGGCGGCCATTTAAAAATTTTAAACTAAAATAAATATACAAAAAGTTAAAAATTCAAATTTATTTTTTAATTACGTGTTAGGCCTTGATACAAGGATTCCAGAGCATTTTTTGGTTTACCTCTATCTTAAAAAATGGCTGAGATAGAGCATTTTGAAATTCTAGGGTGGCTGACATTTTGAAACAAAACAGCACATTAACGCGAATACTCGCAAATTATTTTCTTTCATTGTTGTAATAATTTTCCCAATCATACGCATAAAACTATATATTCATATCCGTTAGCGCCAAAATTGGCGAAATATCGCCAAATGTGGCGACCAAAATAAGTCTTCATAAATGAAGCCAATTTGGCTATTGCTCAATAATTTGGCGAATTTCTTATTCAAATTCAGTATTAACGAATCTTTTGTAAACGTTTCTTTGCATTTTAACTTGCTGTTTTCGTGTAACATTAGCTAAAATTTTAAAACGAAGATATAGGAAAGCTACCTTTTCCTCCCGGTACAGGCCGGAAGGACTTTTTTATTTTATGATTTTTATGTAAATTATTAGTATACCTTAATAAGGCAAGTTTCATTGAATAATTTAAAAAAAAATTATTCTCATCATTATTATGCCTATTTAGTAATGTATTATTGTTTACTTGACCTTTACCTTTAAAATGTTAATGTTTTAAATTGTCTTAATTTTTATTACTTTTATTTCTTTACTTAATTATTTTAATATTTTACTCTATTGTACGAATTCATTATAATTTGCAGAGCATTATTACATTCAAATTACTGTTTAAAAAACGTAAACAAAACAGAGACCAGAAATCCGCACAACCTCTGGTTTCAAGGAATGCGGATTTGAGGGAGTCTACTGACTGTATCTTGAATTTGATATACAAGGTGAGTAAGTTTTGAGCACCACTACTTCCGTGGAGTAATTTTCGTCTTATTTAATCGCAGAAAATTGTTACAACTCTTATTATATAAAGTGAAGATTCGGAAATAGTGGTGCTCGAAAGTAAGGTTCGTACGTACCCCGGATACATTAATGAATATCAGTAACTTCAGTTCTAATTCACGGGGGTCCGCGAAGACACAGGAACTACGAAAAAGGATCACCAAGAGTTTAAGAATAGCTGGTCTATTGTATTTCAATGCTGCAAAAGAAGAGACAAAACAAACAAACAAACAAACAAAAAGAACAATCTGAAAATGCATAAAAATATTTATTGATATTTACCGATGCTTTCTACAGCACAAATATTATTACACAAAAAATTGAGGTAGAATAGCTAACAATATCAAAAATTTCATACTGCATTTTTCTGCAGCTGGTTTTTCCTCTTATAAAAATATAAAAGCACGTACAATGTAATTGTAAAAAAAGATACAAAAGCGCACAATAAAGCACAAGCATAAAACCATAATCCCAAGAAACAATTTTATAAAAATTCACACGGGTTTCAATATAATTGGTATTTTTTTTTTTTTCACCAACGTAATTTTTTTTTTATGTTTTCATAGAAATTTTTAAAAAAACCAAAACTTAAAATCATAACCGGGTAATAAGTTCATCTACTTTAATCACATTCGCATAGTTGCCATTAATTATTTTCGAATAACTATCGAATGCTGGATAAGAATCTTCAGGAAAATTTGAATAGTTGGCAACCATACCATTATGTGCAGAACAACGAAATTAAAAATGTAACAATAATATTTGAGGGGACGGTCAAACTGAAAGCAAGAGAAAAAAAAAAAAAAAAAAAAAAAAAAAAAACACTTACTTTGCTACATTCTATTGCTTTCTGACAAAGGGTGGGAGGAGGAGGGAAGCAGACAGAAATTTCAGGGCAATTTAGATGATTGACGTTTTTATTGTTAAAGAGTACCAAATAGTACAGAAAGTAAAAAGGAAGGCGATTTTATAATGTAGACTCAGCGTGATAGGGAGGCGGAAGGGGGGGGGGGGTGACAAAGGAACAGAAGCGGAAACTTCGGAACAGAAGGGGTATTTTATAAAATTATTCACTTACTATTACTATAGACGAGTGGGTTAAAAATGGGTTAGCAAACAAACAACAACAAAATTAAAGAGTTTTGATGTTAAATTTTGTGTGCTGGAAGGGGAAAAAGAGAAGGAAAAGAAAAAATTTCGGGAAAATTTAAATGATTGACTAGTTTTTTATTGTTACAACAAAATAACAAATAGCGCAGATCTATATAGTTAACGAAATAGTTAAGATTTTAAACTTTGTGTGCTAAGAGGGGCAAAAAGGGTTGGAAGAGCGGAATATGCCGAAATATGGAAGATTTAACTCCTAGGTATATTAAAATTTATTTTCTCATCCATATCTATCAAGATACAATTCTTAGTTTTCATTTTGTGTTGTTTCATAGTGAATTTCGTCGTTCTAATCATGTAACCAAAGTAGAAGAACATAAAGAAATAAAAATAAAACATAGTAGGATGTTTACCATCCAAATTTTGTAAACACCGGTGATCAACAAGCTACAAGGGCTTGAACATGCAATGAAATACCATTGCTGAAATTATATATAACATGCTTAAAAATTTTCAATTTTTATCAAAAAATAACAATATCCCCAAAATTTATATCAAAAAAAAGGTAACCAACAATATAATTAAAAACATTAATTACACTTTGATCCCATTAAAAAGGAATTTTTAAAAGTAAAGAATATATAATGAAGCCAATTTAAATAGGCTAATAAAATTTGTTTCCCAAACCCGTGTTTTGTTTTTTCTTTTTAAAAATGAGGTAGTCACATTACATATAAATAAATATGTTATAAATCAAATTTACTCGAAAGAAAGAAAGAAGAAAAAGACCCGTTAAACAGAAAAAAAAAAACAATACTTGGCTTGGCAATCAATGGTCTTATGATAAAGGAAATGGGGGTGGAAAAAATATGTTAGTGGAGTGAAAATCTTATATTTCAAATCATCTTGTAGCATGCATACATGAGTAATGTAATGCATATAAATACAAACAAGATGTACTTCCTTTGTCCCAAGCCATTATGAAACTTTTATATAACAAGTGATACTGCAAAGCAACTAATTACAAAATCAATAACCCAAATCGGACAAAAACATGGAAGATCCAGCTGTCATGGCCAGTAATGAGGTAGCATAACAAGGAGAGATGAAGAAATGACAAAATAGGTGGGATTGCTCAAACAACAGATACGAAAGTTTGACATTTAAAATGAATATATTAAAACAAAAATAATACTTAAGACTGAAGATCGATGACAATTACCACATAGACAAAATGAAGTGCCCATCACAAAAGCTATGCTGTAACTGTATACTCAGGGATTCTTAACCAAGAAACCAAAGGGAATCTCAACCACAAACCCCTTAGGGATATGTGGATTTCAATGAAAAAATCATGTCGATTTTAAGTGATACTCAGTTAAATTGCACATGGCTTTACAATGTACAATGTGTACATAATTAAAATTCATCTATTCAGAGCTGTCTGCAGTCGAAGCTATTAACCGGAAAAATATGAAATTTGGAATGCATCTAAATGAAGGGATGCAAAAGACATTTAGCAGGGGAAAAAAAAAAAATTAAAAAATGGCCACCAGAGAGTTTCTGATAAAAATTTTGGCATATATACAAATTTTAGCAACCATGTCATGTATCTGCTCCCACACAATGAAAATGTTAAGCCTTTTCCACGAAAATGTAGGTCAGCTTACAGAATCGTGCTTTACTGGTGAAATTTTATCAGAATGGTGATTCTGCAGCAGAAGCTTTGGTGGAGGTTTCGAGCTTTGAAAAACATTCACAGAGGCGCATTGACTGCAAACTCAACATTTCATAAAATTTGCTCCACATGACTGTGGAACATGCTATCTTGTGATTTCAAATAGTACTTGACAATAATAGTGAGCACACTGAACAGTATTTGTCTTGATAAACCAATTCTACAGTGTATTAAGCTTGTATTTTGTTAAATTAATGAAAATAAAAATCAATAATACACCCTGTGGTGGCCATTTTTAAAATTAATTTCTTTCCCTGCTAAATGTCTTTCACATCCCTTCATTTAAATGTGCATTCCAAATTTCATACTTTTCTAATGAACTGTTTCGACTACAGACAGCTCTGAGTAGGTGAAACTTTTAATTATGTAAACCCTGTATTTGAATTAAAGTTCTTGCATATTCAAAAAATTGCTTGCACTTATTTGTATGGATTATGAAAGTCTTTACAACTACCACTAGATTGTGAAAATGAACTTGGGTGTAACAATGTTATTTGATGAAGGTGGATAT
Source organism: Maratus michaelseni (assembly GCA_963931845.1). Classification (NCBI taxonomy): domain Eukaryota; kingdom Metazoa; phylum Arthropoda; class Arachnida; order Araneae; family Salticidae; genus Maratus; species Maratus michaelseni. The sequence continues at coordinate 99,344,253 of OZ007594.1, forward strand.
TGTAGCTGATATTCTGATCCCAGTCTTACCATAAGCTAATTTTATTTAAAACAAATGTGATGAAATAAGGTAAAAATATCTTGAAGGGAAGTTACAAATTTTATTAATTCACGGGGGTGGGTGTGGTTCTGAGGAGGGAGTCCATGGCCTGCTTTTAATTCACAAAAGAAGGTCATGGAATTAAAAAGAAGGATAAGAATCCCTGTTGTATACCGACGACGAAATTATAAACCACTTGTGATGATCTTGAAATGCAAAATTTATCACAAAAGCATTGAACACAGAAGGTGGTTTTCTTTGGGAAGGCATGATAAAAGTATTAAATAGAACTTAATCTATGTGGTCATAGAAATCACTCAAAGTTATTGGCACTTCATAATATAAGGAACGTTATAACTACTCTGAACTCTGACAACGAAATAGAACCATTCGATTAAATCCTTCCTTCGATATTCAATTTGCCTGATCAAATATTCTCAACTTTATACATACATATACAGTTTCATAAAATAAATAAATTAACAAGATAGTTTATATTATTAACACAAAATCTCATGCAAAAATAAAAGCTAAATAAATAAAAATACACAAAGGAACAATACTTACTTTTACTAACCGTAAATCAAATATCTAAATTATTAAAATAATGAGAACTTAAAAGTTTTCTCTGAAAATTAAAAATGTACATGAAAAATTAAATGAAAACTATTTTCCATCATTAAATAGGAGGAATTACAAAAAATTGAAAATAACCAATACGTCACACATAAAGCTATTTTAATCTAATGAGGTACGAAATAATGCTATATAAGCTCATAATTAATAGAATAAAAAAAAACACGTGTTCAAATCTTTCAGCTTCTTAACATCAGATTCAAATAAAATTCAATATCGAAGGAAGATTACTGAATAATAAGGTGATATTTAAATTCACCAAACCATACCATGACCATCTGGTGCCCACAGCGAAACGCTGGGCACAAAAGAAACAAACAAGGAACTATTTAGCTAACACTCTTAAGTTCACTGCCACTGCAATCATTAAATGCATTACAAACCTTTAGTCGCTCTTAAAATATTTGTAAAAATGTCTATTAAAAGTCAGAATGTTAGGAAAAACAAATCTATTCATTATTATGAGAATCAAGTCACTTTTCCTGAAGAGGATTATAATTGGGAGTTAGCTGTATATAGAAGATGGAAGAAAAAGAAAGTGAGAAAGAAATAATGCTTTCATCTTGTATGCTGCAGATCATAAAAGAGAAATAAAAATAACAGTGGATATGTGAAAAGTAAAAAAAAGTTTAATAAACATACAGAGATGTAAAAGGAATATAAGATATATGCTGGAAGAACAGAAGAGAAGATATGCGATGAGTAACATATAAAAATGAGTTCAACAAACATCCATTGATGCAAAGGAATATACAATACAAGCGGGAAAAATTGGAAAGAGAGGAGAGGATATAGGAAGAAAAGTACTTGGAATGTTGTAAAAGAGATGCAATTTTAGATAGGATTAAATGCTTAATTTGCAATCTACAGTAGAATTCCAACAGAGCATTAATACTTAATTTTAAAAATTAAAGTTGGAGTTGTTATTGGATTTTGCATGAACCTTCCTTCTGTCACTAAACAGTCTTTTCTTGTTAACATGCACTTACAGGCATGGATGCCAGCAGAACAAATTCCAGGAAGGGGAAAGATTTTTTAACAGATGTGCTTATGGTCTGTAATGTAAAATGAGTTTTTTAAAACTAAAAACATAAATTTGAAATAAGCCGAACTAAGAATTTTTTTTAATCAAAACTGTGCAATACAATTTTAAAGCCTATCAATGTAAAAAACAATACAAAAATGTAACAAATAAGAAATAATTAAAAATAAAAAAGTAAGCTTCTACCAGATTTTTTTTCAACATCTGGTTTAATTTCAAATTAAAACTTTTTTTTTTTTTTTTTTTTTTTTTGTTAGAACCTCCCATTTAAGATATTTTGTAAACATAAACATAAAATTAAAAAAACGTTTTCCACAAGGGTTTAGGGAAGCACAGCCCCCTTGATAAAAAAAAAACAAACTTAGTTCTTTTTTCTCTTAGAGTTTAATTATTTCAAATCACTTGGGAAAAAAAAAAGTTTTACTATTTAAAAAAAAACAAAAAAGATTAGAGAAATAAAAAAAAATTTAAAAAAAAAAAAAATCCAGAGAAGGGGAATGGCTAATTTTTTGACACCCTTCCCCCTTCTTGGCTGGCACCCATGCTTATAAGGGAAGGTTTTTGGCATTCAAAAACAATAAAATTTTTAAAAGATTAGTTAATAAGATCAGAGTCAACTGGGATAGAAGTTTGAATGGCTCTTTGAAACATTTTTCAACTATTAATATGTTACAATAGTCTGCAAACCTTGCCATAGATTTAACTTACCATTAAAAACATAAAGAGTTTGAGCAAACAGCTTTCTGTTACTATTTTTCAAGTGAATGGAAAAACACTAAAAATAATAAATAAAAAAAGGACATAAACTAAAGTAGGAAAGGATGACATAAATTGAATAGGAACGTAAGAAAAGATCAAAACCCATCAAAACCCGTCTCATAAAATTGTAAAGTGGTCCCAAGATAAATAGTATATGAAACATTTATAAAAATTAAATATAGAAAATATTCTAAACATGTCAAACTAATAGCACATTAAAAATACAGTCAAGGAAATAAAAACAAATATATAGTTCTCTCTATCACTCTAAGGATATTAAAAACAATGAGTGGCAATAAGTAATTGAACACTTTTTTTTTAACCAGAATATTTTTCAAATATTTTCTTACATTTTATCCCTATCAGATCATACAAAAATCCTAAAATATATATAACAAACAATCAACAATTCTTCTTATCGATTTTTAAAGGCACCGAGACATATAAAAGCCTATGAAAATGACTTTTATGAAAAGATTTTCTAAACATCTATGCACATATAAATATCTATATAAAAAGCTACCATTTCACACTATGGTAGGTGTATATACACTAAAATAAACTTTTTGTTAGATAACAGTTTTAAAATACAAATTTCAAGACAAAGAATTATGTTTTGCACCCTGTACCCCATATACAGATGTGCTAATACACGTAAAATTAGATTTACAAAAATAAACATTCATATGCAAGATATAATATATGTACTACTAATAAGCAAGACACAAAACCGGTATATAACATGTTTTCATATATAATACTACATTTTTCATAAAACAAAAACCTGGCAGACTGATTGCTTTGCATCAATGTACAATTACTTTATCTAAAATCAAAACAAATGGGTACTTTTCGGTTAGCCGGGCGCCAGTGAAATTTATATATCTATGTATACATATATATGTATATATAGATATATACATTTCACTGGCGCCCGGCTAACCGAAAAGTACCAACAAATGTATTCACCACTGAAACACATAAGAGAATAGTACCTTTCTTTCAAAGGAAAAATCTGAAAACATGACGATTCTACTGAAAAGTTTTTTTTTTTTCCCCTCTCTCTGTGGCCTATCAAGAAAACATTCCATGTAGTAAAAATAATGTAAATACCTAGATGCAAAACCTCTGTCTAAATTAGTGTGGAAAATTGCAACTACTTTGCTTCTATAGCTCAAAACGCAAACATGCAGTTATATATGCCTGTTATATGAATAATATTTTGCATAGAAATGACAGTACATAATTATTAATTAACACTAATTTAATTTAAAATGAGAAAAAATATTAAGTGAAATTGTTTAATTTAAAAAAGAAGTTATTATAAACATAAAAGGATTAAAAAATAATAAATTGAATCAATATTATTAATATATTCTAGATTTACTCCCTTTTATGTGAATACATAAGTGCGACTCTTTGGAAATGGGAGTGCCATTTGGGTGAGGCTAGGGGAGCAGTTGCCCCTTCAAGGAATGTGATATTTAACAGGGGTAATTGTGGGTTCACGAAAAAATACCTGAAGTTTTAATGAGAAAACGTTTCCATATGGAGAGAGGGGAGGGAACATATAATTTATTACAGGGAGGTCAAATTATGAAAACTGTGAATTTTAATAATGTTTAGCAATCATGTGAAATCGAAATTCTGAATTGAATTGAATTCCAATTTTAACGTGGCAAAATTTAACTTTTCCAAAAATGATAAATGTTTTCACCCCTTGACATTTCCCCAATGAGTGAAAATTATTTTAAAATGAATAAAATACTTGTCTATGGTGAACACTGACATTAAGAAGAAGCTTCACTGTTCCTTGCTGATCGTAAAATCTCCTGCTAATCTAAGGGGAAATTTAATTAGGTCATTACTCATTACCTAATATAAATACCAATACAGTTTTCACCATCATAAAGTAGACATCTGATTAAAATGAGAGTTTTCAAAAATTATTTTTCTACATTTTAGTGTTTTCAAGACTACGATAAAATTTGAAAATTTTGCACAAGTAAAAATTTTTACTTAAGCAAAATTTTTAAAATTTATTGTGTGTTTAAAGATATTTAAAATGTAGGAAAGTAATTTTTGAAAGCTCACTATGCCAGCATTGAATGTCTACTTTTTGGTGGTGAAATCAGTATTTTGATATTTATATTAGGTAATGATTAATAGCCAAATTAAATTCAAATGTGGCTTAACCCTCTGACTGTCCAGCAACAGGGCCAAATTGTGATGTTTTCTCTGTATTTTATTTTAAATGCAAAAACGTAATTATATATATGAATGTAAACCTTGAGTGTATCAATCATTACTCAATGCATTTAAAACTGCATTATATTAGCAGAATTATATTAATTTAAAACATGCTTATATTGCAGTGTAACCTGGAGCTTAGTTAGTGAATGTATTAACATGGGCTTGTCAGTGAGAGGGTTAACATGGAATTTTGCGATCAGTGAGGAGAAAACCAGCATCGATGAAGCATCTCCTTATGCCATATATGTGATGCCACTTATTACTGCAACACAATAAGGTGGCCCATTAATGCAAAGAGCAATCAGTCTGCAATTGAACACAATCCCCTGTGCATAATATATATGAAATCACATACATAGGAAAAACAATTGTAACAGACTATACTAGCTGCTGTACATCCAAATTCGAAGCTAATCATTTCAAAGTCCTTTCTTATCCTGCTCCAAAAATGAATATTTCAGCACAAACTAATTATATTTTTTTCCCTTCAGCTACAAAACTGTCCCTAAGGCATCAATCAATACATAACAAAGGCCATTTTTTACTCATCACTCATCAGCAGGAAGCAATCACTTGAAGATGACTATTTATTTTCTTTTCTAAATATTCCATACTTTGCACTTCACACCATCAAAATCAAAACCAGCAGCCAGTTACTTATAAATTAGCAGCACGAAGTTTCATTAGCAGCAGGTGGATATATAACTCTGAGCATATATTACTGTGACTCAAAATACAAAATTAAGTAAACAAATATAAATAAAGAACTCTATAATTGAACACAAATGGTGATTGCATTTGTAAAAGAGGTATATAAAGAAGCCGCTTTTAAACAGCTTAGGAAATATAAAAATACAAAAAGGAACAATAAAAAATTCGAGACTAACAGAGGAACTTAAAAATAATCTATTTGGCAAATGTTCCTCCTATCATGACTTGCAGTTGTACATAAACTGGATTGCAAATGTTTTATAGATAACAGATTATTAAGGCTCCTCTCCTTACATGCAAAAATACCAGCATGCTAATGTTAATCCTATGGGGCAGTTATTTTCTAATATCTCTTTTGCATTTTAATATTTTTAAACAATTTTTTTTTTGGTATTGGATAGCTGAGATCAATAGATCAGTTTCAACCACATGATCACCAGCCCACCAAGTATTATCCAACCAATCATAATCGTGGATTTGTAGCCTATATTATGAGCCAACTAATCACAATCCATCATCGTTGGCGAGCAAATAAACAAATCTAGTTGCTAAGGTGGTTGCTAGGGAGTGATATCAGTTGAAACTGATGTATCTCTATCTGCCGATGGCAGATATAGTGACGGATGGATATTTAATTTCTATTTCCGCCGATGCATATTTAATCTCTATAATCCGATGGCGGATATTTAATCTCTATTGGATATAGAGATGGTCTCAGCTATCCAATGCAAAAGAAAAAAAATATATTAAAATGCAAACGAGATATTAAAAAAATAACTGCCTCATAGGATTAACATTAGCGAGCAGGTGTTTTTGCGTGAGAGAAGAAGACCCTTAAAGGTGTATCATTCAATAAATATACAAATATATGTTTGAACATAGCTTAGTTAATATATTAACAGATACTCATTAAAATATAAGTATTTCTCAAACACCTTCAATGATCAAACAAAGATTTACTAAACAAAAAAGAGCATTTGCTATTATTGAATAAACCCTACTTATAAATTAAATTCAATAAAATAAAAAGAAATATTTTTTTCATTTTTATAAATATTGTATATTACAAAATGAACGGTAAACATAACATTAATAGCATTGCTATCAAAATAGACAAAATTTTAGCAATTTTCCCTATAATGATATCATTCTTCACAAATTCTTTGGGAATCAATTTCCTATGTTCAGCAACTATAAAAATCACTTAAATATCATTCATAATAATTTTAAATTCATATTAATATGATAGTTTTTTTTGCAAAAAAATGATTTTTGATTACATGGATTATGCTAAAAATGGAACTTAAAATGCATAAAATAAAAATTCTTAATGTTTAATTCATTATATTTATCATTCTCTTTAAATGAATTTGAGCAGAGCCAGTCTGCTATATTGTTGTGTCTTCTGCAGTTGTAATTAAAATTTTTCTATTTAAATATACATTTTTTGAAAATAATGAATTTTCTGAAGGTGCACACTTTATCATCAAGATTAATTTTCGGTTGATATATATATTTTTTTAATGTAAATAAAATACACCAATCAGATGGAAAATTGCATAGACATTGGCAAAAAATAATCAGAATTTAGTTGCACTTGAAACAGACATTTTATATCAGATCAATTTTATAATTAAGAAGCTTTCTTATTAATTATGTTATATACAATAAGACTACTACAGGCTTACTCTATAAATAATATTCTTAAAAAAGAAAAAGTAATAAATTCTGTATTTGAGATATATATATATATATATATATATATATATAATATATATATATATATATATATATATATATATATATATATATATATATATTTCCCCTGGAAAATCCAACTAGGAATAAGCAAAGTTTTGATGAATTTCAACAATCTTTTTTTATAATAATTATATATTTTATCTTTTGATTAAAATAACTTTCACTTAAGTTCTTACAACAATAATTCAAGTGAAATATCATATATCTTCTTACATACAGGATTTTAATGTACTAATAAATATTCACATTATATATATATACATATATATTCAAAATAGTCCTCTAACATTAAAATAGAATTCTGTTACCTACAATTAATACTAGAAATTTCTAATGTACAGTTCCAGTAAAAAGAAGAAAAAAATTGTTTACATAAATAAACATAAAGGGGTCATTATGCTCAGAATAATGCACAATAACTCTTTTTTTATTTATCTAAAACCTATTATGCCCAAATTAGCTAATTTATTTAATAACTATATTTTTATTTTCAAATTTTTACTTATTGCTTTCCTACATTTTTATAATTTGTTTACTGGAGCTTGAAATTAAAGCTTAAATTTCATTCAATTAACTTTTATGATTTCAGAAAATTGTAGAAATTATATTGGGTTGATTTAATGGTTGTCTTTTATTGAGGTAAAGTTGCCAATGGGACATGCAGCACCAAATGAGGGTCAAATTGTTTATGACGGTATGCTGTAAAAGAGCAGCTTATGAAATCATTTAAAATATATATTCAAATTAGAAAAAATGCATTCAACATCTAAACGAAGACATTCTCAGTATAACGGCATCTTTGAGAATTTTATTGTAAATGATCAGTGAATAATCTTTTTTTTCTTCTTCCATTAGTACTGTTAAGTTTTATTTTTCTTAGAAAGGATAATTAAGCAATCGTGTAAAATTTAAATGTTCAACACACAGTAATAACTATGTAACATTTGAGGACTTATGTAACACATACAAGAACAGATAAAAAATGTATAAAAAATACTTAAAAAGGAGATAGTTTGCATTTAAGGTTAAGTTTATAAGGCATTTTTGTCATAATGCAGTATCAATTTAATGCAAATCTTTTGACAATCAATATGACAAATACACTTTTTTGTTTTTATCAAAAATACGTTCCCAAATAGAACATTTAAATAAAATACTTTATTTTATTAAAAAGTAAAAAACATACTTCCTTAAAATAAAATTTAAAATTTTTATAATAAAAATTGAAAAAAAAAAGGTCTGAAAACAAAATTTAAAAAACACAGAAGAAATATAAACTATTTTTTTAAATTTCAGCTATCTACTTAAGATAGACTGATGAAGTAAAAAAATATCAAATTTTATTTAATATCTTCATTTCTAAATTTAACAGTTTCTAAGTGGATAATATTACTAAGATCAATTTTTAACATTTTTGGTAATATAATAATCTAGAATTTTTTTTTATCCCATGAAACAGGAAATTTGAAGATTCAACAGCATATAAAAGCATCATTGTAAATTGCATTCAAAGATTAATGTCCTCACTTAGGCACTTATAATCTGCCAAGTACAAAAATATAAAATTTAATATTTTTTCAAATTATGAATTACAAGCAACAGACTCTCAGATCTGCATATCAAATATACCAGCAGTGATTTTGCTATGATAAATTTCTCCTGAATAGTGAACACATGCAAATGATTTAAACTATGTTATAGCAGGCACATGAAACATTGTATACTGCAACAAGTATGGTATACAATACAGGTTATGTAAAATATTATAAGAAAATAGAATTATAGTAGTAAAGATCGTCTGCTATAATCTTTTGAAATTAAAATCAAATCAACAACTAATCTTTCTTAAAATTATCCACAGCTTATTTTTAAAATATTTTAACAGCTAGTCAAAATGTTTAAAATATAATTCCACAGTGTATGTGACATATGAAACGAAGCAAATGCTACATACAAGATAAAAAGTACTATTTAAAATTATTTTAATTTGCTTATTAATTAAGCTGTCCACAAAATATTTCTCATATTTTTGTCAGTCTTCAGGTAAAACAGGTTGAAAAGCTTTGCATTACACCATTTATTAGAATTAAACTTAAGTTTAAAAGCCTTAAACCTAAACATGACTCAATTGACATCCAATTTTAGACTGAGCAAACCATCAAACTTTTGATTAAACAATTCTATATCAGTCTTCTATATTCAGCAAGAGCCTATAAAACAATTTTGGAAAAAATTCCTATTACCACTTGATTTTATTATGAAAGAAAAACTATTCTTCAATTTTTGACAAAGATTTATGCACATATTTTTAGGCACAAATAAACAATTATTAAACTTTTGAATTTCAAGCAGAATTCGGTTATATTAATAGTGTATTGCAAACAATAAAGATCTGTGAATAAAAACAATACAGATCTGAGAGATATTTTAACATAACTATGAAAAGTTTATGAAATTTGAGAAATTATGAGAAAATATTTTTCCAAGAAAAAATATGAAAATTATAGAAATAGTCTGAACATACTTACAAATAATTTTAAATAAGTAATAAAACCTAAATCTAAAGAAAAACGTTTAGAAAAATACAAAATTTTAAATCTGCTTATAAATATGCAAAGTTATTAGATAATAATAAAGTAACTATTAAGGACAGTTACTTTATTATCAGCTAAAATGTCACATCCATATTATCTTTGCAATAGTTATCACTAACAAATATTTTATTATAGAAACTTTTGGTAAAATAATTTATTACAATAAATATTCTTCATAATATTGTTCACAATTGCCTTTGATCCATGGTGATAGAAATATTTTCCTGAAATGAGACAAACACAGAGGAGAAAAAATTGTAGATTTATGCATAAGGTAAAAGAAAAGTATTACAAGTAGAGGACCAGACGTTCAGGTCTCCAATTTGCCCAATATAATGCAAGTTAAGCAGAAGACCAAAATGTAGTGGTGTAGACTTAAAAGAAGGCAGAAGGTACATGCTATAGGCAGATGGTATGTATTAGAGTATATATGCTATAATAACTAAACTATATGGAGTTATCCAGAAGATACGCAGCATATACCACAGTACACCCTTCACACATCTCTGAAAATATCATAGTAGTAGTAAAGCACACCTATCAAATATTAAAAATAAATTTTAAAATCTTGTAAAAAAGGGTTATAGTTTTGTCCTGCTGTCGGACCAAGTTTTTTGGGAATTAGAGACTAGATTATGAGAGTTCTAAATTTTTTATTTCAGCATTTTCTTTCTATTTTTATTTAATAAAGTTTCATTAGTTGCTTTCTATTTTTCATGATAAAAGGAATATAGTTAATAAAACTTATTATTAAAAATATTTGTTAAAATAAATAAAAGGAGTTCTAAAAACTTCATTAAAAACCTTTTACCATTATATAATGTAATTGCTAATGTGCATTAGTGGCCAAAAAAAAAAAAAAAAAAAAAAATTATGTTAAAATATTTTTTAAAAATTATTATTTACATAAATTGCATTCTTTATTATATATATATATATATATATATATATATATATATATATTGGTTATGAATGCATATTTTTATGAAGTACAGAGAAAACATTAAACATCATATGAGAAACAAATATGATACGAGTTGCAATGTAATACATGAAAACCATATCGGTATGTGCACAATACTTTATAGTGCTATCTGTAGAAAATATATATAATTAACATTCTAAAGATATTCATTTATGACAAAATTTGGCCGCAAACGACACATATTTAAACCTCTTAACAGAGAAAAAAAAAAGTGCTGATATTTGTTGATAAATAAAATAATGAATTATCAATTACACCTTTTTTTTAGCATTATCCGCATTGACTTTTATGTAGTGTAATATGCTTTGCATTCTCAAAAATAATTTACAGTTTAAAAACTTAATAAAAAGAAATATATGGAGAAATTACTGTCTATGCAATCAGATGTTAATACATTGAAATAAAACTTTAAATATTAACATTTGTGAAAATCACACAAATGATATTAGAATTCAAAGATTAGTTAATGACTATAATTTATTTAAACAAGTGAAGGATTTATTTCAACAGCTACAACCAATAGCCAAAGCCTTAAATATTCTTCAGAGCGATGATGCAACAATAGCAGATGCTTGTTCTGAATGGCTGAAATTAGTGCATTGTCCCGATTTAATTCCACATAAAGAACTTGTTAAAAAACAAATGGATTTAGCTTTAGAATCCTTTCACTTTTTGACATGTATGACAGATTTAATGCACAAAAATCAAGATCCATTAAGTGAAGCACAAAAGGAAATGGCAAAGGAATGGCTCATAGATTTTATGCCAAATCTTCTATAACTCCTGTTGGCATATGAAGCTGAAGGGGAACCATTTCCAAGAAGCTTCTTTAAAACAAAACAGGGCTTGAAATTAAATTTTTCCTAAGAGGGGAGTCTTCCTCCCAACATTTATAAATGGAGTAATAACTGTTTGGGAGGGGGAATTTTTTTTTTTTTTTTAAACCCTAACTATTATTTTACGTGCTATTTAAAAAACATATTAATACAGGCATGACAAAATACCATTGAAAATATTAAAATCAACAACTCTGAATAATTATACAAAATGTTTATTTTTATTTTTTTTTAAATGTAGAAGGTACTATATATATATTATAGGTGCAGATTCACGGTCGCCACATGGTGAATAAATTTTTTGCTTTGGCCACTAACTTTTGATGTCTAAGTCGCCATGTGTTTTACAGGGATGTCATTTTCCGCAGATCGGCAGATTTCGTTTTTTTTTTTTTTTTTTAAATCAAATCTGTGAATTTGCCTTCATAATTCCGTGATATTCACCGCTTTTCTTTTTTCTATTGTCTATAATTTAAAAATATGATTAAACATGGATGCTACATTTGCACATTTTCAAAAATTTTCCGTTTTCTTCTTAAGAAAAAAAAAAAAAAAAAAAAAAAGAACTCAGCGGCAGAGGCAGCATAAGAAAAATTTGTGCCGAGAAAAGAATAATTTTGTAGCTCTGGGATTAGTCAGATATGTTCTAACAGGTAGACATCGGCATGTGATTCTTCCACGAATTAGTGGAATTCCTCGAATTATCATTTAATTTTATTTTTTTAGCAGCTTTCCGTACAATCAATTCGCTAATTGATCATGAAAAGAAATCGGGACTTTCCTCAATCGGCTGTGGACTTGGGGGAAAACGGTCTCAGACCGTGTCACAACTTTTCAAAATTTGATGTGCCTTCATTTTTAACTACTTACGAGAAGTTTGCTAATTGGTCACAACGAAATATTGCAAAATTAGTCAGTCGGTTGTGGGAAAACATCGCAAAATTCGTCAAATGGTCACAGGAAAATATCACAAAATTTGTCAGTCGGTAGCAGAGAAAAACCACAAAATTATTCAGTCGGACGCAGGGTAAAATCGTGAATTTTGGCAATCTGTTGCAAGAAGAAAATCCTAAATCATTCGTTGAAAATATTTCGAAATTTGTCAATTGGTCGTGGGAAAAAAAAATGTGAAATTCATCGATCTGTTGTGGAACCCCCCCCCCCCCCGCAAAATTCGTTGATCGGTCATGAGAAAGTATCACGATATTTGCTAGTTGGTCGCGAGACTTTATCATCATTTCAAAAAGCAAAATTCTCTAGAAAAAGGTGAAATTTTTTTAGGCAGGAGATTTCCGCTCACGATATTACTTTGGGTGGGATTTCAAATTTTTTAGCCCGAATCCCGCCCTGCAAAAGATGTAAAAGCCAAAGTTTGGTGAAAAATGTTAACAAAAAAATGAATCCCAAATTAATACATTTAATGGTGAATCTTCACTTCATACCTTGTAGCTGCTCATCCATCGAGCAGATTTTTTTTTCAAACTTTTTACATATCTACAGTAAATTAAGAAATAGACTTAGTATACAGAAAGCTGCAAAGCTTGTATTTTGTTATAGAATGTTAAGAGGCTCCAAAGACATAGATTGGTAAACTATACTAACATTTGTACAAACAACATTATGCAATAACCAGTGGACCCGTGCGAAGATTTCTCACTGCACTTTTTTAGCAGTATCTAATACTTTTTTGATGCAGTTTAAACTTCTAAAGGAAAATTAAGGACTAAAACTATCTTCAAACAACATTAGTGAAGCCATAATATCATCTCATTTATTCCATAAAAGTTACAGTAAAAAATGGTAAAATATAGCAAAGACAAAAAAAAATATATCAATAGGTATTTTTTAACTGACTGGGTCATTCCATGTCAAATCAACCAGTGACTCAACCTGACCATTTTAGATGTTGATGAAACTTACAGGAATCATTCTTCCTGATGATACAAAAGAGAATATACTTTTATAATTTTTTTTATCTCAGTAAATTTTCATACAATTAATTTTTTAAATTTCGAAAAATCATAATTTTTTGGCTTGTATAGATGTTTTCAATTTTATATTTCTCAAGTTCTATCAGGCGTAGAGAGTTGTTTGACCCCTCATTTTAAAGAGAATTTTATAAGGTTTAATTTGATATGCAAGTTGACTATGCTTGGTTTTTAAAAAGTTAATTTAATTAAAAAAAAATTTAAAATAGTAATTTTTAAAAGTTTTGAAAAAAATATATGTTTATTGTAATGTTATAAACTTTAAATTCGGAAAGTTTTAGAGTGGGATCTCAATGGGATCAGCAGTTATGCTAAAAAACTAATGTTAAACACCAATTGGGGCTGTTTTTTAAAGTTGGCACCTTGCCAACTTTATGATTGTGCTAAAGAGATCATTGTTTTATTCATTTTTAACATTATTTTTTTTATAACTGCTGATCCCATTGAGATCTCACTCTAAAACTTTCAGAATTTAAAGATTATAATATTACAAAAAACATATATTTTTTTCGAAATTTTTAAAAAACACTATTTAAAATTTTTTTAATTAAATTTTTTTTTTTTAATCATGCATAGTTAACTTTCATATCAAATTAAACCTTATGAAATTCTCTTTAAAATGAGGGGTCAAACAACTCTCTACGCCTCATAGAACTTGAGAAATTTAAAATTGAAAACATTTATACAAGCCAAAAAATGATGATTTTTTGAAATTTAAAAAATTAATTGTATGAAAATTTACTGAGATAAAAAAATTATAAAAGTATATTCTCATTTCTATCAACATGGAGAATGATTCCTGAAGGTTTCAGTAAAATCTGAAATGGTCAGGTTGAAAATTGAAAATTTTTGGTTGATTTGACATGGAATTTAGAGAATGACATCAGTTTCGGAAAAAAACATGGGACAAAGAAAAATAAATTGAGCATTTGAATTTCAATTTTTCATTTTAATCTTAAAATAAACCCATGCAGCAACACTTGTCAAACTTGCACCATATGGCACTTTTTTACAGGAAATATTCTGAAATCAGACAATTGGAAATATCATTCTGGATAACTGGTTTTCCGGTTAACTGGTTTCCGGATAAATGGTTCCATACTGTATTTTAACATTGCAACATAATATCTTAAAAAATTTACTTAAAAAAAAAAATAAAAATATGTAAAAACGAACATATCAATACATATGTATTGATATGTTCATTTTTACATATTGTATTAAAAAAACTTAAATTATTAAACAAAATTATTATTAAATTATTTATTTTAATAGCAAAATCTCATATAATCAGATAGATTAATGAATAGGCTTAGTCCTTTACAAAAATGTTAAACATAAACCAGAAACATTTTATTGCATAATGAAAGCATTGTATCTAATTTTATATACACAAAAATAGAAACTTGCGTTGAATAAGATCTCAAAATATTTTAATATCATTTAGAATTTGTAAAATATATCACTAGTTGCTCAAATTGTTTTCATTGTTCAACGGATCGTTAGTTGTTTGCAATTCAAATGATGCCAATTGAAACAAGAAGATTTGGAGTAGTTTTCACTGGCGTCCAGGTAACATAATATCACCTAATAGCTTTAAAATTTTGAATTCTTGTAGGAGGAAAACATGGATGAAAGTTTTCTGGGCTTTTTATATTCCTTAAAATTACTATTTTCATATAGCATTCTTTTACTTACCTAATCAGAAACTAAATTAGGTGAATATTGTTATATATGGAAATAGTGGTAATAAATGCCCAGAAAACTTTCACCTGGGAAAATGAAAAATTGGTAGATAAATTTTCATAAAAGTGACAAAGAAAGTCAAACTAATAAGTTTTTTCAAAAGGTGGTAAAAACCCAGGTAAAAGTTTAATAATAATTTAGAAATTTTTAGAGTGCAAAATGGGAAACAAGAAAGTGAAACTTTATAAAATGTAAAAGTAATAATAAGTATTGATTATACAGAGATTGCCCAATCTATGCATTTGTATTATCTTAATTTAATATTATGTAATAAAACACAACTTAGTAACTTTTTCACACCAAGTCTATTTCTAAATTCATTGTGAATGATGCAACTAAATTTTGAAAAAAAAAAAAATCATATTTATATATGACAAAGCTAGTTTTTAATGTTTTTATTAGTAAAAACATTTTTCCCCAAATTCTGATTAAAAAGAAAAAAACCTAATAAAACCCATTTGTTGCTAACTATACTAACATTTGGCAGATGTAAGTCAGTAATCCCTTTGTCTCTTGGGGCTTAGATGCATGTATCGGTTAATGGCACCGAATAATGATTATAATATTAATTTTTGAATTAAGAATATTATATAATTGCATTTTAATTATTATAATATGAATTAATGTATACATACATTAATTATAAAGAATAAGCTAATATTTGTTGTTGTGTTTACCCTTGTCTCCCCTCCCCATCTGTTTTTACCCAAAGTTTGTCTTAAAAACTAGATTTTACCAATAAAAACCCAGATCCGGTTTGAAATAGTGAAAAAAAAAAAACAGTATTTATATTAGATATTATTTTAAGCAAAAACTTTTAACTAATATAGCTAGCTACAGATTAAGCACCTTATTTTTTAAAAACTTTTTGCATTAATAGTAATTAATTGTTAATAAAATATTGTTAATTACTTGCTAATTCATAAATTTTACACTCTTTACAAATATATACAGTAGAATCTCGTTACAACAAACCTCGATTTAACGAATTTTTCAATTTAACAAATATAATTTGGATTGAAAAAAAAAGTCATATTATTCTATTTCAGTGTAAAAATATTTTCACTTTAACGAAAATTTCATTATAGTGAATTTAATCAGTGGTCTCCAGAGATTCGTTGTAACAAGATTTTACTGTATACTATATAAGAAACAGTAATATCAGTCTCATATGAAAATTGTCATGTTATTAAAATAATGAACTAGCTGGTGACATTTGAAAGGGTGCACAAAAGGAACTATGTGATAGGCAATAGCTCCACTAAAGAAACTAAGCTGCCCATCACTGATATACATAAAGTAAATAGAAATACACCTGAATATTATTAATAATGAAAAATCTGAAGTAAAAGGAATATGCAGGTTTAGAACTCTAGTCATTGAATATGAAGTCAAACACTCTAGATGCTCAGACTCAGTCTATCAGTGTAACAAAACACTGTAGATGCAAATTAAGTTTTTTCTTAAATTCATTTTTATTTTTGAGATGCATTTTGCTCCTCAAGCATATTTTCTACCTTTGGTCTTCTATTAACCCAAATTATTTTAAGCAAATTGGCAACCTCCTCTTCTTGTTAAATAAAGTTGTGTTAAAATCTTTTAAGGCACTACTACAGAAATGCTTTCAATTAAACAAAACTTATTTTCATGATCAACAAAGCAGGCAAAAACAAAAAGGCAGAGTTTTACAAATCCTCTGCACATGACTTATAAAATTAGCAAATCTTTCGAAACTGACATTTTTTTTGTAGCAAGATATAGCTTCTAATACTGATATTTTTTTTCATATCATTGTGTCAATTTGACCCAAAGTCAAAGGAAATTTTACTTTATAAATGATATTAATAAGAGCCACTAAGAAAAAAGACAGTTTATTAAAAAAAAATTTCTAGCTTGAAAGATTTTTATTTGCTATAGAAGATATCGATATGTTGGCAAATATGAAGATAATTGCACTCCCTTCATAAAATAAATATCAAAATAGGTAAATTAATAAACACAGCTATCATGGTAGATTACTCCTTGCAGGTTGGTTCACTCAATTGCGATCGCAGACTTTGAATGAAGCTCGTTCTGTCCCTAATGAATATTGTCTGTTTTAAAATAACTAACTTTAACTGTTGTTGATTTGTTCAGTCGTTTGTTATGCAATGGATTGTTTTTGTACTGATGATGCCTTGCGTGTCGCTTGGCGAAACGTTTACTAATTTGTATTTTTAATTGTTTTTAAGTATATTTTTTTATAAATTTTATTTTTTAAGTGTGCTTATATCTGTCTTAATTTATTTTATTTGGTGTTTTTAAATTAATAATATCAAGATAAAAATAATCTATTTTTAGGTTAGAGTCGTAAATATTTATTGCAGGTGTTGGTTGCTACACAAGACGATTTGACCTTTAAAAGCAACTGTGTTGAAGTCTTAAAACAACAACATATTTTTTTCTTCTGATTATTTATATTTTTTTTTCTTCATTATTTAATTTATCAAATTCAAGTTTTTTTCACAATTACAAAGAAAAAAAAGAAAAATTCACTCTCCCCCACCCCTAAGAAGTTGAACTGAATAAAATTTAAATTATATAAATATGAAAAATTTATACACTAATTTAAGATTTTTTTTCTTTGTGACACATACAAGATAAATGTACAAAAGCTTTAGAAAATCCTGATATTTTATTAATTAAATTATTTAACTTATTTTATTATTCATTTTTGGACAACTGAAAAAGTTAATTAAATGCAATAACCTGTTATTTTAATAAACATAGATATATTTCTATAGATATTAGGAAGGAAGGAAAAATAAAGAATCTACTCCAAGCTGCATATTCTTAAACTTAAAATTAAACTCCCCTTTCTAGAACTTTAAAACTTATTTTCTTTGTCTTATTAATAAATTTTTTTACAATATTTAAAAAAGAAAATAAATAAAAGAAAAACAGAAGATTTAAGATTAAATTATGCCACAAAGATAAACCATTTTCATTTTCCTCAGTACTTATTTTTACAAATTAAAACAGACTAGATATACATCAATTTGTAATATTGTAATTTTATTAAGTTGCATTTTTTTTTTTTTTATATGGAAACTTTTTTAAAGCAATCTTAATGCCATGAAAATTTTTGACATCCTTTTCCTTACTAGGTTTAATGCCTAAGCTTGACATTTGGCTACTAATTTAGAAACTAAAAAAAATTATAAGTATACACACACACACATTAAAATACATACCTGATGTTTTGTAGTTATTCCACAACTATTGAAAGGCTTGGTTGAAATGTGGTAGTGGTGGATTTCCCACATCCAGCGCTAGTGAGCTAGTGAATGAGGAGGCTATTGACATTGGCGGAAGTAAATCAGATAGAAGGTTGCCAGATGAAGACATGTTGAGGTAAGGATGTGGCATCATAGGTCCAACTGAAGAATACGACTGGGACATGGGTAGATATTGTGATGGAGGTAGTAGGGGTGGTTCTGGATATCTTCCTAAGCTTTGACCATTCTCATTAGGCATGGGAGTGAGATTATAGTTAGGCTGTACAAGATTAGGAGGAGGCATGCTATAAGAACTGTCTGGTTTAATATCCATTGCATGATTGTCCATTAGAGAAGAAACAGGATTAGGTGGTATCACAAGCCCAGTAATATCAGGCAATGGTGTAGGAAGTGATAGAGGTCCATTTTTATGATTTTCAACTGGAGGAAGTGGTGTAGGGGGTGAATATTTACGAAGAGACTCATTGGAAGGAGAACTGTTGCTATTGCTACTATTCAAATGATGAGTGTTATTGCTATTAATATGATTACTATTTGTATTGCCAACATGACTCTTTTTTGTATGACGGACTAAATGATCCTTGCGACCAAATCTTTGTGGGCAATACTGGCAAACAAAATCTCGTTTGCCAGTATGTACAACAAGGTGGCGTTTCACATCTTTTTTGGTAAAAAACGATCTATCACACCTTTCACAAGGAAATTTTCTTTCACTTGGTCCTCTTA
Source organism: Maratus michaelseni (assembly GCA_963931845.1). NCBI lineage: Eukaryota > Metazoa > Arthropoda > Arachnida > Araneae > Salticidae > Maratus > Maratus michaelseni. Next base: position 99,363,607 of record OZ007594.1, read on the forward strand.
ATGTTCTTGAGCCAGTATGGACCTTTAGATGATGTAAAATGCCTTCTCTATCAGCAAGCATTTTACCACACAGCTTGCAAACCAAGTCTCCTGCCTCCGCTGCATGGACAGCAATGTGTTTTCGATATGAAAGGAGGGAGCAGTAGGTTTTCTGACATAGATCACAAGAATGTAAGATTTTGTTGGGATTATGCACTTGTAAATGGTTCTTCAGGTGATCCTTACGGTGAAAACGCCGACCGCAACTTGTGCACTGGAAACGTCGCTCCCCTGAGTGAATGAGTATATGCCTGACTAACTTAAATCTAGAAGAAAAAGTTCTAGGACATCCTGGTTGCACGCATGCAAATGTTTTAGAGGTGTCAGGTTTTTCTTCTACATTTTCGTTTTTTTGTAGCTGGCCTCTCCGTGTCTTTCTCTTATGCCCATTTGCTTCAAAGTTTTCATATCCATAAGAAGTTGGATGTTGAATGGCATTACCATCTCTGGGTGGCCCTTCCCCATCAGTCTCTCGCATTCCTATCCTGCTCATCCGAGCTGCTCTCAATGCCAGCCACAATGCTTTTAAAGAGTTTAACCCATTCACTCAGGGGGGGTTAGTAGCCAATAAAAAATAAAGGCTACTTGAAATCAAATACCTGAAAAAATTAAAATGATCTTATAAGGAAAAAACATTTTCACAAATCAAATGCAACGTTATCAAAATTTAAATATAACTATAAACGAAGAAGTGAACACACTTAAATAATTACTTTTAAAATTTAAATAAACTGGAAGACACTCCCACATATAATTAAAGCAGGTTTGCAGTAACAAATATAGAGATGTAAAATTTCCGGAAATTTTGAAGTGGCAGAAAAAAAACAGTTTTTTTCTGGAAATTTTGGAAAAATTGATTTTTTACGAATGTTTCTCAAAAATAAGTCGAATTTTCTTAAAATATACAAAATAATAAACTTTTTAAAAATTTCTGCATACTAAAAAAAATTTTTTTTTCACTTTACATGAATATATTACAAAAAAGAAGTCAACTTTTAAAAGTTTAGCCTTTCAATCTCAGAATTTAATAGTAGCTGTTCTTGCTTAATTTAGCATCATTGTTTGTAATATATCATGTCTCTGTTGAAATGATTTTTCAGTTGCATTTCTTTAATTACCAGTAAAGAAAATTTTAAAAATAACAACAACAAAAAATCTTATGAGTTTCAACCAATATCACTGCAGTTTGAAAGCAAATTTAAATTGCATTAAATATCACCTCAAGTCGCCATAGTATAGAAATGACGCCATTTTAAAGAAACAAATTATTGTAGTTGTGACATTATAAATATTATCCTTTTTAAATCTTCCATTCCTTAAAAATTCATACTAATTTTACAATATTGCAAAAAAAAAAAATTCTCACTACTAGAATTTTTATTTCACGCATATTTAGTTTTGGTTTTAATTTAAGTTTATTAATATCAAAATAATATATATATACCTATGTATATTTCTTTAATAAAAGTTATAAAACAGGTGGATTTTTGAATATTTATAAAAATTGTTTTCAACTAAATTTTTCACAGAAAATTTACATTTTCTTTGCAAAGTTTATTTGTATGCATTTATATTTAAAAATAAATAAATAAAACAGTTAGACAAGTCTTAGAATCTATATTTTAAATAAAAGGAAGAGAAGAAAAAAAACTTGAAAAGACTAAATAATTTCAATTGCATGTTATTAAAAAAGAACGTGTTTCTAATAATAGTTAAATATTTCTGGAGATTATCATCTGATTACACGAAAAATCACAGCTATGCCAATAAAAATAAATGCATGTTTCAATTTTTATATTCAATTTTCAACCTATTAATATTATTAAAATAATTTTTCACACAGATTTTCATTTTTAAACAGAGAAGTTGCATGTGTCTGCTTACATTTCTTTTCATGCAATCCTGTTTTTGTAAACCTTTGTATAAAAAATATTGCCTTATAAAAAAAATATTACGAAACTATCATAAAAAATATAATCAAAATTTTGTGAATTAGAAATTATCGTCAGAGTTTCCCCCATTCAGTTTCAGAAGGGTGCTGCACCCTGCCTGCCCTTTGGTTTACAAAATAGCACCCTTCTTGCCCCTCATAAAAAGAATTAGCACTTTTCTTGCCCCCTTCAGTAAAATAATTAGCACCCTTCTTGTGTCCAGTAAAAAAAGTGCCCTTTCACCTTTTTGCATTAAAAAATTTGCTTTCATAGTAAAAACTGACTCAATGTTGTCTTAAAAAGAATGTTTTGACTTTGAAATATCAAAAGTTGCTTTAAAAACCAAAAGAATACCTTCAACAATTAAAAAAGTGCCCTCAAAAATCCAAAAAGTGCCCTTAAGAATAAAAAAAGTGCCCTTTTCTCACCAGCAGCACCCTGCCCTTTTTTAAACCTGGGAGAAACTCTGTTATCGTTATACTTAGGTTCCTCTATTTAGATATTTTTAATAAAATTCTTCATATATACAGCTAGATAATAGATTCATCGATGATTTCAGCTGTTATATGACAGTTTTTGTTATTCTAAAATTGTCACATTTCTAGAGGATTCAAAATGACAATTGAAATATTTTCCAAATTTTGTGAAGGGTCCTAATGTTTTAGGTGAAAAAAACTGTGAAGGGTCCTTTAAAGGACTGAAGTTCTTCCTAAACTCCTTACAGATAATATTTTTCATGGTTAACATTTTCATGCGAGACACTGAACATGAAAAAATATCAGTCTGCAGCCATAATAACACTTTGAATGTATTATTTTATAAATTAAATTTCAATTTTTTCAATTCGGAAAAATTGAAAAATATACCTTCGGAAAAAAACAGAAAAAACCCGTTTTTCCCCCAAAGTTTCCGTTTTTTTTCCGAGCATTCCCATTTCTAAACAAATATATTTCCAATTAGAATAAATTACTTATTTGTATAATACACATTCTCCAAGGTTACCCAATGTTCCCAATTTTTAAGCTAAAATTAAAGGTTTTTTAAGAAAAGCAATTTTAAGATTTTTCAAATAAAAATTTGTTTTTGCTCCGATGCACTGCATGCAGTTTCACTTGGTTTGGTGCAGCTAAAGAGCAACATTCGAACTGTCGCATTCCAAACAAAGCAAATGAAATAATAATAACCTGTGCTGACATGTTAGTCAAACAAATATTTCCTCAAATGACTGAAATCGGTTTGATGAAAGGAACACTGAAATTTAAATAAATTTGTTCATTTCAATATGAAGTACTGCAGCAATCAACTGCTTATGAATTATCATCCGTGTTTTCTTTTTCTTGCACCATCTCACAGACACTTCTATTTTGATATATGGTCTGCATTCAATAGGATTCAAGCATAAAAACTTCAGGTTCAGAGATACAGATATGCAAATGCAATTTTCTGTAATAAACTTGTTATAGTAAAAAAGAAAAATTTAACTGACCAATTTTGTCTACAGTAGTCATACAAAAATTTAAAAGTATTTTTCAAAATTAATGAAAGATCTATATGATAAACAATCTTATTTCATACTTTACCATGACTATATATCTACCAGAGACAAAAAAAGATTTTTTTTGATTGGGGGGGGGGGGCACTCTGTATATAATACTTCAATAACATTTCTTTAATACTTATATGCTCATCGTTCATAAATAAAGAAATTGCGTTTATACCAAGGCTTTACAAATTGCAAAAAATCTGATATAAGCCAGTAAAAAATATTTATCCTCCACCTTCATCCCATCATTATCAGATTTTGCAATTTTTTTACAATTGTTTTCAGATTTTTTAACTTAAACATGGATTTTGAAAAACCATAAAAGTTTTTTATAAATTGATTAAAAAAGAATAATCATAAGCATAGTAATAGTATATTTTGAATTGCCTAACTCTTCAACTCCGTTAATTAATTTCGAAAGATAGTTTCTCAATGAAGCTTATTTATTAAATAACTTAAGCTTACATAAATTGTTCAAACTGTATATTTATGCAAATATTAATATTATAATAATTTATAAATATCAATAGTTGTTTTTTAACCTATGTAATAATATTTTAAACAGAAACATATTTCAGAAATCTTATTTTTATTAAAATGTAACTATACATTACGCATTTGGTAGGCAATAATAAAAAATTAGAAAATGTTGATAAAACCAGGAAAAAAAGGGGACGGGGGGTAATTATAGAAAAAAAAACCCAGTTTTAACCCTGCTGGTCAAAATATGTTTTAATCATCAGTGATCAAAACCTGACAGGGAAAAGTAACTTAGATTTATTTTGTTGAATGATAAATTTAATACATCTAAAAGAGTTTGTTGAAATAATATTTAACAATATTTAATATAATGCAAATATTTCTATACTTTAATTTTCATTACTTACACATTCATAACTTATGATAACAGCATAAACACAGACTTGTATAAAACCAAAAACTTTCTGTGCACATAAATATTGGGTCAAAAACTTTCTGCAAATTAATTTAATGTTTAATAAAATTACGTGTTATATTATTTTGATGATATGGATTAAGAACAGTAGTTTAAAATAATTACCATTTAAATTTAAAATTAATTAAAGAATAATTATTTTGGTTAAAAAAAGCTAAAAATCCATGATAGCAAGAGCTGAATTCTTATCAAATATTTTGTCAATGCATTTAGAAACAGCCCAATCCTCAATATATTTGCAAGCGTCTGTAATGTCACAACAAAGTTTTGCATCTTTAAACTTTGAATTGTGTGCAAACAGTAAATAAATCATACATAAAATTGGTTTTTTTTTTTTTTTTTTTTTTTTTTCTGCAAAGTTCCGAATTTTGCAGAAAATTTTATGTGCAAGCTGTGCGTCTATATTATAAAACCTGCATAAACATTTCTAAAGATTATCATAGATTATCTAAAGATCATCGGCAATTATCATAAAAGTAATGGAATATTTTTAATAATTTCAATTTGATAATATTATGTAAACGTGCCAGTAATAGACACCCTCCAGTTTTTGGTTTCTAAAGATAAGAAATAAAAATTAAGCTTTTATTATTGTTTTCTATAATGCTCCCTTGCATATTTTATACACTGGGATATTGTTGACAATCAAATCAGACAGGAAGCAGAAAACTGTTTCACAGTCTTTGAGGGAAAATTTTACCGAAGAAGTAATGGTCTTAAACATTAACATTGAAAAATCTGGAAGCATTAACATTGAAAAAACTCAGCTAAGAAGTGAAAATTTTTAAAAATGTACATTTTGAAGAACCATGTCAGACAAAGTATTCTGTAAAACTTTTGTATATAATGATACTGTTAATTATTTTGCCTAAGTAAATTTCTTTCGAAATTTTTCTTCAAACAAAATGATATTTGTAAGTAATTGTTTTCCTTACAATATTGCATTATTTTATTCATTCAATCATTTGTAACTTCATTTTTTTTTAAAGTTATCTAATTCTGACAAGTTTTTTTGAGAAACTTATATTATCTTTCTAAATTAATTTATTAACAGAGTTTAAGAATTAAAACAATTCAAAATTATTATGCTCATGATGATTTTCTTCAATCAAATCAGAGAAGAAGAAGAAAAAAAAAAAATAATTTGCTTTTCAGTGGCGTCACATATATGATAAAATACGGGTAAATTTAGTATATATAATAATACTGGTAGTAAAGTGATGCAGCATCCGCTGATACTACATACTGGTGCTTTTTGAAAATCCATGTTTAAATTCTTAAAAAAAATGATAAAGATGAGGATTTTCATGCATTTGAAACAACATTGTTACCAGCACCACTAATGTTTGATGCTAACATTAACTATGGACCCAATTATGATACTTTAATAAAAAATTTAAAAAAGACAACATGACTTATTTATACTCTGTATATAATAAATGCTACATAATTTTTCGGGCAAATGAGGAAAATATTGTATTCAAATTTAATACAAGATTTTTAATAGGTTAATAAGTAGTATTAAATAAATTTTTAATAAAAGATAAATTGCTTAGAATTATTATTTTTTTAAATACATTTTCACTTTTAAAAATTCATAATGTTAATGTAGAAAAACTTTCTAATTATTTTCGCTGCAAAATAAAACTAAATAAATTTAAGCTAAATAAATTTAACAAATAAAAAACTCCATTAAACTCAACGATAGTTAAAACTGGAAATAAATAAATACAAAAAAAAAAAAAATAATAAAAAACAAGATAAGATAATTAGTTTTAATTTGCTTATGAAATTTCTTCCAACGATGTGTAAAAATTAAAGACAAAATTTCACAAAATGAAAACTAAAACCCACACATAATACATGTAAACAAAATGTAATATCGCAAGTTACTTGTAACACACTCCACTTTAAAGAGTAACGAAAAATTCATATAAGTTTGAAAAAAATAATAGGTAAAATTATCATTTAAAATATATATTTATTAAAGTTTTACTAAACTTATCTTAAATAAGAATCATCAATATAAGCATTCATGTATACCAAATAATGACAGAGGAATCCCATTGCGAAAGAAAGTTCACCAGGCAGACACATTCCTTGCGCCATATTATGAAACATTAGGTAACATTAAGTAACACATCCGTCAGATTATGAAATGCTTTTTATACTGATTTCCATAAGTGCATGATCAAAACAACCACTAATAACAATAGTTCGAACATTTAAAAATTATTTCGTCGAATCTTGCATTCTGATATTTAGAAAAATCTCACGATTAGTATAAAATAATTCCTCACCATCTCAGCTTCTTCTGCATCCTTCGGCGTCCGCCATGCCATGTGATGAATTTTACATCTCATCAGTCAAAATGCCGTTAATAACCATAATCATTATTCAAAATGAAACATTGTTCTTAGATTGATACAAAGATGATTTAGCACTGAAATTACTTATCAACAGTAATTAATTTTAAGAAAAATAGGGAAAATAAGGTAAAGTTATATTTGAAATAATTAAGTAAACGAATAAATCCAGTCGCAAGAGGGCGCAACGGCGTCTGCACTTTAATCAGCGTAAATAAACAAATAAAAAAAATGAACGTCTTCATCTTCTTCCCTCTGATGTTCTTCTTCTTTTCTTTAATTTTTTTTTTAATTTGAAAATTATAAAACGTGCTAAAATGTAATAAAGTAATGTAACAGAATAATTATTCTGTGACAAATATAATCTTAATAATTATAAGAGGATGTTTTCTCATCACATAACAACTTCAATGAATTAAATTCAATATTTATATTTTTGATTTATTTTTCAAAAGTTTCTGCTAAAATATTCTGTATTTTATTCACAATTAATAAAATTTTTGCAATTTTATTTTTTAATGAAATTTCAAAAATTATATAAATTTTAGCCATATTATTAACTGACTGTTGCTTGAAATTCAAAGCAGAAGTTGTTTTGTTTAAAAAAGTTTATAAGCAGACAACCTGGAGGTGATGTAAATGGAGTTACATAAGTATCTTAATATTCAATTTTAAATGTAATATACTTTCATTTATTTAGGCATCTTTATTAAATTTGTTTCGATGAGTCTATATCAGACGCCAAAACATGATCGTTCAAAAAGTAGACCTAATAATGAAGATACAAACCCTTGTAATAAGGTATTAACTTTACAAATTTAGTGTTTTTCTCCCTTATATAATTTAGGAGAAATTGTCTATCTATCTAGATACATGTATAAGCTGCTCTCATTCAAAATATTATAATTTTTTTTTTCATTTATTACTTTTTCATATACATATTAAACTGAAAAGTTCCATAAATAGATATGTCACTAAGCAGTGTTGAATTCAGACACTTTTCTCTGGGAGGGATTTATATGGCTACGGGGGGGGGGGGGGGGGGGGATATTGTACTTTTTAACCATTAAAAGCGTAAAATCTCAAATCTTCTGGCGGGATCCCCCCCCCCCTCCCCCCCCCCAAACACTGTCGCTAAGTCGCGTATTTTATTAAAAATTCCTTAACGCACTTTTAATTTTATTATTATAACCTGGTTTGTTTTTCAGACGATTATATAATAAATAGAAAAGTAAAATATCTTTTTTTTTTTCTTTTTTAGTTTGCAACAGATTTTAGTAGTTTTTTTAACGTTTTGACAGTTTATTGTGGAGTATGAAGAAAAAATTATATATTTTTTTAAATACGTTATAAACGTCATATTTTGTTTGTTTCAGTAATTTTTTGTATAATTTATGTTAGTAAAATTAATGAATGACTAACTAATGAATAATTGATGGGATGAATTTAAATATTTTCTTAAAAACTGCACATATTTCTTAAATATTTTGTAAATGTGCTAGCACTTGATACATAACTGCTCTCGTACTCTTGTTATATTTGAAAATACCACCACATTATTGTCAACTGTAGTCTGTAAACTTATCTATTGACGAACAGTTAGAAATATTACTAGTATTTTATCTTCAAGAAACAATAATTTACTGATTTAAACTGTTCAAAATAATTAGATCAAACTATATAAAAAATGTAATAAGTTCTTACATATACAAATTATATTTTTAATTTAACTTTATAAAGTAAAATAAAATTCAATTTAATGTAATTTTAGCAAAGAAAGTACACTGTATTAATTATTTGCAGACTTCTAATTTATGCTTCAAAATATTTATCACATGAGCCATTCGGTATAAAAACTTTTGAAACAGATGTGTTACACTCACGCATTGATGTTTGGCGACTTTTTGATTGGTGCGTTTTTCAAATTTGCGACAAACCAATAAATTAATACAAGCAAAGTATAGTCAGGTTACCATTAAAGGAAATAATCCTCGAAGTTTGGCGACTTTTTTCCTTTTTATAACAGACTTTTTTAAAAAATCTGTGCGTGAGTGTAAGACATAGCTAAACTTTTTAAATTTTTAATGTATATTTAGAAATAAAAGCATTTAAAAAAAAAAAAAAAAAAAAAAGGGAACAGATGTGTTACATTCACGCTGCGATGTTTGGTGACTTTTTGATTGCCACGATTTTCAAGTCCACGCCAAACCGATAACTCAATACAATAGCTAGGTTGCCATTAAAGGAAAAAATCCCCTAAATTTGGCGACTTTTTTCCTTTTTATAACCGATTAAAAAAAAAAAAAACTGTGAGTGAGTGTATGATATCATAGCCAAATATTACTCTCTTTTTCTTTTATTGATTTTTATTTTATCTGTGCTAGGAAGATAAATTGCCAGTTGCCAGATGCCAATTGTGTTCAAATCAATACTTTAATATGCATTTATTAAATACGTAACATTGTTGAAAATGGCAAATAATATAACAGAAAACTAAAATAATATAAAAAAGCAATGTTGTAACATTTATTAAATGCATAACATCATATTAAAGACTCTTAGTGAAAAAAGATATTTACTTCCAATGGGATGTTATGCTCACCAGAATTAATAATATACAATAAAACCTCTAAATAAGACACCTTGTGTCCTCAGAATTCATCTGCTGGGCGATTCCACCGTTACGTGTGTGACTTTTAGAGAGTGTGTATTTTTTTTTTGCAAATTGAGACAAATTTGGAAGTGAAACTATTTAGATAACGTTTTACTTTTTTTTTATTGCTATTACAGGACACATACAGAATCATTTTTGTAGTGATACCTTTGGTGTAAAGTAATATATATATATTTTTTTTAAATAGTAAAGTCGTTGTTACGTGTGTGACTCAGAAAAACCACACACGTAACAACGACATTACTATTTAAAAAAAAAAAATTGTTATTACTTTAGACTGAAGGTGTCACTACAAAAATGATTTTGCATGTGTCCTGTAATAGCAATAAAAAAAAGTAAAACGTTATCTAAATAATTTCACTTCCAAATTTGTCTCAATTTGCAAAAAAAAATACTCTCTAAAAGTCACACACGTAACGGTGGAATCGCCCTGCTACTCACAGGTTAAAATATGTAAATAATCTATGTGTTAGGGATTAAGGGTGATCATCACTTATATTTTCCTTATACTGCTAATGCTATATTTTTAACATCAGAATTGCGCATTTACTATTGAACCGATTTATTTAAAAAAAATTTTGGTGATAAATATGACTTATTTCTTTGAAACGACGCAAATTTCATATGTGAGATGTAATTACCCTTTTTTTAATTTAAATTTAAAATTTTTTAATTTGTTTCCAATAGATTTCACCAGAGGGCACTACGGGTACTGCAGATTTTCGGCATAGGTTACAAAACGATTGTTTCAGGCAGTTTTTATATATTTTCTTGTTAATTGTTGTCATTATCTTGTTATAAATTTAATAAGGGGTATTTTTTACACGATATTATATAAAAAATATCGTTCAACAAGCATTTTTGCCTTTGCTGCAGTAATTTCATTCCCAGCTGCCATGTCAGAAAGACAAATTTTTCCAAATTTTCAGCAACCCTAAAACACTTCCGTTGAGATTTCCGATATCACCTTTTTCTCTACGCTTGCCTTTGAAAGGGAAGAGAACGGGAGGAGGGGGGGGGGGGTTACATTTGTGGTCATTTGCTTTTCTCTCTGTAAAAGGAAATTTGTCTGCTTTGTAGAAAGCATTTATTGAATCTGGGAAAGGGAACTGTTGGTTGACCCCTGACCTCCTGACCCACTCTCTATGTTCTGAAGGTTTCAAATTTTCAGTATCACTAGGTTTGCGAAGGGATATCTTCAAAATGGGTAACTTTCTGTTAGCGAAAGTTATACTTTCTAAAAATAAAGTGAAGCAGGCGATTTTTGTTTCTTTGATTTTTCCCTTCAAATACATTCGTTGTATAACTTTTCCCTTTAAAAAAATAGTTTTCATTCCTTGTTACCTTTAGTTGACATTGCATTAGATGTACACAATTTTTAATTGAAAGAAATTAATGTACATTTTTGTGTGAAAGAGAATTTAACGTCTAAACAATGTAAATTGCCCCAATGTAAATTCGACACACACAAGTAAGCCGAATACCGAATATTCGGTCGGCTGAATACTCCAATGTTCCAGGGTTAAAATATTAAAAGGTTAAATATTAAAATCGCTTTATCTCATATTTAATACAACTGCTGCCTCAATTTTAATTTTTTCTCTAACTTTTAACTTTATTCCTATTTTTATGAACATTACTTTCTCACAAGTAAACTTCACACTAAAAAGAGAAGGGAAAAAAATCTGTTTCGAATTATTAAATAAGATTATAATTTTAATACTTGTAAATAACGCTCTTAACTTTGGCTTTCTATGTGAATTAAAATAAATTAATACAAATTTCGTTTCTACCACTTTTCGTAATATCATATTTCAGATAAAGCAGTGTAAGTCTGATAAAAAATATCGTAACAATATCTTTACTATAATTAAAGTTGGGAAAAAAATTCAAGTTCGGCTTGAAGTGAAATACTCTGTATTTGAATAAATGGATTAGAACCTGGTTTCCTATACAAAAACTGTCTGAATGAAACTGTAAAGTAAAACCTATATTATAAATTCTTTGTAGATTTTTCAATTGCGTAAAATGTGTAAACTGTATCACGTCTTATTTATTTATAATCGGCTGCACTCTTGAATCCTCGAACACTTTTTTTTTAATTTCTGAAGGAAACGGATATGTATTTCGAAGGAAACTGTAAAGTATAACCTACATTATGAATTCTTTGTATAGTATAGATTATTCAATTGCGTGAAATGTGTAAAATGTATTATGTCTTATTTATTTATAAGCAGCTCTATTATTATTATTATTATTATTTTGCTGTAAGGGTTAATCCTATAAAAAACTTGCCAGTATAAAAGTTGTAGATAATATTAAGAGGATTAATAATACATTTAAGCGGATTTGATATCTTGTGAATTGACAAAGTTATGAATTTTTTTCTTCTGAAACCCCTCTTTTTCCCCTCCTCGGGGCCATTTTTAATGATATCAAAAATCTGTCATACATAAATTTTTGGCCGTTTTCCTAGAAGTAATAATAACTTTAAACGGATTCGATACGTATCATAATTAAGATTTATGGGGATTTTCTGTTTTCACAAAAAGGCCTCCCCCCCCCCCCCCCCCCCCCCTGGTTCGATTTTGCCCATTAACAAACTTGACAGAGATTTTATGCCCCTTGATTCTATGTATCAGTTTGGAAGACATTTATGTAGAATTTTTCAAGTTATCTTGTCCATAAAAAAGTTGCATAGATAGATTGATAGATAGATAGGTAGATAGATAAAGTTTTGAACTGGGGGTGGTTTTGGGTTCTGGGAGTCATGATCGGTGTAGATCTGCAAAAATTTTCCAGAAATTCCAGCAGAGTGGAGAATGTAATAGGTAGTATTTCTTACGAAATCTTAAAAAAAATGATCAAACACTAAACACGTTGTCCGATAAAAATGAGTACAGTTCTTACGACAGTTGATATATCATATGCGCCAAATGGGAGCTCAATCAAAAGCAAGGTTTAGACGCTATTGTGTTCACTCACATATATACAAATACATATATAGGCATCATCATAAAAGTACCATAAAAAGACACACATGGTCTGAAAACGAAAAAATACCAACATTCACGTATACATTACGGAATAATTGTAAAAAATATCAAACCTTCAACATTTAAAGACATCCTCAAAATGTAAAGATATATAAATATTTCCATAGTAAGGTTTTTATAATGATTACAACCATTTTCCCAGCACTAGATGTGATCGAAAAGTAAAAATGTAAATGAAAAACTAAGAATCACTGGCCACATCAGTTATGTTCTTAGTAACATTAAGATTTCTTTATAAAAAAAATTAATTTGGCAGATTTAAATATGATATAATATACACATGAATTGATGCCACACAATCCTAAAATGTACGTGTACCAAAGAAAATATAAATTCTACAGATAAGGTAATTATAAATTTACCAGTACACCTGTGCGATGATTTCGCACTGCAGTCTAATATTTTTTAGATGCAAGTTTAAATTTCTAAAGAAAAATTAAGGATGAAAATATCTGCAAACAACATTAGTCAAGCCAGAATATCATGTCATTCATCCCATCAAAATTGAAGTAAAAACTAATCAAAGATATCAAGAGGCACGCACGAGAAAAAAAAATAACAATCGTAATTTAACTTCATTGGAAGATGACGTCATCCACTTCGGGAAAAACACGGACAAAAAAAATAAATTGAGCACATATAAAATAGAATTTAATATAATATAACATAACATACATTTTAGACTACACGTAAAATACCACTGCTTCGATCGATCGATGGTGTCTTTTTCTCCAAACATTTGAATTTGAATTTTGCTTTTTAATCATAAATATAAAATAAACCCGTGCGTCCCGCTTTATCTTTTATTGTGCTATTTATTTATTTATCTTTAATTATTGTTAAGCACAATATAATGTAGTATATATATTTTTTTTATGGCAACAATAATTTGAGAAAAAAAAAATCATTTCATTGAAAAAAAAATGCTGATATAATTTTTAATTAACTGTAATTTTTAATCAAAAAACGTGTTTTAAAGAAATGTGAGTATACTATCTCAGAAGCCTGTTCAAAAACCTTTCGAATGATAGGTCATTCATTTTTGTGCATTTTGTAAATGCATAGAAAAAGGGATGTTGGCAACAGAAATAATACATATGATTAACTCATGTAAAATTTTAAAGCATATGTAAGTAGAAGGAAGTCAGAAATGATAACTCATTGTATGATAAATCTAAAACTTCTAATATGAAAAATTACATAAATTTTTATTCTTAAAATGAAAGCCTATATAAAATATTAAAATACATACAATTAGGTATAATTGCAACTCAAGTAATTTATATACGAAAAATCCCTGACTGCTCGGCCTACAGGCACTGGTAGATTTCGAAGACGCAGATCGTGGGGCGCCTGTATGTTGGGTATTGCAGAAGAAATGACGTTTTTGCCATGATGCGGCAGTTGGAACCGCCTACTTCAAAACCTAACTTGTTTGCAGGCGGAGCCAACAGGGATTTTTTTTCTGCTATAAGAGTTGGTCCTATAAAAAACTTGTCAATATAAAAGTTTTAGATAATATTAAGAGGATTTATAATAAATTTAAGCGGATTTGATATCTTGTGAATTGACGCAGTTATGATTTTTTTTCTTCTAAAACCCCCCTTTTTTCCCGCCCTCGGGGCCATTTTTAATTATATCAAAAATCTGTCATACATACATTTTCGGCCCTTCGCCTAGAAGTAATAATAACTTTAAACGGATTCGATACGTATCATAATTAAGACATTATGGGGTTTTTTCTGTTTTCACAAAAAGCCCTCCCCCCCCCTCCCCTTGGTTCGATTTTGCCCATTAACGAACTTGACCGAGATTTTATGTCCCTTGATTTTATGTATCAATTTGGAAGAGATTTGTGTAGAATTATTGCAGTTATCGTGTCCATAAAAAAGTGACATAGATAGATAGATAGATAGGTAGATAGATAAAGTTTTGAACTGGGGGTGGTTTTGGGTTCTGGGAGTCATGATCGGCGTAGATCTGCAAAAATTTTTCAAAAATTCCAACTTAGGTGAGAATGTAATAGGTAGTATTTCTTACGAAATCTACCTAAAAAATAAATCGGTCTCTTATCACAGTTATTTTGTAATTTATTTTTAGTTTATATAATTCCTGTAATAAATCAAACTGTGTTTTAAATTTTTTATTACTTTAAGGTGATTTTGATGTTAAAAAATAGTAGAAGGAAAACAGCGTAAAAGTTGGCAGCTATGCAAACATCGTAGAATAGCTTTCACGTGTATCAAATGGTACTGTTAGTAAATGTATTGTTGCTAGCGATTTTCTGATTCATTTTTAAGCATAAAAGCATAATACTACTTGCAAGCATGATTATTGAAATGATTGAACAGTTCTTTATTTTCAAATAAAGGAATTACATCTTGAGCTATAGGCTATTATTGTCTAAGGACGGCAATTTGTTCCTTTCCTGCGCTGTCACGTCCTAAAATTCAGTTTAAAATGACAACTTTGACAGCATTATTTGAAAATCTTTTGCCTTTACAGGAAAATGAAAAAAATATATATTACATAGTTTCTTAATAAGTTTGTGAATAACAAGTAATATAATTTAAAAAAAAAAAGTCAATTCCTACTTTTTAATCATAAATACACTGCTCAAAACAATTAAAGGATATTTGAAGTTTTATATAAAATAAAGATATAAACGAAAATTTTTTTGCCGGAAATAGAAGAAGAGAATCACAAATGCAAATTTTTCTGGTTTTCAAACTGTGGAGTATGCAAATTTTGAGTTCGACGTCAAAAACGTCGCTTCAGCGGCAGCGAATGAAATTTGACTTTCAACTGGATAAAAGAGAATGAAGACAAGGATGATCGGCATTCAGTGATTGCTTTGTTTCGATGAGTACGATGTCTCAGCGAAGTCATTTGACAGATTCAGAAGCTTGGAGAATTGTTGGTAGGTTAGAAGGGGGCCAAACT
Source organism: Maratus michaelseni (assembly GCA_963931845.1). Taxonomy (NCBI): domain Eukaryota; kingdom Metazoa; phylum Arthropoda; class Arachnida; order Araneae; family Salticidae; genus Maratus; species Maratus michaelseni. Next base: position 99,379,114 of record OZ007594.1, read on the forward strand.
CAAACCGAAATAGCGCAAGCCATTGGAGTGTCACAAAGTGTCATTTCCAGGATCTGGAACCGTTTTTTGGAGAGTGGATGTGCAGGCCGAAGACCAGGGCAAGGTCGTAGACGGGCAACAACGCCCAATGAAGATCGGTATTTAGCGTTAACAGCTCGGAGACACCGAAACATGAACGCTACTCTTCTCCAACAACACCTTCGCTCGGCTACAGGCACCACGATTTCAACTCAGACGGTCCGAAACCGGCTCCATCTGGAGGGACCATCTGGAATCCATCTGGGCTCCATCTGGAATTTCATCTGGAGGGACCGTAGCAGTAGGAATAATCCTGCGTTCGTGCACGAAAGTGTCAGATTTGGCGGTGGAGGAGTGTTGGTGTATAGTGGCATCTCCATTGACGGGCGCACTGACCTCTACATCATTCGAGATGGAGCTCTGACTGGTCGCCGATATAGGGATGAGATCCTCAGACCTATTGTAGTCCCTTACGCTGCAGCAATCGGAGATAACTTCATTTTAATGGACGATAACTGCAGGCTACATCGTGCAAACCTGGTGGAGGATTTCCTTTTCGAGGAAGGAATCGTTCAAATGGAATGGCCAGCGTGTTCTCCAGACATGAATCCAATCGAGCACGTTTGGGACGCTCTAGGAAGACGAGTTTCTGGCCGCCAACAACCCCCACAAACTCTCTAAGAACTGGAAAGAGCTCTTCTGGAAGAGTGGGGCAGAATACCCCAACTCGTCATTAATAGCCTCATTGAGTCCATGCCTCAAAGGTGTTCAACGTTGCTGGCCGCCCGTGGAAACCATACCCCCTACTGAAAATGATTTTCTTTGAAGAAAACACCTTTTCTTATTCTTTTTTTCTCATATGCACAAATTGTGTTTTTTTCCTTTTGTACACAAATGCGCAATAAAATGCGTTTTTTTCTGCCAAACATGTGTAATTTATTCTCATATAACCTACTATGTCTGTCGACCATGTATCAAGCAGCTAAAAAGTTTCCCAGATACAAAATCCACCTAAAACTGCAATATCCTTTAATTGTTTTGAGCAGTGTATATAAAATAAACCCGTGCAGCATTAATGTCCCATGTTATCTTTATTGAACATTATTTTATAATCATCGTTGCGGTATTTTATTTCTGTGGCATCACTCATTTGAGATAAATCTTTCATTTCATTTATGAAAACAATGGGAGGAATTTTTTTCTCCCATTTAAAACTAAAATTAATTAATTAAATTTAATGAATGAATTAATATTTGAAAAAACTGTATTAACATAAAGTGTCATCCACTACAAATTTTAAAAAAATTATTTGAACTTGAGTGGATGAATAGAAAATATTTTATTAACGATTGAAAATTTGAACAAGATATATATAGAGAGAGTGTGAGCTAATAGTAGGAATTTAAAAAAATCAATTAAAAAATGTGTCAGAAAGTGCACAGTTTGGACTTCAGAACAGCCTTAAGTAAATAAAACGTATATGCAAAAAAATTAAGTCAGAAAATAAAACAAATGCATTATGTAATAATATTTAATAAAATATATTTACTGATAATTATCATATATTTAAAATTCTAAATATTTTTTGTGTTTAATTAAATTTATATTTACAAAGCTTCGCTTAATCTTGATTACTTTTTTTTTTCAATTTCGGTTCGGATTACTGGGTTTCTATTGATATGGGTAAGCAGAAATATTGATGTACAATGCTCCCCCCCCCCAAAAAAAAACAAAAAAAAACAAAAAAAACATTGAACCATTAATTTGGATAGCTAAATACATTAGCAATTTAACTCCAAATTTGAGGAAATATAATTAAAACATATCAATATTTCGGAAATTCTGAATCTAGATCCTTTAACTTAAAAGCGTTATTGTTATTTAGCGCAGCTATTTTCCTCCTGTTACATTACAAAATCCCTTTTTAATTATAGCTAAACCCTGTGTTTCTCTCAATAACATGAGATTACAATTGACCAGTCGATATCTATTAAATTAAAAAACTGGCTTAAACCGCGCTGAGATTTGCATGGGCTGAAATATTCACAACTGGGCCCGGCCCGAATTAAGCCATCTTGTTCCGGAGTCCCCAGAAAGTAAAGTCCAAAACCAAAACCCATCCTCTATACAGATCTATAACCAAAAGCTAATCTCTAATCTTCTAACTTACATTTACTTGGCACAGAGCCTCTGTGTTTACTCAGAATCGGCTTCAAACGGGAAGTGACGTTTCCTAGAAAATAGGGCTGCCAAGAACAGAAGTTATTCGCCCATGCGAAAGTCAGCGCCATCTATTGAGTAAAGGTGATTTTCATAATATCTGACGCTCCTTTTTAAAAGCGTGTCTGTTATTTGGGAGTGTCCGTTATGAAGGTTTTACAGTAGTATCATATGAACTATTTAGATACAGTAGACTCCCTCAAATTCGCCACTCTAAAATCTGCACATTTTTTCTGATGTAAACAATGAAACTTACAGTGAAGATGTAGGTGTAAAATTCAAGTTTTTTAATATTTTTGTACACATTTTAATATGTAATTCTGGTTAATATGATTCAACTCATGTTTTCTCATGAAGGAAGTATAAATTTATATCTGAAAAAATTAAAGGTCATGCTGATATCAGTGGCGATCGCAATATTTTTACCAATTAATTTATGTATTAATCAAGCTTTTTTGGTTACTAAGTGACATGAAATAAAATTTTGTTATTTTAAGATTTTGGTTTTGTATTATTAGTGTCAGGGCTGGGTTTTTGCCGGCAGTAAGTGGTTATAACCGGCAGAAACTGGCAACAACTAGCATAAACACATTTCGTGACATAATTTGAGATTTTTTTAATAGTATTAAATTCCTTAAGTACATTTTATTCAGGTAAAATAACAAATAAAATACTGTGGATAGTTTTATTTTAAAATAAATAAGTTTGTATCAGAAAAAATGAATAATGTAACATAAAATTTTTGTTATAATATTGTTGTGTAATTTTATATATAAACGATTATTAGAGTATTTAAAATAGAAAATAATATCCAATACTTATTTTAAATTAAACACTGAAAAGAAAAGAAAAATAATCAATACTTACTCAAAATACTTTTCTGTAATTTAACATAATAATTTAATAATAACTGTAAAAAACTTTTCCATAGAAATGTTATACAGCTCCAAATCAAAAAATTAGAATAATTAATTCCATTTGTATTTGGAATTGCATTTAGCTCTATTTCACTGTAGTACAATTGAAAAAGAACAGCAGTGGATGTTTTAATACATTTGCATGTTATTAAAGAAAATTAAAACTGTAAAATATTAAATTTTGAGTGAATATTTTATTTTTATAAAATTATTTTCATTTTTCAAAATATAAAAATACTAAAATAGGTGGTTAAAAAATTTAGAATACTTATGAATTTTCCTGATTTGTTCAGAAGGTTGCATAAAATAAGCATTTTTGGCACAATAGATATTGCGAAAAAACTATTTCCATAACTTCTCTATATAATATTTTAATACTAAAATTTCCATAAACTATTCCATAACTATTTTTCCTTTTTTTTAAACACATATTATTTACAATACATTATTCTAATATTTTGAACCAGGTAAATGGTTATTCTAATATTTTGATTTTTTCCAAGTGTGAATAATTATTTTAATTTTTGTATTATTTCCTTTGATTTTAATGCTAAAAGATTCTACAAACTATGTAGATTCTAGTTATATTGTAGATTAAGTTTGATCCTGTATTACTTTTTGTATAAGCGATACATAAAAAACATTTTTAAACAATTCTTTTTTTCTATTATTCTAATTTTTTAACTTGGAGCTGTAGTTATATGTGGATCTTGTAATTCTGTGAATTTAAAAACATTTCATTTAAATACAGTATTCAAAGGAACAAATCTGACATTTTAGGGTTTCGTTCATCTCACGAAACCCTATTATTCCCGCTCCGTTGTCTGTCCGTCACAGAGCCATTCTCAAAAACTATGTAACTTACAGAGTTGAAACTTTGCGTATATAGCAGAATTCCCTCTATAAAGAGCTCAAAATATTATGTATTATTTTAATAAATAGAGATAAAAAAACCTAAATTCTAACAGCCTTTTCCTATTAAATTTAAACAGTTTTCGTTATAGCAGATGCCAAAAATTAAAAATCCACGATGAAATTCTTTCTACCAAGGCCCCTTTATCATAGTATTATATAAGGGATATTATGATAAGGGAGTCTTGCTTTCTACATTAATTAATTTTCTATCAGACGATTTCTACGTGAAAAATGAAAATGAAATAAAAAGTTTCACCAATTGAAAAAAAATATTAATATGAAATAAAAATGATTGACGTCATAGTGGTAATAAAACGAAATTTTCAAAGATTTCTCAATAATACAAGGAGTATGTGTATGTTTATGTACACAAAGCAGATTAATATCACGTCATTAGAGAATTAAAAAGAAAATCTGATGTCATATTGGAAGTTTAACAGATTTTTCAGATGTTTGAGAATAATATAAAGCGCGTATCAATATGAGTAATAGAGAATAGTAAACATATGAGTTTGAGAAACATATTGAATCATGATAAAAATCCGATTATGGAAATACTCGCATATTTTAACATTTTGAAGGTGTACAATATGTTTAATTTTAAAATTATTTTTTTATATCGCATTTAGTCCGTGTGACAGATATTATTATGACAGAATATAATAGCCGGCTTCGCCCACTATCGGGCTGGTTTGGATACTTGAAAAAATGAAAAAATAGACCGGTAAATTTTTACTTTATAAAAAACAAAAAACATGATTTTTTTTTTTTGGGGGGGGGGGGGGGGTTGCTAAATGAAATTTATTTGGGTTTATTAAAGAAAGAATAAAGAGTTTTGAAAGGAATATTAAATGAAAGTCTTTGAGCTATCTTCGATCACACTTACCCACTTGTTTTAAATTTAAGACTGTTAGATGAAAATGTTCCAACCATATATATACCGGGTGATTATAATTAAAGTTACGATTTCAAAAATCGATAATTTTAAAACTACTGGTCAGAATGACTTGATATTTTAGCAGAACAATTGTGAGGCAATGGAATTTTGTTTGGCGAAGGAAAAAAAATAGTTCCAAATTGTGCCGATAGATGGCGTTGTCAGGGGAAAGACCAAAAATGTATTCTTGAACCCTTTCCGGCGCAGAGTAAATTTGTTTGCAAAATGATGAAATAATAGACTGACACCGGAATTTACAAACGAATCCATTAGTAAAAAGAAACTTGCTTATTTTTCTGGTTCTTAATGAAAGGAAAATTTTAATTAAATACCGGATGATTATAATTAAAGTTATGATTTCAAAAATCGATAATTTTAATTAAAACTACTGGTCAGATTGACTTGATATTTTAGCAGAACAATCGTGAGGCAATGGAATTTTGTTTGGCGAAGGAAAAAAAAAGTTTCAAAATGTGCCCATAGATGGCGCTGTCTGGGTTCACATTGTCTGAAGATATGCAAATTACTAATACGTGACATGCGCACCGCAGACATAGCAACCATAAAAATGCAGAGCAGCAGCTCTTTGCCTGAATGCTTCATCATGACTCTGACTATGAAGGATCGCGCTCTGCTCTTGAAGCTTTTTTATAAGAACGATGACTGTGCACTTACAGCTATTAGGAAGTTTCGGACATTAAAATCCATAAAAAAAGGTCCAATAACAACAAATGGTCTGCAAAAAATGATTGCTAAATTCGAAGAGACCGGTTCATTTGACGTTAAACGGGGTAGAGGAAGGAAACCAGTTTCAGCTGCGGCAGTGGAAGATGTGACTACAGCATTACAGGAACATACTGACAGTGATGCTGGAATCAGCAGTGCAAGGGGGATTGGCCGAATGCTGGATATGCCGAACAGCACGGTGCGTAAAGTCCTACGGAACGTCTTATGCTGTTATCCGTACAAGATAACTCATGTGCAGGAGTTGCTACCTGCTGACCTGGAAGCACGTCAATCTTTTGCAGTATAATTTCTTGCCCGGATGGAAGTGGACAACGGATGGCCATGGAACATTCTGTGGTCTGACGAAGCCCACTTTCATTTGCAAGGTTCTGTAAATACGCAAAATTGCAGGATATGGGCGACCGAGAATCCGTCCCAGCTACAGCCATTACCTCTTCAGTCTGAAAAGGTCACTGTGTGGTGCGGAATAACGGCAGCGTTTATCGTCGGTCCATTTTTCTTCGAGGAGATCACACCTGCGGGTCCCGTTACCTGCACAGTTACTGGCAAGCGGTATGAAGCACTTTTGCGTAACCATGTTCTTCCGGCACTTCAACAGCGTCAGTGTGTGGATAGTTAGATCATCTCGCATAATATTCATGCAAGATGGCGCTCTTCCGCACATTGCTACTACTGTGAAGCAGCTACTGAGTGATAATTTCGGAGATGATAGGATCATAAGCCACCATTTTCCAACAACGTGGCCGCCATGTTCCCCCGACTTAAACCCGTGGGATTTCTGGCTTTGGGGGTACCTGAAGAATGTTGTTTATAGCGGGCGGATTCAGAATCTAGCCGACTTGAAGGCAAGCATCACACAACACACCCATTGCATTAGTACAGATACCCTCCGATCTGTTGTGGAGCATGCCGTTTTGCACTTCCAATTAGTAGCAACAAGGCGGAGGGCAGATTGAGCAACTAATGCCTTAATAATCAGTAAGGTGTTTGTTCCATGAAGCTCTTTTTTTTTTTCATTTTTTGTCATTATCGCTGTCGTCGCTGTAAATACGTAGTCTTGTCTTTTCGCTAATAAATTTTTAGTAAATCTCTGAATTCTATTTTTTTTCCTTTTGGCAACATCATTCCTATGTTTAACCCTTTAACGGGCGGTGGTCACAAAAAAGCAGGGTTGTAAAAAAACCAGTTTTTTTTTCAAAAAAACCCAAAAACCGGGTTTTTTTGGTTTAAACCTGGTTTTTTTGGTTTAAACCAGGTTTTTTTGGTTTAAATGATTTTATATTTTAGAAAAACGAAGAATATTAATATTTTCAAATATTTGAAGTCAAGCATTAAACAAAAATTATTTTAAGTTATTTTGTTGAAATTATATAATACAATTTTTACTATTTTAATTTAACCATTATAATATTTTTTTATTATTATAATATTTTAATATACAATAAACAATAAAAAGTGTATCACTTATATATGTATATATATAAATCAATCACTACTACTAACACACTAGTCTTTAATCTACATTTTCTTTTAAAGAAAATTAAACTAAGAAATTTTAACTGACACAAATAACAACTATTTGATAAATACTTGCAAACTGAAGGTAAAGAATCACAAACTAATGAAATATATCTAAACATTTTATTGAAGAAAGAAGAAAAAACTTGACATTTCTTGAATAGATATCTTACAGCAGTATTTAATAATAGGAATGAATAATAAATTTTACCCTCAATCATTGTTCATTTGTTTCATTACGAACACTAATTTTGATGCCTTCTCTATGCCTAATATGTTTCGCAATTTTGAATGAACTACACCAAATGTCGAAAAAAATCCTTTCAACACAGGCAGTCGATGCTTTGGCTGTAGTTAGCATGTTCACAAATTCCAAATCATTCTCCGTAATCAAAGATTTACCTGAAACATTATAAAAACTATTCCACTATTCAAAGTCAGATATTGTATCAACAACTTTGGGGTAAAAAAAAAAAAAAAAAAAACATTTTGATCATGATTATGAAACGGTTCCAACTTCTCCAAAAATTTTAATGTAAGTGCTAAGAAATCAGAGCCACATTTTTGTTTGATAAATTCAAGACCCTTGTTTTTCTCTTCTTTTGTGACATCAATTCCTAGGTTAGAAATTAATACCAATGGGCTTAAAATAAATGCAACAAAATGTGCATCTACTAATGATTGTTCATATCTCTGTTTATACGCTGATGATATGGCCTTTTTATTGTTTGATGTTGATGCTTCTTTTAGCTTCAATTCTAGCTTTTTCCATGCTAATACACATTCAGCGAGAGAACAGCTATTCCTCTGTACAAAATCAATAGTTTCAGCAATTGGTTTCAAAATCGCAATCATGTCTTCGACATTTCTTTTTAAACCGATATTTAAGATTTTACTGGAGATGTCACTATCAATCTCAGATCTGTGATCCTCACAAACTTTTGTAAAAATTGACCAATTTTTAACATAAGATTCAAGTGAATTACAATAAGTATTCCATCGTACCTCTAGAGGAAGTACCAATGCACTTCCACCTTCTGCATGATACCATGCTTTCGGGAGATGATGGTTGCGAAAATATTTTTAAATACTTGTAACATGTTTTGTTACATCACTTTTAACCAAATCTTTGGCTAACCGATTTAAAATGTGGGCACTGCACCCATATGTAAGTCCCGAAAAACCAAGCTCTTCATGCAGAATGTTTCTGGCAGAAACCATATTTGCAGTATTGTCTGTGACAAAACTTGATATTTTACATTTGAACTTTTCTTCTACCGTCTTCACTGAACTCAAGACCAAATTTGCTAAATAATTTCCAGTATGTGATGAAAAGTAATTTTTTTTTTTTTTTTTTTTTTTTTTAAGTTTTGGTATTTCAAAAAAACAAAGTCTGTTTTTTTTTAAAAACCAAGTCTAGTTTTTTTTAAAAAAAACCATTTGGTTTTTAAAAAAAAACCATTTGGTTTAAACCAGCGTGGTTTAAACCTAAACAACCCTGCAAAAAAGGACACCCAATTTTAATTCTAAAACTGACAAACGGCACCAAGAATATTTAATTAAAATTTTTGTTTCATTAAGAACCAGAAAATAAGCAAGTTTCTTTTTACTAATGGATTCGTTTGTAAATTCCGGTGTCAGTCTATTATTTCATCATTTTGCAAACAAATTTACACCGCGCCGGAAAGGGTTCAAGAATACATTTTTGGTCTTTCCCCTGACATTACCCTGACAACGCCATCTATCGGCACAATTTGGAACTATTTTTTTTCCTTCACCAAACAAAATTCCATTGCCTCACGATTGTTCTGCTAAAATATCAAGTCATTCTGACCAGTAGTTTTAAAATTATCGATTTTTGAAATCGTAACTTTAATTATAATCACCCGGTATGTATATATATAATATTCCATATAGTAGATAATCTTTAAGTTATTGCATTATATTATTTATTTAAAAATTCTCTGAACAGTCATTTGTTAAAATATCATAGAATTTTTTGTAATTTTTTTTAAAAACTTTTAAATAGAAATTCAACTGTAAATAATAATATTAATAGTTAAATTTGTACAGCATCAGATTACCATTATGAAAATTTCTGTTTTTCAAGTAAAAGAAAATTAGTATTATATAAACAAAGTATATTTATATGATCATTTTGAAGCTTTTTGCTACTTTGAATAACATTCATAATCTTTAGTTTTAATTTTTAATTTAATTGTTTACATCAGGGGAAAGGGCGCAGACCTTGGATTTTCAGAGGGCGCAACAATTTTTACGAACTTCAATCAATTTTACTTACTTGTGTTGTGTCTGAATTGACAAAATTTGACACATTCGCATAGCAATAGCACCAAGTAAGAAAAGGGCTTAATATATTTCTGAGTTTAGATAGACGACTTCGCTATATTCCCCGTGCATGTTTGAAGCTCCATTAAAACTACACAATGCTACACAGTTTTTAAAACTATGTCATGTAATATTCAAAGACTCTAGAAAGTTGAATACAGATTACCTTGTATCCTACTTTATTCTTTTGTCCATAGATAACTTAGAACAGTCATGGTATAAAAGTGATCACTCCTTACTAAATATCCAGCAAATAAGGTATACAAAAATACATAGGTACCAATTTATTGGGAATAATTTCTACTATTAAATTCTATTCGAAAATTTTGTTTCGGGGATTGTCTACATATTAAAAAATGCACGAACGTTGATTTTTCAAATTGCAACACCTATGTTTGAGTTCCCTGGATCAAGACAGGCTGGGAATATACTTATCGTATTTTTTTACGGAGTTATAAAAGAAAATGTGTTAGGGATTTATCTAAAAATTTCGGAAAATAAAATTTAAATCTCACAAGAAAAAGTACTAAACACTTATTTAGTCAGGAGTAAAATTATACAGGAACTTTAAATTTGTAATAAACTTTCTTTATATAAACGTAAATACTACAAAATGTTTCTGGTAAGTATCTACTTGTTATTTTCTGTAGATTCTTTGAAAACAGAAAGTGATCACCTTAGACTATAAGAAGGTTCTTTACATCTCGAAAACTAATTATTCAAATGAGCTGTACACTTACACACAATTTTTTTTAATACAAAAATTAATGTAGACGATAATAATATTTTTTAATATGAATTTATTAATAATTTTCATTGGTCAACGATTGAGTTTAGCTGCTTCCAATAACTGAGCCAACCAACGGTTAGCTGATCGTCGGTCCAAAGATATGAGTTCCCATTTGACCAACAGTTATGCTTGCTGACAAAACTGCGCTAATAATAATATTAAAATATGCAAATAATTAATCCTATTTTCGTTAGAAACTTCAACTAATTTTTTGATTTTTTGGCAAAAATTAATTATGCTTCTAGAACTAAAACTATTATGTAAATAAATTTTACTTTTATGACTATACTAAAATGCAAGAATATCATTGCTAAGAGCTCCAATCTCTATTTAAAGAATACATATTTATTTGACATATAGGAATTAGTTATCAAATCAGTTATAAACATGGTATAGATGCAATTTCTGATATAATCTGACATCAAATGCTGTTTATTTACTACAGCTTTTTTTTTTCTTTCGTAAAGTAGCATCTTTAAATGTGGTCTCTGACTGTGTCTGCCTCATCACACATACAAAATAAAGATTCAGTATGCAAAATTCGTTCAAAAAATATTTATGTCGCGAACAAAAATGTACTTTCAGTATAGAAATGGAAATTTTGAAACTAAAACTCATGCTTAATGTTTTCTTTTGAAAAAGTACCACATATTATAGCAGTATTTGAATCTCCAAATATAGGGGTATTTGAATAGGAAAATAACACTCGCTTGTGAAAATATTACATTTGCAGCATTTGGGATAAGGAGAGGCAGGAGGAGGAAGAGGAATTTTGTGTGCTTAAAAAATACTTTATGCATCTTTGCAATGCTGAATTGATATCCCACTATAAAAAGGTTTCTACTGAAAAATGACATAAAAAATAACGATTAGTAGCCTTAAATTGCTAAAATAATTGAGTAAATTTACTTTTCTCAGCACACTCTTCCCATGATTTGAAAATTTCTCATGATAGTTAGAAATCAATGCAAATTAAGTTTTCATAATTGAAAAAAATCCTCCGGTGACTGTAATCCTGCAAGCAACAGGATTTTGCTACCAGCGTTTTATAATTCAAAAATACCTACAAAAGTTTCTGAATAGTAGTCATCGCTTTATTTAATGATCAATTTTTCCGTCATTAAATAAAACAAATTTTTTATTTAAAATACATACCAGAATTTCCGAATAGTTATTTAATGACGGAAAGGTTGTTTTTAAATAAAGCTAACCAAAAATTTTGTTAGATATTTTGAATGAAAAAAATCCCTGACGGCTCGGCCTACAGGCACAGGTAGATTTCGAAGACGCAGAACGTGGGGCGCCTGTTTGTCGGGAATTGCGGAAGAAATGACCTTTTTGCGATGATGCTGCAGTTGGAACCGCCTGCTTCGAAACCAAACTTGTTTGCAGGCAGAGCCAGCAAGGTTTTTTGTTATAAGAGTTGGTCCTATAAAAAACATGTCAATATAAAAGTTTTAGATAATATTAAGAGGATTTATAATAAATTTAAGCGGATTTGAAATCTTGGGAATTGACGAAGTTATGAATTTTTTTCTTCTAAAACCCCCCTTCCCCCCCCCCTCCCTTAAGGCAATTTTTAATTATATCAAAGATCTGTCATGCATAAATTTTCGGTCCTTCTCCTAGAAGTAATAATAACTTCAAACGGATTCGATACGTATCATAATTAAGAAATTATGGGTTTTTTCTGTTTTCACAAAAAGTCCCCCCCCCCCCCTTGGTTCGATTTTGCCCATTAACGAACTTGACCGAGATTTTATGCCCCTTGATTTTATGTATCAGTTTCGAAAAGATGCGGGAGTTGGAACCGCCTACTTCGAAAAATAACTTGTTTGCAGGCGGAGCCGGCAGGAATTTTTTTGTTTTTAATTTTTTTTTGCTATAGCGGTTGGTCCTATAAAAAACTTGTCAATATAAAAGTTTTAGATAATACTAAGAGGATTAATAATAAATTTATGCGGATTCGATATCTTGTGAATTGACGAAGCTATGATTTTTTTTCTTCTAAAACCCCCCTTATTTCCCCCCCTTGGGGCCATTTTTAATGATATCAAAAATCTGTCATACATAAATTTTCGGCCCTTTTCCTAGAAGTAATAAAAACTTTAAACGGATTCGATACGTATAATAATAAAGAAATTATGAGGATTTTTCTGTTTTCACAAAAATCCCCCTCATTTCCCCCCCCCCCCTTGGTTCGATTTTGCCCATTAACGAACTTGACCGAGATTTTATGACCCTTGATTTTATGTATCAGTTTGGAAGAGATTTATGCAGAATTTTTCCAGTTATCGTAGTCAGAAAAAAGTGACATATATAGATAGATAGATAGATAGATAGATAGATAAACTTTTGAACTGGGGGTGGTTTTGGGTTCTGGGAGTCATGATCGGCGTAGATCTGCAAAAATTTTTCAAAATTTCCAACTTAGGTGAGAATGTAATAGGTAGTATTTCTTACGAAATCTACCTAAAAGGCTGGCCGTGCGATCACAGCTTGCAGAATTGCAATCCAGAAGTGTCATCGAGAATGTATTTATTGCTTGAAAAGTTATGCTTACCAGTCAACAACAAAAGCCACACAAAACGTTTTTATACCTTCTAATATTTATCTCTCTCTTTTATAAAGTTGTTTTAGGTAGATTTCGTAAGAAATACTACCTATTACATTCTCACCTAAGTTGGAAATTTTGAAAAATTTTTGCAGATCTACGCCGATTATGACTCCCAGAACCCAAAACCACCGCCAGTTCAAAACTTTATATATCTATCTATCTATGTCACTTTTTTCTGACCACGATAACTGGAAAAATTCTGCATAAATCTCTTCCAAACTGATACATAAAATCAAGGGTCATAAAATCTCGGTCAAGTTCGTTAATGGGCAAAATCGAACCAAGGGGGGGGGAAATGGGGGGGCTTTTTGTGAAAACAGAAAAACCCTCATAATTTCTTTATTATTATACGTATCGAATCCGTTTAAAGTTATTATTACTTCTAGGAAAAGGGCCGAAAATTTATGTATGACAGATTTTTGATATAATTAAAAATGGCCCCAAGGGGGGAAAAAAGGGGGGTTTTAGGAGATAAAAAATCATAGCTTCGTCAATTCACAAGATATCAAATCCGCGTAAATTTATTATTAATCCTCTTAGTATTATCTAAAACTTTTATATTGACAAGTTTTTTATAGGACCAACCGTTATAGCAAAAAAAAAATTAAAAACAAAAAAAATTCCCTGCCGGCTCCGCCTGCAAACAAGTTATTTTTCGAAGTAGGCGGTTCCAACTCCCGCATCTTTTCGAAACTGACACATAAAATCAAGGGGCATAAAATCTCGGTCAAGTTCGTTAATGGGCAAAATCGAACCAAGGGGGGGGGGGGGCTTTTTGTGATAACAGAAAAAACCCCATAATTTCTTAATTATGATACTTATCGAATCCGTTTGAAGTTATTATTACTTCTAGGAGAAGGGCCGAAAATTTATGTATGACAGTTTTTTGATATAATTAAAAATTGTCTTAAGGGGGGGGGGGGAGGGGGTTTTAGAAGAAAAAAATTCATAACTTCGTCAATTCCCAAGATTTCAAATCCGCTTAAATTTATTATAAATCCTCTTAATATTATCTAAAACTTTTATATTGACATGTTTTTTATAAGACCAACTCCTAAGAATCGATGAAAAAAAATCTCTCTCAGGGCGCAGGGGTATCACATGGGCATGACCTTTAGTAGTCATGGCGCGCCAGGGCTATAAAAACTTTCCGTAGGTGCCCGTTTTCTATCCTCAATCGTATGCAAACACGTCCGATTTGGTTTCCAATTCTGAAAATTCCTTCGATGTATGCACCCTCAATTTCTTTATGATAATAAAAATCCCTCTCTTTTGCTATCTGTCTATTAGTTGATAATTATCCTTAAGCAAATTCTCGAAATTTAGTACAGATTTTAATTGTGTGTGGAAAATATTGGAGCGGCTTAGGGGGGCGAAATTTTCCCTGGCTGAGGGCGCACCGGCGCTTGGGCCGATGGGCCAGTCCGAGCCTGGTTTACATATGAAATACATGTGGGAATTATGAATCATTGCAGTTAAAGTTCTTATTATTATTTCTTAGTTTCTGCCAGTTTTTGCCACTTACTGGCAGAAACTTGCCAGCCCTGATTAGTGTACATTTATAAGGCGAATTTCACTAAAAAAAAAAATTATCTCATCATTATGGATATTTAGTTATGCATTATTAATTATTTACTTGACCTTTACTTTTAATATTTTAAATTTTCTTAATTTTTATTATTTTGCTTAAATATTTTACTTCATTGTAAGCATTCATTATAATTTTTAGTGCATTACTAAATTCAAATTGTTGTTTAAGAAATGTAAACAAAACAGTAACCAGAAATCCACAAAATTTTAAAATCTGCACAATCTCTGGTTTTAAGCTATGCAGATTTAAGGAAGTCTACTGTACTATAACTATGGATATAATGTATAATCTATATATTGCTTAATTTGCTGCAATAACTCAAAAATCATGATTTTTGAGTTAATACCACACAGACAATTCTAACGATGTAGAGTGTCATTTTTTAGCTGTCAAGATTCCCAGCAAAATCGTGAAATTTTTAAATTTAGTATTACAATTTTAAAAAATTAATTCAATATTTAAAACTTCATATGCGTCTCCTGAAAAATTGTGATTTTTTTAGTTATGACGTTGTTGCAGCAAATAAGCGATATGATCTATATTATATAATTTTTGCATAAATATTCCTGCAATTGCCTTTAATATGCCAAATATACAATTATAACTATGCAGTTACACGGCAAAAATAGAAGAAAAAAATAAGGGTTACAGTAATTAAGTATTGTCACCATTGTTGGTTTGATGAATCTTCCTGTCACGGATAATATGCAAGTCACCCAAACGTTTAAATTTTGATCCTTCTGAACCCAATGCCTCCTCCCCTATGAAATTATCTTTTTCTTTATTTTATTTTTGTGTGTGTTTAGTAGTATGCCAAGATCATTCGTTAAAAATTAATTGAAGAGAAGTTTTCTTATATTATTTTCTTTTTAAAATTTTAGGAAGAACAAATGGAAAAATACTACCTACCTACAATGATTTGAGAATTTTTTTTTTTAGGATGAATCACTGACACCCTATTTTTTTTTCAGCTTTTTATTTTATACTTATTTTTAATATCTAAACTGAAGATAATGTTATAAATAAAGAATACATTTATTTTTACATTAATGAATTTTTTTTTTAAATATGTAATAGAAAGCTGTAGTTTATTTATTTTGTACAGGAGCATGAATTATCACTTCAATGTTTAGATGCAAATGGCTTTAATCGAGATGCATGTTTAAATTTCTTCGAAAATTACAAAGTCTGCAAAGCATTTTGGGTAAGTTAATGTCTTTGTAACGTTATTCTCTTTTGCTTATGTTTTTTCATAGTAATTTATCATTTTGATACTTTTGAATACATTATTTTATAATTAAACCTTTTTATTCTAATACTTAATAGTCTTTCACTGTATGATACTATTTTGCTTATAATTATGTAGTTAATAAAATAAAATGATAATAAATAGTGTTTGGTTTAATCCCTTAAAAAGGGGGTTTATTGATTTCTTAGCCTACGGCTTTAAATGCTTAAAAATGTTTTAATTCTTTGTCTGTAGTCAGAGCTGGTGCATCCTTAAACAGTAGTACCCTCATAAATTTGTAAGATTCACAAAATTCCTTTTAATAAAATACGCCTTTTTACAAAATTCTATTCCATAAAAACTTATAATTTATTAATTATTTTGTAATGTTTTAAAATGTTTAATTTGCAAACAAACAAGTCCACCAAAGATGAAAACTTCAGCAAATGGATTTAAAAAGTTTTTGTTAATAAATGCTTGGTTCAAATTTGAGTAACTGGATTTCAATTTTCGTTACAAAATGTTATTTTTCACAAAAATATAATGAAATTCACAAAAATAGCCTTTACTTTACACGAAATGGGCCCTAAGAAAAAAAAAATTCTACATCGACCCCTGATTAGAAATAATGAAACTTAAATTCTAGTTATTATAAATTATCAATTAAAAAAAAAATTGCTTTATAATGTAGCATTTCAGAGATCTAAAAAATCACAGCTAAATCCAAGCAAGACACTTTTAAGAAACTATCTGATGATTAAAAAATAACCAATGAACTAATTATTAAAAACAAAGAAAGAAGGGCTTAATAAATAAAAGTGCAGTAGCAGTTTTTACTATGTCAATCTGCCGCAAAACAAAATTTATCTGCAACCCAGCAATGTCTACTAGAAACTAGTAACCCATAATGTCAATGTGTAAGTAAAGCAATAACAGTAACCCATAAAATAAGCAAAATTTGCATTTACAAAGAAAATACAGTAAGAAGATACATTAATCTAGAGACAAAATAAAATGTATCAATTTATTTTTACGCCCAGTATTACTTTTTAAGCTATGAGATTAATCTACAAGGTCTAAAATAATCTGTAGCATCCGCTGCCATGTGCATAGTTTCTGCTACTGGGCATAAATAAATATATAGATAGATAAATATTTTACATTCAAAGTGAAGAAGACATGATTATCTGAATAAACAGGGGTATGAGTCAAAACCCTTTCTTGAGGATTCAAGCAGATTGGTTTGGCATCTTAGGTTCTTAGAGGTTATTTTGTCTTATCACTTTTATCTTACTTTTACATAATTTTACTGTATTTTACATTATCTTTCACTTTATTAAAACATTTATCATACTTTTTTTATATTGGTCATTGTTATAAGTCGTCATATTTATCAAGACAATCGCATTTTCAATTGTATATTACCTTTGGCAATCTCTGCTTGCTTTAGTTGTGCATCTCAGCTCTAATATCCTTTACATTTTAGGATGTACAGTATTAATATTTTGGTGATACTTTTGTATTGTCTATCATGGTAGTAGTCCTCAATTCGCATTTACTTATTTTCTTTATGTTTGTACTAGTTATTATATTTTTTAATGCTTTTTATTGTATTTCCATGCTACATATTTCATGAAAGTTTTTTTTGCAAAGGAAGGGGTGCACATAGTAAAGAGATATACTTAAAAATAAAAAAATACAGTCTCAAATCAATGGTGCACATTATATGCTGGAGTGTGTTATACACCAGAAAATATGCAGTATATATAACGTATTTTAAATTTAACCTATCTTAAATTTACTTTAAATTTACCCCATTTAATTTTATTATATTTTGGGATAAATGATATTATTCTTTTTTATCTTTCATAAAATCTAA
This sequence comes from Maratus michaelseni, assembly GCA_963931845.1. Lineage (NCBI taxonomy): Eukaryota > Metazoa > Arthropoda > Arachnida > Araneae > Salticidae > Maratus > Maratus michaelseni. Next base: position 99,396,840 of record OZ007594.1, read on the forward strand.
TTGATTTTCTATACATGTCTTCTATTTTCATTTTTGGCAATGTGCCAGTAATACTTCCTTTTGCAAAATTTTCTTTTTTGGCCCCTGTAATTTTTTTCTTTTACTATGCTTTCAATGTATTTGATTAAAAATGTTCTATTATTCTTTTTCGACATGATTCTAGATTTTTTTTGTAGCTTTGATTTCACGCATTCTGTGAACCACTTTCCTCTATTTTTTATAATCTGCGTTATTTTCACTGAATGAGGATATTTTTAATTGGTTGAGACTCTATCTATGTCATGCATTTTGTAGACGTGTGCTATGCCCTAAAATTTTGTTGCATGAATCTCAGAATTCAAATTTTGTGTGTTTTCAAGCTCTTCTATAATAAGTTCTAATCAAGTTCTTCTATAGTTCTGAGGATAGGAATAGGTGCAAATGATAATTGTTTGATTCATATTCGTATACATATTAGCATGATCCGATTGGGGGGAAAAAAATAATAAACAACAAATATTTGGCACACGGGTGAACTGAATACCAAATTTTTGGCTGGTGGAATAATCCTGTCTGTCAATTCCACAGAAAAGTCTCATTTTGGGGGGGGGGGGGGGGAAATAAAATTTAATATGTTTAATTTAAGGGTATGGTTGGAAAGCTTGGTATTTTTATGTTGTATAATAAAATCCTAATAAAAAGCCATTGTAAATTACTTTTTACAAACTAAGTTAAGAACCATTATTGTCTTTGTAAAGTTATAATGTTACGTCTGTTACATGTGTAAATGCCATTTTTTCTTTTTTATTGTTCAGAAATTAATTAAACAAGTTACTGTTATAATTTGTCATTACTTAGTGTTGTTGAGAACATTAAATCACTTTTTTTAACGGGATAGTTTTGATAATTTTTACACTTCAATGAAGGCAGAAAAAATGTTTGTCAATTTTACATTACATTAGTTACAGGATTTTGAATTACAATTTTTGTGACTAAAAGACAGATTAAAATAATCTACAGGTATTTGGGTATTAAGTCCTTAGTAAGAAATATTTTAAATTGTAAAAATAAAAAAAAATTCTAGTTTATTAAATTTTCTGCACAGTTTTGAAAACAAAATTCGATGATCAAGTGTTACGTCAGTTATGATGGAATTGACCTGTCCTATAGTTCAAGTTTTAAAGGTTTTAAAAAGTTGAATTTGAAAACAATTTTGCATCCTATTTAACACACATACTTCTATTTTGATGAACAAAACTTTTTCACAAATAAACTTTATACTAAGAAAAAGATCTATGCTTTCAGTTATTATCTAAGAAGAGGATAGTCTTAAAACTTTTATAATTAATAAAGCTTTAAACTTCACGGCTTATGTGAATTAAAATAAAGTTATAAAATTTTCTTATATTAATTTTCTTATATTTTAAAACTGAAGAGAAATTTTGAAGGAAAAATTTACAGTCGCATAGTGTTTATTTGTCAGAAAGGGACAATTCAAATGACGGCAACTTACCAAGAATAACTTTCATACTCCTTTTGATTTAGCAGGGGAGTCTTTAAATGTATCAAAGAGCAGCGTCTAAAGTAAGCAATTATTTACAGAGGTTTGAGATGTACAGGGTGTTCCTAAAATTTTAGAACAAACTTTGAGGGGAGATAATGAGATCAAGACACAAACTTTTTACGGGAAACCAGCATTGTAATCCACTCATTCAATCAAAAATACAGGGTGTTTCACTACTAGCTGAACCTAAATTTTCGTCCACAACTTTAACAATAATAAAGATATTTTAGTGAGATTTTCATCACGTTAACTTTGCTTTGTATGAAATGTGATACCATCATTGGAAGTGATAAAATTTTGGTCAGTGGCACAGTATATGTACTGTCTGCTGTATTTTGAATAATGTAGTTTCTTGATCAGTGTTGTTTGGATGTAAGTGGTGGAAATTTTTAGCGCTTCTTGTCATAGTGCACAAAAAACAAAGTAAACCTATTGAAAATATCGTTACAATACTTCATATTTGCTAAAATCACAAGCGAAAATTCAAGTTCTGCTTGGAATGGGACAACACTGTATTTTGGACCGAATAAGTGGATTGCAATACTGATTTTCTAAACCAAAACTGTTTGTCCTGATGCCTAGCACCCCTGAAAGTTTGTCCCATTTTGTTTAGAAACACCCTGTTTGTGGAAAAGCAAACAGGTATTTACTACCTGGCAATATACCATATATATATACATCATTAATTCCTATGAATGTCATCATCAATAATTGTTAATTTCTTGTCACTTTCTAAGCAGCAACTAAATAATGTAAAAGAAAAGCAATCTTTTTTATTTAAATGATTTTTTTATTATTTTGAATATCCTTATTTATTGATATAGCTAAAAATAAAAATTATCTAAGGTTTTTATAACAATTTCTTTAATTATTCTGCTTGGAAGAATATTTTGATATTTGAATTCAGCCTAACCAAATATTCGACAGACAGAATATTTTGATATTCAGTAATATGGCCGAATACTGAATATGTACTGAATGCTCGGTGCATCCCTACTTTTAAGACTTCAAATCATTGAAGAGATTATTCTTGATTTTTGTATATGAAATTATTATTATTGTTATTATTTTACATTATTTAAACAGAGAAAAGTTTTGAATATGTAGTACATTCATATGCATATTAGCACAACTCAATGTGCCTGTAAAATTTGCTAAAAAATATTATACTAATATGTGTTGAGCTTTGAAATAGTGATTTTTATTAGCTGAAAAATATAAACATTTGTCAAAACAGGGTATACTAAAGCATATCAGTCAAAATTTTATTTATTTATTTTTGTTTAATTATAATTTAGTTACTACTAACTATATTACTGACAGTTGAATGAATAAGAATGCACAATAACAACAAGTCATCTATTTAACACTTGTAATAAAGGGGGGGGGGGAGGGGTAAAAGAGAAAGAGAAATTTCTGTTGTTAAATATGCAGAACATAGTTTTTTTTAATATATATTTTTTATAGTGAAACTTCATAAATTTTTAATTTGAATTCTTTTTTAAAAATAATGTTCCTCAAAAATCACCCTTTAAAATATTTATCATAGTGATGTAATCTAAAGTTAATGTTTCTTAAATATTAGTTTTTAAATTAAATCATTGTATTATGTACTATTACAACTTTGTGCTTGAAAGATTTTATCAATTGTCTAGCATAAATCCTTTAAGAGCAACATTACTACATTTTAAAAGTAATTAGACATTTTGTATTACTTTAAAAGACCGCGTGTTTATTTTGTTTTAATGTCTTTATTATAATGCCTTTAAATTTTTATTTCTATTTCATTTCAGCTTTTTGTCTATAAGGAAAGAAAAAAGAAAGGAATTACACCTTATTTACCAGTACCTGAAGAAAGAACTGCTGCAAAAGAAGAATATATGCCTTATTTCAAATATTAGATATAATTTTTGCATGAGTAATAATTTGCCAATTTTATGTATATATTTAAAATACTAAGGCTGTATATATTAAAATAATTTCTCATAATTATGAATGGTTTATAAGAGAAATATATTGTAATAAATAAATAGTATATTTCCCTTCATATCTTAAATTATTTTTTAATAAATACAATCATTTTTTAGAAAAAGCCTCCTATAGTGTATTCATAACTAGCTGACTTGCCCAAGCCCATGATAATAATTTTAAATATTCCTAAAAAAAAGTGTCATAATTTTTTTTTCGAAAGGGATTTAGTGTAGGGAGCCCTGCTGCCTTTAGCAGTGTACACCCATTTTGAATTTAATTGATATTATATTTTTAAAAGAAAATCTATCCGAAAGAATCTAGATTTGGGAGTCCCACTGCCTTAGAGACTATACATCCAGGCATACTATGCACACTCTTGCTCTGTTTTTACAAGTGACCCTCAAATTTGTATGATTTTATATTTTTAAATGAAAGTATTTCCAAACAAACTTAATGTTGGAGGCCCCATTGCCTTCAGCAGGGTACACCCTTAGATTTGTATGATTTTATATTTTTAAATGAAAATGTGCCTGGGGGGGCTGCACTTTTTTCTGCAACATATACAGCCAACTCTGTGAAATCTGCACACTTAGGGACCAAGGGTTTGGTGGATTATAGTTTTTGGCGGATTATAGATCATTTCTTTGTTTACATTTTATTTTTTTATAGTCGGACTATTAATTAGAAATATTTAAACATAAATTACAATAGAAAAGGAAAATATAATGCATAACTGGTTTAAATTATTTAATAACTAAGTTAATTTAAAGATAAATTAATTATACAATGCAAATTTTATTTATATTATTCCTTTTTTAAATATAGTCAACTCTGTTAAATCTGAACAGTTTGGGACTAAGAGTTTTGCAGATTACAGATCATTCCTTTGTTTTCTTTTTAAACTGAACTATAAATTACTAATATTTGTACAAAAATAACAATATAAAAAGGAACACTATAACTCAAAAGTAATTTAATAATTCTAAGTATAGAAAATAAGTTGAAACTGGTGTGAAACAATAAGAGCTAAACGAATATATATATATTATATATTTATATCCAAGTTGTTTAAAGGTGTATTTAGCAAAAGTGCCTTTCAAATAAGACCAAATCAGTTACTGATATCTGCTGATATTTCTTTAGTCAGCTGTTACATGAATGTATTAGTTTTAAAATGTAAATTACTCCACTGATATTTGCATTTAGTTGTTCCTTTTGCTTACCTAAAGTTATTATTTTAATATACCATGCAAATCACATAAAACTTGTTAAATCACAATTTAAAGCATTTAAAAATTAATAATTCATAAAAACAACTATATGTAAATTCTTTAATGAGCTTAACTATGAAAGCATGATTTCCATTGTTTACATTTGAAAATGGATGGCGGATTATACATTGGCAGATTTCACAGAGTCGACTGTACTCTGATCTATTTTTGCAAAAAAACCCTCGAATTTGTATGTTTTTATTTATCATAATGAAAAGCTTTCCAAACAAGGTAAGAGGTCTCTGTGATATTGTTTACCGATTTAATTTCTGACATTTAAATATATAAAACTTTCAATTCTAACCAAAAGTTCTTGAGAAAACCTAAATAATTAAAAATGTGCTCCAGCTCCCACTGTTTTAAAATGTGAAATGATGTCATCCAGTATTGACAACCTGTCATGAAATCACAATTATCTTAAAATGTAAAATGATATTTTGCATTTTAAGAGAAATAAAAAAGTCTGGTGTTTATATAAAACTACTTACAGAAACTTTTTAAATAGTAACTACCATTACTTTTTTAAACCAAAGATGTTAAAACCGGAAAAGTACTGCTAATTACTGTTTTTATCTTTTTTAAATTTCCATCTCGGAAAACAAGATGGCATAAAAATGAAGAAAAAATGGAAAAGACGAAAACAAACACCAAATCGAATTCCAATAAATATATATTTTTTAAATAGTAAATATTTTACCATTACAATACCATTAGCATTAGAACTGGAAAGGTACTCTGAATAAGTGTTTTTTTATTATTATAATTTTTTTAAATTTTTATTTGAGAAACCAGGATGGCAGTTTCAAAATGCAAATAATTGAAACCATGAAAATGAATTGGAAAACATAAAAATCAACATTAAATAAAACTTTAGATTTTTTTTTTTTTTTTTTTTTTTTTTTTGAAATAGTAAATATTAATGTATATATTTTTTAGGACATCATTAGCAATATAGTGTATATTTAATATATAGAAATTATATATAAATAAGTGGGTATTCTTTGTATTTTCAACCTGGACTTGCTGATAACAGTTTAAAAATGCAGAAAAAATGGAAAAAGTGAAAACTAACATGTAATCAAGCTCCAGAATTTTTTTTTTAAATAATAAATATTAATTTCTTTTTTTTTTTAACAAAAGATACTTTTAGAACTAGGAAGGAACAGCAAAAATTTTCATGTTTTCTTTTTTTGTAGCTCCAGTGTACCCATCTTTACAATTTCAAAATGCAGTAAAAAACAGAACCTTTTATCTTTGTCTGCTTGAAGAACCGAGAAAAGACCATACAGGGGCAGACACAACCAGCGGTTGATGGAAGCTCTCCATTTTGCAATGTTAATTAGAGTTTTTAATTAATATCTCAACTTATTATCAAAAAATCTAAAAACTGTCTTTGAGGTGTATAACTTCAAAATACAGGTACCTTTCTGCCAAATCTTGTAGCTCTGTGTGCAGTGGTCTCTTCAAAACAGCATGCACACACATGCACACGAACAAACATCTATATATAGATGAAGAGAAAGTGAAAATAAATAAAAGCACATCTGAATTGGCAGCCTTTGGAATGCCTTGGCTAAAATCAATGTTAACCGAGCAGACTATTGTTGCTTTACTATATTAAATGAAAATAGTTCATTCTCTGTTATTTTAATTACCATAGATGTTTGTTTAAATAATTTAAAATGGATAAAGAAAGGAAAAATCATTTCAACATTATTTTTTTTTAATAGATTTTCTTAGAAAAGCAAATATTTATTTATTTTTATAAAATCTCCAAATCAGTGATAGAAGTGCAAAACTGAAACTCCTTGGCAAATCTAAAGTAACCAAACAACCCCGAATTTTGCAAAAACTTGGTGGAGGAAGTTATGTAGTTTTAACAGTAGTTTATGTAGCTGATTTTGAAAATGTATTTAGTTTTAAAAAGTTATAAATTTTAAAGATGTGAAGGCTTTAAATTTGAATCTTGTTATAAAATTTGGTCATTTTAGGCAAACCTTATGTTGAACTGGAGAGTCTTTTTTCCCCTCTTCAGCGAACTATATAATTTCACAATATACTTTACATTTTGCTTTTTATGACATGTGAAACAGCAAAATATTTTCCTGTGATATAGGTGAGTATTTTAAATGCATCATCTGTATTTCTGTCTTCCCATCTTATTTGTGGCAGATTTGTGATGCAATACATACTTTTCTCTTCTTGTGTTATGTCTAATCAACAGTATCCCATGTATTACAGCATATTTTAAAAGGTATGATAGTTGAGATAATTTTATCTCATTGATACAAATTGACAAATACTGATTTCTAATTATATTATTTATTTCATTAAATCATACACTTTTAACCTACAAATCTTATTTTATGAACATCTTTCAGTAACATTTTTTAGACTATTCTAGAACGGTTAAAGAATAATTTATTTATGTACTTTATTGAAAATCAAAAAGTCATCAATAACTAGGGCTTTACAAATTTGATAAAATCAGGTAGCCAGCAAAAAATTTTAGTCCGTAAAAAATATTTACCTCCCCTTCCTCCTCCATCATTGATTTTCGAAAACCACATAAGTTTTTTTTTATTTAATTGAGAAAAAATAATAAAAAGCATAGCTTAGAATTATTAGTTACATAGTTTAGAATAGTACCATGATTTAGAAAGGTAATATAAGCAAATTTCTGGAGTAAAACTTATTAAATTTATATGTCTTTGAAAAAATTCTGTAAAGGCTAAATTAACTGGTATGTTTAGGAAATGCTGATTGCTGAAAGCTTTAATTGTCGGATAATTAAGAGCTTCAAACTCTATATCTGATGATGAGGACATTGATGAAATAGTGAACCAAAAAAAAAGATATCTATTTTCCTGTCGAAGTTAGTCAAATAATTCAAATTTATTATTTTAAAATTTGCATTCGATGGACTTATTTTTGCCACAAGAATAGAAAAAGTTTAAAATATTTTTTTGTTTGAATGCAATTTTTATACTTCTTATTATTTTGTAAATTTTGCAAGATCTATAAGAATTACGAGGTGGAGAGAAAAATGCCATTTGTACTCATTTCTTAAGTCAATTTTGTACAAAAAAAATTTCCTTAAATAACTTGCTCGCCAATGTGCACATAAGTGATCAATCTATTAAACTCGTCATTGTTATCTTACAACAACTTCATATCTAAAATAAAAGTTAATGCAAAAAATATGTTTGGTATAGTATAGTAAATGCAACATGCTTATCATAGAAGAGACATAGAAGCATATTGTTAAAGAAATCATGATCATGTTGTAGATAATGTGTCAATAATTTCTTATTCTATAAAGCAGTCTGTTCATAGTCTCCAGCATTTCTTGAAATGAAGGTAGAAGATGTTTTTTAAAAACAACTGATTGAATAAATTTACTAAATGAAAAACTTTAAAAAATGTAAAAACAATAAATGTGAATTTATAATAAGTGTATGTATATATAATGTATGTGTTGTCTTATAACGGGTTATATATATATATATATATATATATGTGCACAGTAAAAGCTTCATAACGCATACTACCGAATAGTGGACACCACTATTTTGTGAACACTTTTTCAGTCCCCAACACAAATATAACTGCATATTTTTATGTCTGAATAACATACATTTTCGGCGATCCCAAAGTTTCCATTATTTAGAGATTTTGCTGCATACACATAACCATAAAATCTAGGGATGCACTGAATATCTGGTATGTATTCAGTATTTGGCTACACTATCGAATATTTACTTAGGCCAAATATTTGGCCAAAACAGATACTTAAAACAACCTTTTAAAAATATTTTTAAAAACCTTACACAGTTTTTACTTTTAACTGTTAATTAAGTTATTCAGAATAATTAATAAATAAAATCATTTAAATAAAAGAGATTGTTTTTGCATTATTTATTTGCTGTTTGAAAAGTGCACTTAAGAACATTAATTATTAATGACGATCATCATAGGAATTAATGATGTATAAATGCAAGTTCCTGACTATTGTCTGCTAATAATCTGTTTCTTGCTTTTTCACAAATAAGGTGTTTCTAAACCAAATGGAACAACTTTAAAGAGGTGATAATAGGCATCAAGACAGCCAATTTTTGTACAGGATTCAGGATTGCAGTACACTTATCCAATCAAATATACAATGTATCTCATTCCCAGCTGAACTTGGATTTTCGTATGTTACTTTAAGGATTTCTTATCCAAACAAAACTGAGCTATACATCCCATCAGAGTGCAGCTGACCAAAATTCAGTCATTTCCAATTATATCATCGCATGTCATACCAGCAAAGTGTGTGATGGAAATCTTGCAAAAATATCTATTAAAATTGTGAAGGAAAATTAGGTTTCAGCTTGTAATGACATACTCTGTATCCCAGGGGTGATTCTGGTCCGAATTTTCCGAAAAACTAAGGCAATGATTTCCGAAAATTAAAAAAAATGTCGGTCATAAATCCGAAAATTCGGACATAAAATGTATCGGTATTTCGGCAAATGATCGCCAAAAAAAAATCAATCTCGTCATTCCTTCGAAGAAAAGTCGCCGATTTTGTCAAAGGATCGCGGGAAAAACGTGACTTTCGTCAGAGAATCGCGAAAAAATGGCAAATTTCGTCAAAAACAGTGCGAAAAACGGCAAATTTCGTCAAAAGATCGCGAAAAAAGGCAAATTTTGTCCACAGATCGCGGGATAAACGTGACTTTCGTCAGAGAATCGCGAAAAACTGGCAAATTTCGTCAAAAACATTGCGAAAAACGGCAAATTTCGTTAAAAGATCGCAACAAAATGGCAAATTTCGTCACAAACATTGTGAAAAACGGCAAATTTCGTCAAAAGATCGCGAAAAAAGGCAAATTTTGTCCACAGATCGCGGGATAAACGTGACTTTCGTCAGAAAATCGCGAAAAAACGGCAAATTTCGTCAAAAACATTGTGAAAAACGGCAAATTTCGTCAAAAGATCGCGGAAAAACGGCAAATTTTGTCAACAGATTGCGGGAAAAACGTTACTTTCGTCAGAAAATCGCGAAAAAACCGCAAATTTCGTCAAAAAAATTGTGAAAAACGGCAAATTTTGTTAAAAGATCGCGAAAAACTGGCAAATTTCGTCAAAAACATTGTGAAAAACGGCGAATATCGTCAAAAGATCGCGAAAAAAGGCAAATTTTGTCAACAGATCACGAAAAACGGCAAATTTCGTCAAAACCCCGTAAATTTTATCAACAGATCTCGAAAACACTGCAAATTTCGTCAAAATATCGCGAAGAAACGCAAATTTCGTCAAAGGGACTAAAAAAAAAATGCCGGGAGTGGACACCCCCTTCCCCCCTCTGTTAACTTTTCAAAAAATTTGTTGTGGATTTCAGATTTTTTTTTTTTTTACTCAGAATCACCCCTGTCTGTATCTTTGATTGAATGTATTGAATTTTTGATAGAAAAAGTGGATTGCGATGCTTGTTTTTGTACAAAAATTAGCTGTCTTGAGCATGTTATCTCCCTTGAAAGTTTTTACCGAGATTTCAAGAACACTCTGTATGTTTACAACCTCTGAAAATGATTGCCTTCTCCAGACACTGCTCTCTGGTGCATTTAAAACTTTCCTTGCTAAATCAAAAGGTGCAAGAAAGTTATTCTTGCTGAGTTGCTACCATTTGAACAAATTGCATTCTTCTTTTTTTTTTTTTTTTTGCTTTGTTAGTCCTTTCCTGACAAATAAATACTATACGTATGACTGTAAGATTTTCCAATTCAACATTTCTCTTAAATTAAAAAACTTTTGTTTTTGAATATAAAAACATTTTAACCATTAATTGACTTAATTTAAATTACAGAAGAAACCATTAATTAAAGTAGTTTTAAGACTATCCTTTTCTTAATCAAAATGGGACATACAGTAGAAGATCTTTATAACGCAAACTAAAAACACGAGGTTGTGCGTTATATAGAATTTTGCATTATATAGATCACATTTCACACATCATTAAATGAAGCTTGTAAAACATGGCCAAATATATGTGAAACATACTAAAATACATTAGAGTATCTTTATATTGCATTCTTTATTACCAGGAGTTGTGCAGATTATATTTTTTTGCATAATATAGATTTTACTTTATAAACATTGTCCAAACATACCTGAATCAAATCATAGCAATTTTTTCAGTAATTAGTTCTGAATTAAAGAGATAAAGTTGAACTAATGTATCAAATTTAGTCTTCAAGAGAATAGCAACTATTTATAATATGAGAATCCTGGTGCTCCTTAACTGAAAATTCATTGTTTACATCTGAAATGTTGTGCGTTATATGGAGAATTGCGTTATAAAGATCTTTTACTGTATTTATGTTAAATATTGGGTAAAAATGTTTTGAAATTTAACTTTTTAATACCTTTGAGCTCTAGAAATATAGGAGTATTCGACGAAATAGTTACTGTCCGGCTGGTCAAAATAACTATTCGGTGCATCTGTAGTAAAATCTCGACTGTAAGCCCTCCACTCACTTTTAAGCAATTTTGATCTTCTTACCATTCCCAAATATACCTTCCCATTCCCAAGCCACAAACGTATTTTGTGCAAACAATTTATTGAAAAAATGCATGGGAGAGAATTTTCTACCTTTTGAGGAATTTCCACTTCAGTTTTTATTTAATGTATCCCCCCCCCCCCTCAGCATGAAATGTCTGCTTCTCTTCTCTGCTCCCACGCCTAACACAAAAAGTTTAAAATTTTGAGAATGAGAATGTTAAAGAATTCTTCTGTCCTATTTGTTGCTCGCTAGTAACAATAAGTAAAAAATCAATCATATAAATTACAACCCCCTCCTCCCCCCACCCCTGCATACAAAGTTTATAATCTTTAAAACTATTTATTAAAATATATATGCTGTGTTTGTTTCTCTAGTGCCAATAAATAAATAATCAGCCATTTAATTTATACTCTCTACTCTCAAAATGTCTACTTCCTCCCCTTTGCTACTCCTGTAAAAATATTTAAAACTATATTTAAAAAAAAATTCTTCCTTAGTTAAAACCTTCTTAGTATTTAAAATGCTTTATTAAAAAAAATTATGCTCTATTTGTTGGTCTTTAGTGACAATTAAATAATCAGCCATTTAAATTATTCCTCTACCCCCAAAATGTCTACTTCCTAGCTTTGCCACACAGTAAAATATAAAAAAAATATTTAAAACACTATTAAAAAAAAAAAAAAAAACTTCTATCCTATTTGTTGCTTTCAAGTATTCATATCTATTTTCAGCAGACAGGAAACTTTCAATATATTTTTTAGTTTTCTTCTTTTGTATTCACAGTACTCTTTGTGATTTTTGTTCCATTTTGTAATAAGTTCACAGTGTAAGTCACATTTTAATCAATTTTTAAAAAAGTGGTTAATGAATTATAAGTCACTGGAACTTGAACCAATTAATGTTAGAGAAACTTCGGCAATTTAGTGTATCTGTATTTAGTGTATTAGTATTAATCACTAAAATAATGTATGAATTTTATTACTTTTTGTTTTTTATACTTTAATAACACCCAAACATACAGTGCATGCATGTTTTTTGTTATTTCTGAAATATTATTCATTAGTTAATCTAATGATTTCATAATAAAAATGAGCTGTCAATTCCCTCCCCCTAAAAAAACCTTACAAAAATTATTTTAATTTAACGGGCGTTACATCGGCATTCCCTCCTTAAAAGCTGATTATGAGATTTGAAAATAGAGATAGTTAATATGTAAAGGTTTAATATTGTTTTCACGAAATTAAAATTACACATGCATTCTTGTTTCATATTTGTTCTTGAAATTGGGAAAAATACAAGAAATAGTTTTATTTTCTTTTTATCATACATACACAGTTACAAAAAAGTTTTGCTTTTAAATGGCTGCATTATGTTTTTTTATGTGTTCATAATCATAACCTTTCAGTTCATTGATCATACAATCAGAAAAAGTATTCATATCTACTGCAGCACACAGGAAACTGTCAGTATTTTTTTTAGTTTTTTTCTTCTGTATTCACAGTACTCTTGGTGATTTTTGTTCCATTATGTAATGATAAGTTCACAATGTTAGCTTCGAACATCCCACATCAGCAGCTATGCTGGTCTGTTGATCTTTGTTTGACTTGGAATCCTGCCTCTCTTTATGTTGTAAATTAGAGTCCATATTTTTCAGATTTTCTCCAAACAAGAGAAGAAGAACGCAAACTTGCCGACATTGTCATGGGATATTCCTATGAATGAAAATAAATAATTAAATAATAATCTAATTTTAATATGTTATCTTAGTTCTGATTACACAGAAAATTATTCTTTTTTATAGAATCGTATATCAACATTGGCGTAACTTGGTTCAGTTGCAGGGCGTGCTCAGAAATTGCAATGCGCGGTATAGATTATGCTTGTGAATTCCCTTATGCTCAATATATGCCGATATTTTATACGAAATCGGCCATTTTCTGTTAGGGCTCTTAGTCAGTAAGATTGCCAGGTCTACTGTTTTAAAAAGCGGGACAGAAAGATTAAAAAAAAACGCAGGACATGCGTTTCAAAATCGGTACAACCCAGTTACTATAGTAAAACCTGTGAAAACAGAACCTATGTAAAATGTAATCCTGCTTTAAATGGAAAATTTTCATATTCTCGGCATCTCGGCTAAAACAGTACAATACTATTATAAAGGAACAACAGGTATCTACTAAGACTGAAACTTGTCTAAAATGAAATTTTCTCAGGCCCTTTGTGGTTCCATCTTAACAGGTTATTTTATTGTGTTAAATGCATGAATAAATAAATAAATAATGAAAATAGAAGCTTTCGGGTGTGCTTGTATGAATATTAGGTTTTAAGTACAAACATGTACCATTTGTCGATTTATATCAAGATAATAACTGAATCAGAGGCCGATAAACATAAGTAAAGTTTTAATTAAGATTAAGATTAACTAAATCATGCACATGGCGGTACTGCTTCATGACATATTGCTTCTCACAACACTCAGCTTAGCATAATACAGTTACGGTTACATATAACATACACCAAAGAATAAGTGTCATTACTTTCAACACCCTCCCTTAATCGCACATTATTTTACATTTGTATCTTAAATCACATAATCTTGGTTTAGGTAAACATTTTGTAAACATATCAGCTAACCGATTTTCTGTAGCAACATACTCAAGATTTATATCATGCAGTTTTATAATATCCCTAACATATTTCAGTTTAATAGCTAAGTGCTTCAATCTAGCACAGTTGTTTTCATTTAATATAGCCTTAGTGGCTGATTGATTATCCTTTAAAATAAAAACATTAATATTTTCATACTCTAAGATTTCTGAAGTTACATTGTAAAGAACAATTAAATCCTGGACAGCTTTTGTTAGAGCTAAAATCTCTGCCTCGGTAGAGGACAGGGCAATGGAGGTTTGTTTCTTTACAGACCAAGTAACTGGACAATCATTAAAGAAGGTCTACTGTTTTAAAAAGCGGAACAGAAAGATAAAAAAAACGCGGGACATGCGTTTAAAAATCGGTACAACTCAGTTACTATAGTAACTTTCATATTCTCGGCTAAAACATTACAATACAATTATAAAGGAACAGTGTATCTGAAACTTGTCTAAAACGGAATTTTCTCAGGTCCTTTGTGGTTCCATCTTAACAGGTTATTGTATTAAGCTGTTTCTTTTCATCGTGTTAAATGCATGAATAAATAAATAAATTATGAAAATAGGGACTTTCGGGTGTGCTTGTATGAATATTATGTTTTAAATACAAACGTGTTCCATTTGTCAATTTTCACCGGTATTTATAAATACTGCATTTAATTTTTGTGTGTTCCTAATTACATAAATACGTAGTACCTATAATCGTCATATGATCTGTCTGTCTGTCCGTATATACCAGCACAAAAACTACCCAACCGAATGGCTTGTAATTTAATATATTAAAATCGTTGCAGAATTTTGTTGAGTCATTTCAAATTTTATGAAAAATCAAATCAAAACTTAAAAATATATTAAGGGTCCTCTCCTCAAAAAAGATTTTACGGATGTCGTCTTTTAGAAATTTCTTTCAAGCTATCGCCACCAGGGTAAGCCGTTACATTGAGGAAATTTTGCATCCAATCAGGGTGAAAAAAAAATTGTCTGTTTGTCAAGTTACGGTGATATATTAAGACGAGGGCGTGTTTTTAACTTCTTCCTGCACCGGAAGACCCCTGTCACAAAAACTCATTAAGTAACCCTAAAATAGGTACCTGTTGACATTTAAGAATGACCGAGACCATTTGCCGATTTCTGCGCGTTGATTTTCGAAGCGAGCGTTTGATGGCTCGTGGTGAATATAACAAGCTGCTCTTTGAGGAATGCGCGCTATGATTTGAATTTTTTTAATTTTGGCTTTATGTCTTAACAAATATGAGGTGTTGCGTCCTTTCTGCAACATCAACAGTTGAGCAGACTATTTTGATCCAGATGATGATAAACCTCCATGCATTATTTCCCTAAAGATGAAAAAATTTAAGTTTAAATTTGATTTGTCATTTTACCTTCATGTATCTAAAATTTGCCTTAGAAGGAAGGTGGGAGGGAGGAGCAGGGTGACAGAAATCCAAATTATTTTGTGTGAATATCTAAAATAGTTATAAATGTTATATGTATTCTTTTCTGTAGGAAATGAACTGTAGTCAGCTGTAATAAAATATTTCAATTTCGCTGTATTTGAAAAAGTTTCAACATTTCCAAAAAGCACTTGTAACATTAATTGCTCATACATCATTCTTTGTGTGTGTGTGCGTGTGCGCTATTAGAATAGTTAAATACTAATAAAAAGTGAAACTATACCCCCCCCCCCCCCAACAAAAAAAAAGTTTTAATTCTGGTTGCCATTTTACCTTCATGTATATAAAATTTGCCTTAAAAGGAAGGGGGGGGGGGGAGGATGACAGAGATCAAAATTATTTTGTGCGAATCTCTAAAATAATTATAAATGTTATGTGTATTATTCTCTGTAGGAAATGAGCTGTAGTCAGCTGTAATAAAATATTTCAATTTCGCTGTGTGTGTGCTTTTAGGTACTGATATTCTCCCCCCCCCACCCCCACCCCCCCCCCAAAAAAAAAAAAAAACCTCTTAGTTTATTTTATGTTTATATTCTAGGCTGTGAGCCATAGGCACATCTATACAATCTTGCACCTAGGTTTGATTTTGCCGGTGCCCATATTTCTTAGTATTTGTCAGAAAATATGTCAGAAAGTTTGGCGTTGTTGAGCGAAGAAGCAAGAACTTGTGATCATAAATTGTAAATTACAGTGAATTTAATCGCAGAATTCTTATATATATATATATATGTGTGTGTGTGTGTGTGCGTTATAATATATATATGTTATATAACATACATAATATATAATATACACTAAACCGCATGTATTGTATTACCTATACAGGCACAATACACTATTACTTTGTTATAGAATCTATATATTTAAAACGAAAAGTGCATTCTGTCAAATCCACATGAAAATAGTCTTTTTGCGCATGCGTTAACGTTTTTTTAAGCCTTCTACCCTCAGAAACGGGAAACCTGATTGATTAAGACAACCCTCACCTGCTTAGCAAGGGGATTGAGAACAGATGAAGCCCTACCATTGCATTGTTTTGAAAGCATATACCTTCTAATTTATTTTTGCTCTGAGGTTGAAAGACAAAGCTTTTTTTTTTAAAGAACTCATGTTTTCATGCATATTTTTTCACAAAATTTTAAAGAAGGCTTGGATAAAGTTGTATTTATAACCCATTGATATGTCAGAGAGTTCGGAAGATGACAACTATTTTTTTTATTGCTATGTTAAAGGAGCCGAAGCGAAAACAAACAAAAAAGCGAGAAGAAAACATTTCTTTTACAACTAGATAACAATATTTTTTCACGAAATTCTTACACAGGCTGTAAAACCGCTTCATTTATCATCAATAAATATTTCCAAGAGTTCGGACAAAAATAACTTTTTATTTTAAAACTAAAAAACAACCCTGGGTTTAAAAAAAAAAACAAGAAAATGTGCGCTTTTATCACTAGATATAAATCTTTTTTCGCAAATTTTTCATTAAAAAATATAATTTCATATGAATTTGTGTTAAAGATATTAAATAATAAAAACTTATTATCATTTATTATCACGAGCCCGGGAAACGCCGAGCGGGGGTCAGCTAGTATATTTTTTAAGGCGCTCAGATGACCTGCTCAACAACATGAAACTTTGACACATTTTCTAGCTCATTTTTAAACGCAAAGGCATGAAACTGGCAGGCCTGACCAAAGAAGCGATTCGGAATAGAAATGAGCTTTCCATTTTTTTTTTTCATAAATAAATTACTTATCGAATTATGTACTGTATATGATCACTCATCCATAATAATAATGTCCTATTTGTTGCTTTCTAGTGATAATAAATCAATAATCAATCATGTACATTACTCCCACCCCCCTCTAGCCAAAATTTATACTTCCCCCTTTTGCGTCCTCTCCCCATCGTATGGTTTAATAACTTTAAAGTTCTATATTTAAAAAATTCTGCCATTTTTTATTCTCACTACTAACAATAAATAAATAATAAGTTAAATTAACCCCATCTCCAATCTCCCAAATTTACGCCCCACCCCCAGCATACAAAGAAGTTTAAATTATTTTTAAATCTTTGATTGTATATAAAAATATTTTGTGCTATTTGTTGCTCTCTAATGACAATAAATAATATATCATATAAATTATCCCCTACCTCGAAATTTCTGCCCTCCCCCCCCCCCCCCAACCTTCAGTATCCAGAGTTTCAAATCCTTAAAACTCTTTAAAAAAAATAATCTCCAACATTCTTTGCTCACAAATAAAAATAAATAATCATCTAAATTTACCCCCCCCCCCCTAACCTCCCAAATTTACGTTTCCCCCCTTTTACCTGCCCCCAGCATACAAATGAGTGTAAAATATTTTTAATCTGTATTTCACATAAAAAAAATCTGTCCTATTGATTGCTCTATAGTGGCAAAAAATAATCATATAAATTGTCCCCCATCCCTGAAATTTCTACTCTCCAATTCCTCCCCCCGTCTCCAGGACGTATATTTTCAAATATTTAAAAAAAAAAAAATGTTTAAAAAAATCGCTACATTCGTTACACAGTAATAAAAATAAATAAATTATCCCCTAAATAATTACCCCCTAACTCCCCAAATTTACGCTTACTTCCTTAGCCCCCCCCCCCCCCCCCCCCCGGCATACAAAAAGCGTAAAAGATTCTTTAAATGTTTAAACTTTTATTTTATTTATTTTTTTAATTTCTGTTCTATTTATTGCTCTCTAGTGGCAAAAAATAATCATATAAATTATCCCGTATCCTTGAAATTTCCACTACCTCGTTCTCCCTCCCCCCCCCCTCCAGCACACATATTTTCAAATATTTAAAAAAATTTGTTTAACAAAATTGCTACATTCGTTACTCATTAATAAAAATAAATAAATAAACCCCTAAATTACTAACTAACTCCCCAAATTTGCGCTTCTCCCTCTTTGCTCCCCCCCCCCCCCCCCCAGCATACAAAAAAAAAATTAAATCTTTAAGTTATTTTTATTTTTATATAAAATATCTTCTGTCCTATTCGTTACTCTGTAGTGACCATAAATAATAAATAATCAGTCATATACATTATTCTCTTTCCCCTGAAATTTCTTCCGCCCTTCCGCATACAAAATTTAAAATCTTAAAACCATCTATTTAAAAAAAAGTGCCGTATTCGTTAGCGTGTAATAACTACGAGCAGGGAAGACCGAGCTATGCTCGGTCAAAATTAAATTTGAGTTCAAATATCTTGACCCATGACCAAAATGACCCACTAATTGAATTTTCTCGAACATGTGACTTAGCCCAACAGTCTTCTCGTGCCCGAAAACCATAGGATGCAAAATTTAGTGTAAATAGTCTAAGCCGTTTTTAAGATAAAATAGCTTGACCCATAATGACCCATGACCAAAATGACTCACTAATCGATATTTCTCGAACATGTTACCTAGCCTAATGGTCTTCTTGTTACCTAAACCTGTAGGGTGCTAAATTTATTTCGAATCCTCTGAACCGTTTTTAAGATAAAATAGCTTGACCCATAATGACCCATGACCAAAATGACCCACTAATTGAATTTTCTCGAACATGTGACCTAGCACAACAGTCTTCTCGTGCTCGAAAGCCATTGGATGCAAAATTTAGTGTAAATTGAGCCTTTTTTAGATATTGACCCACTATGACCCAGAATGACCCACTAATCGAATTTTCTCGAACATGTGACCTAGCCCAATGATTTTCGCGTGCCCGAAACTCGTAGGATACAAAATTTAATCAAAATCGTTAGAGCCGTTTTTTAGTTAAAATTAATTTGACCAGCTTTGACCCAAAAATGACCCACTAATCGAAAATCTCGAACATGTGACCCAGCCCAATAGTCTTCTCGTGCCCGAAAATAGTCGGATACAAAATTTCGTCAAAATCGTTTGAACCGTTTTTTAGATACAATTACCTTGACCATGACACAAAATGACCCACTAATTGAATTTTCTCGAACATGTGACCTAGCCCAACAGTCTTCATGCCCGAAAACCATTGGATGCAAAATTTAGTGTAAATTGAGCCGCTTTTTAGATCTTGACCCACAGACCCAGAAATGCAGAGCCCGATTAAGGTTGTCTGCGGCCCAAGGCCCAGAAACTTTTTGGGGCTCCCTCAAATTAAAATAGTAGCAAGAATTTTTTTCGAGGATTATTATTAGATATGATGCAGTTGACAAGTTAAACAAAATGTTTTTGTTCTGTTTTTGAGAAAATAATTGCAGAATTTAGAATAATTGCAGAATAATTGCAGCATTTTTAAGAAACTTTTTTAAAATCATTCTACTCATTTTGGGGCCCCGATCAGCAGTGGGCCCAAGGCCAAGGCCTAGTTGGCCTGTGCGTTAATGAGGCTCTGCAGAAATGACCCACTAATCGAATTTTCTCGGACATGTGACCTAGCCCAATGATTTTATCGTGCTCGAAACTCGTAGGACACAAAATTTAATCAAAATCGTTAGAGCCGTTTTTTAGATAAAATTAATTTGACCCGCGTTGACCCAAAAATGACCCACTAATCGAAAGTTCTCGAACATATGACCCAGCCTAATAGTCTTCTCGTGCCCGAAAATGGTCGGATACAAAATTTCGTCAAAATCGTTTGAACCGTTTTTTAGATACAATTAGCTGCACCATGACCCAAAATGACCCACTAATCGAATTTTCTCGAACATGTGACCCTTCCCATTGGTTTTGTGGTGCCCCAAAACGGTAGGACACAAAATTTCGTCAAAATCGTTAGAGCCGTTTTTAAGATAAAATTTGCAAATATATATATATATATATATATATACAGGGTGTTCCGTTAAAGGGGTCCAATATTAATAGGGGTAATAGAGGAGATCACACGGAGCATAAATCAGTATATAATGCCTGGCCGGAACTCAATAATTTTCAAGTTACAGCAAATAGAATGAAAAATCGGAAATTTGTAAAAAAACCCTCATTGCTAAACTATCGATAATGCTACATAAAAACGAAGCACATATTTAGAAAGAGCAGAAAAAATCCTACGAAATGACATAAGTTGTTTTAGAATATTGAGAATTAATGGCGAGTTACAAGCTCTGAAACAGTGAAAAAATACAAAATCAAATATTTAGCAAAATAGTTAATCGTTAATTCCAAAAATGCAACTCTACCTACATCAAGGAAAATGTTATAAAATTTGGTCCATTCCGAAAGCTTTCGAAGAAGCTGACAATAAACCATATCAGTTTAATTGTATGGGAGAAATCAAGCAGTTCCCTAGTTACAACTCTGTACTGTTGCACGCTCGGAAAGAGAGAAACTCCACCCATGACGATTGTAAACACCCCGTTTTAATATCTTTCAATTATACATTTCTGATCAACCTCTATCAATACCCTTTCATTATTCAGTCTGGTCAAGTGAATGACATATTGTGCAGCTCTCGCCTTGTCTTAAAGCAAACTCCGTGACTGCTGCGTTTCCTCCATGAACTTTCAGGATGATGAAGAAGAAGTACTTTTTATGCAAATTTTCTATGTGTATAGGAAGAAAAGTGTAATAAAACAGCAGTCATCAGTGGGCGTTATGTTAAAGGGAGGCTGTTGTAAGTGGGATTGTAGTAAGTTGATGTATAATAATTATGCCGGAATACTCTAACGAAGAATATGCGGACATGCATCTGATGTACGGGCAAGCTCATGGAAATGCATGTCTAGCACAGCGCATGTACCGTGAACAATTTCCAAGGAGACGTTGCCCAAGTTCGAAACTCTTCATAAAAATCGATAGACGATTACGGGAGACTGGATCGTTTAATACAGCAAGCATTGATGCAGGGAAACCTCGACATGTACGAACACCTGCAATGGAAGAAGATGTACTGAATATTTTTAAAGATAACCCCTCCACGAGTACACGAGCTGCTGCGTCTGAAGTCGGTATTTCTCACCAAAGTGTGTGGCGTGTTCTGCGTGCAGAAAACATGCACCCCTTTCATGTGCAGCGGGTACAACTGTTATCAGTAACAGATTGTGCTCAGCGGACAGAATTCGTACGCTGGTTGCTTAATGTAACAGAAAATAATCCACAATTTCTGGAAAATATTTTATTTACTGATGAAGCAACATTTACGAGAGAGGGCGTGGTAAACACGCACAATATGCACACATGGTCATATACAAATCCGCACACTGTTTTCCCGTCGAACGCACAACAAAAGTTCAGTGTGAACATATGGGCAGGTGTCCTCGGCGATTATCTCATAGGACCATATTTACTCCCAGATGTACTCAATGGCAGTACGTACTTGGTTTTCCTACGGGATATCTTACCGCAGTTACTGCAAAATGTGCCAGCAACATTGCGCCACAATATGTGGTTTATGCACGATGGCGCACCGGCACATTTTTTCATAGGTGTTCGCAATCACCTCAATTCAACATATCCTGGGAAATGGATTGGACGCAGTGGACCTGTTGCTTGGCCTGCACGCTCTCCAGACCTCAATCCGTTAGACTTTTTTGTTTGGGGACACCTTAAATCGCTGGTGTATGAAACGCCTGTGGATACACCGGAGGATTTACTAGCGCGAATCGTTGTCGCTGCAGGAGACATTCCCAACTCCGTCGGAGTTTTTCGGCGTGTTCGCCAATCTTTACGACGTCGCTGTCGGCTGTGCGATTCTGTTAATGGGCGCAACTTCGAACACCTATTATAATAATGTCCGTTCGTCTGCCTTCCGACATTGAACTGTGCAGCGCAGGCCAGAAGACTATGCTTCACATATGTCATAAAGTACGTGGAATGTAATTCTTTATTTGTCATTTTTCTTTTATTTTCAACACTTTTTGGCACAGTATTTTGTAAGTCACAGACTGTGGTGTACTCAAATTGTAAATTACAAAGTTTGTATGAATTAATTTAAAATTTAGTGTCTTTTTTAAATTTATAATTAATAAAATTATTATGCTATTTGTTATTATTATTTCCTATCATAAATTATGATGCACATATACATACAATAATTGTCCATGTAAAACATGTACTGAAACTTCTTGCATAGTTACAAATCGCAATATTTTTAATTATTTCCGAATTTTCACCACCAGTTTAATATTAAGGAATTTAACTTAAGCTTTATATCAATAAAAGACCACTTTAAAATGTAGACTATTATTGTAAAGTTAGTTTGGTTCATTCAACTCTTGAATAATTAAAAATGTTGCATCTCAGAAGAAGCATGATCGAAAATGTATAGTTGAGAGTAATTAAAAAGGCGGTGTTTCCAATCGTGATGGGCGGAGTTTAACCTTTGCTAGTGTCAAAGAAAGCGGAGTTGTAACTAAGAAACTGATTAATTTCTCTCACACAATTAAACCGATATGGTTCATTGTAAGCTTTTTCGAAAGTTTTCGGAATGGACCAAATTTTACTACATTTTCCTTGTTGTAGCTAGAGTTGTCTTTTTGGAATTAACGATTAACTATTTTGATGTATATTGGATTTCGTACTTTTTTCACTGTTTCAGGGCTTGTAACTCGTCAATAAATATTGCTATTTTAATAGAATTGATGTCATTTTGTAGGTTTTTTCTGCTCTTTCTAAATATGTGCTTCGTTTTTATGTAGCATTATCGATAGTTTAGCAATGAGGGTTCTTTTACAATTTTCCGAATTTTCATTCTATTTGCTGTAACTTGAAAACTATTGAGATCCGACCAGGCTTTATATACTGATTTATGCTCCGTGTGATCACCTCTATTACCCCTATTAATATTGGACCCCTTTAACGGAACACCCTGTATATATAACCACACACAAGATTCGCTCGTATTAGAATGTAAATGATAAACAAATAATCAATCATCTAAAATATCTCCTCCTCTTCCAAACTTTCTGCGCCCCCCCCCCCGGGGGGGCCTGTTCCGCAATGGAACACTGTTTAAAAAAACTTTAAAACTCTAATTTAAAAATATATTCGAAAAATCACAGAGAAATAAAAGCCCACTAATACACTTTTATTTGAGAAAATTACACTAGGATAGGGATAGTTTTTGCCACCCAAATAACCCAGCAGATGAAGCGTGGCGTCACATGCCTGCCCATGCTCTATAGAGAGTAAAGAATAAAACTCCTTAATTTTGCTTTGAGAAAATGATGTCTAAAGTTTAGTACAGTTTAAAATACCAGATGTTCATTTGAAAAGAAAATAGGTTTCTTCTTTCACCCCTCTACGAACAGTCCTCTGGACAGGAGTAGGTAAGGAAAAGGAGCTTTCTCATTAATCAATATGAGATGGGCGGAGATTATACGGGTGGGCATTTTAAAGATTTTGCTTAGATTTTCATTAAAAGTCGCTGTCCATTTCGCTGATTTTACATTCCCTAATTGGTATAAATTTATGAAACAAAATTAGCTGAAAAGTTCAAGGTTTAAGCTACAGCCATTAGTGCTTAAATTTTCAGATTTTTTCATGGATAAATTTTTACAAAGCTATAAATGAAAAAATACCTCCGTTTTTCGAGTTTCAAAATTGAAAATAATATCAAAATTAAACAGCAACAAAAATCGAAAATGTAATCAACGGCGGAAATGTATTATGGTCTCAAATATCATGTGCAAAAAGAAAAATTCAAAAATATGCAAATGCCAATGAGAAATCAGCGAAAAGGTCTTCCATAGGTTTAACATTAGTATCGTATTCCCGCGCGCTTGCTCAACGGGAGCCTTAACCCATTTATGCCTAGCATGGATGCTGTAGTAACATGGGAAAAAGTGCATTTCTCACCACTTTTATTTTAATAGAAATTTGGTGTCTTATTTTACTGAGGGCTCCCCAATAAAATGAGACATCAAATTTCTTTTTTTTTTTTAAAGTGGTGTGAAATGCACTTTTTCCCATTTCCCATCATAAATATATGAATATTTATATATGTACAACGGTGGTTTGATAAGTTCTCGGCCTGACATTGAAAACACCATATTTTGGACATAATTTTATATTATTTTTCAATTAGTCCCCCTTGCAACTCAATACATTTAAGATATACTCTTGTGTGCGAATTCTTTAGTGCAGCCCTGTACGAAGGTGGTTCGAAAAGTTCCCAGCCTGAAAAAGAAAATACAAGATTTTTGACAGTATTTCATTTTATTTTTCAACTTGAAACATAATACATTTCAGAAAATTCTTGAGAAATGTTCATTCTTTGGCGTTTTTGGTCAACGTTCAACCAGCATGGCACGCATCGAGCAGAAAGCTTTTTCATACCCAAAACTTCGTGGAAAATGTGGTTGATACACAGTCTATCGAGATGTTTTCAATGTCAGCGTCAGCAAATTCGCGTATCTTCAATCGGTCATCATTCAACACGGCATTGTGAATTTTTGAGATGATTTCGTCGGTCGTAGCGGTTTTGGGCGTCCTGAGCATTCATCATCGTGAATTGATTTCCTACCATGTTTAAATACAGCAGCCCACTTTTTTATCGTCAAATATAAAGGACAAGAATCCTATAAGATAGACTATAACTCTTTTTCTATGTTCACAGAAGTTAAATAATTTTTAATAAAGTATTTTATGACAGCTCAAACTTCAAATTTTTCCATTTTTCGAAAATGTCAAAATTTGTTTACTTTTCTTCGCTCAGCAATAACCAACAAACTCACGCATCTGAAACTAGGCGGCATGTCATCTAAAGGATTATACTTTACAAATAACATTGTCATTTGGTCATACTTGTTTCATTCCTGTGTTAGACTGAAAACCTATCAAACTGCCCTCGTACTGTTTACGTATATTATATATATTTATATATATGTATATAAATATATGTAATACATAATTATATGTATACTAGGGGGCTCAGCCCCCATACTCGCTAACGCTCGCCAACCCCCCGTGAATTGCAAAGCAATTCACATTGAGACAGCTACGCGGTCCATGTTCGCTTCGCTCGCTCGCCCCTTTTTATTTTTGCCATAATTCTAGCCTGAATAAATACTACCATAATTAATTTGAACATATGAAATTGACAATTTTTTTAATGTAAAAAAGTAATTGAAAACTCCGTTGAAAACACAACTAAAAATGCATTTAGTTGGAGCTACTAATGGGCATATAAATCATTTAAATACTATGAATAAAGGATCTTGGAAAATAATTTGTTTAAAACTTATTGCACCTATAATATTGTACAGCACGGCTTATTTATTTAAAAAAAAAAAAAAAAAAAAAAAAAAAATCACTACGTAATAGGAAGATAGTTTATCATGAATGATTGTTTATATTTCATTCAACATTTTACTATTCTAATTGATTATAGATTTCTGCAACAGATTGCAGCAGGTGCAACCTAGACAGTTGATACTTTTACTATATCTCTGATTTTTCATGTGAGTGAAATTCATAAATAAATTCTAAATAAGAGTTGAGAATTCATTTGAAATTAACAATATTACTCATAATTAAAATGAATAATCATCTCAGACGCTTTGGATTACGTACATGTTATTTTATTTTTAATATTTGCTAGCTTGATTTTCACTGCTCTGACAATGACCGCCATATTGGAGGCGCAGCTGATCTATCTAACACAATCTAGTCTTTTCATTGGTATGAACTCTGGAAACTACGGTTGTTGCCAACAATAAGCTAGAAATTCAGCCCTATTTCCGCGCCACGTAAGACAAATATATATATAGATGTTATATGAATATATACATGCATACATATCTGCATTATTTTTATAGATGTATGTGTGTGTTTCTAATATAGTTGAAGATTACATATGATTTAGATATTATTTGCTACTCCAATTTTTAAAAAAATTCTTGAGGTCACAATGATATTCTAATATACTATTGATGTAGATAACATATACAATAAATGAAAAGTATATGTTTGTATTATGCATTATTAATAATAGATAACATTTTAAAAAGGTTAATTTAGTCCTAAACAAATATACATGTAATGTTTGGAATTGCACAAAGTCTATCATTCAAAGAAAAAAAAAACATTGTTCCAGCTTTGTTTAAAAAAATCAAAGTTTTTCTTTAACATACTATATTGGTTTATTTTATTAAATAATATATATCGTGCCAATTATTCACTGAAAATGGAAGAGAATGTGTTACAAACCACTGAGCGAAAATATTAATTCTAAATTTAAATAATAATAATTAATATTAATTATATATGTATACACACACATATATATATATATATATATCTTTAAATAAAAATATTAATATCAATTATTTAAATAATAATATTAATATTCATTGTATATATTTAAATATTAATATTAATTAATATTAACTATATATATTTATATATAATATTAATTAACATTAACTACATATATTTATATATAATATTACTTCACATTAATTATATATTTAAATAATAATATTTACCATAATTAAAGATTTTCTTTAAAAATATAATCCTCCACTACTTTATAACTAAAGATGAACCAGTAATTGGTAAAAAGACTACTAGTAAATTAATAGAGATTTTTATATATGAAGGATAATGTTTAATTTTTTAAAAAGTAAAAGCTTTGTTAAATTAATGCTGCTAATTTGATATTCATCTGTTGCTAAAGTTTGTTTATTTGTTTATTGAGAACATACATCTGACTTGTGTGCTTGACATCAAGTGCCCGCTTATAAGCAGGGCTACACTAGATACCGGGCTTGCTCATTCATTATCATGACGTCACAAATGGTGGCTGGTCGCTACCAGCGATTGGTACAAAGCGAAACTACAAAATGAAAGACATACAGCGATTGGCACAAACCGACGGGCTCGTCGCTTTGCACCAATCGCTGGTCACGGCCAGCCACCTTTTGTGACGTCATGATAATGAATGAGCAAGCCCGGTATCTAGTGTAGCCATGTTATAAGTCATCGTCAATATACAGGGACGAGATAGCCACAAGGAAATTTACAACACCAGAGAGTTACATCCGGAAGCTCCACAAAGTGTGTGCAATGGAGCTGGCGGGAGTCGAACCCGCCGACCTGACCCCTACGCTCACAAGCGATTAGCGGAATGGTGTCTTAACCACTCGGCCACGGTTGCTAAAGTTCTAACATAAAATAAAAATATTTTTTATGTAAGTTTAGGAGTTGTTGCATTTTAATAAATGTTCATTTAATTATTAAAAAAATATGAATAAAAAAAATAATTATTGAATTATCTGACAATAAAAAATTACAAAGCAAAAGCAACTGATAATAAAGATCTACTGTTTGTCAAGTAAATAATCTATCTTTATTAATTAATTCTGTAAAAATCAAAACAAAATTCTGAAAAAGATTAAAAAAACATCAGAGAGCACAAAACTTAAAACCTAAGATTACAAGTCCTTTGCTAAACCGTTTTCACAGGCTGCTTTTGCTTTCAGCAAATTTACTCGTAAACTACGAGAATGTAAACTAAACTCCCAGAGTATGAATGCATGAAGGTATCTCATCTGCATGGTACCAGGGGACCGTGGTATTAATAATAATGGATTGCCGAATCCGTCTGTCGCAGATTCCTTTACTAGAATACTACAATGTGAGTTATGCAAGTGTCAAGAATTGCGTAGTTTCAATTAGAAATATTTTGTCTTTTAATTTTTCTGACTCCAGAAAGTTTTTTTGAAAGCTTTAAATCTGTGCATTAAGTCTACACAGAAGATCGAAGAGGACAATGCTGGTCTAAGAAATAAAACAAGAGGATTCGGTCGTTGCACTTCAGGACATAGACACAGACATGTGTAATTCGTGAATTTAAAACATACCAGGACCAGAATGGTCCCAAATCGGCACTAAAACCTAGGCGAAGCCCAGCCGAAGCGACAGCACAAATCACCAGATCCAAAGCGCCACCCCCGAGCCGCCCAAAATGTCTAGATAGCAACACCACTGCAAGGAAACGCCCAAACACAGGGCCCGCTTTAGACTTAGAAGTAGAGTAGGGTAGAGCTCCTATAATACAGGCTGAATCATACCGCCATTTAATGACCCAGCGGACGAAAAACCAAGCTAAAACCGGTTGCCGGTTAGCTTACCGTACTAGTGGACGGCGAGTGACAGTAACGGGGACGTTGAACACCTGCTCAGGCGGTTTCCTAATGCTGAGCTAGGTCACAATATGGCGGTTATTTTGTGCAACAGAATGGATATGCGTCA
Organism: Maratus michaelseni; assembly: GCA_963931845.1. NCBI lineage: Eukaryota > Metazoa > Arthropoda > Arachnida > Araneae > Salticidae > Maratus > Maratus michaelseni. The sequence continues at coordinate 99,425,462 of OZ007594.1, forward strand.
GCTCCCCTTATAGGAGCCTTAGAGTAGGGTAGAGCTCCTATTATATTAGGAGCCTATTAGACTCCTATGATAGGAGTCTTAGAGTAGGGGAAGCCTGACGTCACACAGCCCCCCCCCCTCTACCAATCATGCTTCAACAATTTGAAATTTTCCCATCAAAATTTCGAGTAAACAACACTTTTAATATTAAATTAAACTAACTACCTACCTATATACATATGAAAAAATATTTATTATATATATATAATTATACATAATAAATTAATTTTGTAAATGAATTTACAAATATGGAATAGGTGCGAATATTTGAACTTCAAAATATATTTTATGTTTTACAATTTGCAGGATTTGTCAGTGCTAAGAACAGTGCAGAGACAACAAGTATTTTACATAAATTTATGCTTAGCTGCAACACAATTTTGCTGCTCTTTTATAAACTGAAATTTGATATCACCTGAATTCTAATTACTTTCCCCTTTATTTAAATAACCTATTCTCCATAATTTACACCATTTCTCCACTCTTTGAATTTAAACAAAATATAATTATATAGATTAAATTTTCTGTTCTTTTTAGCCCATTACAGTCATAAACATTCGAAATTAAACTATAAAACATAAGAAAAATGAAAATAGGTTTTTATATCATTTATTATATCAAAAAAAAAAAAAAAAGTGTATAAATGTGTCAGTAATAGTCCGAGGAAAAATTTATTAACTATAATTAAGAAAAAAAAAATACATTTTTTACTCTGCCTGAAATTTATTCCCCTAAAAATTAATTCTGAAAAGGAAATTCGGGGGCCCCTTTGTATTTCAGTAGGTAAGGTCGGGTTTCATGGGCGTATTCGGTAAATAGGCCCTGCCCACACTGGCAATAAGAAACAATAATGGCCGCAACCAACACCCATACCGCAAAAAGCAGAGACTGACTTCAGGGAGGACTATGAATAGGTGACCCGAATTATCGTAATAACACACATGGAAAAATCCTGAGAAACCATGTGCGGTCACCTCGTCAAAAGCTCATCGCGAACGATGGCCAGTGTATGACTAAGGAACTTCCTCTTGATCTGATGGCCAAAGAGAAGAATCTGCTTATCAACTATGGGACGATTTTCAGCACCTTTAGCCAATGCGTCTGCGCGCTCATTATAGGCGTAACCAACGTGGGCCCTGATCCAGTGCATATGGGTGATGACACCACTATGCCTGACCAGGTTTGATCTCGGTAACTGTTCTGTGATGTAGCACTAGAGAGTTAAGCGCCTGAAGTGCCAATCTGGAATCTGAAAAGATGTCGAGTTCGCCGAGGCGTCTCCGCAGTGTGTCAGTAGTCGCCTCCTTGATCGCATGAACCTCGGCTGCGAACACAGTCGTCCATCGGAAAGACGGAACTGACCCTCCCCAATGACGCCATCCTTGGTCGCGAGGAGGTAGGCGCAACCAACCATCGCATTTTCGAGTCTAGTCATCTATAGTCATCAAAAAGTCATCTATGACTTTTTTTTTCTTTTTAAATAGAACACTGTTACTAGGACTTGCAACTTCCTTCTTTCCAGCTCACGCATAACATTTGAAATGAAATCATGTTAAAATTATTGTAATGGTATCATAATATTTTCGCTAAATGTCATTCATTCCCTTAATTGTATTTATTTTTATGCCTTTTATAAATTAAAATTAAAATTTGAGGAAAATAAAATTGCAAGTAGATAAAAAATTTGTTTAAAATTGAAAAATAACTCATATTTTTGAAAAAAATTGCATGCACGTCGTCACAAAAATAAATATACATATTTTTTTTAATAAGAAGAAATAACATTAGCCACAAACTCGCAGGCTTTCTTTCACGTAAAAATTGCAAGTTAAAATAACTAACAAATATAAAAATAAAAAAGTCAGAAATTGAGTCGTTTAAGTTGTATATGTTAACATCGCTATATTGGGAAAAGTAAATCACAATAAAAACATATATCTACTAATAAATTTTCAGCAGTTGCACCCACAAAATGGCTAAACTTATAAAATGCCAGGGTCCGCAAGCTTCAAAGGATTCGGCAGTTACTAAAACTGGGCAAGTGCTTTTTTATTTTTCTATTTATTTACTTTGAACATTTTCTTAATATAGTAAGTAATGTTTAAATTTAGAGCAAATTGCGTCACTTTTTAAAAAGTAATTATTCAACAAGTTTATTTCGTAGTTTTATACTTTATTTTGCATTTGAATCCCTAGCAGGGCCTGCAGGTTTTCTCTGCAATCCAGCCTTTGTCTAAATTTTTATTTGAATGACACAGATAATTCCTGCGGGGCACCGCAAATTAAGTATGTAAGACAGGGATATTGCTATAGAATGTATTTTTTAATTTGTAGAAGCCACGCCTTCGTAAAATTTACTTTAGTTTTTCGAATTCAGCAGGTTTCACTTTTTATGCTCTTCCATTAATAAATATTGATTGCTACACTAGTTTTTTTAGATAATAATCATGTCTTTTTTATTGCATCGTTGATCAGTTAGTTGATTTAAGCAAAAATAAGATTTTACACTGTAAAAGCCCTGCCCCCGTATCATTTCCATCTTCACAATATAGTACAAGGTAGAATTAGATAGAACAAGATAGACCTGAACAAGACTGATAGATTGTCATGACAATGTGAAATATAATCGAATAACAGAGTTTCTTATGATAAATACTTAAAAAGCTAAAAATTAAGAGCTGTGTCATTGAAATAATCTTAATAACATATTTCGAATATTGTTAAAGCATTTGTACTCATTTATTTAGTTTTGGCTCGACTAAATTAAATAAAAAAGTAGAAAAGATAAATTTCTACGAAATTTCCTTGATACATAATGTTTAATTTTTATGTTTTGCTCTCCGTATCCAGGGTAGGAGACCTTAAACAGCTCAATATAAAAGAAGAAAACCTTATGCGTCTTACATATTCAAAACTGAAACAATTAATTAAAAAAGCTCCTAATTAGACATACTTCCACAAAAAATTATTACTGTATTCCCTAGCTCCTGTATTTATGTTTGATGTTCAAAACAATAGATCCTTCAATTACTTATGGTTTGATATCTAAGCAGAAAAATGTATTATGTACGAACTCATATATGAAAGTTAAAATCTAGTAAACTTAAAAAAAAAAAGAAAAATACAACCAGCAACTTATTTCTCATCTACATAAGATAAAATTACTTTATTACCAATTATATCTTAATTAGCTATAATCGCTCTAAATAATTATAATATATACATGTGTACAAGGCATAGTTGTAAGTTTAAAATATGAATCTCATTAAATATTCCGTTGATAGGGAGATGTCTTCAAACATTGAAAAATATTAGCAACTGCAAACTACCTTGAAACAAACAAATATATATATATATATCGTGTAACAAATTTTTTATTTTATTCATACCACTAATATTTTTTTCAAGAGTATTTAATTTATTTTTGACCCTAAAACCTTTCGTGCAGCCCTGTTTTAGCGCACTGCGCTTAACGGGCAGACAGACAATAATTATATTTGTCAAGCTGAGTATGAAAGTGCTCAGAGTAAAATAAAAGTGAAGACTCGTATATATATACACACACGCCTCACCAGCAGTGTTATGTTATGTGTTATTGCTTGTAGGTAAATAACTCACTATAATAACTGATATTTTTAATACCCCTATTTACGTATAGTAAATATTAGTATTCTTGTAAATCGCCATATATAATGGTAGAACTTTCTGATTAAATAAGGTGAAGATTTCTATATGGTAATAGTGGTATTCGAAACACTGGAACTCAATCACTTAAATCTGAGGTTAGGGGAGAGCTACTTTAGTGTTGATAAATCTCCAAATATTGTTCTCATTTACATCATTCGTATTGCTTTCATTTCATGTAAAATATAAACCTCTCTCATTTAATTTAAAATTCATCACTTTTATTTAAAATGCATACATTTAACCTACATATTTTACATACGTTTAAAATTCATGCCTTTCACTCATTTAATTTGAAATGGAATAAAAGAAAAATAATACCATAGCATAAACCAAAGCATTGTATTTTATTTTCAAAGTATTATTTCTAATTTACACATGCAAAAAATAAAATCTGCCATTGGTAAAAAAAAAAAAAAAAAAAAAAAAAGAATCTATTGGCAAGATTTGCGTCAGGCTAATGCAAAAGCACCTAATATTTTATTTATTGCTATCTAACTGGGGGAAGAGTGTTTAAATGATTATTCAAGAAATCCCGTTTCTCGCGATATCTGTTTTCGCTGAAAAAAGAGAAAATATTCTGGATAAGCAAAAGTAATAATATTATTTGCCAAATAAAAATAATGTAAAATAAACAAATTTTCGTGTATTTCAGATTGGGGTGTATAATTATCATTCATAGTGGTAATAATAATATTTATTATTAATGTACTTTTCCTGAATATCGTTTTTATATAATAATAATGATAATAATAGTGTTAAATCTAATAATCTTGATAATAATAGTCTGAAAATTTTCGACACGTTTTACATGGAAGAGGTGAACTGCAGTGAAACATCTTAAATTAATGTACAGCAGTACTTATAATTTACGAATTACATCACAGGGCCTTTCTTTAAATATTCTTGTATTTAGTCATTTCGGTAAGCAGTCAAGAAAGACTGTGTCCCGATAATACCCATAAAATAAGTATACTGTGTCTGTACTGTGTTATATTCAGAAACATGATGCCTGCGTTTAAGAAGGACGAGAAAAATATAACATTCATTCACTACAAAAACTTACCGAGTTATGATACTTTGAATTTCATTAATTTTCAGTGTTTTCTGACACTAAAAATTGAAAAGGCGCGTTTCTAGTGCCGGGAAACATTAAAAATCCATATTTTAATATATAAACAGTCCTTTGGAAACTAAAAAGCTAAATTTGATTTTTATATTTCTTGTAACTGGAAGTATGTATCTAATAGCGTAGCCAGGGTGGATTCCAGATGCTCTATATACCACTAATTTCATAAAGTTATTTTCGTCTTGTTATTTTCAGCATCTTTATCGCTGAAAATTTCTGCGATTAGAAAAGGCGAAGAATATTTCTTTAAAAAAGTGGTACCTAGGACATCTGGATCCCCGTTCTGGCTACGCCACTGTATGTTTCTCTCATAAGTGGTTTGAGAGGTAACTGCTAAAACTTCCATTTTGAATGACTTAGTAGATTCTGATATCAAGAAAATAGACTCTAGCCAACTGAATACTAGAACAGAAAAAAAAAATGATTATTGAAAAAAAATATATATTATTATTATTATTATTATATGGTTTGTCTTTGCTCATGCAAAATATGATTCATGCATGTAATGCATATACACATTGCATTCATGATTTACTTAAATATTCGAAAAATTAATTTATAAATGAGCAATGATGTATATCATTGTATGATATGAGCAATATCAAGTTATTTCATATTAATGTAAAGATAAATAAATCTCCCTTTTCTATCATTATTACAATGTTTTAATTAAGTAATTTAAAATTTAAGTTAAGAATCTAGGTGAGTTGTTTTATCAATGCAACAATCGTACTAATGCATGAGACTTCTAAGATTCAAACGGAAAAATGTTATTTTGTGATAAGTTCATTAAAAATATTCGATAAAGATAACTGAATTTACTTATCAAGTCTACGAAAAAGCTTTACATTCACACCACTAATAATTTATAAGATATTTTAAATAATATTTTTAACTAAACAATCTTGGTGGGTTTTCAAGTGTCTGTTTCACGCTATAACAGAAGGTTTCCCACCGTGCAAATTCGGGGCGCGAGTGGGAAAAATTCTGTGTAAATAATAAATATAGCTGATCTCGTTCCCATTGCTCCTCCCTCTTATACCAGGATCAGTTGCAAGTTATGACTGTGATATGAGTTATGGCATTGACTGATTATCCGTTATTTAAACCAGGAGATCCGATCCGGGTTGTTGAACTGAACATACCGAATACCGCCCGGTTACATAACGTAAGTAAAAATCCATTTTTATTGAAAAATCGAATAGATATTTTTTTTAGATGGCTCGCCGCAATTTCATCAAAAAGCATCGTTATATTAAATAAATCAACCATGTATTCAAATAATAACAGTTTGGAACTTGTTTAAAACTACATGAAATAATCAGCTTGTGTCCTAATCTCGTTTACATTCTATCTATTGACAAAATTTCAAAGGAATTATTAGATGTACAAATAAGTTAAGTGTTTTAGCACTGCTATTTAAAGGACATACTACATGTTAAAATGCGTGCTAAACGTGTTAAAACTTTTTTGAGCACCTAATAGTTCATCCATTTTTACTTTCCGAACACATTGTGCAAGAAAAGTATTGTAATCATAATATTTGTATGTGCGTGAGCGAATACGATAGCTTCGAAACAGTACTTTCGATAGAGCTCCCATTTGGTGAATATGTTATAGATCACTGTCGCAAGAACTGTGCAGATCGTACGGTTTTGCAAAATTAGTCCGATGGATTAGGTATTTAAACAACTTTGCGATCGATTTTATGGGGAGAAATCACCAAGGAAATATTACAAAGTATAAGCGATAAATATTGCGACGATATAATTACGCATTAGTGGTTCAGAGGTAACGTCTCGAGTTCAAAACGGGAGGTCCAGTGTTCGAATCCAGTTCGTTCTATTGTATCAGAAATTTATCTGAATCCACGGTATTCTATAAAATGTTCGGAGTCACTTCAGATTTTTCAAATTTACGAAAGAAAAAACACTTTTGGAAATGTTATTCTGCATTGCTGTAGCCAGCAGATGTTAATTCTGTTGACATATATAAGAAAAAAAAATGTCCTTCAAACTTATTTAAAAAATCAGCAAATTGGCTTACAGATTTCAAACAAATTTTATTTGAAAGTACATTTTTTTGTTCTATTCAATGGTGTAAAAATTTAAATTATGCATGCGCTTTTTAGAAACGAATGAATGTGCAATAAAAGCGAAATTGATGGCGGAGGCTATAGCTAGAGCTCCTATACTATAAAATTATAGGAGTCTTAGCTATAGCATAGCTAGCCTTAGTTTATCCGTTTCGTCACTAACGCTGACGTCATAAAGATGGCAACCACCTGCACTAAGTCAAATATATATACGTATTTAGTAAGTAGCTCTAAGATAAACAGATAAACAAATGATGCTTTGTGGAGATACCCAGTTGCAAAGCAACTCTACTGCCTGTATATGAGTAATTGCAGGAAAAAAAAAGGGACTCTAACCGAAGTACAAAATCTTCTCTACAATAAAAATATAAATAATATAGAAATTAAAAGGTAAGGAAAGGTCTTTAGCTCACAGTGACAGAAGATGAAATGAATAGGAGAATAGGAAAAATCTATTTAAGCGGACTGGTTGTGCGAGTCACCAATTTGAAAATAGGAAGGCGTGGCTTCGCTGACAATGCCAGGAAGTCTGAAGGGATAGGAATTTGAGTAAAAAAAACCCTCTAAAATATTTATTTTTAAGAGAGAATAGTATATAAAAGGATATTACAAAAAGAAATAAATGTAATCTGTAAAAAACTGTTAAAATATCGTCGAAACAGCAAGGAAAAAACAAAGAAGTTAAAACTATCCTGCGCCGTCAGGTGCCCACGGGGGTCGCCGACGCGCGTAAACGACCATCGCACCCAAGCCTCTAAAGGGCTTATAAAGCACCAGGGGCTTTGTCTCGCCCTGACGCTGAGATCGGCCTGAGGCCGCTCCTCACTGCGGACCCCCAGGTCATTCTACCAGGTGTCGACCTCTAGGTCGTTGCGCCAGTAATCCCGCTCATGGGAAACTTCCGCGTGGAACAAACACCTGATGAACCGCCAAAGAACCCCCGACGACTTCGTCCGCGAAACCCCATAAGGGGAAACGGTCCCTAGGTCATATGTCGAGTTACCTCGACGGCTCTTGCTTATCCACGGCTTCCGATCGTAGACATGCATGGAGGGGCAAGCTACTGGTTTCATCGGCCGTGAGGTTCGCATGTTATGCACACTAAAAAGAACTCTCTCCGGCCCAGAACCACGAGGAAATTCCGTTTTTTCCCATAGGAGGGATTCGGATAGGCTGTCCCTACGTAGTCTGGCGTGAGGTTGAACCCCCCTAGGCGGAACTAGACGGTAACCAAGCGACCCCCAGACTACAAAATCATCCACATAGCATATCACTCAAAAAACGGAAGAATCTGAAAGACACCACTATCGGACTCTAGAGGACGTGGAAACTCCCTCTAAGCGCGCCAAAGAGACGGGCCCGATCAAGTTTAGTATTGGGGTGAAACTCAGGAGACGTGCCACTCATTCGCCTGCCAGGCGTGGAAAGTCCTGGCTGCACGAGAGACGTGCCGGACTAGGTTTCGGCCCATGATTTGATTTCGAGCTCAGACACCGTCGTGTCATCAACGAGCCACCGGTCCGCACTCCGTGGCCTTCGCTCAAGAGAGTCACGACCCCTCCCAGAATCAACGCAAGACACTTATCGCAGGCTGACTGCCGTGCCCCTGTGTCATCGCGTTTTCTGGTTCAAACGGGCAGTCTCGATCCAGGCTTAGAAGGCGACTCCCAACTGATCCAGCCACAGAGGACTCGCAAGGCGACCTACGGGGTCCCAATCCGCTACGGTCACTGCGTTCTTCACTGGGAACCATGCGAGACGTGCTCATCAGATCCTGCCTGAGCCTTCGTCTCCTCATAGACAAGTCTTGCAACCGTCCGATCCGATTTAGTTAACCTTTGCACTCGCGTCACCCACCCCGGCAGCTCTTTGCTCCGGGCACGAGAGATTGGTCTACGCAGTGTCTTTTCACTACTTTTGTCATCCCGAAGATCCCGCGGAACAAGCAAAACAAAGAAGTTAAGAGAAACCTGCTCCATTAGAAATAAAAACAAAACGACAATTTTTATTACCATACATTAAATAACATAAGAATATACCAGATGTGCGAATCCGAAAAGTTTGGAAACTGTCGAGTAACTCGAGAAATGCACATCGATTGAAAAACGGAAAAATGCGTGCTCAATATATTTTAAAAAATCTAATCAGTGATGCCAAAGTTGACCCCTGTCCTACTTTCTTGTAAAATCTTAAATGAATGATTGAAATCTTAAAATGAGAACCGACATTTTATATTGCAGATTCGGATTGTACGGGAAAAAATACATAACTTTTGTATTTATTTATTTTATTGTTCAAAGCATCGTAGACGACGCTGTTATCGAGCAAAAGCAGCGTTAAACAAGCACCCTGTCACAGGCAAGGGGACTAATGTTACAATGACGAGACTAGAAGTATATTTCTAGACACTGTCTTTATTATTAATGTTCAGAAACGTCTGTCTGTCTGTCAGTCTGTACCTGGAAAAACTCAGCTCGCGGAGCGAGCAGAGCAGCGGTCTTAGTGTTGAAAAATTCTTAAGATTCTCGGGATTGTTGATATCCAGTATCGAAGAAATCGGCCTTCAATTAAGAACGTTATTAATTAACAAAGTCTCGAAAATTAGCAAAAAAATAACATTTTTTCTGAAACAAAGAAAGAAATTCATTCCTGCCTACTTTCGGACCTCGAGCCGAGGCTAGCTAAGCACGCAACCGACCAATCAGCTTCCGTCTACAACCTGCACTCTGATATTTTTCGTTCCAGCTGCGGTAAAAATGGCGTACTGGATGTTTTCCGGTCTTTTTTGAAAAATTCGCCTCATCCACAGAAAAATTTACAAACGGACGTAAAAAAAAATTGCGAATTCATGAAGGTAAAATTCGTAAAATTCGACCAATTAGAAAAGAAGATATCAATTAATAAACTTTTAATTTTACGTCGAAAAAAATATCAGTTTTAATTACAATACTCCAGCAGGTGTCTAATGGAGACAAAACGTCTGCTGAAGTAATAATGAAACAAAACATCTTTTTTTTTTACAGTGGAAGTATTCCAGGTCTATCAAATATTTTTGAAATATTACATTTATCGATTTGAAAAGTATACATCCATCCGTAAATTTTCACAAGGATTGTAAATACGTAATTTTCGAATTTCTCCTATAATTAAGACGGAATTTACAATAATTGTTTTACTTAATAGACCACTAAAAAATATTTTATTTGGGAACACCTGATATCTCAATCATATTTCATTAGCAGACATCCCGGCGTTTATTCCTGGAGATAAAATAATTCTTTTTTAAAGGAACTGCGGTAAAAATTTTCGAGTTCGGCCCATATTTTTTTATTTTAGCAAAATCCGATTTTTGTATAGAAAAAAAAGAAAAATCTAGGAATTTTCTATTTTATTTCACATTATCTCGGGTCGCATGAGTCTGATCGCGAGGCGGTTTGGCTCAATTGACTCGACATCGACAGCCTCAAAGATTTCAGTTATGTTTGTATATAGGACAGATTGCGCCCCTTGGCGGTGGAAGGTGGAACTTACGAATTTTGCAGCTAACTCGTGTTCTATGGGTCCCATCACATGATTCATTTGACTCGATATTGACAGGACTTATCTATGTTAGTTCCAAATCTCACCACCAGGGGGCGCTTTTCTATCTCGGGTCCTATGGGCCAGATTACGACGGGGTTTGACTCATTCGACTGGATTTCGATAGCTTTACAGATTTCGGTTATGTTCGTATAGGAGAAATTGCGTCCCCTAGCGATGGAAAGTGGAACTAATGGATTTTGCATGGAACTAACAGATATTGCAGCTAACTCTGGTTGTATGGGTCCCATCATGACGCGGTTTGATTCATTCGACTCGACATCAACAGGACCTATCGATTTTAGTTCCAAGTCTCACTTCCAGGGGCGCTTTTTTTATCTCGGGTTCTATGGGCTCGATTACGACGGGGTTTGGCTCCTTCGACTGGATTTCATAAGCTTTACAGATCTCGATTATGTTCGTATAGGGTAGATTGCGCCCTCTGGCGGCGGAAGGTGGAACTAATAGATTTTGCAGTGCGTGCCCAGCAAGTCTGCTATATGGTGCCGCAGGCAACGAGGACACGAGCCTGAGGTTCGTATAGGACATATTGTGCCCCCTGGCGGTGGAAGGTGGAACTAAAGGATTTTGCAGCGCGTGCGCAGCACGTCTGCTATACGGTGCCGCAGGCAGCGGGGACACGTGCCTGAGATTCGTATAGGACAAATTGCGCCCCTTGGGGGTGGAAGGTGGAACTAATGGATTTTCATAGATTCGAGGCCCCGATGTAAATTAGGTGCCCACTAGCGGGCAAAGCCAGCTAGTACTAATGTTAAGGCTGTTAGTCAGTGAACTCCTCAATTCCCCACGCTAATGTTAAACTTATGTGCAGGGTTGTAATTATATTTAAATCGCTGATTTAAATCAACTGATTTTTTTTATTACTATGACTAGTTATTGACTTAAATCAATTTCTTTCATGTATGGAAAATTATCTGTGTTAATCGAATATAATTATTTATGCAGCTTTAAAATCATTTAATCTTTTTAAGTGACATTTAAAGATGTAGAATTTATAGACCATAAATAAATAAATAAATAAATATATATATTCTTATGATGCTCCTCTGAAGATTCCATAAGATGTTCCTAGTTTTTCACATTTGCATTTTCATTTTATTAAATTTAATTTTTGTAGTATATTTTCCTTTGATTTTTATATTATCTCTTCCTTTGATTTTCACATATGTGATTTCATTTTATATAAATAAATAAATAAATATATTTGTGATGGTCTAAATTCTAAGTTATTTAATCGTACAAACCTTGTTTATACTAATACAGTGGAACTTCCCTTTAACGAAGTCCCTATTAAACGAAGTTTTCTACTTAACGAAATTTTCTACAGAACATTGACTTTGAACACCATTAGCATATAAATTAATTTCCATATTACGAAAAATATATTCTATATAACGAAGTTTATTCCACTTTTGTGCTTGTATAGAATTCAAACTAAGAGGTTGTTGTTGTGATGGATATGCGAATTTATTTCAGCGGATTGTAAGAAAATGAACACATTTAAATAATTTCCATTCTGCAATTTTTTTTTTCGCAATAAGAAAAACAGTTGTTATCATTACTCTCCCACACCGAGATTCCAGCGCTGACAGTTGGGGGAAGTCAAAATCCCCTTTTTACATTCAATGATGATATAGAAGATGGAGTGACGCAATGGCGTCAGATGCATTGAAGCAAAAAATATCAATTAGAGTAAGACAGTTATCATTCTGACTTTCCATTGCTGATATGCAATTGCTTTGTACATTCAGAAGAATATGCTTCAAAATGCAAATCAAAGAGCATCAAAGTTATTTGTGTTCCTGCCAATACAACTTCTAAACTTCAGCCATTAGTCTAAGGAATAATAAAAAATCTTGAAATACATTATCGAAAAAAGCAGAAAAAAGACAATGTAGTGAAACCATTAGTTTGAGAACCTGTGTATCAGAGCTGATGAAAGCTGGAGCCAAAGCTTGGGAATGTGTCGTGATTTCATCGACCGTACACAACTGTTTTGTAACTGCTTCATAAATGAAACTGAATCAAATGCTTCTGAATCCAACATTGGTTTGTACAGAGCCGTCCTTAGCGAGGACGACTTAAAGCGAGGCCCGGTGCAGGGATTTTGCGAGGCCCTTTCCTTCCAGATTCTTAACATAATCTTATCTTTACTATCAATAAAAAAGAATGGTTTTCACCTATATACTGTAACCCGGGGAGCCCGGGTTCGATCCCCTAGCTACTATAAAGAAGTAGCATTTGTTTGTGTGTTTTGTAGAGATAATTTCTGGAACTACTAAACCAATTTCAAAAGTAATGGTGGCAAATTGATGGTGAACGTTCCTCTTCCAACATAGGCTATATTTTATGTCAAGACCACTATCTTTTCTTAACTAAAATCATAATCTTATATTAGAGATTTTCTATTATACCTTCTTCTTTTTATTAAAGAAAACATATTTTGCGTCCGGGTGCGAGGCCTCTTTAGGCGCGAGGCCCTGTGCGGCCGCACCTGTCGCACACCCCTAAGGACGGCTCTGGGTTTGTAATATCTGAAGGAAAAATTTCATGAATTTCAGTTGATTTCTATTTAACAAATTTTCTTCATAACGAAGTTTTTAAGTGTAACGATGAGACTTCGTTAAATGGAAGTTTCACTGTACTAATAAACATGAACATTAATTATACTTGCACTTATGCTAATTTAAATCATAAAGTAAATACAAAAACTACACGTACAAAAAAGGGTAAAAATGGTACTAATGCACAGTATATATTTCTAGTAATGATATTATACAGCAATTTTCTATTATGGAAAATTAATTCACTAATTCTTACAATTGGTTTGACATAAGGAAACATATTTTTTCGATCAAAAAGAAAAATCTTAATAAGTATTATAAAGTTTTTTTTATCATTAAATTTATCACCACATTTTAGTGATGTATATTTTGATCTTCTATTATATAGAATTGATCAACTTAATGAAAAAATTTCAAAAAGTACTTATAAAAAAACTAACAATACTCAACTTATAATCACTTTTTCCAATATAGTACTTAATAAAATTAATATACACAATGTAATTAATAACAATAACAAATTCCCCATAAAAAATTTTACAATACATAAATCATACAAATACAACGTTACACTTGGACGTAGGATTTTCAATTATAATAATTTTGCAAAATTTCTTACATCAAATGATAAACCTCCATGCTTATGTAATAATCCTAGTTATAGTAATTATGTAGATAAGGTACATGGTCTCATTATTACAGGGGATATTAATATTGTCGAGAATGATTATTTGCGCAATTTTATCAATAATGGGACTAAATTTCGAATCCCTTCATGTTATAATATTTTTTCTATATTAAAACAATTTAATCTGGATCTTGACCTTTTTATATATAAAATTTCAATAGATTATAATAAACCCATTGAATTTTTTAATGAATGGAAATTAAATGTTTTATGTAATTTAAATGTTGAACTTTTCAGAAATATGGAAAATTTTAATTTTAATGTTAAACAACTAAATAGTGAAATAAAGAATTTACAAAACAAATTTATTATTACTTATGTTGATAAATCACCAAACAACTATGCTTTCATCTGCAAAAAATATTATTCGCAGCTAATATCTAATGCTATAAATACAAGTTTAAATTTAAAAAAAAACTAATCTTAATACAATTATTAATAATCGACATATATTTCAATATTATAAATTGCTAAAAATTAAAAATTACAACTTTAATTATCCATATATTGTTGTTATACCTAAATTTAATAAAATTCCTATACAATTTAGAACTGTAACTATAGGCTGTAATACGTATAATAATAATGCAAGTAAATTTCTATTAACTATTCTCACTAAATTTTTTGAACTTACAAAACAAAAAGATAATTTGTTTAGCATAAAAAATAGTTTTCAACTTGTCAATAATATTAAAAATTTAAATAACATAAATTACATGAAGACGTTTGACTTTAATGACTTATTTAATAATATTGATATCAAGGATATGTTCAGGATTGCCAATTTATTATACAAAGAATACAAGGATTCCATAAATTAAAAAAATAATATTTCTTTCTCATTGCATATGGTCAGTTGCTTCTGTTTCAATGGTTAATTTTTACAATAAGTTTATATATATATATATATATATATATATATATATACTTCATTGAATTGATGCAATAAGTATCTTTCATATCTTTATTTTTGCGAATACATTGAAATCGAAAGCAATTAAACAAAACAGTAAAATAGAGAAAGTGAGATTCCCTCATCACCCCCTGCACCCCCCCCCTTTAATAATAACAATAAATATAACGAACATTGGCAAAGGAACCTGTTCATAAATAAAGAACATAGTAGTTTTGAGAGAGATTGTGAGTTTTCATTTTAACATTAATTTAAAGAAAAAAAAAGTTTTGGGGAACTTGTTTTTATATTTATTGCAATATATAAAACCATGTTATGTCTACAAAACTGCTTAATTTTTTTCTTTTTAAGAGATTCTATTTAACCCTGTTAATCACAGATATGAGATAGCAACATCTCCAGTAAAATCTGAAATATTAGTTTAAAAAGAAATGTCGAGGACATAATTACGATTCTGAAACCAATAGCCGAAACTATTGATTTTGTAAAAAGAAACAACTGCTGAATTTTATATTACTAGGGGGCTCAGCCCCCTACTCGCTAACGCTTACCAACCCCCCTGAATTGTGAAGCAATTCGCATTAAGACCAGTACGTGGTCCCAGTTCGCTTCGCTAGCTTCCCCCCCTCCTTTTTTTTCATCAACTCTAGCCGGAATACGTACTACGATAAATCATTTTAAGATATGAAACTGGTCAATTTTTTTAATGTAAAGAAAGTGAAAACACAATTAAAAATGCATTTAGTTGGAGCTACCAATGGGCATAAATCATTTAAATACTATGAAAAAATGATCTTGGAAACACAATTAGTTTTAACCTCATTGCACCTATAATATTGTACAGCACGGCTTAAGTTCATTAAAAAAAAAACACTACGTGATAGGAAGATAGTTTATATATATCATCAATCATTGTTTAAATTTCGTTCATCAATTTACTGTTCTGATTGATTACATATTTTTGCAAAAGAAATTATTTTTTACTTTATAAAGATAGCAACAGATGGAAGCAGGTGCAATCTAAGACAGTTGATATTTTTATTCTCTCCGATTTTTGTGTGAGTGAAATTCGTAAATAAATTCTAAATAGGAGTTGAGAATTCATTTGAAATTAACGATATTACTCATATTTAAAATGAGGAATCATCTCAAACGCTTTGGATTACGTACATGTTATTTTATTTTTAATAAATGCTAGTTTGAGTTTGACTGCTCTCACACTGACCGCCATATTGGAGGCAGAGCTGGTCAGTCTGTTCATTGGTTTGAGCTCTGGAAACTACGGTTATTGCCAAACGTAAGCTGGAAATTTAGCCTTATTTCCGCGCCAAGTAAGAGAAATATATATATATATAGATAGATTCTGAAATATTATTCATTAGTTAATCTAATGATGATTTCATAATAAGAATGACTTGTCAATTCCCCCCCCCCCCCACCTTTCCTAAAAAAACCTACAAAAATTATCTTAATTTAACGGGCGTCACATCGGCATTCTCTCCTTAAAAGATTATTATGATATTTGAAAATAGAGATATTTAATATGTAAAGATTAAATATTATTTTCACGAAATTAAAATTACACATGTATTCTTGTTTCATATTTATTCTTGAAATTGGGAAAAATACAAGAAATAGTTTTATTTTCTTTTTATCATACATACACAGATACAAAAAAAGTTTTGCTTTTAAATGGCTGCATTATGTTTTTTTATGTGTTCATAACCTTTCAGTTCATTGATCATACAATCAGAAAAAGTATTCATATCTACTGCAGCACACAGGAAACTGTCAGTATATTTTTTAGTTTTCTTCTTCTGTATTCACAGTATTCTTGATGATTTTTGTTCCGTTATGTAATGATAAGTTCACAATGTTAGCTTCGAACATCCCACATCAGCAGCTATGCTAGTCTGTTGATCTTTGTTTGACTTGGAATCTTGAATCTCTTTATGTTGTAAATTAGAGTCCATATTTTTCAAAGATTTTCTCCAAACAAGAGAGGAAGAACGCAAACTTGCCGCCATTGTCATGGGATATTCCTATAAATAAAAATAAATAATTAAATAATAATCTAATTGTAATATCTTAAATGTGATTACACAGCAAATTATTCTTTTTTATAGAATCGTATATCAACAATGGCGTAACTTGGTTCGATTGCAAGGCGTGCACAGAAATTACAATGCGCGGTATAGATTACGCTTGTGAATTCTGTTATGCCCAATATATGCCGATATTTTATAAGAAATCGGTTCTTTTCAGTTAGGGCTCTTGGTCAGTAAGATTGCCAGGTCTACTATTTTAAAAAGCGGGACATGTGTTTCAAAATCGGTAGAACCCAGGTACTATAGTAAAACCTGTGAAAACGGAGACTGTGTAAAATGGAATCGTGCTTTAAATGGAAAACTTTCATATTCTCGGCTAAAACAGTACAATACCATTATAAATAAAAAAGGAACAACAGGTATCTACTAAGACTGAAACTAGTCTAAAACAAATTTAATCAGGCCCTTTATGATTCCATCTTAACAGGTTATTTTATTAAGCTGTTTCTTTGCATCGTGTTAAGTGCATAAATAAATAAATAAATAATGAAAATAGAAGCTTTTGGCTGTGCTTATATGAATATTATGTTTTAAGTACAAACGTGTTCCATTTGTCGATTTCTACCGGTATTTATAAATACTGATTTTTAAAAAAATTCTTGAGGTCACAATGATATTCTAATATACTATTGATGTAGAAGACATATACAATAAACGAAAAAAAAAAGAAAGAAAGAAAAAGTCAAATCTTTCGTATTCTAATAGGAACCGAAAAATATATATTTCTCTATTTCGCATTATTAATAATAGATAATATTTTAAAAAGATTAATTTAACCCTAAACAAACATACATGCAATGTTTGGAATTGCACAAAGTCTATCATTCAAAAAAAAAAAAAAAAAAAAAAAAAAAAAGAACATTGTTCCAGGTTTGTTTAAAAAATCCACGTTTTTCTTTAAAATACTGTATTGGTTTATTTTATTAAGTAATATACAGTGGAACTCCAGGTATACATTACCTGAGTTGTACGTTTCCCTCAGTTATACGTTTCAACTCAGAGGTCCCGGCCGCTTGCCATTAAAAATTAGCTGATTTATACGTTTTGAGTTGTACATTTCCCTCAGTTATACGTTACGTTTTTGCGTTCCCAGCCAAAATTTTGTCTCATTTATGCATTTTGAAACACTGACAACTTGTCGGATGAGTATGATTTAAAAGATCTCAACTTCGGAGCTGCTCTAAGCGCTTTTGACGTAGTAAAGCGGTTCGCCAGTAGTAAAAACAGTAACGGTAAGGCGGCTGCATTATTAACAAAAATGCAAAGTTTACTGTTCAATGTCGGCACTGCCAAAAAGAAACAATCAAATAGTAGTGATTAATTCTACAAGATTCAGTAAACTACTGAAATGTCATGTTTTGATAACAATGTTTTGATAAATGATTTACATGCCAAGGCGATTTCAATAATTTCTACATTACATAATTACACTATGTGTATTAAAAGTATTTTTAATAAAGCTTTTATGATAAAATAACTTCATGTATACTTTTCTTATGTACTTTTTTTTATTCTGTTCCATTTCCGAAACTTTATGTCATGGGCGCAGTAATACTGACGAAACTTCCATTTCGATATAAAAGATAACTGGAACTCCTCAGCGGAACAAAGTTTTTAGGATATATTTAAAAAATGGTTCCGGTGGACCATTAATTGAGTTGTACGTTTTACTGAGTTATAAGTTTTATTTTCTGGTCCCGAGCAAAATGTATAACTGGAGTTCCACTGTATATCGTGCCAATTATTCACTGAAAATGGAAGAGAATGTGTTACAAACCATTAAGCGAAAATATTAATTATAAATTTAAATAATAATAATTAATATTAATTATATGTGTATACACACACACACATATATATATATTTAAATAAAAATATTAACATCAATTATTTATACATAAATAAAATAATAATACTAATATTCATTGCATGTATCTAAATATTAATATTCATTGTGTATATTTAAATATTAATATTAATTAATATTAACTAATATTAACTATATATATTTTATGTATAATATTAATTAACATTTTAAGTATATATATTTATATATAATATTAATTAACATTAATTATATATTTAAATAATAATATTTACCATAATTAAAGATTTTTCTTTAAAAAAATAATCTTCCACTACTTTATAACTAAAAATGAACCAGTAATTGGTAAAAAGACTACTAGTAAATTAATAGAGATTTTTATATATGAAGGATAATGCTTAATTTTTTTAAAAGTAAAAGCTTTGTTAAATTAATTCTGCTAATTTGATATTCATCTGTAACCAAAGTTCTAACGGAAAATAAAAATATTTTTTATGTAAGTTTAGGAGTTATTGCATTTTAATAAATGTTCATTTAATTATTAAAAAAATAATTATTGAATTATCTGTCAAAAAGAATTACAAAGCAACTGATAATAAAGATCTACTGTATGTCAAATAAATAATCTATC
Source organism: Maratus michaelseni (assembly GCA_963931845.1). Taxonomy (NCBI): domain Eukaryota; kingdom Metazoa; phylum Arthropoda; class Arachnida; order Araneae; family Salticidae; genus Maratus; species Maratus michaelseni. The sequence goes on from OZ007594.1 coordinate 99,444,738, forward strand.
TTTATTAATTAATTCCGTAAATATCAAAACAAAATTCTGTAAAAGCTTAAAAAAACATCAGAGAGCACAAAAACTTAAAACCTAAGATTACAAGTCCTGAGCTAAACCACCGCGCTAAAAATCGTTTTCACAAGCTGCTTTTGCTTTCAGCAAATTTTCATGAACTACGAATATGTAAACAAAACTTCTAAAGTATGAATGCATGACGATATGTCATCTGCATGGTACCAGGAAACCGTGGTATTAATAATAATGGATTGCCGAATCCGTCTGTCGCAGATTCCTTTACTAGAATATTATAATGTGAGATATGCAACTACTACAAAATGTGTAGTTTTAATTACAAACATTTTGTCTTTTAATTTTTGTGACTCCAGAATGTTTTTTTGAAAGCTTTAAATCTGTGCATTAAGTCTGCTCAGAAGATCGAAGGCGAAAATGCTGGTCTAAGAAATAAAATGAGAGGATTCGGTGGTTGGACTTCAGGACATAGACATAGACATGTGTAATTCGTGAAGTGAAACCGTATCAGGACCAGAATGGTCCCAAATCGGCACTAAAACCTGGGCGAAGCCCAGCCGAAGTAACAGCACAAATCACCAGACCTAAAGAGCCACCCCCAAGTCGCCCAAAATGTCTAGATAGCAAGACCACTGCAAGGAAACGCCCGCACAGGCACCAAGAAACAATAATGGCCGCAACCAACACCCATACCGCAAAAAGCAGAGACTGCCTTCAGGGAGGACTATGAATAGGTGAACCGAACTATCGTAACACACAAGGAAGAATCCTGAGAAACCATATGCGGTCACTGCGTCAAAAGCTCATCCCGAACAATGGCTTGAGACTACTCTTGTAGATTCGGCACAAACACTCTGCACCCGGTCATCTTCCACACCTAAGTGGCCAAGTCAATAACACAGAGAAGGGCGGGCACATCAAGATCTGTGTTCGAAAACTTCAAGTGACAGTGTACGAGAGCCTAGGTCCCCGCACGACCACCAACACGAGCTAAGGTCCTTGTGAGAAGATCGCTGACAATAGGAGCGATCCCCCTCTTGCTGTAATGATCAAGGGTGAGATCGGTAAGCATTCTACCATGAAAATCGCCGGGAAAATGATTTTCCCTCACCGACTTCCACAGAGGACACTCATAGACACTATGTCTAATCATGCAGTTCCCTTTCCCGCTGAAGCAAGCAGGATTACCTCTAAAAAAGCGGGCTGTCCCGTCAGAACCTGGGTGACATAGAAATCTCCCTGAAGCCGCCGAATGGTAACCCACGGGAAGATCTCATATGTCACTCGGCCATCACCCGACTGATCCCACCTACAATGCCATGCTGTCAGTGTATGACTAAGGAGCTTCCTCTTGACCTGATGGCCAGAGAGAAGAATCTACTTATCGACTATGGGACGATTTTCAGCACCTTTGGCCAATGCGTCTGCGCGCTCATTGTAGGCATAACCAACGTGGGCCCTGATCCAGTGTATTTGGGTGATGACACCACTATGCCTGACCAGGTTTGATCTCGACAACTGCTCTGTGATGTGGCACTAGCGCGAATTGCGCCTGAAGTGCCAATCTCGAATCTGAAAAGATGTCGAGTTCGCCGATACTTCTCCGCAGTGTGTCAGTGATCGCCTCCTTGATCGCATGAACCTCGGCTGCGAACACAGTCGCCCATCAGAAAAACGGAATCGATCCTCCCCAATGACGCCATACTTGGTGGCGAAGAGGGAGGCGAAACAAACCATCGCATCTTCTAGTCTACAGCTGTCCGTATAATACAAAGTCTGTATTTTAAATTATGAGACAGGGTCTAGAAACAATATTTTACGGATCCGATCGTAACAGTGACATTGAAGTCTTCAAAGTTGTATCCCGTTGCGTCCAAGCAGCGCTTCTAGCGAGATTTCAACGCTTCGAACGCTTTCTGGAAGTCAGTCCAGTATGGTTTTGGTCACGGTCGCTTGGATGGATGCACCGTCTTCAAAACGGGTTCCTTTCAAGGGAGTCTTCAGCTTGGGAAACAAAAGAAGTCGGCCAGACACAGATATGGGCTGTAGGGAGGTTGCTCAACGTTGCAACCCCGATTCGAGTCAGATTGGAGGTCACGACAAAGGCGATGTGGGCCGACGCATTGTCGCGATGGAACTTCCATCGGTCGGTGATCTCTGGTCGCCTCCGTTTGACGTACTTGTGCAGTCTCCCGTGCACTTTTTAGTAGAAAGCGGCGTACCACACGTTTGGTCACGGCGTCTCTGCGACCAAAATTCACATAAGCACTCCGCACCACTAGCGATACACACCCCGTCACAGCTCGGAGCCAACTGCGCACGGTGCGTTGCTTAGCTTAGATCCCCACCACAATTCCCGCCCATGGAGATTGCGCTGTAGTGACTGGCGCGCCACCCAACGGCCAATCTCATTATTTAAAATACACACCTTGGTATGTGCAGACTTACGGATGAGGTCCGAAATCGACGGAATTCTCCAGAGCTCGCATCGGCGAGGGGTATCCTTCCAAATCTCCACCGAATCTGGCCTGAGATCTCTACCATCAATGCTTCACCCCACCAAGTGAGGGCCTCAAAGTTGCGTTCAATTTTAACACGGAAGTCCAGGGGTAAAACCCCAGACAAGACATTCAACGCATCGGTTGACATCGTACTATAACAATTGGTGACACATAGCAGAAGACCATGTTGAATGCTCAGCAATCTCCTGCGAAGAGCTACTTTATTAGAGTACCAAATAGGTGCCACGTACAAGACTATACGCATTGGCACTTGGCGACCGGCAAGTAGACTGCCTTGCGGACCTAGGGCCTAACCATAGATTAACATAAAAGATAGGACACTCTCATAGAGCGTAATTGTAACGCGATGACGATCGCAGCGCCTATAGTGACAATGGGGAAGAAACTTCTCAAACATGGAATATTTCTGCTTTTGAACGTCTATCTTTCTATGATCTTTCATTTTTCATACATGACATGTTTACGTTTTGAACTTTGTAGAAAAAGCGAAAAATGAAAGCTTTGAATTCCGATTTCTATGCAGACAAGATTTTGCCTGACATATTTTAACTTGTTTAAAAATACAAAAAAGTTTTGAAAAGAAATGTTGTTTCAAGAATAATAAAAGAGAGATTAAAAATGAAGTTGTTTAAAAGAAACGTAAACCATGCCTCAATGGTCAGTTTGGAGAGAATCGTCTGTGTCGAAGAGAAAAGTATAGATATTAAAAATATAGAGCATCAACAGATTTCATTATGCATAGGTAAATTTCGGAAGCTTCTTAGTTGTTCCCCCTTATCACTAGTGACGCTACCATTGCTGTCGTTACAGATTTTACCGTAACTGTCTTATCTTGTATGTTAATCTATGGGCCTGACATCCCAGGTAGCTGTATCTCCTACTCAACTTGTACAGGATTTTGGTTGCTTTCTCTTGGATGAAGTCCAGATGAGGCATCCAACCGTAATCCCAATCAAAGACAACACCTAGGTGAACTGATTAGAGAACTTAATCTTACGATCATCCATCCTGATAATACGAGAGGCTAGGTTCTCCATCTTTCCCTTGGGTGGTATCAAGGCAACACTAGATACCGGGCTTGCTCATTCACTCTCAAAACGTCACAAATGGTGGCTGACCGCGACCAGCGATTGGTCCAAAGCAACGCGCCCATCGTTTTGTGCCAATCGCTGTATGTCTTTCCTCCTAGTCAGCCACCTTTTGTGACGTCATCATAATGAATGAGCAAGCCCGGTATGTAGTGTAGCCCTGGTGGTATGACCGTGTACAAACACTTGTCATAACTGAACTCCAGGCTGCATTCAATCGCCCAGGCGTGGATCTCGGCGAGAACCGGCTGGACAGTATCTGCAAACCTGTACACTGCTTTACTACGTTTTAGGATTAATATGTCATCGGCCAACACCAAAATAGCCCAAGCCTCTTTAATACCTAGTCGTTTCAGTAAGCTATTAATCAAAACTAACCAATGATTCGGCCTAAGACACGACCCCCTGAGGCACTCCAACATTAAAGTAGTGTTCTTTTGCGTTCTAAATGATCGATGTATTCCACAGAAAAGAATCGATCAAGCCCAAGAGGTCTGAAGGAACGTCGTACTCCACCAGAAGACGGAGAAGATTTGTCCTACGGGCACTGTTGAACGCACTCTTTTAAAGTCCAGGCTTATCAGACATGAGACATGTGTACTGACCAACCCTCTTTGACTCGGAAATATAACGTATCACCCTGTAAAGTGCATCAACAGTGCTATGGTTTCGACAGAAACAAAATTGCCTGCAATCGAGCACGCTACTGGTCTCCAGGTGGTTTGCCAGCCGAGTTGCGCACATTTTGGCCAACACCTTCCCAACCGCGGGAAGCAGACAAATTGGACGGTAGGAAGGAGGATCGCGCTTGTCTCTCCCCTCTTTCGTAGACATGTGTAAAGAGAATGTTTTTAAAAATTATACTCCTCCCACCCCCCCTTTCAGGGAGGAACAAACCATATCTTGATGGAATCTATCAGTATCTTAAAGATGGAAATTTTCAGGAAGGCATGTTTTAGAACATAGGCTGTCGAAAAGTGGTTGTTTTCAAGAAGTAAAATTTCTGGTCCCCCAGGATGATGTAAAACATATAAACGAACCTATCAAACCCTAATAAATTTTCTTTCTTTTTTTTTTTTTTTTTTTTTGTAATTGTGAATTTTAGAACATGGCCGTGTGCAAAGGTGTTCTCAATATAAAATATAACATCTGCGCCCGTGTATGTTTCGGGATCTGTCAGTCCTCTTAGTAACGAGTGTGAGTGTGCGCCTGTATGGCAATGGCAATAAGTTCTCCTCGTTATTAATTAAAAGGAGAGCTTGTGTTGTCTAATCTTCGCTGGTCTGGTTTGGCTCCCATGTGGAGGATAAGCTCTCTGCCGAAGATGTTATACATTACTTAATTTGGCAGCTAATCGCTTACTTCACTTGGCGGGTTAAATGATTATGAGTAAATTACGCTTCCTAAGCGTTTGCTCCGAAATAATAAGAAGCAAGAATGGGTTTCGATTCCCAAAAAGAAAGAACTGATTTGGTGGAATCTGGATGCTTTGTTTATTTAATGTCAGAAATCTAATATTAATAAATTATGTTAGCGAAATGTGAGGGAAACAGTTAAGAGCATCAATGCTTTAATAACATTAACTGCAATAAAAAAAATAATAACCACAGTAAAATATTTATAGGTATATATTTCACGCTGATTACAAATTTTATTGTTCCTGTGATAAAGCAATTCTTATTGCATATGAAAACGTAACATCCCCCTTGGATCCGTCTTTGAGAAAAAAAAAAATAGAATTGATGGGGAGCAAATTGAGTCATCGAGGGCTGCTAAAATATTATTAAAAATTGATTTGCATCCTTATCAGCATTTTAATCCATCTGCTAACATAAAATAGACTATAAAAAATTGTTTCCATGAAAATTATGCCGTAAATAATGCATAACGAAAAAAAAAAAAAAAAAGAAAGAAAGAAAAAGAAAAAAACCCTGATACATATCAGGCTTAAAACTAACGTACGTTAGTTTAAATTGTTTTATTTTATCAGAAAATGAATCATCGCTTGCAAGCAGGGTCTGTTTACCGAATAGGCCCGTGAAGCCTGAGCTTACCCACTGAAATTCAAAGGGAGCCCCAAATTTACTTTTCAAAACTAATTTTTAGGAAAAAAAATTCAGTCAGGGTAAAAAATGTATTTTTTCCTAATTATAGCTACTAAATTTTCCCTCAGACTAATACTGATACATTTATACTCTGTTTCCTGTTGATATAATAAATGGTATAAAAACAGTGATTAAATGCAACTTATTTTAATTTTTCTTAAGTTTTACATTTTAATTTCAAATGTTTAAAATTGTAACACGCTAAAAATAACAGAAAATTTAATTTGTATAATTATATTTTGTTTATATTCATAAAGTGTAGAGATATTATATAAAATATGGGGAATAGGTTATTTAAATAAAGGGGAAAGTTATTAGCATTCAGGTGATATCAAATTTCTGTTTATAAAATAGAAGCACAATTGTGTTGCAGCTAAGGATAAATTTATGTCAAATATTTGTTGTCCCTGCACTGTTCTTAACACTGTCAAATCCTACAATTTTCAAAGTATAAAATCTATTTTAATGTTCAGATATTCGCACCTGTTCCATATTTGTAAATTCATTTACAAAATTAATTTATGTATAATTATGTATATAATAAACTATTTTTTATATGTGTGTAGTTAGTTCAGTTCGTTTTAGTTTAATATTAAAAGAGTTGTTTACTTGAAATTTTGATGGTAAAATTTCAAAATGTTGAAGCATAACTGGTAGAGTAAAAGCCCCTCCCCCCCTCCCTGTGTCAGTGTTGAATTCAGACACTTTTCTCCGGGAGGGATTTCTGTAGCTCCGGGGAGGACATAATAGAGTTCCGGGGGGGAAATTCCACTTTTTCCCCATTGAAAGCATAAAATCTCAAATCTTCCGGGGGGGGGACATTTCCATGCTCCGGGGGGGAGTGTCCCCCCCCCGCCACCCCCTGAATTCAACACTGCCCTGTGTGACGTCAGGCTTCCCCTACTTAGTCTTAAGCGGGCCCTGCTTGCAAGTGAAATTATTCTTACCTTGCTAAAAATTAAAAAAAAGGACAATATGATCTCGAAAGTTCTCATAATGCCTCATTAACAGAGATATTTCAGGTTTCAGCTCACTATGTTAAACTAGATAAATCGAAAATGCCTTTGTAATATAGTAATCGGAACTCAAAATCAGATTTATTTTCTGTCTAAATCATAATAGATGCATATTTAATATAGTTAAACTCACTTATGCCTGATTGATAAAAAATCTTGTATTACATAAAATCCATGAGAAGAATGAAAATAATAAAAAGGGACTCATAATTTGGCACACAATTTATTACAATTATTGCTCTATTTATCTTAGAACTAAAATTAACTTTATATTATCTCTTTACTTACAAAAAAAATCTGCCGTATTTGTTTCTTTAGTAACAATAGATTAGCAAGATCCAAATTCGTATGGCAGAGATTTTTAAACTGCGGTTTAAATTTATACCTGTCCAAACCGTTACTGCGTAGGAACAATAACAATAATAGAAATAATAATCTAAATTATCATTCGCTGAAATTTTCACTTCTCCGCCATCGCCTTGACGCTTTAGCATGCAGTTTAAAATCATAATACTCCTTATTAAAACAAAACAAAATTCATCTCTATTTGTTATTTTGTTGTAACAATAAGAAATCCATCATCTAAATACCCTCCCTTCCCCTATTGTAATACGAGCTATAAAACTTATTACATGTATCGCACACGAAATTTCCTTCATTTATTCTTAAATAATATGAGTTAATAAACGCAATCGGCAAGCAAATCGACTGATAAAACCACTGAGCTCCATAATTCTATTGTGGAGCTCAGTGGATAAAACACATACCGTTTCCCTGGAAGATACAGACGATGAGGAAAGGCTCTGACTGGATTATTTGACTATTTGGTGAAGTTCGCCACAGAATCGCAAAGTGAAAAGGTAAAGAAGGTATCAAGTAGAGAGTTTATCCTATACTTAGCCTTTACTGAGTGTGAATATACAGGTAGGACCAAAGCTGTATATATAGTATATCCTATACAGGGGCGTAAACTCCCCTAGTCGCATAGGGGGGTGTGGACTCATAAATTTCCGACTCGAAGAAGGAAAATTTCCGAGTACTATGAAAAACAAAATGTCGACTAATATTATATATATATATATATATATATATATATATACTCATGTCCAAAAGTTTAGCATGTATGTTAAAAACGAAGAAAAGAAATCGTAACTATGTTACGAAATTATTAAACTTTGAATAAACTTTGAATTAAACTTTGTAGTTTGTATATGAAATTCACTAGATAATTGTGACTTATCGAGATAGTCAAATAAGTTTTAAAGCGCTGATGTCTCGATACGCGAAGTCATAATTACCTTGTGAATTTCATCTATAAAATTTAATAATTTCGTAAGATATTTAAGATTTCCTTTCTTCGTTTTTGTCATATATGCTAAAATTTTGGACATGAATGTATATATATTCATGCGTGTCTTGATTCTATTTGGAGAGAAACTTACTTTACAAATATACCAATACATGTTTTAATATTAATCACAAATTAAAACTTGTTTATAAGATAAGTAATTTCAATATATCCTTTTAAACACTGTGATTATCAGGAAAAGCTTGGAAGAGACGTGGACGTTCTATCTCACTATTTTTTAGCAATCAATTAAAATTCTTTAGCGTTTCTTTCTGAATAAAACTGAAATCTGTTTGCTTGGGGAATATTTTAAAGACATAAATTTGTCAAAAATACGGGATTTCTTAATTTAAGTTTATAATTCTTTCTAACGACATACTTTAAAGCAGTGTAAAAATTTGGTGTCATCTCTGTTTTTTCCGACTAAACAAAATGTAGTAATAATAAAACAAAAAAATCGAATACAACAGGTTACGGGAAAAGAAAACGAACGTATTATTTCTGATAGAAGTAAACTCGTATAGATTGTAAAATATGCAGATTATTTCGAGATAAACATTTAAAGTATTTGGGTGTTTTCAATTTTCATCCTGTATCATATGAATTTCTTGAAACACATTTTTAAATCAATCTGAAATTACGTAAAAAAAGTTTTTAAAAAAATCACATCATTTTTAAATAAACTAAAAAGGAAACACAAAATTAGTTAGTAGAAAAAATAAAACCATAATTATTTTCGATTAAAGGTAAAATTCGTGTAGAGTGATATCCAGATTTTGATAAGCAAAAGTACTAAATATTTGCAATTCAGTTTTGAATTTTCATCGTATATCACCTAATTCCGTGATACACATTTCTAAATAAATTTAAAGTTAGATACAAAGTGGAAGTTTCTTCACTTCAATCAGTATATCTCTAAATTTTCAGACTAAAAAGCTTTCCATTTATAAATAAATACAGCTGGATCTCGATACCTCGAAGTCAAATGGCACAGAAAAAAAAAAATCCAAATATCAAGGTTTTCAATCAATATATCAAGGTTTCAAATAATATTAACAGTGCTGAAATATGTATATAAATATCTTTTCCGTTATATCAAGGTTTTCGAGTTTTCACAATATTCGACAAATCAAAGTTTTTCTGTAATAGTTTTATCAGAAAAAGAAAATCCGTAATATTTCCGACTAATAATAAATTTATACAGGTTTTCTTCGTTCTAAATTGTTTTGTATATATACCATTTTTTTTTCGAATAAACGTACTTTTTTCCGATTGAACAGGAATTTTTCCGACTGATTTTTTCGTTTTTCCAATGAATAAGTTTTTATAGGTTAATGCCATTTTTTTCCGACTAAACGAACTTTTTTCCGATCAAACGGGAATTTTTCTGACATATTTTCTTTTTTCCAAATAATAAGTTTTCTATAGGTTAATAGCTTTTTTCCGAATAAACATACTTTTTTCCGACTGACTTTTCCGTGGGGGGGGGGAGGTGTTGCAGCCCCCGTACCCCCCCCCCCCCCCCCCCCAGGATTTACGCCCCTGATCCTATATCCAACTACATATTCTGCTTTTGGCTGGACGCACGCATATTCATACCTATTACCTACTCGGTTGATCTGTTTTCTTTTTCCCTCTTTGCTTCCCTCTACACCATTTCGTTATTAGACCCATGGCTTTTGCTCTCTTAGATCCCTTCCCTAACTGGACACATATGACTTTTTAATTCTTTAAATAGAAAACTGTTACTAGGACTTGCAACTTCCCTCTGTCCAGCTCACATATAACATTTGAAATGAAATCATGTTAAAGTTATTGTAATGTTATCATAATGTTATCACTAAATGTCATTCTTTCCCTTAATTGCATTTATTTTTATGCCTTTTATAAATTAAAATTAAAATATGAGGAAAATAAAATTGCAAGTAGATAAAAAATTTGTTTAAAATTGAAAAAGAGCTCATATTTTTTAAAAAATTGCGTGGATATCGTCACAAAAATAAACATACATAATTTTTTTAATAAGAAGAAATTACATTAGGCACAAACTACTAGGCTTTCTTTCACGTAAAAATTTCAAGTTAAAAAAACAAACAAATACAAAAAATTAAAAAGTCAGAACTTGAGTCGTTTAAGTTGTATATGTTAACATCGCTATATTGGGAAAAGTAAATCACAATAAAAACATAAATCTGCAAATAAATTATCAGCAGCTGCAAATACAGAATGGCTAAACTTATAAAATGCCAGGGTCCGCCTGCTTCAAAGGACTCGGCAGTTGCTAAAAATGGGCAAGTGCTTTTTTATTTTGTATTTATCTATTTATTTACTTTGAACATTTTCTTAATATAGTAAGTAATGTTTAAATTTAGAGCAAATAGCATCACTTTTTAAAAAGTAATTATTCAACAAGTTTATTTCCTAGTTTTATACTTTAGTTTGCATTAGAATCCCTAGCAGGGCCTACAGATTTTCTCCGCAATTCTGCCTTTGACTAAATTTTTATTTGAATCACACAAATATTTCCTGCGGGGCACAACAAATTAAGCATGTAAGACAGGGATATTGCTATAGAATGTATTTTTTAATTTGTAGAAGCCACGCCTTCGTAAAGTTTACTTTAGTTTTTCGAGTTCAGCAGGTTTCACTTTTCATGCTCTTCTATTAATAAATATTGATTGCTACACTAGTTTTTTTAGATGATAATCATGTCTTTTTTATCGCATCGTTAATCAGTTGGTTGATTTAAGCAAAAATAAGATTTTACATTGTAAAAGCCCTGCCCCCGTATCATTTGCATCTTCACAATATAGTACAAGATAGAATTAGATAGAACAAGATAGACCTGAACAAAACTGATACATTGTCATGACAATGTGAAATATAATCGTAACAGATTTTTTGATGATAAATACTTAAAAAGCTAAAGGTTAAGAGCTGTGTCATTGAAATAATTTTTAAAACATATTTCGAATATTGTTAACGCATTTGTACTTTTTTATTTAGTTTTGGCTCGACTAATTTAAATAAATAAGTAGAAAAGAGACTATTCTACGAAATTTCCTTGATACCGTGATGGTTAATTTTTATGTTTTGCTCTCCGTATCCAGGGTAGGAGACCTTAAACAGGGTAATGTAAAAGAAGAAAACCTTATGCGTCTTACATATTCAAAACTAAAACAATTAATTAAAACAGCCCCTAATTAGACATACCTCCGTAAAAAAATATTACTGTATTTATGTTTGATGTTCAAAACAATAGATCCTTCAATTACTTATGGTTTGATATCTAAGCAGAAAAATTTATTATGTAGGAACTCATGCATCAAAGTTAAAATCTAATAAACTTAAAAAAAAAAAAAACAGCAACTTATTTTTTTATCTACATAAGATAAAATTACTTTACTAGGAATTATATTTTCATTAGCTACAATCGCTCTAAATAATTATAATATATACATATAGAATACATACTAATTCTATCTAATATATACTGCGATCTACCTTGAAATAACAACGACAAAAATATGTTATTTAACAAATTTTTTATTTTATTCATACCACTAATATTTTTTGTAAGAACATTAAATGTATTTTCGACCCGAAATCCCTTCGTGCAGCCCTGTTTTAGCGCACTTGCGCTTAACGGGCAGACAGACAATAAATTTATTTGTCGATCTGAGTATGAAAGTACTCAGTAAAATAAAAGTAAAGATTTTATACATATACCACGGCCTAACTGGATCGTTCTCCTTCCTCTTATACGGCCGTAACAAAAAGTCATTTTCCCTTTGTTCAAGAGGAATAACTTTTTCTCCCCGGAGAAAGTAGGGGGCGCTATTACTTACCATGGCTAATGGAGAATTTCCTTATTCTCGCCTTTCACTCTTGTATTTTCTTAGATATAACGTAAATGAAATTACGTGTTCTTATTTTTCTTTTGTTGAAAATGGTTCATTGCTGTGTTCCACATTGTGCTTCAAATTCAGAGAAAAAAAAAAAAAAAACCCTGGAATTTCTTTTCATGAATAGGCGCTTTTATTACCGATACACCAGCAATCAGAAGTACAGAGCAAAATTTTCGAAATATGTGCCTTATAAAATTGCTGCGGCTCTCAATTTATTTGTAGATTTAAACTGAATTTTAATGTTCGAAATTATAAACCACTAAATTAATTTCTTTTTAATTGCTAGCACCACCAAGAGTTAATCTGAAGTTTGCAAGTATTGCCATTGTTAGCGGATAAGTAATCTTGTAAGAGTAATTCAAGAAAATTTTGAATGAGAATCCTGCTTATCAAACATAGAAAAAGATCAATGTGATGCAACCATACTTCAGTTAATTGCCAATCAGGATAGAGGTGGATTGTCTTATCCTAAACTACAATTCATCAGTCTAATTTCCACAATTTTAGACTGAATTTTACTAGAATTTTAGGATTGTACCAATCCTAAATTCAAACGGAATCGTCGAAACTATTTATGAATTGATATATCCGAGACTAATAAAAAACACTATATGGGAATGTGACTTAAACAAGCATAAAATAAATATATGCTCATTAATATGTGCAAGATTTTTGCCCATCATTTAAAAAAAAATATGGCAAGGAATTTTACAAATGAAACCAGTTCATCTGAATATACGATCTCTTTATCAAGAAAAATTTTAAAGTTTACTTAATTTTACTTATATAATATTTACTGTATATTTCGCTGTAAAAATTATCAATGTTTAAAGTCTAATCAAGAAATGGAATCTGCATATACCTTATAGATACATTTATATATACAAGCATGGTGAATAGATTTATGCATTAATATTTTAAAATTCTGAAAAAATATTCTGTAATTTCTGTTGCCCAATATTCTAAAATTTCCACGAAAACTATTCTCTTATAAATGGAGTGCATGATGTTACAGCAAAAAAGCTTGTTCATTGTATAAAATAACGAAACCTCTAAAAATTGTTATTATTTTGTTTACCTCTACTTTATGATCATCACCTACAGTATTTAAATTTACTGAAAATGTCCGCAATGTACAGACACACACACACACACACACACACACACACACATATATATATATATATATATATTCTAAATAATTAACAATCATTTTAAAATAATCCATGTTTTGAGAGAAAAAAATCGATATGAGTTGATTGCCGGATATTGGCGAAATAGGTTTTCTTATTCTGTTGATATTATAAAACATGTAAATATCTTTTTATTTTTATCATATACATACTTTTATACCATGAGTTTCCGGAATTGGAATATAATATTTAATTTTATATGTAATTCTATAATATTTCTATACGCTTATATATTTCAGATCAGCACCTATAATGGTTAAATTTATTGAAAATTGTTTTGAATGTACATATATATATATACATATTTTAAATAATTAAGAATCGTGTAAAAATAATCCATGTTTTGAGAAAAAAAAATCGATATGAGTAGATTGCCGGATATTGGCGAACTTGCTTAATTTTCTTACTATTATGAAACTAGTAAATGTTTTAAAAATTTTTACTGTGTATTTTACGCTCAGAATTATCAATGTTTCAAGTAATCAAGAATTTAAACGTGTATAAATATAGAAATTTACTTATAAAGTTTGTTTTGCATTTATAGTAGCGTGTTATTTAAACTATTTTTAATTACTTAAAGAATTGTATTTATTTATTTTGTCTCTAAATCTTATTTTTTCTTGTTTGTAGTAAAGATAAAGCTGAGGCTAAAGTTACATACGATACATATATATACATATACCTTTTATAATGAATACATTGCAAAGATTTTTGTATGTTTATGTATAGAAGTAACCTTTATTAAGCATTATTTATGGTAAGTATACCGCGCCATCTACCGGCGAAAGTAGCCTTTAACGATTCCGAAACTAAGGGGTGATTGTGAAGGCCGTATGAGGGAAGGAGAAAGATCGAGTTTGGCCGTGCATATACATACACACCGCACCAGCAGTGTTATTATTGTTTGTAGGGACAGAACTCGCGATAATAATTTAGTTTGTGGCACCTCAGAAAAGGTAAAGTGGGAAAAAACCATGTTTCAAATGAGGCGAGGGGTTTATGCAGATGATTTACAATTGAATGAAGTTAGCCACCCCCACCATTTAAATCCAAGGTTAAGTGTGTTCGAATATTTTTTAATACCCCTTTTTACGAATAGTAAATATTAGTATTCTTCTAAGTAATTCGCCTTTTTTAATGGTAGAATTTTGTGATTAAATAAGGTGAAGATTGCTACATGGCAACAGTGGTATTCGAAACACTGGAACTAAATCAGCAGGTGAGATCTTAAATGCCGAGCAAAAGGCTAGCTCGATCGCTTCAAGCTAGAAACTCGTTTTACTGCCATGCGCGTGCAAGATGGCGTCGCCACAACTTTTATTTAAAATGCATACATTTAAGCTACATATTTTACATACATTTAAAATGCCTGCCTTTCACTCATACAATTTAAAATGGAATAAAAGAAAAATAAGAAATAATACCATTAACCAAAGCATTTAATTTTATTTTCAAAGTATTGTTTCTAATTCACACATGCGAAAAATAAAATGTATCATTGGTCAGAAAAAAATTTCTATTTGCGAGAATTGCGCCAGGCTATTATAAAAGTACCTAATATTTTATTTACGGCTATCTAACTTGGGGAAAAGTGTTTAAATGATTATTCAAGAAATCCCGTTTCTCGCTGCATCTGTTTTCGCTGAAAGAAGATAAAATATTCTGGATAAGCAAAAGTAATAATATTATTTACCAAATAAAAATAAGGTAAAATAAACAGATTTTCGTGTATTTCAGATTAGGGTGCATAGTTACCTTTCATAGTGGTAGTAATAATATTATTTGTTATTAATGTACTTTTTCTGAATATTTATTTTCATATAGTAATAATAATAATAATAATAATCTTAAATCCAATAATCTTAATAAAAATACTCTGCAAATATTCGGTACGTTTTACATAGAAGAGGTGAACTGCAGTGACACATCTTAAATTAATGTACAGCAGTACTTGTAAATTACGAATTACATGACAGGGCCTTTCTTTAAATATTCATTTATTTAGCCATTTCGTTAAGCAGTCAACAAAAACTGTGTCCCAATAATACCCATAGAATAAGTAAACTGTGTCTGTACTGTGTTATATTAAGAAACAGGATGCCTGCGTTTAAGAGGGACGAGAAAAAAATAACATTCATTCACTACAAAAACTTACCGAGTTATGATACTTTGAATTTCATTAATTGTCAGTGTTTTTTGCCACTAAAAATTGAAAAGACGCGTTTTTAGTGCCGAGAAACATTGAAAATCCATATTTTGATATGTATACAGACCTTTGGAAAACAAAAACCAAAAAGCTAAACTTGATTTTTATATTTCTTGTAACTGGAAGTATTTATCCAATAGCGTAGCCTTCCCACCGTGCAAATTTGGGGCACGTGTGGGAAAAATTCTGTGTAAGTAATAAGTATAGATCAAAGTGCGTATATAATAAAGTGGCCACAGTTCCGTTCCGTGCATAGCATAATTTCCGTCTCCACCTCCGATCGAGAATTGGGATTGTTACGCTTTCTGATTGGTTGTAAAAGCGAACGCTTCTTAAGTCATTTCCGGTATTTGAGAGAATTATGAAGATATACAAAGATATTACATAAGAAGAAATTAATGGATATTATTGGATTATATAGAATTATTAATTTTTTAGAAATTAGATTATATAGAAATTAATTAGATTATTTAATTCATTATGTTATGTTATATTATTTTATTTTATATATATTATATATATATATATAATATTTTATATGTATTATATATAATAGTATTATATATTAATATTATATATTATTTCATATATTATATTATATTTAGAAATTGATTAGATTATATAGAAATTAATAGATATAATACAAGAAACAATGTTTATAAGGAAATGATGTAAAAAGCGTTCGGTTTCACAACCAATCGGAAAGCGTGATAATCGCAATCGTCTATCCGCGGTGGACAAGAAAATTATGCGTGCATGAACATAGATCTAAAGTTCTTTAGTTCTATGTTCATGGTCCCGTGTTAGGAGGCGGCGCAAAGTAGCGCCAAAGATAGTGCCACTGCAGTTGCAGTGGTTGTGACCAGAACTAAAATGGGCGGGGAGGGGAGTTCGAGGCCGTGCCTATTGCAACGCCCTCTTATACCAGGATCAGTTGCAAGTTATGAGTATGAAACGAGTTATAGCATTGACTGATTATCCATTAATTAAACCAGGAGATCCGATCCGGGTTGCTGAACGTGAACATAACGGATGCCGCCCGGTTACATAACGTAGGTAAAAATCCATTTTTATTGAAAAATCTAATAGATTTTTTTTTTAGATGGCTCGCCGCAATTTCATCCAAAAGCATCTTTATATTAAATAAATCAATCATGTATTCAAATTATAAAAGTTTGAAACTTGTTTAAAACTACGTGAAATAATCAGCTTGTGTCCTAATCTCGTTTACATTCTATCTATTGACGAAATTTCAAAGGAATTATTAGATGTACAAATAAGTTAAGTGTTTTAGCACTGCTATTTAAAGGACATACTACATGTTAAAATGCGTGCTAAACGTGTTAAAACTTTTTTGAGCACCTAATTGTTCATCCATTTTTACTTTCCGAACACATAATGCAAGTAAAGTATTGTAATCATAATATGTGTATGTGCGTGAGTGAATAGGATAGCTTCGAAACAGTACTTTCAATTGAGCTTCCATTTGGTGAATATGTTATATCACTGTCGCAAGAACTGTGCAGATCGTACAGTTTTGTAAAATTAGGCCGATGGATTAAGTATTTAAACAACTTTACGATCGATTTTACGGGGAGAAATCACCAAGGAAATGTGACAAAGTATAAGCGATAAATATCGTGACGATATAATCACGTATTAGTAGTTCAGAGGTAATGTCTCCAGTTTCAAAACGGGAGATCTAGTGTTCGAATCCAGCTCGTTCTATTGTATCAGAAATTTATCTGAATCCACAGTATTCTATAAAATGTTCGGAAAATCGAGCGGAGTCATTTCAGATTTTTCTATTTTATGAAAGAAAAAACACTTTCTTTGGTTAGGTGAGAAAAATTGCCTCTTTCTTCTTAGTTTTGCGTATTTATTTACGAATTGCTGCAAATGTTATTCTGAATTACTGTAGCAAACATATGTTAATTGTTGCGATATGTATAAGAAAAAATATCGTACTTGAAAATTATTTAATCAATCAGCAAATTGACTTACATATTTCAAACAAATTTTATTTGAAAGTACATTTTTTGTTCTATTCAATGGTGTAAAAATTTAAATTATGCGATATTTAGAAACGAAAAAATGTAAACGTGCAATAAAAGTGAAATCGATAGCGCAGGCTACAGCTAACTTTAGTTTATCAGTTTCGTCCTTAACGCTGATGTCATGAAGATGGCAACGACCTGCGCTAAGTTTACTATATGTATTTAGTACCTCTAACATAAACAGGTCAACAGATCATGCTTTCAGGGATACCCACAGTTGCAAAGCAACTTCATTGCCTGTATATGAGTAATTGCATAACATATCTTAGAGGAGCCTTGAAAAAAGGGAGTCTAACTGTAGTACAATATATTCTCTACAATAAAAATATAAATAGTATATAGAGATTAAAGGGTAAAGAAAGGTCTTCAGCTCACAGAGACAGAAGACGAAATGAATAGGAAAATAGGAAAAATCTTTTTAAGCGGACTGGTTGTGCGAGTCACCAGTTTGAAAATAAGAAGGCGTGGCTTCGCTGACAATGCCAGGAAGTCTGAAAGGATAGGAATTTGAATAAAATATCACTCTAAAATATTTATTTTTAAGAGAGAATAGTAAATAAAAGGATATTACAAAAAATATATGTTTAACCTATATAAAACTGTTAAAATATCGTCGAAACAGCAAGAAAAATACAAAGAAGTTAAGAGAAATCTGCTCTTTTAAAAACAAAAACAAAAAGACAATTTTCATTTCCATACATTAAATAACATAAGAATATACCGGATGTCCGAATCCGAAAAGTCTGGAAACTGTCGAGTAACTCGAGAAATACACATCGGATTGAAGAACGAAAAAATACGTGTTCAATATCTTTTAAAAATTCTAATCAGTGATACCAAAGTTGACCCCTACTCTACTCCCTGGGTGGATGAATGATGAATGATGAAAACCTTAAATGAGTGGTTGAAATCTTAAAATGAGAACCGACATTTTATATTGCAGATTCGGATTGTACGGGAAAAATACATAACTTTTGTATTTTGTTTTCCCCAGATCATCGTAGACGACGCTGTAATCAAGCAAAATGCAGCGTTAAACAAGCACCCGAATCGTCATAGGCAAGGGGACTAATGTTACAATGATGGGACTGGAAGTATATTTCTAGACACTGTATTAAAGTTAAGGCTGTTAGTCAGTAAACTCCCCAATTCCCCTCGCTAAGGTTAAACTTATATGCAGGGTTGTAGTGATTTTTTTTTTTTTTTTTACTGATTTAAATCAATTTTTTTCATATATGGAAAATTACCTGTCTTAATCGAATATAATTAATTATTTATGCAGTTAAAAAAAATATTTAATTTTTTAATGCACATTTAAAGATGTAACATAGTTTATAGACCATAAATATGCATACAGGGTGACTATAAAAAAACTATCCCGATATATGAGCGACTAACTGTCATACCGTTCACAGAAACTGAATGAAATTCTGGGCTAAAGTATTTTGAAGTATGCGCTCAAGAATCATGGGAAAAACAACAGTTAAATTCTAACAGTTACGGTTACAGTGACGAAATTTCGAAAATTTCAAATGGCAACACCTACTTTTTTTTATTGGAATGTGATCTTCACAGTGAAAAACCATGAAAAGCGTTGGAACGGTACCTGTAGCACGAAAATCACCGGCGCTAGACAGACTAAGAAGAAAGTGAAAACAACCAATAAAGGACAGAGAAGCAACAGAAAGTAAAACATTTTATTGTTCAGTGCTATCCACCATCTGCCGCATGTAAAATGTCGTCGTGTGTGAAATGGAAAATGTATGAAACACAATAAAATGTTTTTTTTCTGTTGCTTCTCTGTCCTTATTGCTTGTTTTCACTATTCTTCTTAGTCTGTCTAGCGCCGACGATTTTCGTACTACAGGTACCGTTCCAATGCTTTTTATGGTTTTTCACTATGAAGATCACATTCCAGTAAAAAAAAAAAAATAGTTTTTGCCATTTGAAATTTTCGAAATTTTGTCACTGTAACCGTAACTGTTAGAATTTAACTTTTGACTTTCATATGATTCTTGAGCGCATACCTCAAAATACTTTAATTCATTCAGTTTCTGTGAACGGTATGAGAGTTAGGGGCTCATATATCGGGATAGTTTTTTATAATCACCCTGTATATATATATATATATATATATTTATATATACACACACACACACACACACACATATATATATATATATATATATATTCTTATGATGCTCCTCTGAAGATTCCATAAGATATTCACAGTTTTTCATATTTGAATTTTCCTTTAATTAAGCTTAATTTTTCTAGTATCTTTTCCTTTGATTTTTATCACACACACACATATATATATAACCATTAATTAAACATTACCGCAACACCAACAAAAACTGTGAAACTATGAATAAAAATAAAATAACTAATTGACAACAATACTGTTCCACCCAACACGCTGAGAATATAAATTCCAAATACATAGTACAAAAAAAAAAAAAAAAAAAAAGAAAAAAAAAAAGAAAGAAATAAGACATTGAATTACAGAAATTGAATAATTGGAATTTGTGGAACTTAGACATCAGGTCCCTAATGACTGAAGTACCACAAATAAAATGTGCGGTTTCATCATCATATTAGCCATAAAATAGCTAAAGAATGTGATTTTGGGCCAACCACACCCATTAAAAAGAGAAATAAACTGTGAAATAACAATTAAGTTTAAAATAAAACAAGATTAAAATGAATAGAGGGGAAAGAAAACATCAAATTACCAGATAGAAAGCCTTATCCATGCATGAGTCAACACATAATGAGAGCATTGGAGAACATAAGTACATGTTGCTAAAATAATTTTTTAAAAGATGATGTACCAAGGATAATTAATGTACAGAATAGCCAAGCACAAACACCAATATATATATAACCAGCGCCCGCTATAGAAAATTTAAAATTGAACACACACACATACATATACTACACACACACATATATATATATATGTATATATATTTCATTAAATCAATGCAACAAGTATCTTTCATATCTTTATTTTTGAAAATACATAGAAATTGAAAGCAAATTAAATTTTAGATGAATCTCTTTCGAGAAAAACAGCAAAATACAGAAAGTAAGATCCCCCCAACCTCTCAGAGACGTACAGAAAAATCGCGGGCCCCGGTAATAGTTCCATTGCGCCCCCCCTTCCCCCCCAACTATAAGCCTGATGAAATAAAATCTGCTTAGACTAAAACGTACAGGAAATTCCGGTTTTAAATAGGTTTTTTTTCGCCTTAACAGGTATAAATGCATGGAATTTTTTTGGCTAGACCATGATTTTTTCTTCGTTTACAGCAGAATTTCATTATAAACAGCCTTTACTGTAAAGTATTAGAAAATAAATATGTTGGATAGTGCTTTTTTAGAAAATCTATATACTAGTATTTTCTTACAATTTTTTTTTTTTTTTTTTTTTCTTTACTGTATTTTATAGTAGTATTATCGTTTATGATGCATTTGTAACACCTTTTCATATAAGGATTTTAAATAAAAATTTAAAATATTGAAAATATAATTAAATTTTAATTCAATCCATTGGTTAAGGCGCCGATTGCCTGACGCTATTACAACTTTTGTTATTGTGTTTTACAATTTAGAAAATATTTGTTCTATAAAACATAAATAAATAAATGCCTGCATCTTTGCTATGTGTGTTCTGATGATTTTTAATAAAAGCTGAATTTTGTTTCGAACGTAAAATGCCTCCTGAGCACCCACCTCCCCTTCTAGATAGTGAGACCCGGTCTGTAAAAAAAGATACGCGTAAAGCACCGCGGTAACCTTTCTTTTTCGTTAGCCTCGAGAAAACACCTTAAAACCCGATTTTAGCGGTTCACTCGTAGGTTTACCATTGTGTTTTCCTTCATCCAAAGGTATGAAAACATGGAGGACTGGGAGCAGGAACACACAATGGTAAACCTACGAGCCAACCGCTAAAATCGGGTTTTCGGATGCTTTCCACCAAGATATGACATGGCAGACCGATTGCGCTTTAATATGCGAATCAAGTTTTAACTAATTCTGGAATTCGATAAGGTGAATTCGATAAGGTGAACTCGATAAGGTGATTGTCTGTGCTGCCGCCTCCCGGTCTAAGAGGCCAAACTGGAAACCCTGGTGAGGAATACTATTAAAATTTAGCGGTGACAATTGCCGATTTTTAAAAGTAACGTAAAATGCATCTTTTCACATTCGATAGTTTGACATGGTACTGACGATAAGTATTTTTTAAAGAAGAAAAAAAAGTCACATACCTGGTACTGGAAAATATCTCTCCTGTCCCATACAGTGTCACGTGTTTTTCTGCAGCTAAATGTTAGGGCGACGCATTTTCGGAATCTTTTGTTGACCCAGCAGTATAGAAGTGGATTTATAGCACTATTGACGTGGCCCAGAAGTAGACCGAAGGGTAAAAAACTGGATAAATGGACTTGTGACTCATCTCCTACCTGTATAGAACAATACAGCAATGAAAAAACACATTATTTTTGTAAAGCATTTAGTAAAAGTTGTAAATGAAAAATAGCTTTAAAAAAAAACTCCCAAAGAATTTTATGCACGTGACGTGGGGTCAAGGCTAAAATACGTCTGTTGGCAGTATTTACTTTTGAATATTAACATAGCTTTCCATGAAATATTAGTGTTAATATTGTTTATTTGTTAACACATTGACGGACAGTAGGAACAAGTGAAGTTCGAAAATTGAAACTATATGTTTTTGTAATTTTTAGAATATTAGAAGTATAGTTTTACTCTTTCTGCTTAAATAAACTTAATTTTCATTATTTCAGCACCTTTAATTAGGTTGCACTACTCCCTTCACAACCATGTCAGGGTGGCTAGTGGTCAGGAAAAAATACAGTCAAAAAAAGTGATAAACACCAGTTTATTCTGATAAAAAAATTTATCTTGATTATTCGATCAAATACTCAATTTGAATTCCTTGACCAAAGACTTTCTTTCAACAAACATATCTTCACCATCAGGGGGAAAGTCGCTGGAGCTACGATTGCACTAAAACCTCTTCTTAATAGTAAAACACTGGCTATCCATAACAAACTTCTCCTTTATAATTCCTGTATTTTACCAATTATCACCTACGCCTGTCCGGTCTGGGGCTGTATCTGCAAATCCTCCATGAAAAACCTCAGCCAACTTCATAACAAAAATCTGCGTACTGTCAGAAATGCATCTCGCTATCTCCGTAATAGCACTATTCGCAGAGACCTCAAAACTACCACATTAAATAAAAGAATCAACCACCTTGCCAAAAATTTTTATAAAAAATTATATGACCTCCCTAATGATATAATCGCAGAATTGCCGGATTATGACGCATTCGAACCACATCACCGCAAACGTCCAAAATATTCTTGCATTATTGATTATGAGCATTAGTACTCAGCTCACCATTCTGCAAATTTCTCTCTCTTACTTTTATATAAATTTGTAATTTCCTATTTAAACTTATTCCTATGCTATACAAAATAATAATTTAAAAAAAAAGTTTGTTCTTTTTAAGTGCTATTTTTGTTAAAGCTTAGCTTTGCCTGCCTTTTCCACCTGGCATTTATGTACTGTTTTTGAACATGTTCCGAACCCTATTTTACACTTTTTCAACTTTTTTCAGTAGTTAATTTTAACTAGAGCTATACCATTTTACTCTTTTCCATTTATTAGACTCTAACCTTAATCTCTATAGCTTTACTTTTTTATTCCCATTGTTTAATTTTTCTTCTATTTTTAATTGTTCTTTCTTATGTAGTTAGTATTACATTTAACTTTTCCCAACGGCTCAATATTTACAAGACAGTTTACTCACAAATAGACTGGGCGTAAAGTTGATCGCAACTCGGAAGCCCCTTAACCGACATTAACTGTTCGGCAACTGTTCAGTTTGAATTTTTTATAAGAATATACTGGCAATTATCTTTTTTTTTTTACTGTATTTTCCCATGACCACTAGCCACCCTGCACGTGCATACTGAAGCTGCAACTCGTATAACAGGTGGTAAAACGAACTTCAGCCTAAAAAATTGTTTCCAAAACATAACACTGGGCTTCTACTTGTACGCCGGTAAATGCACATTTGTGCTGCTATAGCCGTAGTGTCTAAAAACGACCGTTTCGTTTTGGGCGGCTATAGCCGTCATGGCACATTATGAACTTCGCTTTGGCGGCTATAGCCGCAAGTATCCGTCAACATGTTAAAAATACCCAGAAGAAAGTTATTGCTGTAGTAGTAGATGCTTAATATTTTGCAATATGAATATAAAATGTTGTACTGTATTGGAGAACATTCGCTTAATTTGCAAAATTTCGCTTTAACTTTATGCATGATACCTGGTTTAAGGCAGTATGGGGCAAAAACAATATGGGACAGTGTTACAAGTTTAAATATAAATAAAATATATCTCTGCCGGCGGTATTTGCGGCTGCGCATACTTGAATTCCGGTTGAACAAAATACTACCAGCTCTCGGCTTGAAGAATTAACAGTTCTTGAACAGTGAATAGTATTGAGGGGCTTCCTAGTTGAGACCAACTTAACGCCTAGTCTATGGATATGATGTCTTATTAAATATTGAGATATTGGAGAAATGATAGAGACTGTAGTTTTAAAGTACATAAGAAGTTAAGTAAAATAAGGAATGTTAAAAAAAAATAATAATAATATAAATTAAAATAGTAGAAATTGCAAAAATAAGGATAGATCAAATAAGTTTAGGTAAAAACAGTATAGCTGTAGTATAAATACTACTTAGTAAATTAAAAATAAAATTGAAAATTTTAAGGATAAAGATAAGTTAAGCACTACTTCGAAAACAGTATGGGGCACGGCTACAAGTTTAAATATAAATAAAAAGGAACTTTTCAGCTTCAGAGCCATATATATATATATATATATTTCCTCTACAGGACAATATACAGGGTAAGTCAAAATGAAGATAGTGGATATCCTCGCTGAGCGGGGTTTGTAGAGTTTTAGCCAATCGATAGGCTATTCCACTCAGCTGAACCTGAACCTGAGGAAGTTGTTCCATTTTTGTTTTTGTTTTTCTTTATATAAGCAATTTCTAATTATATTATTAAGTCTATTGATCTCTCGGCTGTGACATCACGTGCATAGAGTCCATTACTAGATGACAGCTCGTCAGGCATGATTAATGAGAAGTATTAAAATCATATTAAAAAGATTTTTTTCCTTTTTTTTCTAAACAGGACAGTTAAAAATATCAGTTACATATATTAATATTAATAATATTGAAAAGAATCATAGTTTTCTTTGGAGTCACAGAATATTTGTTTCAGATACAGAAGAAAAATTATTCTTTCAAAATATGCTAGTAATTCTAATTACTCTTTCTATTTCGATTTCGAGCTAA
The DNA here is from genome assembly GCA_963931845.1 of Maratus michaelseni. Taxonomy (NCBI): domain Eukaryota; kingdom Metazoa; phylum Arthropoda; class Arachnida; order Araneae; family Salticidae; genus Maratus; species Maratus michaelseni. The sequence goes on from OZ007594.1 coordinate 99,469,607, forward strand.
TATTTACAATTTGGCGTCAAATAATATCCCTTTACACAAAACACTGGGAACACTTTATCATGTGATTAAGGCTGTTAGTCAGACAGAAGAAATTTTACTTTTTTTGTTCTAAAGTGCTCACTCTCCCAGAGCAAAAAATATTTTCCCTCCGAAAACTACCAAAAGGTAAGGGAAAACGATTAGGGTAAACCGTGCACCTTTAGAAGCTGTCATCGAACGGTAAATTCCTGAGAGATTGAAATATACATACGAAATGTTTTCGAAATTTATTTGCAATTCTTTGATGTGTTTTTTTTTCTTCGCCAGTCTGACGTCATTTGAAGAAGGGAAAACTATAGATCTAGTATCAGAAACCTACTCCGATTGGGCCCTTCCATGAACGCGTCGAGATCCTTCCAACAAGGCAATCATCCTATAAGGAAAGGGCATATTTACAAATAAACACTTCCATCAGCCAATCTACTACTACATTTTTGTCGTAGCGATTATTGCAAGAATCGTCATGGCGACCTAGGCCATTCAGATCATAGACATGTTAAACGTAGACCAATCAATCGCCCGACCTCATGTGTACAGTAGGAGTCATAAAGAACGGACACGTGATTCTTGCTACCCCACAGTAATTTAATCACAGCCCCCTGAATACTACGCCTACGCGCTGACACAAAACGGCGACTGTTGTAGGTAAAATTTTTTAAGTGTTTGTACGGTCCTCCGAATTTAGACATCAGTATTTTCTGAAAGTTTTCTTCGACTTATTTAACTTAAAAAAATAAGGCTGAGAAAACTTGTAGAAATTATTGGTGTTCAAATTCAAGGGACCGTACAAATGGGTGAAAGAAATCCGCCTACGATAGCCGCCATTTTTTTGTCAGGACGTAGGCATAGTATTCAGAAGGCGGTTATTTAAGACACAATGACGTCAGCTGGCCTTAACTTATATCTGATTTGCATATTTCTCGGATAAAGTATTTGATACATAGTTTAGGGGCACAATTCTATGGGCAATAACTGTCATTTTCCAAGATTCCTTTTTGAATTGGTATCGGAAACAAACTTCACTGACCAAAAATTACAGACACGTTAGCTGCTCACTATTTTTACCCTCTTTGAAAAGAGATAAAAAAAGTGGTTGATATTGCTTTCGCTGTTTATTAAAAATGTCATCAACACACGCCTAATTGCGATATTTTGAAAATATTTCTTAAAACAAGAGTGAAATATTGAGATTTTCAACTGCCAAAAGCTCGAAATAATAACAACTGGAATTCTCTGTCATACTAAGTACGCTTTTAAGATCCAATATTTACATTATTTTTATAGTTGTCCTTCTGTCTACGTCCATGGATAGGATGTATTACGTTAAACCGGATACACTGTGGCGCAAGATAAAGAATGCCTGCGCAGAAAAATCATTGTAAACTTTGGTGAGCATTCCTGTAGCTCTGTTCATGAATGGCGAACAGGTCGCGTGTGCGCAAAGGAGACCAGAACATAGAGTGGGTCTATACTATGAATATATGCATAGTGAACTTGAAGGCCCTGCGTTCAGAACGTTGAAGTTGATATGACTATTTACGGTGCGTATTATAATGATGTTTTGTTGCGTTGCAGAAGTGAATTTGGTAGCTGAATGGGTCAGAGCATTGAGCTTGCTTCTGGACAGTACGGGTTCGAATCCTACATCTTCCTGCTTGATTTTTCTACTTTTTTATTTAAAAATGTTTTATCGATTGATTTGTATTTTTCATGATAAATGGAATATTTTCCATAAAAGTAAATTTTGATATTGATAACAATTGTAGATGTATTTCTACGACTAAAATACTTATTTAAATACGATAAATTCTATTTTCAGTATTTCAAGATTAAAATTTTACATTACAGTGCCTTTTAATACTTAAACGTTACATTTGACGTTACAATGAAAAATAAGACTGCGAAAATGAAGAGTATTTCCACAGTGAATTTTTATTATGAATAGAATGCAAAGCATATTTTACAATGTAAAGTTTTCTTCGCCCAGTTTTTCTGAGATCAAATAAGTCAAAGAAAACTTTTAGATATTAATGGTGTTGAAGTTCGAGGGACTGTACAAACACTGAAAAAAATATCCACATGCGACAGCCGCCATTTTTGTCAGCGCTTAGGCCTAGTATTCAGGGAGCGGTGCATCAATGCTGAGTGGCGTCGGTTTTGACTTCGACTGAGCGCAATCACTTTCAGCGCCCTCTATTGTTTGAAATTCGAACTAAAATCAAGAAAAAAAGTAAAAAAAACTCCTGACATCTTACATAACCCTCCTGCAAGATTTTTTTTTAAATATCTGTCACCGTTTGCAAGTTATTGAATTTTAAAATCCATTAGTCATTTTTGGGACACCCGGTATATCTACATATGTAATATATTTAAAAATGTATGAAACTGTATTCCGGTCAGTAGTACCTACCTCGAAGTCAAGTAGGAGGGTAGCAACGTTGTAGGGCACCCAGCAGACTGCAAATACTGTTGTGAGGATGAGGAAGCGCTTAGCGACAAGTTTTCGACGTTCCATGATGTTTCGGATTCTGAATGACATTGACTGAAAATAAATGAAAACTCCGTTCACTGAACATTATATTTTACGTGAGCCTAAAATTATTGAAAGTACAAATGAATATGTGACTAATTAATAACTTTGTGATGCCATGCCACGGTTCAACTAATTGTGTGTGTGTGTGTGTTTTCTTTCATATTTTACCCCCTGTCAGCAGTTAAGCAGTTTCAACTACTATAAAACTTGTGAAAATGGAATCTGTCTATAACGAAAATTTGCCTTAAATGGATAATTACATCATTCCGAGGAAAATAATACAATACAGTTATAAAGGGCTGTGTGACTGCTAAAAGGGAAGCTTGTGCAAAACGAAGTTTTTTTGGAGGGATGAGGGGGTGGGAGGGCTGCAGTTTTGTCTTAACAGGTTTTACTGGACTAATTTTATTTTCTATTTCTTTCATTATTTTCTGCAATCGCAATTTTTAAACCTTGTCAATAAGATTTATTAACATATTTATTTATTTATTTATTTATTATAGGTATAATTTACCAAAATTTTTTTGCGTTTCATGTTATATTAGCAATCTTTTTTTAAGTACGTTGTTATACATTTTCTATTTATATCGTCTAATATAAATTTAGTGGTCATTATTTTATCACTCATAATTAAAATTATATTCTTGCAAAAGTTATCCAATTTTCCTTTCAAGAATCATTATTCTTCTAAGCGTTGAAAGGTTCAATAATATAATAACAATTATTAATTTTTATCTCTCATAAATAATCTGGATTGTTCCTATTACAAGATCACAATTGGCTTCAGCATATTATATGTCCCACCCCCCTTTTCAGTCTTAGTTTTTCCTACCATTTCTCATTTCTCTCTCGTCAGGTTGTAGACATCACAAGTTTTGTCTTTTGATATCCCTGAAGATGGTTATAAAATTTAGCCGAAACTGTTAGACGAATATGACTTTTAACTATTTTAATATTTCCATCTTGCACTACTTTTAGCAAACTACAAGTACAATTATGCACTGTTTATATTTTTAATTTGTATATTAATCAACGGTGTAAACGCCCATCTTTAATGCGTTTATTTTACTATTTTTTAATTAACTATTTTATAACTAAAGGATCGATATTGTTTTAATGCACAACACATATTTCTATTTCCCACTGCAGCTTTCTTTTCGTCTGCCGACAAATAAAGGAGAGCCTGCTACCAACCACGGATGGAGTCGTTCTTCACCCATTTATGTTGTTTTTTTATACATAGTTATCTACAATGCCATAGTTTGATATTAGTGTGTTTTTAAAATGTTTGCTATATACATATTTGCATTTATGTAATAATTTAAATGACAAATGGCTCTGTAAATAGCTTGAAATTTTAGACTGAAACTTTGTAATGAATGGTAATATGTAAACTGTATTTAAATCTGTATATAGCTTATAGTATTGTGAATATAGTGTAGGGTAAGGATATGTCCAGACCCACGAGATAATGTAGATGCCTCGACCAAATTGGTCGAGGTTTCTTCTATCTATCTAGTCACATTGTTGATTGCTACCGCAATGATGATAGAATTTAAGAGTAAAATACAGTCTTTCAAAGATAATTATGTTGTTTGACTTGAAATAAATGTGGACTCTGTCAAAAACGGACAGCTTTATAGCACAAAAGCTATCTTATGCATAGATGTGAATTAAAAGAGCTTTCTTTTTCATTAGTCATCGTAAGTCATTGACAAATTCGCATGAATTTACACAAATAAAGGGCGTTCATATGAAGTCAACCCCCCCCCCCCCTGCTCCTGAATACACCATCCATCCCTAATATAAATGTTGGTGACTGTTTGAATAATTAATTATTATCATTAATTTCCAATGATAGAAAATTCCATGCAATATCTTCAAATTTGGAGGCTTTTATACAAGTAATTTTCGTCTATCCCTATCACTATGTCCTATCAAAACATGCCCTGTTGTTGCCCAGAACAAATATACTATTTATTTTTCAAATTAAAAAAAACAAAACAAGTACCACTTATATTTGTACAGTTTAATTTTTACCGTGTGTTACAAACATTATGATATGAGATGTCACCGGCTGAAACCAATCAGTGAGTGATAGATTTTTTTGACAACTTGTTGAAAGTGCTTGGGGTCCGCGTGGATCCCAGGACATAGTGATAGGGTTATACGAGCTTCAAAGTGGAGTTTTAATATTGATCTCCCTGCATATAAATTCTACAGGTTTTTATAAATGTTAATTTCCCCAACACAAAAAAATATTGATCTTAATTTAAAGCTAAATGCACAGGAATACGAAAATTATTTCTTTGAAAATTCTACCTGCGTTTTGCCGTCGTGTCCTTCTGTTCTGTTGAGTCCAGAATTTCCTCCACAAAGCCTGACACCAATTCGACAATACGCCGCTGCCATTGTCGCACCGGGTATGACAAAAACAAGCGTGAAAGTCACGAAGGCAAACCACTCTCTTGCTGTCGAGCTATTCCAGGCTTCGACACAATACACAAAAGACAGCTCTCGACTACCATAAAAGAAAAAAAAAAGAATAGACAATCATTACAACAAATCTAGATTATCTACAAATGCTCTTAGATTATCGAGATATATGAAATAATCAAGATTGTTAAACGTGCACTATAACGGGAATACAAAGACAAAAAGAATGTAGAGTTGCTTTGAGTTACACTTGCAGTATGGTTTATTTAATCAAAAAGTCTTGGACTGTTAATCACTTATACGTATAAAGGTTTATTATTGTAATTTCGTTAGATCCAGTGGCGGCTCCACTATTGGAGCGCATGCGCACGTGGCCTTCAGTGAGATTATGCAAATTCTAATTGTAGCAATAAGTTCTGTGAAGTTTTATTAAATTTATGCAAAAAAAAAACAAAAGCACCAGTTTCAAATGTTTAAAAAATATCTGACGAATTGATTACTTTCTGAAAATTTAAAATTTAAAATATAGAATACCTAGAAATCGATATACTAACGAAAATAGCGTTCTACGATTTTAAAGTGATTAAAGCTTCAAAAAGTAACTAATTTGATTTCGATTTTTTGAACTTATATTTAAAATGAGGAATATTTTCTTCGAAATCCTATATCATAACTAAGTAATTAATACAGATGAGTACACATTTCTCTGATTATAAATATTTAAAAACGTCAGAATATCCTTCCATTTTATCTACGTTTAGTCTTCTGATTTTTTTGTTGTTAAATTTGAGAAAAAAAACTTGATTTTTGAATATTCTTTGGTAAGTAAGATCATTAGACACAGAATAACTATTTTTTATTTCTCAAAAATTAGAATACAATTAAATAAAAAGAAGAAATGAATGTTTTATAATTCCTGAATTTAATAAGAAGATTGAAATTGATATCTGGAGACAGATTTACCCAATTTCGAGTTCGTAAGAGAAAAATAGCATTATTATTTTACTGTTAGAAGACAATGTAAGTGGAATTATGGTTGGAAATCCTCACTTTTTATCCGCATTATCTTAATCTTCTTTAACAATTTATATATTTGCCATACATATTAAATTTACTCTTGGGAAATTTATGTCAAATAAGCCCATTTTTCCTCATTTTTGCTTAAATTAATGAACACCGCTTAAAATATAGAAAAAAAAAAATATCTCGATACTGACTGTCGTTTTAATAGGATAGTGTTCTGTGATAAAAATCGATATGTAAAGCAGAATGACTCCCACAGACGTAATTTATCACAAAGGTATGTGCAAGAAACTGTACATTTGCAACCAATAAACGAATAATAAAGGAAATAATGAGGATTGTAGGAGGAAGGTGTAGGTTGAATACATTGTGTTATTTTACCAATAGACGTATCTCACTCTGAATATAATGATCTTCCATGGGGATTGTAAATCAAAGATTAAAAGATCGAAAAAAAAAATCCTCCATAAAATTCCAATAGAAAATAAATGAATGATAATAATTTTAGCTGTTTCTTTTATTAGGACACTATCTCAAGGACGGATCCAAAGCTGCGGAGGCCCTGAGCAATGAAAAAGTGGTGCCTCCGCTATACTTTACATTAAAATTAAGATAAGATAGAAAACTTTAAGGTGTAAACATTACATTACCAAATAGCAATTTTTGGTTCAGCAACATACATTAATTATAAATACTTATATAAACCTACATCTACATATATATTAAATCTACACATAAATTTAAATCCGAAATTTGTTAAGCTGAAGATATTTGCTAGACAATTGATGAGACTATGTAAACTATCACATAGTGCGTTTCAGACCATTTTACTCCTGAAAAATCTGTTTATGAGGAAATGTCGCACATTGTCTATGATAGGATAGTACGTGCGATCGTAGCTTTAGCGCATTAAATCTGTATGTATTCCTTTTTCAGATAAGATGGCTTACTTAGTTCCTGCATGTAAGATGATTCCTCGAGCTTTTCTTACTAAGAGGACAGGTACAAACAATAGGAAAGCTAACAACCAAACAAGAAGAATGCTCCATCCAACATGACGCCTGTAAAGATGCTTTCGGAAGGCTATAGGATGGCAGATCACCAAATAGCGGTCCAGGCTCATCACTGTCATCGTGAAGACACTAGCTGCCACAGCCACTCCTAGAAAATATCAAAATTAATAGAACAGAATGGAGTTAAATGAATGATAGCATGATAAGACGATACTACTGGCTATAAGACAGAATGGTAGAATCATTTTTAACACGTTGACTGCGAAGCATTATCTGGGTTAGACGCGGTTTTGTTTTCAAGCCAGAAAAAGCCCATATGGCTGTACAAATTTGATTACTATCACATAGATATCACATTAACACATTTTGACCTATCTTACTTAGATAAGGATCCGCGTCGTTAGCCCTATGGTTGAAATGATCATTCTTAGTACCAACAGGTCGGAAATAAACGATGCTGATTTAATTTGTTTTCATTAATTTATTAAGCAAAACTAAAAATGTTAGATATACTTTGATCTATAAAAAACGAAAATACTCATAAACATAACGAACCAAACGGTATAGAAATACCACTAGGCACAGGATTGCGCATTATCACATCACACACACACACACACACACACACACACACACACACACACACACACACACACACACACACACAAATGGCGACAAACACGGCAAACGGGATGCTTTAGTATTGATATGCTGACACGATTTCGTACGCTCAAAGTGAATGCTGTAGCTAAACTAATGCATTCTATGCAAGTCTGGACAAAACGCGAACCTGCGTTCGTCGCATCCCGCTAATGAACGGCTGGACGCGGATCTGCGTCCTATGCAGTCAACGTGTTAACTGACTTTTTTTTTAAAATTCTTTTATTTATTTGGAAAGGGCCTGTTTTCGTAGAGACTCCATATAAATAACTTCAGGATCCAAAAATGGTATATTTGTGTGTCTTTGTTTTCAATCTTGATTCTAACTTTCCCAGAAATTGACTAATCGCGACGAAATTTAAATATTTCATTAAAGTTTACAGTACTACTTTACATTTTAAAAATAGTCGTAATATCGTATGTAGTACTTCTTTACAGAGACATGCCAAAACTTTTAATATAGGATCGTCTATACAGCGCGTCAAACATGAGTGATGTAGTTAACAGTGTTTTCTAAAGTGAATGTGTATAACAATAAAGGGCTGTTACACAAAAACACTCTGTTATGCTAAATCACCGTCGCTAAAATATGCCAACTTGTGCATTTGAAGTAAGTTTTATGTTTTATTTAAAAATTACTTGTTTGTATATAAGATTATAAAAATATTTCGAAAAGTTATGTCTCATCTAGGAAAAGTATTACAAATTCACAGTAAATTATCCTATGATTTTCTTCATACGAAGAATTATTTATCATTGCTCTATTCGAGTTCATACATAAATGCCTAGAAAACACGTTGCAGTTTATCTCTGAATTAACCACCGTTGCGATAAAATTTTTAAGGGCGCGTACTATAAACATGCTTTTTACTTTGAAATATTTTATAATATTATTTTAAATGAAATTGTAATGTTTCATGATTTTATGCTTTAGAGACAATTGTTATAGTGAAAAGTATTATCAAACATCATTAACTTCTCGCTTTAATAAATTAGATACTTTTTGAATTTTACTCACCTTGTAAATAATTCGCCAACTTGCACATCACTTCGCCAAAAATCCAAAGCTTGTACGTATAAAAACCGATAGCCATGGGCATGCACACTAATGATACTAATAGATCAGAGACAGCTAATGTGATCAAAAGAGCGTTGGATAGGCACCTCATATGTTGAAATCTGAAAGGAAGAAATAATTTACAGGGAGCAATAACGAAGACATGATACTTGAGCTTTTACAGCTATTTTTCGTCTTCTTTTTTTGTTTTTGTTTTTAAGATACAGATTTCACTGAATAACAGTCATATTGTTTAAATAGATGTGTAAGTTCTATAATGTTTGCTCCAGCATGAAAAAATTTAATTCTAAAATTAAGATACTTTTAAAGTTGTATTTGAGTAAAGAATATTAAAATATTGAAATGGTGGTTACGTTTAACAAATAAAATAATATATATTCAAAAATTTCAAACAAATAAATTAATTTGTTATTTATATTAACTTTCTATACTTAATTGTCTTAAAATCTGATATCTTTCAAGCAATATTTAAATCTAAAATGAAAATAACTTACAATATATATATATATACTTCACCCAAAAGTGAAGATATTGCTTTAGATTCTAAACATGTGGTGAACGAAGAGAAAATGACTCCAGATTTCTTTTTTAGGAAGTGTTTTTTGCAATACTCATTAATAATGCTTTTTGGTGTATACAGAAAACACTGGTATGTACATGTTCTTATTATGTATGCTACTAAATGGAAATACAGTAACAGAGGTTACATTTTTTCGAAGACAAAAATTTAAAAAATTGGAATTTAAAAACTTTAATATTTTAATTGATCAGAAAAATATTAAGCTATTAAAACAAATTAAGTTCATGTTATCCAATGATGTTTAGAAATATAATATATTTAAGGTTGTGCCTATAGTCGTCGTACACCTTAATTTAATAGCTGAAGAAGACAAAAATGATTCTAACTAAGGACAAAAATTGGAGAGAAAATTTGTTTAGATTGTAGTTATGAGTTTTTCCAAGAAAATACAAAAAAAAAACTATTAGTACTTCTTATAAATAATACAAATGAGTAAAAATATAAAAGTAAAATTGTGGACATGGAAAGACCGTTTTCATCTCCGTACAGCATAACAGCACCATAAATAACATGGAGTAGTTTGATATTTGAAAAAAAAAAAAATCTAATCTAATAAGGAAAGATGTCTAAATCAGCATTTTTTCCCGGTCTCTAGCGAGTCTCTGTTAGCAGGTTTTACTCTATTATGATGAACTTTCCCTTATACACAAAATTCTTTCCATTTACTGATTTTTGAGTAATATCAGGTGTAGGTTTTCTTAATTATTTCATTAGTTTTTGAAGCTTTCTTATGAAATTAGTTATGAGCGGAATTCAATACGTAGCCAGACAGTATTCCTTTTCTCTGCGCTTTTCCCCCCAACTGTCTACGATATTTTGAGAGTGGCTAGTGGGGAAAAGATGATTGAATATATTGTTTTACACTAGATTATTTTTTAACACAATTTTTCACATTGTTAAAGTAATCATACAAGTTGTAAATTTCCAACTGGACGAAAAATGTCCGGGCCAGGATTCGAACATGGGATCGCTCGGCTGAAGCCGCCACGTTCTACCACCGAGCTATCCCGGTCGAATCTGGAGGGCATAATTCATCCGCGGCTTCAGCCAAGCAATCCCAGATTCGAATCCTGGCCCCGACATTTTTCGTCCAGTTGGAAATTTACAACTTGTATATTGTTTTACTCCAAAGCAGATAAAATTTTATAGTCAGTTTATAGTTAATCATTCATTATTATAATTAAGTGCAGGACTTGACAAATGCGATCGCCAGAAGTTTTTTTTTTTAATTATCTGGCGAGCAAGTTATTTAATCTCGTGGTTTTTTTTTAATCTGGCGACCAAGTTATTTAATCTCGTGGTTTTTTAAATCTCGCGACCAAGTTATTTAATCTCGTGGTTTTTTAAATCTGGCAACCAAGTTATTTAATCTCGTGGTTTTTTTAAAATCTGGCGACCAAGTTATTTAATCTCGTGGGTTTTTTTAGTCTGGTGACCAAGTTATTTAATCTCGCGTTTTTGTTTTGTTTTGTTTTTTTGCCAAAAAAATGACTTAAGAAGTAAGCACAACGTAATTTTTAGGTGCGTTCGTAATTATATAAATACGTAGCACCTATAGTCGTCGTTTGGTCCGTCCGTCTGTCCGTCCGTCTGTCTGTCTGTCTGTCCGCATATAACAACGCAAAAACTACCCAACCAAATGGTTTGCAATTTAAAATATATTATCTTTGCAGAATTTTGTCGAGACATTTCAAATTTTATTAAAATCGAATCAAAACTTTAGGAGATATTAATAAAAATATTTATTAAGAAATTTGAATTTTTTTTTTAAATCGGTGCTTTTTTGTTATAGGAGCTTCCGAAGTTTAATCATCAAGCGACCGAGATACTTATTTTATGACAGAAATTAATCTGCAGACGCTATAATTCATTTCACAGAATTAAAAATCATCAAGATATGAATATTTATATAACTAGCTGATACATATATATCTGAATATTTATATAACTAGTTAAGATATTTGTATGAACAGTGTCATAAAATATATACTTAACTAGCTGTTTAACTCGTTCTACGCACGGGATATCATGAATTTAATTCTAAAACGTGCGTACGAACGCACCTCGTTTGTAACGTTTGACGTACAATTTCCAACTTGTTTCTTTTCTCCAGAATTTTTAATTCGGAAAACATAAGTTCATCAAATGCAAATTTTAAAATATCAAAATATGAATTTTTTGACTGACGTAACAGGTTATATATATATATATATATATATATATATATATATATATATATATTATTATTATTATTTTTTTTCCCTTGCTTCACTATAGCATTGATGCTTCCCTCATCAGCTCTAGGTTTTGTAACACTCCATTATCCTGACACATTATCCTGACATTAAGCTTTCGGCAATCAGCATTTACCGAACATAGCGGTTATTTCAGCCTTTACAGTATTTCATTTTTTCCCTATAGTAGATGTATAATTTTGATAACTTTCATTAGAAAACTTGTTTATATTATCTTTGTAAATTATGTACTATTTAAAACTATACAACTAAACTATGCTTGTTATTATCTTTTCTTAATTATTTCATAAAAAACTTTTGTGCTTTTTGAAAACCAATGACGTGGGAGGGAGTGTTATTTATTTTATTTTTTTTTATTGGCAACTAGAATTTTTCGCTGGATACCAGATTTTATTAAATGTAAAGTTCTGATTTAGTGCATATGTGTTCGTTTTACTTTTTTCATAATATGCAGTTTTTTAAAAGCATATCTTTATGTTTACATCGGTGAAACGAACGTAGATGAAGGGAATAGCGGGTCAAGCTAACATATTCATGGAAAGAGACAATTTAAGGAAAATACGCATAGATTTTTTACTCTTTTAATAAAAATGCTACATAATAACAAATTTGGTATTTTAAACCTAAATAATCTAATAATAATAAAATGGAAGAGTAGCAAAGAGGAGTCGAATTTAGGCATATATTTAAAATATATCATATTTAAGTTATGAAAACAAAATATGGAAAAAAAAAACAAGAAAGAACAATCATGCGTCAAGCATAGATTATGAAACACTTTTCAATAAATTCAGAATACTGTAACACAACTTTACAGTATAGTATGGTGAAAGATGATGTCTGTCTAAGTAAACAATTTGGAAAACGCATAACACATTTGAAAACCCAATGCCAGCAATTACCGTTAATAGTCGGAAAAGTATCCGAATTCTTTTGTTCGGCCCTGTATAGGATCTATAGAATTTATATACACCAAGCAATATGCAAAAAATGCGCACTACAATTGAAAACGTACTTCCAGCAATTATTATTCTCAATGCTGTAGTTGGAAAAAAATATTTGTGGGAACTCACCTTTTCATAGGGTAGATGTTGATGCTATCGGATTATTGCTAGGCCAAAGCCGACTTTTTTTAATTAACAGTTATAATTATTGTATTCTAGTTTTTATAGTATTGTATTTGTATATAGCAGTCATCTAAAAGCAATATATAACCACTCTCAAGGCAAATCACACATAGACTCTGAAACTTTGATTGTTAATTTAATATGAGTGTTTGGCTCGGGCAAAGTCATATGTTGACTTGAAGGGATAGAGATAGTTCAGTAAAGTGCACCATGTATGATGTCTAAATTCATAACAAACTGGAATGAAGTGAAATGTTTTTAGAGCCTTTCATATTTAGCTCTTTCTCAGGACTATTTTAATTTATCTTCTATTCGCGACACTGAAGTGTGTTGCCAGAGTTGAGTAATCATCCCAAACAGCTTTTACAGGTCTAAGACTAGACGAAACCCATCTTATGGTAAAAATTTTACCAACCTTTTTCAACGTTTTGTCTAAAGAAGATGAACACGCCATTAGCTCTCTCTGAGTGGGAATGAATCTTTTTAAAACTAGAATAAATTATCGTTTCGCTTGGAAGGGAAAAAAAAAAAGTTTATGTCCGTACGTAATACTTTTTTTTTACAGTAACTAGAGCTCCTACAATACTTTATAGGAGCCTTAACAGTAACAAACCAAATATTTCTGGGAACGGAGTTCCCACGCGTTCTCACCCAACTACAGCACTGGTTATTCTATTATAATTGATAGACAGTACTGTAGCCAAATTCTTTTGTGTTTCCCTTAAATGAACGATGAATGCTACGCACTCCTTATTCTATAGTTAGCATCTTGTAGTGCGCCTCAGTGATATGTATCAATTTCAATATGTTTAAAATTGTATAACATTATTAAAATACATTGCAAGCAAAATTTCCTCCATAGGCCGTAATGTAACGTAATTCTTTTGACAGTCCCTGTCATTGAACTATAAATGCTAAACACTTCATTTTCAATACCGAACAAGCCATAGTAAACCTCAATAGCATATATCGATAGCATGGCAATCAGAGTTTATTTCCGCGAGTTAGAGCATGGACAGACGACAGGCAGACAGACAGACAGACAGACAAATTGAATTTATAAACACTTTTCAACTATGTTGGAAAGTGTTAGAAGAAGGTTGGTATGTATGCTTTATGTATGCTTTTACGTATAAATAAGGGCCTATAAATAATGGAGCACGGACAGCCAGACAGACACACGGAAAGATAGACGGACAGACAGACAGACAGAAAAACCGAATTTTTATAAACACTTTTCAACTATGCTGGAAAGTGTTAAAAAAAGATTGGTAGGTATGCTTTATGCATGCTTTTACGTATAAATAAGGGCATATAAATAATAGAGCAGCACGGACAAACGGCAGACAGACGAACTGATAGACGGACAGACAGACAGACAAACCGAATTTTTATAAACACTTTTCCACTATGTTGGAAAGTGTTAAAAAAAGAAAGACAGACGTGATACAAGGAAAAATTAAAACAATAATTGAATCAAGCACATGATTTGGTTATTCGCTTCTAGAAATAGATGAAACAGGAAAATGGTTGAAGAATATTCTTGAAAAACGTTTTCCTAATATTGGTTTAAAAAAAAAAAAAAAAAAAAAAAAAATGGAGGACAGGGGAGGTTCGACTTACTTGTTAGACATATAAAATTGAAAGAAAAAAAAAAAAAAAAAAGGCCATGAAATTCGAATGCGAGTGAAACATTATTTCGATGATCCCTATAAAAGGATCCACGTCGCGCTTTGCATACATAAAGAAAGAAAATTAGTGAGTCCTTCTAATCCCTCAGTATCCATAGTTGCAAACCTTCCTGTTTAGTAAAAATAAATATTTTTTAAATCATAAATTTTGAAAGGATGTATAATCTGTTATTTAAGTGATCATTATAAATATGAAATTTTTGAGTCTAATTAAATTAAATTAAATTAAATTAAATTAAAACTAGTGGAAGCATTATGAAATTGATCCATAGTATTTATGTATTCAGTTCACACATTTAATAAATCTTTCGAGATTTAATATTGAAAATTGTTTTCGAATTGTTAAAGCATGTCTCAAAATATCAATAGCTTAATTCCTTTTATATTTGTCTGTTAGCAGAAAATTTTGAATCCGTGCTAAAATGCTCCCCCGCCATTTTTTCTCGGCGCAGATTTCTAGTAAGGAGGTGGAAGACTAAAAAAAAAAAAAAAGCTGAAAAAGTCACTTTATTTTGTTAGTTATGTTAAAAAAAATAGATTGAACGCTACAAGAAAAAAAAAGAAGAAAGAAAGAAATTATGGATATGTTCAATAGTTTAGCTTAATACTTAAATGACATTTAAAAACATATTATTTCACAATAGAAAATAGTAATACATTTCGAATGAATATATATATATTTTACTATATTAAAACAGCTTAAATTAGACTAAAAGCTAAAATAAATTATTTTTAAAAAACAAATTATTTTGAAGACTTGTTTTTCTCTCATTGAAATTCATTTTAAAGGGGAAAACATAAACATTCTGTTTTAACGATTTTTTTTCGTTTTTAAATCCATTTTAAGTAAAAAATCCTTTCTTTCTAATAACATCCATCAGTTAAATATTTTAAATATATTTAAGTCTTCTGTTAAGACTTTAAAAGCATTTATGCTGAATATTTAAATATTAAGTTCAATTAATTATGTTTCGAAATGTCTGAATAACAATAAAAAAACTTCTTTTCTCAAATTGTGATTGAAGAAAATAAAAGATGTGTGCAGTGAATTTTAAAACTCAAAGGAAAATGAAATCTTAAAGTATTATCGCTTTTCATTTTAAAGGTATGAGACAATATACTTTATTTAAAACTTCCATAAAAAATGATCTTGTTAAAATAAAATTTAGTTTTTCTCTCTCTCTCTCTCTCTCTCTCTCTCTTAAAAAAAAAAAAAAAAAAAAAAAAAGAATGAAAAATTACTTCCATTTAATGAATTATTCTGTTCCATAAACGTTTCTTTCATTATTGCTTTTTTTTTTTTTAAACAAACAACAATAGATCCAATAAAAAGCATACTAGACATTTAAAAGTATATATTTTATTTTGATTAAATTCATACATCCACATGTTCCTATCCCGTAAACAAACGAATACTGGCTTACAATTTTCATTTGAGTAATTTCAATAGTAAGAACAAAAAAGTAACCGTTGTCCTAACAATTAAAAAGACAGGATCTTAAAAAATGTAATAACACAAAACAATTTTTTTAAACAATTTCTTTCTCTTTCAAATGAATTCATGTGATTTTAGGTAAATCTCATGTATTGGATTAAAAAATGAAATCAGATTTTTTTTTCTATCATGGATAGTTTTTACAAAATGATATACTCAAATTTAAAACTATATTGCATTATTTAGCGTCAAGCTTATCACATTTTTAAGAAACTAAACGATAAAGTAAATATAATTTACTATTAAAAAGACAAATACATTAAAAGGTTTTCTAGCATTTTCATCTACAGTAGAACCTGCTTAGTCGAAACCCCAACAAAACGAAAAAAAAAAATAAATAAATAAATAGAAGAAAAAAAAAACGGAGTAAAAAAATAAAATAAAATAAAATAGTGGTAAAAGAAGAAAAATGTGATAGTCTAAAAATTCGGCTATCAGAATATGGATTCGTGCCCATAAATCGTTAAAACGAAAATCAGGAAAAATGACGTAAAATTCACGCAATCATAATCCAATCCCCCAGTTTTATAAACGATAATGCACATTTTCTTTGGCGCATGTAATAGAAAAATATACGATTCACTTGACAATACCAAAGAAAAAAGAAGAAGAAGAAAATCAGTAAATGCACTCAAATGGCAAAGTACAGGGTGGGGCA
This sequence comes from Maratus michaelseni, assembly GCA_963931845.1. Lineage (NCBI taxonomy): Eukaryota > Metazoa > Arthropoda > Arachnida > Araneae > Salticidae > Maratus > Maratus michaelseni. The sequence continues at coordinate 99,486,195 of OZ007594.1, forward strand.
AATAAAAGTGGCCCGGAGAACAGAATTCCAGGTTACAAAGAAAAACATCAAAGGAAAGGAAATACTTGTACCCTGATCCTCACCTTTGCACTGATTATCACTTACACTGAGACAACCCGCATTAAGATCTAAACCGGTTTCGATCATGTGGTGTTCGCGTCAATCATTCACGTCCAATCGTATCCACTCGTCCGACTTCCTGTATTTACACTGTGAAAACGAAATTTTCAAAACTGAGCAAAAAATACTCAAATCTGAGTATGTCGCATAGTCAAAATGGCTCCGAATCATAATGACTCAAGTTTGAAACATGTATATACTCATTTCTGAAAACATGCACACTCAAGAATAAAACATCATGTGCTCATATTTGAGTATGTCCATGTTTCAAAAATGAGAGTGAACTGACTTCTATGTGCTCACTTTTGAGTATTTTCATGTTTCAAAAATGAGTTTGAACTGATCCTAATCATTTTTGAGTATGTCCATGTTTCAAAAATGAGTATGAACTTACATTTATGTGCTCAGTTTTGAGTATGTCCATGCTTCAATATTCTGAGCATTTCTGGTATTTCAGAATTGAAAGGATTGGGTCGTCCTATTTGAAACAAAAAGTTTCATAACAAAATGAAAACATCGATTTACTCAGATTTGAAAGTGTCATTTTTCTCAGTGTACGGAAATTTTATTTCGTATGGCTTGAAAAACAAATGTCTTTATACTTTATTGATTATGGATGTTAATTTCAGAAGAGCATCTACTGATGAAAAAACATCATTTATAATAAAAACTCATATTTCCTGAGGCACCCTTCTGCCACAGGTTTTCCCAGGAATTTCACCAAAGAAATGCCAGAAAACTTACACAAGTCAGTTACACACAAAACATATGGAACGTTACACTGATCACCGATCACTCTTTTACAATAATTCCGAAAAATTACGCAAAAGTTTAAAAGTATACCTGAGAAAACTAAGGAATTTTACACACAAAACATATGGAACGTTTCACAGTTGATCAGTAAATTCCACTTTCTCAAGTATTCCGAAAAGTTACACAACATTGTGGAAGATGTTACACCAGATTTCTCGGTATTCTCGGATCAGCCGAAATAACCCGAGAAAACCCAGGAATGTTACACAGTAAACGTCAGGAACATTACGCAGATTTTTTACAGTGTGAAAATGATGTCATTTTTTCCTCTACTTAATGATGATCCTGATTTGAATATGTATTATGTTTCTTCCATCGAAAGTGACGACATATTTAGTTGATTATTATTTTTTTTCCTGAAATTAAAACGCCTGTATTATAGTAGATGTTTTAGTCCTAAATTAATTTAAATGAAGGTACTACGTCATTTCAATGCACTTATATTGCGTGCATATTTATAATCTTGAATATTTCAAGATTTGAACAAAAGTAAATATGTAGATGGTATTTCAAGAAAACAAAAATGTAACATAAAAACATAAATTCATAAATAAGAAATTTCATTTCATACAGCTTTATTCTGAGATTGTAAACATTTCAATTGTGATTTGCGTTTGACCTTTTTTTCCGGAGAGAAGGGGAAATATTACAGACAGGGCTCCATCAAGCCAAAGACAGGTCCAGGGCCTACTATTTATTCCCCTCCCCTTATATTGTTACAAAAAATTAAATAATGTCTATGCCTTATAATACATATTTAGATAAATATATTTTTTATTTTTAATCTTATAAGATTTTAAAAGCACAAAATATTGATTATAATCAATACAAGATCAAATAAACTTAAAATACCAGCTTTACAAAAATTTCATATCAAATCTAGGAGCCCCAGGACCACTGCACAGTTGACTCGTAACCTACGTTATATACGGCCGGTGCATTTCGTTTAAAACGTCACATGGAGTGTATCACTTTTACACGGCGATTGGTGCAAAACGGTGGGCGCGTCGCTTTGCACCAATTGCCCTGTAAAAATGATCCACTTCATGTGACGTTTTAAACGTCATGCACCGGCCACGTATAACGTAGGTCGCGGTTGATCCATGCTTTAATAAGTACCTGGCTACAGAATTTTAACATTGCAACCAATAGTTCGTATAGTAAAGAAAGCTTACATACCTCCAGAAGACAATCAAAGCAATGGTGTTTGCCGACGTTGCTAGGATGAAGGTGACCACATAAAGTGTGACCAGTATCAAGTTTTGTAGATGAGTGACAGTTAGCGTCTCCCTGTGATATTCGTGAACGATCAGGTCTATGCTGTCCAAGATTTGGGAAAGGTTTGGAGCGGCTGTACCATTTTGACTTAGGTTGAGGCTCATCCGAATCCATTCATAAGAGGCATCCATCCTGAAAGAAACAACATCTCTATCTTAGTACATTAAAGGGAGAAATGTAAAATCAGTAACGGACTTACAATTAGTGTTGCCAGGTGCAGTGTGACAAGAAACGGGACAGAGAGATAAAAAAAGTGGGACAGTGCCTTCTAAATCGGAACATAAAAATACAGTAAACCCTATGAAAGCGAAACCTGTCTATAACGGAATCCTGAATTAAATGTAAAACACAGAAATCAAATTGGAATACCTTACAATTATACTCACGAAGACAAAAGGCTGTTTAAAACGGAAATTATCTTTTGTCCTTCGTGATTCCGTCTTAGCAGGTTTTATTATACTAGATAAACGTCACAATCTGATACAGTAAAACCTGTGAAAGCGGAATCTGTAGGTACGGAAACAAAATTCTAATTTAGCAGGTGTAAATGTATCTTATTCCTAATGAAATTTTCACTTATAAAACAAAATTCCGTTAAAACAGGTTCAGTTTACACAGGGTTTACTGAACAAAGTGCAGTAAAACTTGTAAAAACAGAATCACTAGGAACTCCAAGAAATTCCGTTTTAGACAGGCTTCTGTCTAGATTTGTAAGAAATTTTTTTTGTAGGGATGATAAAAATTTTCCGTTATAGATAAGTTCAGTCGTTACAGGTTTTAGTGCATAAAGTTTCATTTGCTGCAGACAAACGAATAACATGGTGCTAAAAGTAATTTAAAAGAATTTGTGCATCAGGAAAAATCGAGACTTTTGACGTCCCGTGCAGTAGTTACGCGGAACGGATATAGGAATCCCTAAAAATCGGTACACCTGAAAACACTATTTACAATACCTTGAGAAAACTATAAGGTAAAGCTAGGAGAGTCTGCGCACAATTCAAAACAATAACAATAAAAAATCTAAATGTTAATTTTTTGCTAAACTATCCATGAATATTGTTTACTTCATTTGTTTTTTTATGCATTTTCATTGCTATTTTGTTGTTATGTTGCAATTTAATAGAACAGTTGTAATAAAACCAAGAAAGTTATGTTGCGCAATCTGTCCTTACAGGGTTGGTGTGATTGCGCACATGGGTAGGAGAGATTGTTACTAATAATAACTACAATTAAATTGTTAACAATAACAATTACACTTAAATGGGATTGTTGTAAGTTTTTTATGAACAAATATTATTGTATTAGGAGTGAATATTTCCACCTAATGATTAAATAATCAGAAAAAATAAATAATTTTAAAAACGATCAAAACATTTTAATTAAAGGAAAAAAAATAAAGAATCAGAAAAGCAAGTCCAGATAAGATTGCAAAATAACATTAAGTTACTTGATAACACGTTTAACTTAAAATTAGTCCATTTTAATTTTTCATTTTTTATGCAAATTTACCAATAAGCTGTGTATTCTCTCCTAGCATGAAAACTAATGGAAACAATGCGCCATATCTCCTAAGTAGCAAATGCGCAAACTCTCCAATTTGGGTAGGAGAGATTGCGCGGCCTTTTATTTAAACATGGCCGCTACTAAAATGAACCGTTGATGTTCACTTAGTTAGTCTAGATTAGTAGCTTATGAGAAATCGTTTAAGTTTAAAATATTTTGTACTACTGACATTGTATAGAAATTCTGATGAATAGCTATGAAAATTCAAGCACTTACTTTGGGAAAACAAAACAAAACAGCAATGCTTTATCTTAGACGCTCAAAACAATCAACGTGCACTTTCAAGTAGACACTCAACTACTGCTGTTATACAACTACCTGGAGTGGCTGCGCGCTCACGCTACTCCTTCCCCCCTAAACTCTATGTGCGCAATCTCTCCGACCGCGTCATCTCTCCTGGCTTTACCTTAGATAAACATTTGACATGTAGACTCCTACTACATTTCCTTAGTATTTGGTATATTTTAATTTTACAAAGACAATTGGCCTACGTGAGAAGTATTTGGTTTCCGCGCATGTCGAAATCACACGACATTCAGTATTTCTTGGCAGCACAGTGAAAAGTACTTCTTTTAATTTCAAGAACATATGAAGGGTGTAGATGCAAAATTCGCACTCTCCACATAACCTAGTTTTTAGAAAAATGCAAAAAAACTGATTATTATTAATATACATGATATATTGGCGCAATTTTTTTTGTATGATATATTTGTTGCCATAACAACTACTAGTTGCACATAGTTCTAAACCTGTAATAATTTTGATAAAGCTAGAATTTAAATTTAAATATGGAAAATGTGAGTTTTGCAGCAAACTTTTATGGGTAATGTTAGTTATAAACCAAAATAGTTATGAATTTAAAACAACAAGAACCAAATAAAAAAGAAAAATCTGAACATTAGTTTTCATTATGTTATTTTGGAGGGAAATAAACGACAAAAATCGAAAAACATTTATTAAAAATATTGTGTGCAAAATTTTACTATTAGACATGGCTCAACTTCTTCACTGTCGTTAAACGAGTGCAACATTTTACACTACTTCTTACTTCTGTACCTCCCTGATTGGTTGAATTGGAGAGTGTAAGTTTTGTTGCAAAACAGTTGTTGGATAATGTGAATTATGCAACAAAACGAGATTTTCAGCATTTTTTTTTCAACCTTAATATGTTTTTTATGGTCCAAATCACTATTACAGTCCGATTTGTCTTAAAAAGACGAACATGGTGATATGAATTACTCAATACCTTAAAAAAGTGGATAATGTGACTTTTGCATCTGCACCATTCATATAAAAACACATAACTGTAGCTATTCAAGTTCTCACAAGATCCTTTCCCTAGATTTGGTGCTTTCTTTTGAGGCTGAGTTTTCCTTGGCCACACGTTTGATTGTTTCGACCACTAATCACTTTGCCCCCTGTGACATTTTCCTATATATCCCAGCGAAGGTAGCTTGTGACCGTTACGATGGACCCCCGGAGTTGTCGGGTCAGATAAAATGAAACGATCGATCCCCGATACTGAATGGTTCGGACATTAGAGGAACAATACCTGAGACTGTCTGGCACCTATCCTGACATTAACGAATTACTTATTCTCCTTGTGAGGTCGCAGGTGGAAAAGTTTTCCCAGACTGTCGGACTCCAAGGGAAGTCCTTTAAATCTGCGAATGAGAACCCTATATCAGCAACGATAGGCTACCGAAAGTTCAAAAGGCCGTGATGAATATTTACCCCCGCCCCTCCTTTTTTCTGATGCGGGAGGAACGGGACAGGACGGAGAGGAGATGGGGTTTTGAAAGCGAGAGAGGAGGACGGGACCCTGAGAAACGGTGCGTGGCAGGAAAGCGGAGAACGAAGGAGACCTAAGGAGATAGGTCGTGGGTGAAAACGAACGAACAGACAGCCAGCCCGTCTGTGAGAGAGGAGTCCCGGAGAGCATTCGGCCCGACACCCATTGGACATCCGGTCCAAATCAACAGTATTACTTAATGCAAAGACTGAACCAGAGATCGTGAATGAGAGATATAGAACTTTATTGTTATTGTTTTACATTCACTGGACTCACGCATTGATATTTATTTTTATTTTATTTAAATACTGAAACCTCTTGAAGAAATATTCTGTAATTCGATGTTCGAATAAAGAAATACTTCTTTCTAGAAATCAACTAAAGTAATTACTCCGGCTAACCACGGCTAAAAGATCACATTTTATTAATCCCACCGGAGTTTATTACACCCCCTTTTCAGTCCAAAATGCTTTAAGTGTATATTAAGGCTACTTTTTACTTGCATTCAAAGTTGTCTACACGGGATTATGAATGTAAAATATGGATTTTTACTGATGGCTTAAAAACAAAAGATGAAACAGGTGCTACTTTTGTGTTTATAAAAACAATGAACATATCTATTCTTGGCGGGGCGTTTGGCTACGGAGAACGCTGTCTTTCAGTCCGAACTGTTTGCAATTAAGAGTGCGATATTGTGGGCTCATTCGACTTCAGAAAATCTCTTTTTGATCTCCTCGAACAGCTTATCAGGCCTTATGGCCTTAAACAAATTCGATAATAAGAACTTCTTAATCTATGGAATTATATAGTAAGATTGCAAAACTCCAACAAATCTTTCTTTTTCAACTCGTTACGGGGTCATTCAAGAATTTGTGGTAACGAGAGGGCAGATCAGCAGGCCAAATCAGCAGTAAGTGATAATAAATTACCCTTAAACTTTTGGAAATCATATTCTATTTCAGCAGCATCTGTATCAAATAAATAAATGTAATTCTCCCTTCCGAAGCTATATAACAATAAACTATCAGCGTCATTACATATTACATTATATTACAGGCGCTACTTTTGTGTTTATAAAAACAATGAACATATCTATTCTTGGCGGGGGCGTTTGGTTACGGAGAACTTGTCTTTCAGTCCGAACTGTTTGCAATTAAGAGTGCGATACTGTGGACTCATTCGACTTCAGAAAATCTCTTTTTGATCTCCTCGGACAGCTTATCAGGCCTTATGGCCTTAAACAAATTCGATAATAAGAACTTCTTAATCTATGGAATTATATAGTAGATTGCAAAACTCCTATAAATCTTTCTTTTCAACTCGTTACAGGGTCATTGAAGAATTTGTGGTAACGAGAGGGCAGATCAGCTGCCCAAATCAGCAGTAAATGATAATAAATTACCCTTAAACTTCTTACCATATGCTGCCCGCTCGCTGAAATCTGTCTTCGTCGTTGACAAGAATGCTGGGATTCTTCAGTAACTGGAAGATATACAAACGAGTTTCCCAATATACACACTAGTCCCCAAATTTCAACTACACTCTTCATTCATATCAGATATTTGTATATACTTTTTTAGAAATCATGGTCTATTTCAACAGCATCTGTATCAAACAAATAAATGTAATTCTCCCTTCCGAGGCTATATAACAATAAACTATCAGCGTCATTACATTATATTTTAGATATCTTTTAACTAATCATTTTCAAGTCAAAAATCTGCCACTCATTAAAAGATTGGTTTAAATATCTCCTGGATCGAATCTGAAAGTGCACGAATTTCATTTAGATTAATGAAGATATTTTTCAAAATATTTTCCCCCTTTCTTTTTAACTTTCTATCCTTCTTTTTGCTTTGCTGCTCTTTTGCTTTGATTTGTTGTGCGTATGTATCTGTAAGTGATGTGTTTATATTTAGTAAGTGATATATGTATGTATGCACACACACACACACAAATTGCATTTTTAAAAAATTAAATAAATTTTTAATTCAGTTGTACCATAGTGTTTTGTTTGCAAGTAGATTTTTTTAAAAAAAAAATTTGTATTTAATTCGTTTCAGGATTATTTTTCAGATTTAAATTTCTTTTTATTCTATTTTGAATGAATCAGCAAATAAAATGTGTTGTTACATTACAATTTTCAAACTATGCGAAATTATTATTATAATTTAATGAACCAATCGATTTATTTACTGCATTTCAGTTTCTGTAACTGAATATGTTATGATTGTTTCCTAATGAGCAGATAGAAATAATTTCCTTTTATTTCAAATGGAATTACGCGCTTCTTTACTTAATGCAAATTTTGAGTAGTAGTTTAATTATTAATTAAGTCTATTTCTTTTTTAAACTTTATTCTTAAATACAGTATTACTTTGACCAGAACAATGAAGGCTTTAGTTTGATTTCAATTGAAAATCGATTAGATTCTAGCAAACCACGTTTATTATATGCGTCATTCAACAGGAAACATTACTTTTGGGGCATAAAAATTCCAATAAATAAATTTTAAGAGGCTACTTCACTCAGGCGAAAACACCCGCTCGATAATGTTAATCCTATGGGGGGAAATAATTTACGATTCCTCGTTTGCATTTCAATATTTTTAAATGATTTTTTTTTTTTTTTTTTTTTTTTTTTTTTTTTTTTTTTGCATTGGATAGCTGAAGTCAATCTCTATGCACGCTCCTTTGTACTTTTTCGATTTTGAATACAAGTTTTTTTTTATTAAAGTATTCGTTTAAAAAAAGATAACTTAATGATGATTCTGAATAATTTGAAAAATAATAACTTACAAAACTTACATACTTTTGCACAAGAATAGTGACAATATTAAAGGTATAATTACTTTTAATGTTTTGAACTTATATTTTTCTTGCCTTTTTTTTTTTTTTTTTTTTTTTTTTTGCATTTTTTGAGATTGTTTCTCAACGAAGTTACTGCATTCGGTGATTTTTTTTTTCATGGGCGCAAAGCACTCATACATGCGTTAGTGAACGCTGCTTTAACGAATTTCGTGTATTTTTGAGATTGCTACACAACGAGTTTGCTGTATCCTGTGAAGTTTTTATTGTGTGTTTGTAGATGGGCGCAAATTGCTTATAGATGTGTTAGTGATCGCGGCTTTAACGAATCTCGTGCATTTTGATATTGTTACAGAAGGAGGGTCGAGCCACGAAGTAGCGAGTTCAGAAGACTACCCATTATGTTTTAAAACCCGTATTTTTGCTTTATTTTCATTTTCGTTGCCGTTCATTGTTTAATTTTACATTACATTAAATATGAAAAATAAAAGTATTGCGTTATTAGTTGAAACACACATATAAAATGTTAAAATATTCATAAAGATTTTGTTGTATATTCTGAGGTAAAATAACGTTCATGAACATCGAAAAGCTATTGCATTCGTCACCAACGTCTAATGCTTAAAAAGCAAAAACTCGCCAATCCAGGCTCCTAACGTATCATTTATTGAAAAAGTTCAGGCACGCGGAACAAGATGCCCACCAATCTCTAGTGTAAGGAAATGTAAGAGGAAAAGGTACAAGATAAGGAAAAAGCCATTAGGAAAGCAGAAGGCACCACCTAATCACACAACAGACCCAATCAGAAGAACACAGAACAGAAGGAGAATTATGAAGCAATTTGAATAAAAACAGAGTCAGAAAAGTAAAATGAAATTATAAGAAAAATAAAATATATATAATAAACAAAAAATAAATTAATAAATTAAATAATTAAAAAACAAATTATATATATTTTCTTGATTTATTTAATCCAAGGAAAACAAAGTGTCAAAATTGAGTGTTACTGTTTGAAAAAAAAAATCGAAGTTGGTGCGATTTTCAATATGTAGACGACCCCTATTTCAATTCATTTATCTTTCGAAAGAAGATATTACAAGTCGAATGGCGAATTTGGTGTAATTGCGCCGTAAGCGGTGTGCAAATAAAGGCAGGTATATATGTGTATATATATATATATATATATATATATATTATATTAACTATACTTATAATTTAATTCAAGAAAAACAATAAAAGAAGATATTAGATATTATCTCTCTCTCATCGGTTAGTTCATAACTTTAGAATAAATGAACCAATTCTTGATTATTTAATTTGTTTAAAAGGGTATGTCTTCCCCATTATTTTTTTTTCAGGCATTTCTTACATAGATAATATGCATAGAAAAGTGAGAAAAAGTCGTTTTGCCTGTTTCTCAGTCAGTAAATGAATAATTGCTCTCAAAATAATTTGCCGACTTAATTAAAAAATTCTAACATACATCTCCGTATTTGCTGCTACTGGTAATTCTAGTACATATGCAGTATTATTCTCCAACAACTGGATTTTGTTTTCTATGAATCTAACTTCTGAATCGCCATTTTTTAATTGGGAAAAAGCTCCAAACAGCCCTAAGCTTCTACACTCAAAAATAAAATAAAGAAGGTCTCGTCATTAGCACACACACACTTTTTCCTGGATCTAAAAATGAAAGAAGGTGTTTCTAGTGCTAGAAAATGCTGAAAATTCAGAATATTTAACGTATAATAACTTGAAAGATTTTGCTAGTACACAAATGAAATTTTTATTGCTTTACATTTTATAAAACGGAGAATGTCTTTATAAATATAACTTATAGGGTTCAGGGAGTGCATAAAAATTTTAATTTTGTAAGTGTAGAAAAAATTATTATTTTGATGACGTAAATACTTTCAATACAATGGAAAACAGCATTTTGATGCATTTTTGAATTTGAAACTATACCTCCAAAAGTAACGGTTTAGGAATTAGGTATTGGGACAACGATAAAGAGAGACACACCCTGTATATTCTGAAAAGTGTATAATAGAGGGCTGTAGGGGCCGAAATTTCCGGACATGTGCGAAAAATTTTATTAGCCCGATCCGGCCTGTTAAAAAATCTAAAAATTCGGATCGGGTCCGGCCCGTACAAAAATTTTTTAGTCCGACCCACCCTGGTGTAAAAGATAAAAATTCCACCTGGGTCCAACCCGGCCCATTATGAAAGCTAACAATTAGGTCCGAGCCCGACCCGACTCAATTTCTACAAAACGCACCGATATTTCTGAAGCAACACTTATCCTACAATTAAAATGAACCGAAAAGCACATTTACTTATATGCATAGATTTTATTTTCTGATTATATTCGAAATGCATGGAATACAAAATATCAACAATATTAATCATCACTTAGAAAATTAGGTACATAAACATTGATTGAAAAAATTGACCTAGACAATTACATTCAAAAGAAGATTCAGTAAGAAAATCGAGGTAGTTTAGAATGAAAGAAAAAGATGGTAAAAGAAAATCACAATTTAAAGGCTGTACAAAGGATAAAAGTAGTTTTTTTTAATATATTTCTCCTTAATTTATAAAACCAAATCAAATTATTTCGCTAAGCAAATGTACAACATCACTTTATTTTTACTAAAAAAATAAATAAAATGCCAGCCATGGGCTCGGGGGGAAGATAAAAAAGTCTAGACCCGGCTCGGACGAAAAAAAAAAAGTTAGGTCCGACCTGGTACGAGTCCCATGAAAGAAAATAGTCCGAGTAAGGCCGGGGATCGTACAGACATCTAAATTTATAAATCAAATATTTAAACAATATTATTTTAATAAAAATTGGTTTTTAAAAATATTTTTCCGTAATTTATTAAACCAAATCAAATTTAAAATGATTTTTTAAACAAATGTACAACATCACTTTGTTTTTACAAAAAATAAATAAAATGCCAGCTCGGGGAGAAGAAATAAGTCTAGATCCAGCTCGGGCGAAAAAAAAAATGTTAAGCCCGACCCGGAGTCTCATGAAAGAAAATAGTCCGAGCCAGACCCGGGTTCGTGCGGACACCTAAATTTATTAATCAAATATTTAAACAATATTATTTTAATAAAAGTAAGTTTTTAAAATTATTTCTCCGTAAATTATTAAACCAAATCAAAATTAAAGTGATTTCATTAAACAAAAGTACAATATCACTTTGTTTTTACAAAAAATGAAATAAAATGCCAGGCTCAGGGAGAAAAAATAAGTCTAGATCCAGCATGAAAAGATAAAGTTATTTTTTTTTTTTACCTTTTAAAAAAAATATCATTGCGTTGCATAAGAAAAACTTTAATGATTTAGCGGGATTTTTTCTAAATAAACCATTCATATTGCAATTTTATTATACTTTAAACATTTTTCCCATTTATTTACTCTCCCACGTTATTTGAAATTGCCGTTTAACTATTTGAAGAAGCCTTTCAAATTAAAACGGTCTTTTCACGTTTTTTTTCTTTTCTTTTTTTTTTTTTTTTTTTTTTTTTTTTTTAAATTATCAGAAGTACATATCAGATATTAATGAAATGATTTTTACCAAAAGAAATCAGAAATAAAAATGCTTTTCTTTTTTTACTTATTTTTATATTGGGCCAAACACAAATAAACTTTAGGAAGAATTTTGAAAATATTAATTAAGTTTTTTATATTTTCATTAGTAAATTAATTTCTTGCTGCTATTTCCATTTAATTTCGTATTTACTGTCGGTGCAATATTAATACTTTGACTGCTGAATAAATAAAATTTAATTAATTTAGTTTGTACAGCATTTCAAATCATTTAAAAACTATTTTGTACATGAATAAAAGTAAAAATAGTTTTTTTTTTTTTAAGACACTCTTTTATGAGTCTGCAATGTTTATCTTATAAATCATGGTTACACTCAGAAAAATGACGCTTTCAAATCTGAGTAAATCGATGTTTTCATTTTGTTATGAAACTTTTTGTTTCAAATAGGACGATCCAATGCTTACAATTCTGAAATACCAGAAATACTCAGAATATTGAAATATGGACATACTCAAGGCTGAGCACATAGAGATCAGTTCATACTCAGTTTTGAAACAAGGACATACATACTCAAAAATGATTAGAATCAGCTCAAACTCATTTTTGAAACATGGAAATACTCAAAAATGAGAACATGATGTTTTATTCTTGAGCGTGTGCATGTTTCCAGAAATGAGTATATACATTTTTCAAACTTAAGTAATTTTGATTCGGAGCCATTTTGACTATGCGACATACTCAAATTTGAGTATTTTTTGCTCAGTTTTGAAAATGTCTTTTTTAGAGTGAAATTTCATGACTGAAATTCCTGTTGTTTCAAAAATCTTCCGTTTCAATACAAGCCAATTTGGTGTGTGCCCGATTATGGAAAATTCGCCCCTTTGATTTAAGCTTGGTAGAAAGCGCGAACTAGTGAATTTGTTAAAAAATGTATAATTTTTGCTCCGTTTCTCTGTTAACATATAGCAACATGGAAGAAAAAAAGAGCATTATTTAAACTATCTATTCAGAATTTCTACACTCTAAAAACGACATTTTCAAAACTGAGTAAAAAGAAAAATTCCATTCCATTACGAACAAAAGAATTCTATTCCATTACGAACAAAAGAATTCTATTCCATTACGAACAAAAGAATTCTATTCCATTACGAACAAAAGAATTCTATTCCATTACGAACTATGGGGGAAAATCGTTTGTGGTGTATTTTAATGACGTTGCACTATTTCAAACATAGTGAAATTGATATGTCTCACTGAGGTGCAGTACAAGATGCTTACTGTATAGTGGAAGGTGTGCATAACATTCATTGTTCATTCACCGATTTTGGTTACAGTACTGTCTTTGAAGAATAATTGTTGGAAGTGAGTTTTCACTTGTGGTACACGTTTTTTATTTAACTTATTTTGTGCATTTTACTTGCTATGTATAAATTCTATAGATGATATACAGGGCTGTACAAAAGATGCCGAGTACAGGGATACTGCTTACTGCCGGAAATTTCTGAAGGGAAATTTTTAACTGTGTTATAAATTTCCTATTTTAACAAAAATTTTGTATACTATATAGTATATATTCAAATCTATAGATCGTATACAATGGTGCACAAAAGAATTTGGATACTTTTCCTACTATAGATGGTAATTTCTGAAATTGAGTTTTCAAGTGTGTTATGTGTTTTCCAAATTGTTTACTTAGACATTATTTTTCACGTTTTTTTGTTATAGCATTCTGGATGCGTTGGAAATCGTTTCATAATCTTTGTTTGATGCAAGATTTTTTTTCTTTTGCTGAGGTTTATCTACATACAATAAACAGTAGGGTGGATCGAAAAGTATACGAAATTTTTTTTTTTTCGAAATTAATTTTGGCGCGGGGTGCGAAAGTTGCCTTTTATGTATATTAGTTTACATCACTGTTAAAAATTTGCAGCAAACTCTACAGTCATTTGACCGTTTTTGTAGAAAACGGTTACACAATAGGAATTTAACTATATTCTGACCGTATTATTGCTAATTTTGTGGTCAGAATATAGTTAAATTACGGTTATGTAACCGTTTTCTAGAAAAACGGTCAAATGACTGGACAGTTTGCGGCAAATTTTTAACAGTGCACGCTTTTTTTTATTGAAATCCATTCATATCTTCCGGTGCCCCAAGCGCCCGAAAAATAGTTAAAAATGGAAATTTTTGTGAAAACTTATAATTTTTTTTTGTTTTTTTATTTGTTTTAAATTACTTTTGGCGCGGGGTGTGAAACTTGTCTTTTATTTGTATTAGTTTGCATGTTTTTTTTAATCGAAATCCATTCATATCTTCAGGTGCCCCAAGCGTCCCAAAAATAGTTAAAAATTGAAGGTTTTATGAAAATTTATAATTTTTTTTTTAAATTCCAGTTGGCGTCGAGTGAGAAAGTTGTGTATTGGCTGCATTACATAATTCTGTAGTTTATACATATATTTTTTATTGAAATCCATTCATATCTGCCGGTGTCCCAAGTATAGTTAAATATTAAAATTTTTAAGAAAATGTATTAAAAATTTTAAATTTACGAAAATTGTTTATAAAGTTGGTAAAGTGTTTAATTATTAAAGTTTAAACTTATAAATAATAATAATTTTACATTAATACATGAAGTATATATTTAAAAATGAAAGCCCTAAATCATAAAAATTATAAAAATTGAACTTACGTAGCAAATTGTTTACTTCTTTTATTTTGGAGATTTACATATTTCTAAAGTTTGTAATCCTTTTTGGGATTAAAATGTTTGATATGGCGTCTTGATTTTATTCTATTCAATATGAAACCGAATCTCTTTTCTTTTCCAAATACACTTTCTGATGCCTCAGGCACTAGGCGAATGCATCTTTTATCATCTTGTGTATGGCATTGATATTTTGACCATTGCTCCGATTTTCCTACATTTACCATGGCCTCAATTTCTTCGTAAGGCACATTCATCAAAAGAGGTGGTTCAAAACGACCAACGCATTGCCAGTCAATAAGTTCACACTAATACTTTGCTTAGAAGTGTATTTTTGGTACTTGAAAAATTCTTACTTCTGGTGATCCTCTATTTTCATTTCTAGCACAAAATAACTTTCGTATTGCTAAAGACCTTATAGGTTCTGTATTATCTCAGAGCATAGATAATAAAAAAATTCAGGATGACAAAAGAAGCTATCTAGTTGAACAACGGCGTGTACAAACTTTCTTAGAATGGGTTCTAAATATCTAGAAAATGTGATAGTTTCAAAATATACCGCTGTCCTTCTGTTATGGAGTGCTTTGTTTTGATATGGAACCATATAGGTCCATACTTTCATAATATATGTTGTAAGAACAATAAGATTCTCAGATGGATTTTCTGTGGCCACCTACAACCTTAACGTTCTATCTGCAGTCGTTAGCCATCTTGAGTAAACAACTGGAAAATGGTTTTTAAATGCCAGCTCAGAACCACTTTCAGCACGTGATATTTCTACTCAAATGTCATATAAATATTACTGATCATTGCTGAGAACCATTCTACCTATGTTATATGGCATATTCTCAAAACTTATTGAAGAAAAGGAAGCTACAGGTAGCTGCTCGCAGATTTTGATTGCTGTACCAATTGGCCCACAAAAGGCTTTAGTACCAATTGTTGCAAATCAAAAGAATGTAGTAAATGTCGTAAAGGTCTTTAGCTTCTCCTGCTGCAAACGTAACGTGTCCAATATGCAGAGAGTCCAGGCTCCTTTACAAGAGTACAATGTTCCTCCTTTGTGATCTTTATGTAGTACATTGTGCTCTTCATCATTAGCATTTTTATATTGACTTTACCCCATCGGAAAATAATCCGGTTAAAACAGACCGAGACACGGCTAAATTGCTCGTCTCTGCAACAAAATTTCGAACCTTTGTACGCTATCGACAAATTTTGTTGCGATCTACTAAGTTCGAAGTCCCTTTTTTGTGTACAATTCCAATATCTTGTAATACAGCACTGGCAAATTGAAGCAGCTGCTCTATTCAAATTTTCGTATATAACAATATAGTATAAAAAATAATTTTATACATTTACTATAAACAATAAACGATTTGTCATCCCCTGGATCTAATAATTACGCTATATAAATGATTATTTAACTCTTATTTTTACTTATAATTTTAAGTTCAAAATTTGCATAAAAATCGATTTTTGGCAAATATTTAAGTGTCTTCGGACACCCGAAATACATTTATCGAAGTTAAAAATGTTTTGCATGTTCACTAGTATACTTAAAACACAATTTTCGCACTCCGCGCTAAAAGTAAAGAAAGAATTAAATAAAGAATTTAAAAAAAATAATAATAATTATAAATTTTCATAAAACTTTCAATTTTTAACTATTTTTGAGGCACCGGACGATTTCAATAAAAAAAAAAATGTAAACTAATATGTATAAAAGTCAACTTTTGCACCCCGCGCCCAAAGTAATTAAAAAAAATAATACAATATACATAAATTATAAAATTTTCATTTTTTAACTATTTTGGGGCGCTTGGGGCACCGGAAGATATGAATGGATTTCAATAAAAAAACAAATGTAAACTAATATACATAAAAGGCAACTTTTGTACCCCGCACCGATTCGATTATCCACATTTCGATTTTTCGATCCACCCTAATAAACAGTAAACAGCTGAGTGGTTCAATGGGATTCACCAGTCGTAATTCATTAGGTGCGTTCGTAATTATATAAATACGTAGCACCTATAGTCGTCGTTTGGTCCGTCCGTCTGTCCGTCCGTCTGTCTGTCTGTCCGTCCGTCTGTCTGTCCGTCCGCATATAACAACGCAAAAACTACCCAACCAAATGGTTTGCAATTTGAAATATATTATCTTTGCATAAATTTGTCGAGACATTTCAAATTTTATCAAAATCGAATCAAAACTTTAGGAGATATTAATAAAAATATTTATTAAGAAATTTGATTTTTTTTTTAAATCGGTGCTTTTTTGTTATATGAGCTTCCGATGGATGTTAAATCGTCAAGCGACCGAGATGCTTATTTTATTACAGAAATTAATCTGCAGACGATATAATTCATTTCACAGAATTAAAAATCATCAAGATCTGAATATTTATATAACTAGCTGATACATATATATCTGAATATTTATATAACTAGTTAAGATATTTGTATGAACAGTGTCATAAAATATATACTTAACTAGCTGTTTAACCCGTTCTACGCACGGGATATCATGAATTTAATTCTAAAACGTGCGTACGAACGCACCTCGTTTGTAACGTTTGACGTACAATTTCCAACTTGTTTTTACTTTTTGCAGATCGCAACTAGTGTTAAATCTATTGTCCATGTTTTATTTATTTCCTTTTTTATCCTCTCATATTTTATTCTCGTGATGCATTTTTTGTAATATGTAACGTGAATTAAAAATTGTTTACTACTGTTTTTAAATATTTTTTTGGAATAAGGTGGAAATTTTTTACCGTTGAATAAATTATTAGTATTTTGAAAGCTTAAGAGGTTAATTGACTTCTTTCTGTATGCTTTAAGTTATTAATTGGTGTCCGCATTATCTTTAGAAAGCTGAGGTGTTAAAATAACATCTTTTTGAACGCTTTAATTAACATTTTGGCGTGACCGCGACAGGACGAGATTTATTGAAGCAAGATGTTTCAAGCCGTAAAAGGTTTTAAAAAAACCGATTTAAAGTTTGTAGTAGAAGAACTTGGTGAAACGATTCCGCAAGACTATACGATTGCAACACTAAAAGAAATAATTTTGAATAGTAAGGAATATAAGCAGGATCCTGATTTTGTACAAGAAATTTTATCCACAGCCATTGCTGAAAGAAAGGAAAAGGAGAAGTTACAATTAGAAAAGGATAAGGAGAAGTTACAATTAGAAAAGGATCAAGAACTACAGTTGAAAAAATTGGAATTAGACCATCAATTAGAATTAGCAAAAATTCAGTCACAAGGGCAAATTCAAGGTGAGTACATTTCAACTGTTAATGAAACTAATGATTCTAAACGAAAATTTACGTTACCTAGGTTAGAATTTCGTCAATTTGATGGGGATTTAAAAGAGTGGCTACCATTTTGGAGTCAATTTGAACAGATTCATACTGATGAGAATATTGTGCCCAAAAATAAATTCCAGTATTTGATTCAAGCAACAGTAGCTGGATCTAGAGCGAGGGAAGTTGTAGATAGTTTTCCGCCAACTGGCGCTAACTATGCCAAAGCTATAGAGAGTCTTCAAGCTCGTTTCGGTCGAGAAGATCTTTTAGTTGAAGTATATGTTAGAGAATTATTGAAATTAATCATATCAATACAATCAAAAGAAAAGTTTTCCCTTACATCTTTGTATGATAAACTTGAATCGTATTTAAGAGCTCTTGAGACATTGGGAGTCACAACAGATAAATGCGCCTCAATATTATATCCAATGGTAGAATCTTGTTTTACTGCTGAATTTTTGAAAGCGTGGAACAGAACCTATACGTCTTCTGCTATTTCCGATCCGAAAGAACGCCTAGATAATTTAATGAAGTTTATCAAAAGTGAAGTTGAAGGCGATGAAATAATAAATTTGGCAGTGGCAGGTTTTGGCTTCGCGAAAAAATATGATGATAGAAACTTTAGAAAAAGGAAAGATTACACCGATGTTTCTAAACGTTTACCAACTGCTGCTACTCTATTAACAACTTCTTCAAAGCAAGACTTAAGAAAAAATTGCGTTTTTTGTAACGGAAGACATCTGAGTTCAGAATGTTTCTCAGCACGGAAGATGAGTTTTAGTGAGAAGCAGAATATATTGAAAGACAAAAGGTGTTGTTTTTTATGTTTGGCGTCAGGCCACTCAACGAAACAATGTAAAGCTATCCTGAAGTGTTTCTTTTGTGATAAAAAACATGCATCTGTGATGTGTCAAATGCTCGATAAAAACAAATTAAATGAAAGGAAAGGGGAAGAAAAATCGTCTGGAAATGAAGTAAATATGGCTAATGTCAGTAGAGGAAATGAAGTAAATATGGCTAATGTCAGTAGAAATCCCAAGGTCTTTCTTCAGACGCTCAAAGCAAAGATCACTTCAGATAACAAAAAGAAAGTTGTTCGACTGATTTTAGACTCAGGTTCACAGAGATCGTATATTTTAAAACATTTAGCTGAAGAAATGAAGTATTTACCTCTTCGAGAAGAAAAAGTCGCTCATTCCCTTTTTGGCGGAGTCATA
Source organism: Maratus michaelseni (assembly GCA_963931845.1). Taxonomy (NCBI): domain Eukaryota; kingdom Metazoa; phylum Arthropoda; class Arachnida; order Araneae; family Salticidae; genus Maratus; species Maratus michaelseni. The sequence continues at coordinate 99,505,364 of OZ007594.1, forward strand.
ACAAAGGAATATAATCATAACTACTACAAGATAAGATTAAGCGATTTGAAAGAAAATTTTAAATGCAATTTTGAGGTTTTGGACCAAAACATTATCTGCGAAAATGTTATGCCTGTAGGGAAGGGATCCTGGTATAAAGAATTATCGGAAAAAGGCATCACTCTGACGGATATTGGTGAGACTCCTGAATCTATTCAAGTATTGATTGGAGCCGATGTAATTGGAAAATTACTGACAGGTCGTAGAGAAATATTGTCGTCTGGACTAGTAGCACTGGAAACACACTTAGGATGGACCTTAATGGGAAAAGTGCCTCAAGATAACGTATCTAAAGAAAACTTAGCTTTAACAGTTACATCTATGTTCGTGAATGAAGCAGAAATTAGCGATTTATGGAAACTCGATTTACTTGGAATAAATGATCCAATTGAAAAACAATCTAAAATGAAGATTGATCGTCAGGTAAAAGAGCATTTTTTACAGACAGTAAATATGAATGAGGATAATCGTTATGAAATTTCTTTGCCATGGGTGGAAGATATACCACCTTTACCCGATTATTTGAGTTTAGCCAAGAAAAGATTAATTAATGTTACAAACAAGTTGCTTACCAATAAACTTTATCAAAAATATGAACAAGTACTTTTGGGCTGGCTTGATGATAAAATTATTGAGGAAATTCCCGAGTCTGAAATGAATCTTTATGGAAACTATTTGCCTCATCGACCAGTAATAAAAGAAAGCAGTACAACTCCCATTCGTCCAGTGTTCGACGCATCAGCTAGAATACAGAACCATCCATCTCTGAATCAGTGTTTACATTCTGGACCAAATCTCATTGAATTAATTCCTGACATTCTCTTACGTTTTAGAGAAAAGAAATTTGGCGTTGTAGCTGATATCAGGAAAGCATTTTTACAAATCGCTGTACGGAAAGAAGATCGGAACTTTTTGCGTTTCCTGTGGTGGAACGATCCAGAAGAGAGAAATATTAAAATGTTTCGACATGCTAGAGTCATGTTTGGAGTCAAAAGTTCCCCATTTCTTCTTGCTTCCGTCATAGAATATCACATAAAAAACGATGAAGAATACGATCCGCATCTTAAACAGCAATTGCTGAGAAGCTTTTATGTTGACAATGTCGTTGCTAGTGTCCATACAGAAAAAGAATTAGAAAAGTTTATTACTGATTCTAAGTGTCTTATGGCTAAAGGTGGATTTGGTTTGAGAGGATGGGAACATACAGAAGAAAGAAAAAATAGCGAAAATGGCGAAGAAACTGCTGTACTAGAATTACGATGGAACAGATTTCTAGACGTTTTGAAGGTTAATGTAAGCTGGACGAAAGATATAAATTTAGAAAAAATAACTAAACGAATCATGCTATCAGTTGCACATAAAGTTTTTGATCCTATTGGTTTTACGTCTCCTGTTATGATTTGTCCCAAGATGATGTTGCAGAAAACATGGAAAGAAGGTATCAGCTGGGATGAAGAAATTGCAAGTGATCTAAAATATGAGTTTATTGAATGGTTTCGAGAATTGAATATTTTACAAGAAATTCAGATTCCAAGATATATTCAGCTCACCCCAGATAATGTAAAAGATTGTACAGTTCACACATTTTGTGATGCAAGTCAATATGCGTATGCTGCTGTTATATTTTTGAGGATAGCAAGTAAAGATCATGTTGAATTATTTCTTCTTGCATCGAAATCCCGCATAGGTCCTTTAAAATGCGTAACCATACCTAGAATGGAACTTTTAGCTGCTTTGATTGGTGCCAGATTGGCTAAATCACTAATTGACGCATTGGGCTGGGAAGATATGGAAAGATATTTTTGGAGCGATTCCACGACGGTTCTTGCATGGATATCCAGAAAAGAAAACTGGTCTGTCTTTGTTAGAAACAGAGTTCAAGAGATCAAAAATTTGAGTGACCCTGCTTTATGGAAACATATACCTGGTGAAATGAATCCACCAGATCTACCATCTAGAGGTTGTAAAGCAAAGAAGCTGGTATCTCTCAAATGGTGGGAGGGTCCATCTTGGCTTCGAGATCCTGAAGAATATTATAAATATATGAATTTCACATGTCAAAACATAAATGAAGAAGATATTGAAAAAGAGAAATTGAAGTCTACAAAATTACTGGTTAATGTTGATGAAAGTCCAGAGAAAACCTGGTACTACCGGTATTTTTCCAGTTATGAAAAAATCGTGCGTCTTATTGGTTGGATACTACGTTTCAGACATAATTCTTCTAATCCAAAAGAACAAATTAGAGGAGAATTGACAAGTCGTGAATTTAAGAAAGCGGAAACGAAGATAATTTGGATGATACAACAGGAATGTTTTTCCCATGAAAGCGATGAGAGATTGAAAACTCTTGAGACGTTGAAAGATCAACATGAAATAATACGTGTAAAGACTAAAATTATGTATAGACAAGACAATATGGATTTCCTCACACCTATGGTTGTTCCTTCAAATCATGAAGTTACCAAACGATTAATTTTACATTTTCACCTCAAAAACTGTCATGCAGGTCCTCAGATTCTTTTAAATTTGCTCAGAGAAAAATACTGGATTCTGAATGGAAGAAGAACTGTGACTTCTGTTTTATCCAAATGCACCATTTGTAAAAGATTTAATTCTAAGAATTTGGAATCTTCTCCTGTTTCTCTACCAGAAAATCGAGTAAAAGATGCAGCAGTATTTCAAATTATCGGTCTTGATATGGCTGGCCCTCTATTTCTTAAAAATAATCAAAAGAGTTGGGTTATCATATTTACATGCGCTATCTACAGAGCTGTACATTTTGAACTTGTTACTTCAGCATCTACAGATGCTTTTTTGATGGCTTTAAGAAGATTTGTATCACGCAGAGGAAGATGTTCTATTATATATAGCGACAATGGTCCGAATTTTATTGGTGCAGCTAATTTTTTGAAAAGATTGAATTGGAGTCGCATAGTGAAGTATGGAGCAACCAATTCAATTGAATGGAAATTCAACCCACCGACTGCTGCATGGTGGGGCGGATGGTGGGAGAGACTGATCAGAGTGATGAAAGATCTATTAAAAAGAGTCTTAGGACAAGCTTGTTTGAACTATGAAGAGATGATAACTGTATTGGCTGATTGTGAAAGTATTATAAATTCTCGACCACTAACTTACATGTCAGAGAAAGAATCTATCAAACCCATATCTCCAGACATGTTTTTGAAAGACATTCATGAGTGTGATTTACCAGACGTTGATGCAATCGAGGAAAACTCTCTCACTAGAAGGCTTAAATATAGGCAAGAACTGCAAAAGGATCTAAGAAATCGATTTAGATCAGAATATTTAGGTCTACTTATCCAACGGCCGATCGGGAGACGATTCCAACGTTCAGTGGCTGTAGGAGATATAGTCTTGGTGGGAGCAGATAACAAGAAAAGAATTAACTGGCCATTAGGACTTGTTACAGAGCTCATTCCTGGTAAAGATGGAAAAGTTCGCCTTTTAAAGTTACAAACGTCTCATTCGCAGATACTTCGGCCAGTTCAAAGAATTTATCCTCTAGAAGTGTCATCGAGTGATTGTACCAAAATTAATTTTCCTAAACCAACTTTGAATGAAACTAAGGTTGAGCCTTCAAAGGACGAATCACAAGTTAAAAAGACTAGATCTGGTAGAATGATAAAAATCCCAGAGAGACTCGATTTATAATGTTCATGTAAATGTATTTATTTAATGTGAAGTTTTGATTATACGACATAATCAAAAGGTGGGAGGATGTTAAATCTATTGTCCATGTTTTATTTATTTCCTTTTTTATCCTCTCATATTTTATTCTCGTGATGCATTTTTTGTAATATGTAACGTGAATTAAAAATTGTTTACTACTGTTTTTAAATATTTTTTTTGGAATAAGGTGGAAATTTTTTACCGTTGAATAAATTATTAGTATTTTGAAAGCTTAAGAGGTTAATTGACTTCTTTCTGTATGCTTTAAGTTATTAATTGGCGTCCGCATTATCTTTAGAAAGCTGAGGTGTTAAAATAACATCTTTTTGAACGCTTTAATTAACAACTAGGAAGCGCCTGAACCGGCATCAACTGTTTCGGACTGAGTAAATGGAATAAAAATTTATAATTATGAATCTTAATTCTGTATAATTTTATTGGTGAAAATGAAATTGTAAAAACATATCTTGAATTGATGAGTGATATAAATGAACAGCATGAATGAGATATTTCAATGACTATTTTCCAGAAAATGTAGAATGCGAATTTTTTTTTTTTTTTAAATCAGAAATTCCTTTTCCATTGATTTATTTTTCATCGCCACTGAAGAGAAAGAAAAAAGAGCTTATTCTTGTATATTCTTGTATATTCCGAAGATTGACACAATTGTCTAGACTTTGTACAATGATACTTTTGGGAAATCTTTGAGATAATTTTGTGATAAAATAGTTATGGAATGTTCTCTCTCTTTCCCTCTTTTTTTACAACTGCAAATTCAAAATGATATAAATATTTCGTTAAAAAAATCTCATGTTTTTTGTTTATAACATGCAAGATTTTCAACCAAATTTATCGCCAATTTCAAAAAACGTAAAAATAAGAGCAAACGCTGTCTGTGTTGATTGCATCTTTATATTTGGATTAAATAGAAATATATCTGATAAATATACTTTCTAGCTTTAAACGTTTGATCAATATTTTAAAATGACAATTGTCAAATCAATTTAAATGCAGATGATAAATTCTTAATTGCTGAATTTATCTGTAAAAGATTTGCTTAAAAGAATGTTAGTAAAAGTTAGTCATTTGTTTCAGATAAAATTGAAAGCGGTCTACGAAAGTAAATGGCTTCATTTAACTTCGACAGCTGTTCCTGTTGTTTAGATAACATTTTTCGGATTATGTCTGGGATTTCGCATGTTAAACATTTTTCGTATTTAACGACATAAGGCTACCGAGAGTTAAAAGAACGTATGAATATGATCTATAAATACGAATGTACTGTCTAAGTATTAAAAAATAGAAATACATTGCGTTAAGTATTTTGTCCGGAATGTTAATTGCCACGGATTTTAAAATTTAAAATTTGATATAATTGCTGTTTGTTTTTATTTGATACTTCTGAGCTTAAAAATATTAAAATGATTTTTCCAAAAGTTTATCCCTCAGAATTGAGGTGTGTTGTCCGATATGGAATATGTTATTATGCATGTGTTAAACGGTATAGAATTTAATCAAAATTAACGTGGTGTTAAATTTCATCAGATAATGTAAACATTTATTGGTCAAATGGCACCAAAATTTGTCCGGCAGGCAGTCATAGCCTCCGCAATGGTGGCCCAAAATTGATTACATTTTCTATATATAATGTAAACATTTATTGGTCAAATGGCGCCAAAATTTGCCCGGCAGGCAGGCGCAGTCTCCGCAATGGTGGCCCAAATTGATTACATTATCGATATATAATGTATATACAGGGTGTATATAAACTAATGGTGAGAACTGTAAAGGGTGATAATACATCACTTTACTATCAGTATTACTAGATACTAAATCTGACCTTATTTATCTTTGAATGTTGTAAGATTAAATAAGGGCAGATTTAGTAATATAATACTGGTAGTAAAGTGATGCAGCATCACTGAAAAAAATAGGTTCTCAAAATTGAATAAAAAGTACTCAATTTAAAATGCGTCACATACTCAAAATAGCTTCGATTCAAATGTACTCAAAATTGAGAAACACATGCAGTAATTTTTGATTCTATGGATGTGCTCAAATATGAACACATTAAAAATCCCATTCTTCTAATTTTCTTTTCACGAACAAATACATCTCACTCAGCACATAGACCGGACCGACCGCGCAGGAATATACGATGCACTCATAACAATAATGTAATGTAATCTTTCGCATTATAAAGGAGATGCAAGATATAGTTCCTTCCGCGGTATACAAATGTAATATTATTACCTGGTTTTCAGGGTATATTGCATTGTTTTCCTATTAATGAACTCTTTATGCAGCCATGAATGGAATAAATCAATACAAAGTACAATTACCGCTTCTTTTTCGTTTGATAATATGTGATGTTTCAAAATTGAGAAAGCATAGGTTCATTTTTGATCCAAAGATATTCAATTTGATATGAGTAGTATATCGATTTATTCATTTTTACGTACTTAATTTTTTTCAGTGATCCCCTGATGCTAAGCCACTGATTATGCATGCCAAGACAAACATTTTTTATAAGAAACCAGTGTTGCAATCTACTTATTTAATGAAAATTACAGTGTACATAGTTTCTATTGCTAATCTTGCACTTTTTTCCAGCAAGTCAAATAAACATATTCTGAATCAGAAATTGTACTTCATAAATAAAATCATATAAGTACCAAATAGGAAAGAAAATACATTTATGAAATAAATATTCTAGTTCAAAGCATGTTTGGACTTGAAAAAATCGAAAGGTTGGCAGCTATGAAATCAATATTATGCACGTGCAAACAACACTAAGCTAGACGCTTTTAAAATCCGAAAAAAATGCATATGGTGTCAGGGACCGAATTACAGTACAATTCCAGCACTTCAGAAAGCAACGTTATTCTGTGGAAGGTGTATTGTTAAAATCGGAAATCGTTTATCTAAACTATCGTTATCTTCTTTATTTTTGTAACAGTTGCGAATGAAAATTCGGGTTCAGCTTAGAGTGAGATATCTAATCAACCAAGGTGGAAGATTTAAGTTCCTTGCATTTGGGTGGATAATTATTGCCCTCTATTTACATTAATTGAATTTAAAGAAAAAACATTTACTATTCTCAATTAATTATTTTTCAAAGACGGCGGTTAAAACGTTTCACAAGGGCGCTAGAAGCAAAATATTTTATCGGATAAAAATGACATAATTTGTTTTCTTGTAAAGTATTTATTTTAATTAAAAACCTTAGAATATTTTTTATAAGTTTCTCTAGGAAACATCCTTTTTATTTTACCAGCTTCGAAATCAAAAATAATGTAATTTGCAAAATGTAGTTTTCGCAATTTCTGTTTAACCTACATTGTAAATATAATTTCTTACTTGAAACTTAGTTTTTAATAAAATTAATGTTATAAGTTTTTTCTAAATATAAAATAATATTGGATTTCTTTTGGCCTCAAGAAATCGAAAGATCTCATGCAATGTAAATGTAATACATCGGAGTGTCATGTGGCTAGTTTTTCATTTAGTAAGTAAATTTTGGTCCCGGTTCCCCATACAAAAATTGTTTGTCTTGATATCTATTATCACACCTTACAGATGAAACATGCATATTTAAAAAAAGCAGAACTATTATAAAACTAACTTATTTAACCAATAGCAGAAAACCAACAACTCACAATTCAAGACAAAATTTTCAAAATTTTGTAAACTTTGATAATAAACCGAAATATTTAAACTTGATCAGAAACAGTAGAAATTTTGGCTCTTGGATCTTCACAGATGAAGGAGTTGACCCTCCATACAATAAATATAAAAACACTGTATCCCAACATTCGGTAATCGTAAAAATCTAATTATTTGTCTATGGAACTAAATTTTGTAATGCGTCCAGAAAGTACTCGACGCGATGTTCCGAAATAATTTGTTTAATAGTTACAATGAAGAGCAGAAAAATTTATATTATTGTGAGTCGTCAGAGGCCAACAAACGACTTTTATTAGATGCACAAATTTCGCAGCGTATCAGAGAATAATATTGAGTCATAACGTAAAAAAAAATTAAGTGCTTTATAAAGAAAAAATCTTTATTAAGAAAATACTAACATATACTAAATGGAAAAACATTTCTGATATTACTCGTTAATCTGATATCATCTGTTATCTGGTAACTGATTTTACCTGATCCCTACAGGAACCTCCCAACCGCGGTTCGTTTCGCGTCTGGTTGACGCTAATTGTTTTCATTCAGGGCAGGGTTTATTCTATAATAGTTGTTTTGAGTTCCGGTGGGTTTGTGTTGGGTTTTGACTTTTGCGGGTGGGAATTGGCTTATTCCGATTTTCCAAAAGAAATTACAGAATATTTTCACATGAAAAAAACAAAAACAAAAACAAAAACAAAAAAAACAACAAAAAATATATATTTGAATATGAATGAGTATATACTTATCGCTAAACAGCAAGAGATAAAATTGATATAACAGATGAAATTCTAAAATATTTTTCCATAATTGTATTCAAATGAGAAAATAAAATCACGTGTTAAGCATAGATTATGAAACACTTTCAGACACATTCAGATTACTGTAACAAAACTTCACACTGTAATATGGTAAAAGATTATGTCTAAGTAAACAAGGTCAAGGTCAAACGGGTGAGCAGGCCTACCTTTCGGCTTAAGCTCAATTAGACCTGCTCAGCAGAGGTGTTTACTATTACAGGAGGCTGCCCACATTCGGGCAAGCTTATTACTAAATTAAATAAAATTCTGTATTTCTCAATATAACAATAATGCTCGATTACAAATCAATTCTTTCACGTTACATATTACGGTTGAATACTCTGTTTTGGAAAACTCATAACACGTTTCAAATCCAATGCCAGTAATTACCGTCAATAGTCGAAGATAAATCAGAATTCTTTTCTGCATCCGTATATAGGATCTATATATTTGCATGTATACTGCATAGTATTCAAAACTTTACTAAAGTTAGAAAACTTATAGTGCAATTGAAAATTCCCCATCAGTAAATTCCAATAACAAATGGAAATGGAATCGAGGTCTTTTTATGCAGCTCTGTGTAGGATCTATAGAATTCATATCTACCAAGAAATATGCAAAAAAGGTGTTAAATTTAGAAATGTGTACCACAACTGAAAACGCGCTTCCAGCAATTGTTATTCAATTATTATTGATAGACAGTACTATAACCGAATTGTTTTGTGTGTCCCTGTGAATGAACGAAGAATTCTATACACACCTTATTCTACAGGAACCATCTTGCAGAGCACCTTAGTGATATATATCCAATTTCAATATATTTGAAATAGTGTAACATCATTAAAATACACCGCAAACGATTTTCCTCCATAGACCGTTATATAAAGTAATTATTTTTATAATCCCTGTAAACGAACTATAAATGCCGTACATTTTATTCTTAATTACGAACATGCCATAGTAAACATAAATAACATATATCAATTGCATAGCAATCCAAGTAACTTACGCGAGTTAGAGCACGGATAGATGGCAGATGGACTATGTTGGAAAGTGTTAAAATGACTAATTTTCTTTCCTTTCGGGTCGAAGTGTGTCGGTTTTGGGGCGTCGAAAATTAGTTTGTCGGTTTAAGGGTGAACATATTTTGTTGTCGAGTTCGAATTGACTTCATATAGAATGTTCGGGTTCTAGTAGAGTTCGTGCAGGATCTTAGTCTGGAACTCTGCACGTCTGTGTGAGTAACTGTTCTTTCAAAACTGAGGAATAAAACGAATAGATATAGTTAAGCCAACTCGTTATCAGAGCCATCAGAAACTATTCAGTTAACAGGAAAATTCCGAGAATGCGCGAAGTGATCAATCAACTGTAACCGATCATAATTTATAGAAGGCATTGCGAATTCGATCACTGATTTCTTGTACAGAAAGCGGATAGCATATCTTTATTTTCCTTCCTTTCTTTCCTGGAGAATCTTTAATTTGGTTGTAAAAATAACCATGAAAATTTTGGTTTGTGAAAGAAAGTTTTCCGACAAAACTCTATTTTTACCCTGACGAAGGAGAGGAGGGGGATAAGCCCCTATAGCCCCTGTCATCTCTATTACTTATCAATTTATCATATGTATTAAAATATGCATCACTTCTCAGAGAAATAATTAAATAATAGATAAATTACACATATGCCATACCGTATTAATATAAATCGTAAATAAATTCTTCATCAGCCGTATTCTAAAAAAATTAAGTTGATTAACATATTTTTATACAATCAAAAGTTTCATATTATCTTTTTCCGAAGTTGTGTTTTTTAAGTCTTTCTAGCTAAAGAAAACACATTCATTTAATCAAAAAGAATGTCACTAGAAGTAAAACACTGTTAAACTTGTTTTATTCCCGAAATAAATTGATGCAACAGTACCCGAGGTTCTTGAGTGCTTCTGTAATTATATCTTCAGCAAATTCTTTATTGATTTTCTTAATCAATTAATGCAAGGTGCACCGTATCCGTTATTTATTTAATACTTAAAACGTTGAACCTCCGTTGATGTAAAGTAGTCTCGTGTCACAAGTAACACATCTTTACATTTAATAAGGGCAGAGAAAATGAGTATTTTATTTATCTTTTCGTCTTTTCTGATAGGAGAAAAGAACAACATGATGTTAGTTTAGAAAACTTAAAAGGACAAGGGTTGATTAAACGCAGGTAACATATATATTTATTTTCTTTTCCAACATATTTGTTACTGACATATTAAATTTCGAAGCAGTATTTTATGGTTGAAGAGTTAGAATAGTTGCGTTTATATAGGAAAATGTTATTTTTTGTAAGGATAAAGTTAGGACATTTTGTTAATTTTTGTATATTTTAGATGAGACGTTTCCAAAACTTTTAAACTGGCGTACCACTAAATCGAAATGTATTTTTTACCGTACTAGCAAGTAACAAATGTAATATTAATAGTGTTTGACTTATTGCAGGATTTTAGCAGGTGTGTCACTAGCGAATTTGTACCAAAAATTTCCAAACAATAATTTTTGTGGTACATTTATTTCTACAGGGGTGCAAGAAAAATCTACCAAGAAGTTTTCGGTTTGGAGATAATTGTACAAACAAAACATAAAAATATTCGCCAGTAGCAGCCCTGTTGCTGGGGGTACTTGTCTACTATCTCATTATTAGATCTCCATGTTTTAATGCCGCGTCTCTTTTCCTAGATCTATTTAATTATAGATTTTTTATTTTTTGATATTATGACAGATAAAATTAATATTGAATTGTCCTGGTCGGCATATAAAGAGTAATAAGTATTTAAACTAACTTTTTAGAGACTAACACAAAACATTTTCTTAATTTTTTTAATGTCCTTGGTTTTATCGCATTTATTTGATTGTATCCTGGTAAAACGCGATATAACGAGCGGCCATTGTGTTACTTGATTCGTGTTCGCAATTTCAAATGTAGATTGAATCCTTTGACAAAATCTGAAAGTAGCGAAGTACTTTTGAAAAGTAGTTCGTAGTTGCTACTTCTTAAAACAAGTAGTTGATACGCCAATTGTAGTTAACTACATTTTCGATAAAGTAAGTTGTAGTGTAGTAAACTACATTTTCTATAAAGTAGTTGTAGTTGTAGTTAACTACATTTTATATAAAGTAGTTGTAGTTGTAGTTAACTACATTTTCGATAAAGTAGTTGTAGTTCACTACAAAAATAAATAAATTTTTTTTCGATCACTATCTCTAGCGGTACAATTGTTGTTCTAAACCCCTCTTTCTTTCAAAAGATAGATTTTTATCCGTAAATGAAGTGCTCTTACTCAATTATAAATGTTTTAATAATAAATAAATGCTCTTAATATAAATTTATTCTAAACAAGTTTATTATCCAGTTCTTTCACTATACGAAAACTTTTAACATTTCTGTCATTCCGTGAGTAAATTCTATATTGGTTTTTAGAGATAATCAGAAATAATAATGTCAAGTGCTGATATTTATTTAAAATTTTAAATATTTTTTGACGTTTTGTAATCTGATATTTTCAATAAATCTAATTTTCTTCGTACTTTGTGATTGTGGTAGAATAAAAAACGATATTTCCAGATATAATTTCACCTATGTTGGCAAATGAGTAAAATGCATAAATAATGTAAGTTTAGAAAGTTTATATTTTCCCAATTTGTAATATCGAACTTTAGTAATTTTTATTGATGAGCAAAAAAACTGCTACTAAGCACAGAAAAGGCCAAGTAAAATACATTGTTAGATATTAACTATCCACAGATGAGTTTTTCACTAAGATAATAGATAGAATAGAAGACTTAAAGATATTGAAAACTTAATTTTTTTTTTTTAATTTGGTAAGTTTATTTTGTTTTATTATTTTAAATAAAATTTAATTGTGCTGAATTTGTTGAAGAGAAACGAAAATTTTCGACTCATTCCTAAGAACCTTTTTAGCAGCATGGTCTCGCAAACAATTTTCAGATCACAAGCAGATCACAATTTTTAATTTTCATTTTCAGCAGATCACAATTTTTTTTTTCATTTTACATAATTTTTCGTTTTAGCAGGTTTCATTTTCCATTGTAATTGTATGGTATTCCTCCCGTCAGGATCTTATTTGTGTGTGTGTGTGTGTGTGTGTGTGTGTGTTTAACCCCTTCAGAGGCAAAGTACTCTTGTAGCTAAAATATCGAAATGATTGATTGACACCAGGAATCACGAACGAATTTATTTTAAAATAAGTAAAAGCTTTTCCTCATATACCTTATAAATTCCAAAATTTGATTATAAAATTCTGGTGTTATTGTGGCATTTTGAGATTAAAATTAAGTGGTATATATAATATACCGGTGCCCTTCAAGGGGTTAAAACAGGATTCTGTCATAAACAAATTCTGTTTTTAAATATTGTATTTTGAGATTCATCTCGTACCAAAAACTATAATATATATTCTTTTGTTAAACTAGTATCGCGTGGCCTCACAAAACTTTCTTCTATATAAATAAAAAAAAGTTATAAAAGCAGCAAGGTCTCGCAAATGCAAAATATCACTTTTTTTTTTTCATTTTTCACAATTTTTCGTTTCAGCAGGTTCATTTTCCATTGTAATTCTATGGTATTCCTCCCGTCAGGATCTTATTTGTGTGTGTGTGTGTGTGTTTAAAACAGGATTCTGTCATAAGCAAATTCTGTTTTTAAAGATTGTATTTTGAGATTCCTCTCGTACCAAAAACTACAATATACATTATTTTGTTAAACTAGTATCGCGTGGCCTCACAAAAATTTCTTCTATATAAAAGCAGCATGGTCTCGCAAATGCAAGAGATCACTTCTTTTTTCATTTTTCACAATTTTTTGTTTTAGCAGGTTCATTTTCCATTGTAATTCTATGGTATTCCTCACGTCAGGATCTTATTTTTTTTTCTTTTTAAACAGGATTTCGTCATGAACAAATTCAGTTTTTAAAGATTGTATTTTGAGATTCCTCTCGTACCAAAGACTACAATATATATATATTTTTTATTAAACTAGTATCGCGTGGCCTTCACAAAACTTTCTTCTACATAAATAGAAAAAGTTAAACAGGCAACAATCTATTCTCATAGTGAGGATCTGAAGTTAAAGGCTCATTGAATTTTGGGATTTAAACCGGTGATATAAGCATCGCATATTTCAAACAAATCATCAAATTTCGGTATACCCTCTTAGATGACAACAACCGAAATTGAATGACAATCTATTCTTATCATAAGGATTCCAAATTTGATGTTTTGTTGAATTCTGCGCTCATAAACTGGAGATATAAGCATCCAATACATCGGTATACGTCGAAAACCGGAAGTCGAAAATTTTCACGTATCTGATACTTTCTTCTTGTATAAATAAAAGAAAGCGAAAACATTACAGTAACTGAAAAAGAAAATACAATATTCTGTTAAGTACTTTTTCGTTAATTTACTTTTCCAGCTAATATACAGCATCTCTTTTTTTCGAAGCTCAGAAAACTTGTATTCATCCAGTTGTTATACAAACATAGATGAGAAAATAATTGAGAAATGTATAAACTTCTCAGTACCGATTATGTATTTTGGAAAATCCCCACGTTCCGTGTGTTTCTTTTCTCACCGTTTCTGGATAATGAGGTGTCATTTTGTATTACAAGGAAGATAAATTGTTGCAACTGAAAGAAAAAAAAAGTGATAATTCTCTTGAACACATGTCTCCATATTTCTATTTTTTGTATAATTTCTATGCGTCTAAGAAAACTCAACCTTTTCATGAATTCTCTTTCAGACTGCTATTTTTATTTTCTTCTATCTTTACAAGAAGAAAGAATTGGATTCATAAAATAATTAGTATTGGTAACTAAACAAATATAAACTGGTATTCGACGGATTCAATCGCGTTTTAGAAGGTCTTGAACACGATTTGACTGTTTGTAAAAAATGTCTATATCTGGGTGTCTGTATGTGATAAAAATTTTGTGTGCGTTCTATCTCAAGAACTGATGCGCGCAATTTCGTCAAACTTCATATTCTGTTAGGCATTGACATAAATAGATGCTGATTATGTTTTGGCGTAAATCGCCTGACAAGTGGCGCTGCTGTGCTGCATTTTTCACGATTTTTTTCCCCATAGCTATAACCCAAGACCTAATGCACAGAATTTCACATAACTTCATAATCTGTTAGACCTTAACATAAACAAATTCTTATTAGTTTTGGTGTATACCGCCCAACAGGTGTCGCTGCTATGCTTTGTTTTTCATGATTTTCGCGATATTACACTGGCGACGAGGATAGGATTTTTTTCCTCGAAATCTCGTTAAATTTCTTCAAACTCATTACTGATACCGTACCGCCCGTATCTACTTCAATTTCAACAGATTTACCTTTAATTTCAAGAATGACTATTATGGGATGTCTGTTTGGAAATTCTTCCTGAACACAAATGTTCTCGACTTCTAATCTATGAAGTCGAACTCAATTTTGAACTTTTGATTCATTTACATAGAACTGTTTGGGACTGATTCATTTACACAGATCTATTTGGTTTAGCCTCTTTAGCATAATAACAAGCTCGTTCAATGTGGCTAATACGTTGGCAAACTCTACATTTACTAGCTTTAAACTTATCCATGAAAGTATCGGAACTCTTTAATAATTCATCACATTTCTCGAATTGTACACCGGAAACCTTAAAATTCTTTAGAGTTATATCCCAAGAACGATTGGCATTTAGTTTTGGTTGCAGACTATTTAATTCACAGAAGAAACTTTTGTGATGGCCACAATATACACTAAAAATAAAATCAGAAATTTTGACAGAAAAGTATTGTATTTTTTACTGAAAAAAAAACTGTTTTATAGAAAAAAAGTTTTTTTCTGTAAAAAAAATTTCATTTCGTAATTTTTACAGAAAAAATCTATATTATTTACAGAAAAAAACTGTCTTAAGGAAAATATACAGATATTTTCTGTAAATTAAACTGTTTTCTATACTGGCGCCAAAATTAATTTTTTTTTTCTATCAATTTGAGATTTTTTTTTTCAGTGTACTAATTTAATTTATTATGTGTATGCTAAGGCTCGAAATAGAAAAAAACCCCTAGAATCAGTTAAATCGGGATTAATTAACCTCACTAATCGATAGATACATGTACACGTATATTTACTTAGACATGTGTTACTTAAACATACACTCATGTACTAACACGCATACTTATAAAACATGAATTTAACAGGCATACACGAATACACACCCACATACATCCTCGTTATGCATTCGCATCTACACAGCTTAACTTTCATCGTGTACTCTGAAAATTCCCGTAACTAGGAGAGTTAACTTTTGCGAACTTCCATAAATTTTCATTAACTTTCATCACGAAATTTTAATTAAAAATTAAATTTCACCACGGACCAAAAATTAAACAAATTGAACTCGAAAATTTCTGGTGATATTTTACATTATTTATCAACATATTGATAAGGAAAAAGGCGTTATCAGATGACACATATAAAAAGAAAAAAGAAATGAATAAATATTGTAAGAATTTCGAGAACGTGTAATGATTTTTGTTGGATGAACCCTCACTAGTTACAAATTAAAGCTCTCTTGACTGATTCGATTTTGGAATCCACCATTATATTAGTTAACTATGTCATTATAATCGTTAGGGCTCCATAATCACTATGTCATTATGCGCGATAGGGTACATTTTGAAATAGTGTACGTGCTATTCCAACAATAATCGACTACAAAAGGTAATAAATTCGAATTTTTGATGCAGCACAGTAAATAAAATAGTAGCCCCTCGATATATCACACCTCGTTAGATCGCGCATTCAGATATACCGCTCTTTATTCTTATCATCATAAAAAGAAAAAAAACAAACTATCTCACTTTTAAGTAGCTCTTTATAAACGAGACTGCAGGATAAATCCGCGTAGTCGGGTGAAAACCGGATAGCTCAGTTTAACTCAATGTGAGACGCGCTCTAGCGACAAATGGTTGAAATCGCTCTTGGCTAGAAAAAGAAGCAGCCTTTACGGTATCTCCGTATTGATATTCGTGTAGTTTTTATCTTAATTTGTATTTCAAATTTAATCTGAAATCTAGACCTTTATCGTTGCAGATAACTTATTTAACAAAAACTATTTTTTTACAACTTTATAAATAAAAACACTCATTTAGCATGATAATATAAACACAATAAGCAGTTTTTCATTTTCACTCCTAATAAAGTTTTATATTGAAAGTTTCACAGTTTGGTACAATTTCAGTATGAAGACGACCCCCTATACTCCCTCTTTTTTTATCATAAGTTGAAACAAGACATAATTTCCAGACTATTTCCGCTTTTTTATTCTGCGGCAATTTGATGATTAAAATATATGGGATGTTCTCTCTTTTGTTTGCACCGACTGTGCTTATCTGTTGAACCATTAAATTTATTATTATTATAATTATTATAATTATTATTATTTTGATAAACTTGATTTCTAAGAGCATCTTTTGCATTTCTTTTGCCAAAATTTCATTTAAAATTTAAAGAATAACAATATAGAATTTTTGTGTGTGAAAATGAATGCTTTTGCCATATTTCTATATCCAGTTTAAAATTTTTAAACTCTTTTACTTACCCATCATATGTAGTATTGGGTAAATCTTGTAACCGTTTTAAAAATCGAAAAAAAAAATTGACGGATTTACACGTTTCAGACACTGGAGATTCCGAAAAACATATCTTTAGAAAAAAAAAATGCCGTCCGTCTATGTGTCTGTCTGTATGTCTGTAAACGCTCTATCTCCCGAACAAATTGAGATATAGACGTTTTTTAAAATTTGGTATGTACTTAGTATGTAATAATGGGAAGAAGCTTATTGAATTTCAGTAACCTCGATTATCCGGAACTATTTTTTTCGGACTCTCGAAATATTCGTTGTGATAAAAGGTATATAAAAATTTTCGAAATTGTTTATTTTTGTTTGCTTCAGAACGACCATTAAAAAGTAGGAATGAACACCAGTCAGAAGGACCCTGTGGTTCAAACTACGAATTATTATCTGGTTTTGAACTACCTGATGGCAAGATTTTATGGAAATTGTTTTTCAAACTTTCTCTGATTTAATTGTAATTTCCGTTTGAAAATAAATTATAATTTTTTTTTTTTTTTTTTTTTTTTTTTTTTTTTTAGAAACCTAGAAAACTTATCTAAATTAACTGGCTTTAGATCGGCACTCTTCTTTAATATATACAAAATTAACTCAATATCATGTTTTTTGTACATATAAAAAATATAAATGATAGTGAAAGATGAAGCATATACGTGCTATTATAACACAGATAGAAAGTATGCCTATACTGAACGGATCTGCTTTTTTATAATTCTTGATTTTTATGTTACATAAGTATATTGCATAATAAATATCTTTCACAATAAAACAGAAGCATTTTTTAAGTTAGCGTGAAAGTGGACTTTTTCCGAGAATTCAACAGGAAAGAATAAAAGAATCTGCCGTTTCAACTTCAAATAAGAAAAAGAGTCAAGGCACGAACGTGACTTCTGCCAAGTTGAAAAGTTTAATTTCTGTATATAAGCTACCAACGGAGAAGAAACTTGAAATATGCATTCAGAAGTAATATGCGAAAGAAGATTGTTTCAGAAGGGGGTCGATGTCCTTTACTAATAGCTTCTGATTATATCTATTTTGGATATAATTTCTCATGACTAGTTTTGATATAAATTAATATAAGCAAACACACACACACACACACACTATAAATAAGTTAGAAATGAGTTCGGATTATTTTTTTGGAGTTTGAACCCGATCATTTAAAATCCAAGTTCACTCGAGCCCGAAACATTTTGTGACAATGTGTGACAATTGTGTGAAAAATTGAACACTACCTTTATGTAATGGCTACAAACGATTTCTTAGTATGTTCACTAAGGAAATCTATATGTTGTTTACTAAGTTTAATGCAGTAATGTTACTTAAGAAGATGCTGTATTGGTTACTAGAAAAGTTCATGGAATCCCAGTTGCCTAGAGATTTTCTAGTAGTACTATAGATTTTTTTTTTACAGTGCACACCATATATTTCTGTTGGAGTTGCCCAGAAACCTGAAACTTCCTTTTATCTAGAGGACTTTGCAAACGAACTAAGGCTCCAAATTTCTAGAACCTGCAAATAATAGTGACAAGGAGTGAGCTTGGTGAAAATCAGTGGATTATGTCCAAAATGAACCCGAAGACAAGAAAAATAAGACAACTTACAAAAAGAAGGGAAATCCCATCAAAAACATTTTATGTAAAAAATGTAGGCAAGTTTCGTGACTACATCGTAAAAAGTTCTGTGATTATGTAGAGCCAGGTCTGGCTCTCTTATTAACTCTTCATTTTCATTAACAAATCACTCCTAGTCTCTACAACTTTAGTTACTAAAGAATATTTTGTGACTTGGCAATTACACATCACAGGGAAGTTATTACACCTTACTATGTTATGGAATGGGATGGGATTATTTGATTAAGGCCGATTATGAAAGCAAATGATATAAGCCTAAAGGAGGGATGCGTTAAGGTTAAAGTGTCGTGTGGCTGCGTGGAGGTCTTCCTAAAAGGGGGGTCTGACTAGTATTCACGTTAATCCGAAGAAAACCTCTCAAAACCCCGGACATCCAGCTCGGCCGCGAGAGAGGTTTTACACCCGGGCTTACGATGTTATGCAAAACTAAGTCCACGCTACAAATACATATACATTCAATGCTCATGTAAATATTTTATGCAATACTTTATTAATAAACGTGAATATTAAACTGTAAGCAACAGCCGTCACATTCTCGTGCTGCGTAGTTGCCAAATTACAAAATATTCTTTAACTAAAGATCTAGACACTAGGAGTGATTTGCGAATGAAAATTCCGGCCATTTCGCGAACTGGCCAAGAATCCTGGCCAAAGCCCGATGAACAGAGTATTTTGGGCTTTGGCCGGCCAATTCCCGAAGTGGCCGGAAATCCCTGGCCATTATCCGAAGTGATCATCTAAGGATGTACGATAGATAAGCACTGACGTGCACAAGGAATGAGGAACATTCCATGCTTTGGTGATAATATTCAACTTGTCTGGAGAATATCTCGCTCTGTGACTTATTCTCATACAGCGGATTCATTGAAAGTATTGTATTCTTTGTAACTTATAATATTTAATATGAATATTGTATATGGTTATTCTATGATTTTTCACTATTCTAGAAAAAGTAACAAATGCTTCTGCTGCTGTAATTGAATTTATTGTGACCCTTTAAGAGTTATCCTGCAAAAACTATTGCACATACAACCATGAGAACTGGAAGTTTTATAGATAAAAATATGATAAACACGTTGAATCAGACAGATTTTAAATGGAACAATTTTTTAAAGCACTATTTAATGTTGGAATCGGTGAATATAGTTCAGTTAAATAAGTTTTATAGAATAAAAAAACTATTCATAGCAATTTAACTATCTTTAGCAAGCATATATTTGATTAGATGGTGTTAAGCAATGTCCAATTTTTTATTAAATTTGTCTAATTTTTTAGAGGTTTTCTTTTTGAAAATTTCATTATCTGAATAGAGATTTAATTTATAGTTTAAAATAGCACTTTTTATTTCATATTGTCAGATTTAAAAATAAGCCCAAATAATAAAGCCAAACTCTTGTCAAATGAAGACTATATTTATACGTCGATTTTAAAAAGAAATAAAACTTTAAAATGATTAAAGTGTGAAAAGGATTTAATGATGATAATTACGTCATTTTCAAAAAATATATTTAAAACGGGTTGCTTATAGCGTCTAAAAGAAAAAAATAATAATAAACGTTAATAATGTCCGAGAAGCAGCAATATTTTTTATTTAATCAATTTATACAAACTGATGTTCAAATGTGTAATAGATCTTACTTAATCCCAAAATCAATCGGTAGTTGTCACGACGGTAGTGGATGCGGCCATGGGGACTGAAAAAACCGCTAATCAAAGAGAAATGATTGACAACCCGATTACAGAAGATCGCCATTGGTCGTGATCTTATCTTAAGCAGGTCGTAGATTGATCGTATTATTATCTTACGTGATATGGTCATCTTTTTAAAACAGATAAAATTAGTATGTTTTTAGAGTGTGTACGGGGGGGAGGGGAGCGAATGTACTCGTAGGTAAGAGAGCCGCCTAGTTAAAAATATATTCTTCTTACGTTCCATATAAGGAAATTTTTATTGCCTAAATCAATATTTGTTACGATAAACTACTTTATAAATATATATTTTTTTCTATTATTAATCTGAGGTCAAGCGGGAGGTTTTATCTGGACGGAATTCAAAATAATATTATTCACTTAAAAATTCAAGAAACATGCCTTTCCCTGGACTTTTAAATTTCATTAATTTTATTCGTTTGTGATTGTGAAAGCTATAGTAAAATTTAATTTTCTCAAAATATTTAAGATAATTGAACAATAAAAGGAGTAGGAATTAAGAATTTTAGTCACATGGTCAGAGCCCACTTGACACCCCCCTCCTCGCCGAATAAATTTTTTAATTATTTTCTACTTTTATGTTTATGTGTTTAACAATTATTTTAGACGGAGTTTCACAGGACAGAGCCCCTCCCCTCTTCGCCACGATGAACAAAACTAATAAACTGTTAAACAATTCATCCTTTTTTATATGTGTTGTTGGATTTCCAATATGTGTTGTATTTCTGTATTCCTTTATCTATATATTTAAAAATTGTTTTTTCACATGAGGTTCTAATGAAAGAAATCTCAGTTTAATTTATTTTATGTTTTTATCCTCGATTTAAAAGAAGAAAAAAAAATTGGATTGCAATTGCTTCTGTTTGGATATCTGTCTATATCTTGAACTTTGTTCTGTGGCCATACATCTTGACAAACAAACATATCCGGTGTTTTATATATGTAGAATTAGTTTTATGATGAACATGTTATGCAAACATGAAAAAAGCATGTTCAGATTTTAAATTTAGAGCATTTGCGTCGTCCTTGGCTACATTTCCATCTCCTTTTTCTTTAAGCTAAATAAAGTTTTCTTATGAAGCCTTGGGAGTATCTCAAAAGTAAATTTATTTTGTGTATTATGTTATTTACGTTAGTTTTTCAGCATCGTATAATCATCGTAGTATATCGGTTTTTGTATTTATTATATCGGGGTACTGTGTCCTTCAAGCGCATATATTGTTAATAAAGTAATCTTATTTTCTTTCTTAAATGATGTTAATTAACTTTTAACCCTCTCGGCACCGATTTTTTTTTCCAATTTTGGGAAAAATTACTTTTACGCTAACAAAATTAAAAGTAGCTATCGAAATCACAGAAGTTACAGTTTACTGAAATTTAACGAATGTGTTCTTTACAGAAATCTAACGAATGTAGTTATGTTGTGTGTTTTTCCTATGAAAATAGTCTAAGGAAGAATTTTTTAAGACGTTTGGAAAATGTCGTATTACAACCAGATTAAACAAACATAAAAAATTTAGTAGTATTTTTTTATCTTTTATCACAAATTACTAATTCAGAAAAGGAGTCCCTAATTTAAATTTAAAGAGTGAAACATATGTTTAAATTAAAAGGAACGCCAACGGTTTACTAATAATTAATAAAACTTTTATTAATATTACTATTATTAAATGCTGAAACATAAGTAACGTCATAATAGTAAATGTATCGACATATGCTATCACTATTAGGTGCTGGAATTAACAAAAATAATTTGTTTTCCTTCAAATATTGTAATTCGAAGTAGGAGCCTCATATGAGGCCCAGGGTGACGAGAGGTTTAAGGCAACTTGACCCTTGATGATCTTAAACACATTTTTTTTAAAACAGAAAATTATTA
The DNA here is from genome assembly GCA_963931845.1 of Maratus michaelseni. Lineage (NCBI taxonomy): Eukaryota > Metazoa > Arthropoda > Arachnida > Araneae > Salticidae > Maratus > Maratus michaelseni. The sequence continues at coordinate 99,527,489 of OZ007594.1, forward strand.
TTTATTGTAATAAAAAACTGACACCAATAAAATATAATAATCTCATTTTTTTATATTAAAAAAAAATATATATCTGGTGCGGGCTCTGCAAATGAACCTTACATTAAAAAACAAAACATGTTAAAATTGTTTATGTAACTATACAGGCGCTCAATATCAGTTCATCAATTTGCCCACTCGCCCCTACCCATTTCGTAAACTGCTCAGTCGCTCTATGCATTTCGCAGAAAAGGCCGGCCACCCACGACCATTTCGCGATTTGGCCATCGGCCTCTGGCCATTTCGCGAATTTGCCGACTGCTTTTAGCCATTTCGCGAACTGGCCGGCCAATTCCCGAATTGGCCAATCAAATTAAAACGAAGTGGGCCAATTTGCGAAGGGGCCGGCCAATTCATGAACTGGCCAGTCGCTATAACATATACATGTTTCAAACTTGAGTAATTTTGATTCAGAGCCATTTTGACTGTGCGACATACTCAGATTTGAGTATTTTTTGCTCAGTTTTGAAAATGTCGTTTTAGAGTGTGGATATGGAACTTATACTTTAAGACTTTACCTATCTGTTAGGAATGCATAGTTTTTCGAATATTAATTTCATAATACATAACTTGTAAAAATTAATATTTAAGAAATAAATATGTATTGTAACCTATAAAACTTCTTACAGAAATAGATTTTCAGAAGCTTCAAATATGCGAATCCAAAATTTCATTTAATTCCGCTAAGTAGTTTTTGAGTTATATTTTAAAAACTAATCGCATTGCTGTATACTTTGCAATTAATAAATTTGAATTTAACATTAAAAGTTTAAAAACTTTATATAACCATAATTACTAAACTATTTATTTGATCAAATGTCTTCCCGTTTGGTATCCTTAGGTAAAATTTACCAAAAATTCCAAATATAATGTTAAAATTAAGTATTCTTACTGAAAATTTCAAAGTTTGTTATTTATTATGTATGTTATTATATTAACCTCTGTTATTTTTATTAAAAAAATTACTGTTTGTAATTACACATAAATTTGCACTAATTATATATAAATTTTAAATTAGAATTAAATTATTTGCACATTTATTTACACTAATAATATATTAATTACGCTACGTTTGATAGCGAATTAAAATTTTTTTCACTAATAAATTTTTCTACCAAACAAAAAGAGAGAAATAACGGTATCCAGTATCGCTGCTGATTGGCAAATCATAGCGATGGTTTCGCATCGAAGCTATTACTTATCGACTAACACCAGTACATGCAGTACAAGACTAACATGTTTATCGCTGCACAAACAAATTCAACCTTGCATTATGGCTTTTTCTGTATATGGAGAACTACCGGTGTAAATGGATGAATCAGATTCTGATGTGTATGTTTTTTATGTACATATTTTCAGATTTATTTGGCTTGGTCGCCCTTACAAAAATTTCTTATAGAATTCTATAAAAAATATTTATAGAAAACGCATTATAGAATCCTATAGAATTATGGCCTGTTTTTCTATAAGCTTGTTTAACCAAAAGCTATAGAAATATCTGTAGAAGTTCAATAGAAATGTCTATAGAGCTTCTATAAAAATATCTATAGAAAATTATACAGCTTCAATAAAAATATGTATAGAATTTTCTATAAAACCCAAGTAGTCACCCTCCTACCACATTTGAATTAAGTTCATTCTATAGAACTAACCACTCTAGATGCTGCTTGACTTCAATGATCGGACGAAGAACGAGTATTTTCAGCCAGCATGACATAACCATTGACAGCCACTGAACTCTTATTACACTATTTCAACTTTATTTCTTTTGTGATTTGCATTCTCAATCATAATAGTCATTTAAAGTCTAATAAATTATTATTTGTTAAAACTGAAACAATTGTTTAACTAATGAATAGAGGAAAGTATATTCAACTAGGTAAATTATATCCAATGGTTGGAGTATCATAGTTGAGATTTTTCCAACAGAGCGAAAACATGCCGGGACCAGGACTCGAACCTGGGTACTTAGTTTGCCGTACTAACTCTCTCCCTACTGAGCTATCCCGACGATATCCTGGACTGGCATATAAGAGTGAAATATGCCAGTCCAGGATATCGTCGGGGTAGCTCTGTAGGGAGAGCGTTGGTACGGCATATCAAAGCACCCAGGTTCGAGTCTTGGTCCCGGCATATTTTCGCTCTGTTGGAAAAATCTCAACTATGATACTCCAACCATTGGATATAATTGTTTAAATATTTATATTTCAGATTAAAATATTTGAAAAAAAAATTACATTATTATTTATTAAATTAGATGGATGGTTTTATAAATTTAACAGCAAATTAATAAATGATTATAAAATTAACCAACAAATTAATGAATTGTAAACAAATTAATTAATAATATCATAATTTAATTCAGTAGTTTGACTTATATAATATAACATTGTTAATTTAGTCACAATGTATTAGAATTGAATTAAATTATGTATATATATAATCATATCTAATCTATGGAGTACAATTATACACTAAACTGATGTATTACAAAATTAATAATTATTTTTTAATTTTAATATATAGTTATAAATAAATTTACACACATAAATTTTAAAAGAACAAGAAATGGTACTTTTCGGTTAGTCGGGCGCCAGTGAAATATATATATGTATATATACACATACACACACACAAACAAACACACACACACACACACACATATATATATATATATATATATGTAACACAGGCGCCCGGCTAACCGAAAAGTACCCAAGAAAAAAAAAAATAATTGAATTATTAGTCTATAGAATTTAATTCTATAAGATGTATAGTACCCTATAGAAAAACTGTTCTATAAAAAAAAATAAAATCTATAAACTTCTAAGAATTCTATAGAAACATTTTCTTTAGAAAAGTATTCTATAGAACTCTTTAAAATTCTATAGAAATAGTTTTCTATAGAATGGTTATTCTATAGAACTTGTAAAGAATTCTATAGAGTTCTATGCAGCTCTATGAACTATTTTCGTAACGGCGGGCTACAAATTATTCTAGATGTTGGATGTTTTATTGAAGAAAGACTTTTAGAAACCTAGAAAGGGGTCAAAACTACCCGCAAAAACTACCCCTTGTCGACTGCCTTGTTTCTGATAAGGGTAAAAAACAAATATGAAAATGTAGAAAGAATCATCCTAATAACAGAGGACTGAAGCACATAGCTGAATGAATCCAGAACGTATCAAGCCATACCAAATAGTCAGTGTATAGTCAGATACCAGCGTCCTAGCTGGTACAACTTGTCCTGCAAAAGCCAAAACTAGGGTTTTGTGTCCCTTCAAATTCAATATTATTTTCAATAGTGCTTTGTATTATGCTTGGCTTTCTTCAGGTATCTCTCGACAGCTTATAGCTACAGTGGTACCGAGAACAGTAGTTTTCTAGGTTTCAACAGCTTTTTAGGAAAATGTGAAAGATATAGGTGACACTGTATCCGGAACTCAGAATGTTTACACTAGATTAATTTCTAACACGATTATTCAAATTGGTAAAGAAATCACGGGATGGCTCAGTTGGTAGAGCACTGGCAGCTTCAGCCAAGAGATCCCAGGTTCGAATCCTGGTCCGGACATATTTCGTCCAGTTGGAAAATTACAACTCATCAGAATATTTATTCCATTAATTGAACGATGCATGACAGTAAAACAAATGCGCACGTTTCGAATTGTCTATTATTATTATTATCGAAAAGAACATTAAAAAATACATACCAGAAAAAAATAGCATAAAACTTTAATTAAAAATTGAACTTAATTTAAACATTATAAATGATTGATAGTAATATTCTTTCTATATCAAGTTATCTAACTGTGCCTCTAAGGCTGTTAGAGTAAATATTAAAACAGAATACGCTCTTCTTGTTGACATATGTGATCAGGATTTAATTAACCTTGGATCTGATTCCTAAGTGTTCTCATTGGTAGAAATCATTCTACTTCCTTGATGTCAATATGGAATGTGGCCTGTAATCGGCTAAGAATTTGCCTAGCTTTCTCTTTTAAATACTTCCAGTTACACGGAACATTGCATTAGATTATTTTTAAGCTCTTTTACAGTATATCAGAGTTGAAAACCAGATGTCAGAATTATTTTGGTGTTACTATATTTATCCAGTTGCACGCTTGAGATGATTGTAGAGGCTAGAGCAGATAGGTAGAGAACTCGCTTGTTAGAGAGGCAGCAACTAGTATTTAATTAACGTCATAGCTGTTACATTACTTTCTCTCGTTGTTACAGATCTTTTTGACTGACTTTGTGTTTGAACCATGTAAAAAAATATGTTCATGTCAAATTATAAGAAAATACAGAAATTTTATTAAATAAGCATATTTTCTTTTAAATATACAGGGTGTCTCCTCTTATCGATTTCTAATAGCTGATTCCTAAATCGTTTTCAGAAGTATAGTTCCAATTACAGAAATGTTTCTAAGTGTTCTTTATCATGTGAAAAGTGACCTAGGTCAATAAAGTTAATTTATAAAAATTGCAAAAACTTTCTCTATGGTCTAACAGAAAACTATATATATATGTATATTAACCAAAACTTACCCAACATTAGTTTATTAACCACTTTGTTACTAAAAGTTAATTTAGCTACAATGTTATCGGGCATTAAAAACGGAAAAAGCGTTTTTAATGCCAGAAAGCAATAAAAATTCATAACATTCAAAGTATCAAGTAAGTTTTGGCAGTATAAAAATGATTTTTTTTCTGTTTTACCTGTTATATAAAACATAGAAAAAAAATCTACCTTATAGGACCAAGGAATCGTATAAAAATTTAACTTTTGTACTTTTTTTAAAATGATTATTTTGACGTAAATAATTTGGATACGATGAAAGAACAACATTTGAAACATTTTTGAAATCGGAACTATACCTTTAAAACTAACGGTTTAGGAATTGGACAACGATAAGAAGAAACGACCCTGTATATTTCATTTTGTAAAATTTGACAATTAGTAAGAAAATTTTCCCTTTGAAATTTCAACGATACAAAATAATTAGAGCTTTATTATTTATTCTTTATTTAAACAATCAGAAAGAGAAAAAAATATATATAAATTTTTGGAGAAGTAAAATCGTAGAAGCATAATTTTATTTACAACATAACTGTCTATTTTTTTAAGTATTGCAGCTATATTGATGGAACTACCTATAATTTACGTTTTCTTTCAAGTCAAATAAATATGATTCGGACCAGAAAATTTATTTGTGGTAATTTTTATTATTTCAGTTATTAAGTAAAATTTCTTGTTCTAAATATATTTATTTGACTTGAAAATAAATGCAAAATTCAGCAATTACGGTCTACGGTCATGTGAAAAACTTAAAGCGTCCACAGACAAATGATGATGAGTTCTTGATGTCGAAAAAGCAACTCTGAAACATAAAGTATAAAACAGATCAGCAAATATGCAAATTATATACGACAACTATATTGATGGAACAACCTATAACCTTATGCATAATCACCTCACCGTAAGAGAGGAAAATTAACAGACAAGTAGCCACGCACACTTGCGATACATCCGCCATAAATATATAGTGCTTTTAATTTGAAGCTTGCAACTTGTTTTCCTTCAAACTATTTGGACGAAATATTTCCGAATTATAAATGGACACATTTATTAAACTATTTCTCTTGAAATATATAACATGCATAATGGATTATTACATTTATATTTATCGACAAGATGTTAATTTTAACCCTTAATTACATAGCGATGTAAATTTCCATCACTGTTTATTTAACTTTTAATAAATAAATAAATCAACTTCTTCGCCACCACTATATTTATATAGAAATATTAATCCAGTAAATTTCCCGTGAACTATGTTACTGAACAAAGTTAAAAATTATTTATATAGAAATATTAATCCAGTAAATTTCTCATGAACTATGTTACTGAACAAAGTTAAAAATCTATCTTAAAATTTCTGGTGTCTAATATTTAATATATGTATAAAAAAACACAATTGTAAAAGAAAAACTCATGCAAAGAAGGGTTAAACAAGTGTGTTTACTTATATTATAGCATGTCGTTCCATGTTTATGACATAATTCTGCTAAAAAATAAACTAAAAGCGAGTAAGTTCAAGTTCTCCTTTTCTGAGTATATTTCTTTTAACACTGTTGACTTACAGACATATGGAAAATAGATAGATATAGATAATAAGTTATGTGGATACACAAATTTACTTTATGTAGAAATAACCAAATTCAGTCATTAAAAGCTTGAACATATAAGATATCAGCTAACTGATATCTAGAATAACCTAATACGTTATGGCCATTACAAAACTTCCTTCTACAGAATTCTAATCGAGTAATTTAATATGATAGTTACCCATCAACAATTACGAAGTGCATATTCCTTTAAATTTAATACGAAGTTATAATGATAGTCAATAACAAGTTGAAAATTGCACGTCAAACGTGACAAATGAGGTGCGTTCGTACTATAACTAGTTTTATAAATATTCAGATCTTGGTGATCTTTATTTCAATGAAATGAATTATATCGTCTGTTATTATGATATGATTAATTTCCGTAATAAAATAAGTACATTTTAAGTTAACTAAAGTATCAACTCGCTTAGGCATTTATGCTTCATGTCCGTTTGCTTGTCAGTTGCAACATGTTCGCTAATGTAGAGATTTAAAACTATATTATTACAAAGATCACGCTGATCTAATGAGAATTTTGGTTCAGGGTTTGTACTTAATCTGGCTACGCTTTTTCCGCAGCTTGCGACGACTTCAGCATGCTTTTTTTTATTATTACGTATGCCACGCTTACAGGCGCGATCTTTTTCCACAGTTTTCGGCGAATTGAGTATGCTTTTCTCTTATTACGTATGCCCACGCTTACATGCGCGATTTTTTTTTTTTTTTTTGACACCAGACAGCGCTGCAAAATTTATCATGGAGAACTTGCTTTGCCAATGATTTAACTTCATGGTTTAATATGTTATGACTCACGATGAATCAATCTCCTGTGTTTGTTTTCTTTAATGAAGTGGGACTTTGGCCCGTCAGTCTAATTTCAACTGAAATTATCTCAGAATCTATACACATTTGAATGTAACTTATCTCTCAAACCTACAATTTTTTTTAACTGTCTTTCTAAAAATGTAACTTTTATGAACTTTTATTAGAAAAAATAATTTTCAGTAAAAATGGCCGCTTAGTATATGAAAAGCGAAGTGGTCAGCCCGTATTTGTTTTCCAGAGTCACATGACTTGCGCATTTAGCATATAGACTACGTATGATAGGAGTTAATAGAATGAAGAAAACTTTTATTAATAACTTTTTAAGTTTTGATTCGATTTTCATAAAATTTGAAATGACTCGACAAAATTCTGTAACGGTTATATATATTAAATTTCGAACCATTCGGTTGGGTAGTTATTGCGCTGTTATATGCGGACCGACGGACCAGACGACAACTATAGGTGAAACGTATTTATATAATTACGAACGCACCTAAAAATAGAGAGGAAAATTAGACAAGGACGACGCAAATGCTCTAAGTTTAATCTGATTATGCTTTTTCGCATGCACCTAAAAAAGCGAACATAGATGCCGAGATATAGTTATCGTGGCTATACCGTGAAATACATAACAAATAAATTTTTAAGGCGAAATGCGTCAAAGCCTATTAATATATAAGTCTAACTGAAAATGAAGTTTGGTGAGATCCCGTGCAATAGTTTTTGAGTTACAGTGTCCGCAAAATTTCTGTAACACATAGGCAGACAACCAAACAGATATTTTGTAAAAACTTTCAAATCGTATTCAAGGCATCAGGTCATTCCAATATCTGCAAATCCATATCGCAAAACAGAAGTAAAAAATATTTACTTTATTTGTATTTTTAACAGCAAGAAGTAAAAGGAATATTGGAAGTTATAGAGAAGAAATCGATTTGTTTTTTAAACACGTTCCAAATATATTAGTCGAGCAAAAACTCAAAGAAATAAAAATAAAGTAGAATTTTCACTTAAATAATTAACTGAAGTATTTTTACGCGTGAGTGTACGCATATTAAAAATTAAAATTTCTCCTCCCACACAGTTATTAACAAATATTGAAAGTTCACTTCCCGCGTAATTATATAATCGAAAATCTGCACCGAAATATGTTTGTGTTAATCTCATCAACTTTAAGATAAACATTTATCGTCACAGTTTTGTATTAATTTTAATCTAGAAAATTAAAAATTTAGTTCTGTCTAAACAAAGTGAAAAATGTGAATACAAGCAGAGTTTGTAATTCTAAAATAACGATTTAATTTGTAACTTACTTTAAAAATATTTATTGCATGTTTAAATTAGTTATCATTAGTTTATTTTTTTTTTTTTATATTAGTTGCTTCTGCGAAACGTGGTACAGATTGGATCATTGTCCGGAAAATTGCATTATCCTAATAATATTATAAATCCGATTGTGTGCAAATGTTAGGCTGAAGCCAGCGTCAAAATGGAGAATTTAATTATCCTGTATCTTTGCATATAGGTTGGTTATAACCCGGAAATGAACATAGACTGGTTTTTGTTTATTTTATTCAAATATTTTTCTTAATAATTCAAAATTTCGTTATTTTCATAGAGAATAAATGGACATTTTTTCCTTTAAAATTTAATTAAGCATTTTACGTTGCTAAGCATTACCGTTGCCAATAAATACAAAACCTGGAATAATAATTTTTCCTCAACAATTATTTTTCAATTGAACGATTTCCACGTAAAAAATGAAAATTAAAAAGAATGTTAAAGTTGATGAATTGCCATGATATTTGAAAGCAAATATGGAGTATTTGTTGTTATACATGAAGTATGAATATCAGTTACGTTGAGAAGATATTTTCTGTCAAAGACTGCGATATAATTAGATAGAAAAATGAATAATAATTATATTTTTAAGAAAAGATTTCACTTGTACCATGGAACTATGAAAAGGATTCTCCTTGGTTTGAACAATGTGACGTCATAAATAAACCATGTATTTTCAAATATTCCTAATAATACAAGGAGCATGAATATCAGTATATAGTAGTATGAAAGTAGATAGATAATGGACTTAATATTTAAGATGAAAAACTGAAATATTTTTTTATCGAAACTGAGACCGATTGAGCTTGAATATCAGTTACATACAGAGTTTTCTGCTAAAATTTACGTCATGATTGCCAGGAAAAGAACATTAAAAAGAATTATATAAATACAAAGGATATGAATTATCACTTTACTGCACAGTGTACAACCACGAATTTAAGAATTATATCGTTAAAAAGATATTTCTCTGGGAAAAAAGTGGCGTGATCATATTGTAAATAAAACGTGAATTTTCAAATATGTTTTAAAAGGAGCGTGAATAAATTCCATACATTAATAATACAAAGATCAGTAAGTATAGAAAGTAGATGAGTTTCACACCATATTTAAAACGAAAAGTAGAAATGTTTTTTTAGCTATACTAATTATTAAGCATAATTATCAGTTATATACAGATCAGATTTTTCTGCTAAAATCACATCATAATTTTAAGAAAAGAAAATTGAACGCGAATCTATTCTATTAAAATCTGACCGTCTGTATTTCGCAACTAGTCCTCTTAGACTATTGGACGCAACATGATTTACTTAACAACGGTTATCATTGATCCGAGGATGTCACACAAACTCTCAGAATTTAAAAATTTTAATTAGATTCCGATATATTATTATTATTATCATTATTGCAAATTTTTAACTAAGTTTCTCTAAAAACGGCAAGTAAATTACACCATATTTGTGGATAGGAAAGGAAAAATAAAACGTATCAATATATTTTTTACGCCATTTTGTCATTAAAACTGAAAACAGAATTTATTTTCAATTTGAATCGATAGTGAAAACAAAATCTTGATTTCAGTAAATTATCCGAAAATTAAAAACATATTTTCACATATTCAAACTTCATGAATAAATTTTTTTCTGCGAACAAAAATCGTCTGTCAACATATTGTCTTTTAGAAAACAAGATTTGTTTCAGCTATACATTAAATCAAGGAGGCAGAATTGAATTTAAAGAAAAAACACATAATATTTCCAATTAATTATTTTTGAAGGACGGTTATTAAAACGTTTCACAAAAGCGTTTAAAATAAAATGGTTTATCAAGTAAAATTGACATTTGTTTTTACCCAATTCATCGATTTCCACGATTTTATTTGGCCCTCCATTTTGAATTGGTTACATTTTCATTTTCGCGATTATTTGGTACAATTTTTCACTTTTTTAAGACTGAGTTATGCCAAGGTCCCTATAACAAAGAAATACCGTATTGTTTCCTATGAAATGCGATAAAGAGTTAGTTAATTATTTACGTTTTTAATTATCGGGAGTGAAATATTTTGCTTAATTAATGCATTTATTCTTCTTTTAATGTTGCGTGAACGAAGTCACGGGTAACAGCTAGTATTTAAATAAGACGAGAACAAGAAGGAATAATCTTGCAACACACGATTCAATTTTTTCGAATGCATTCCGATTATTCTGTGCGGTCCTGAACTGTAAATGTTGCTTTTCCTATTTCCAATTCGAAATTTATTGTCTTCAACGTCTCACGCATGTTAACCTCATGTGAGATTGTATTGTAAAAATACCACATTTGTTATTTACAGGACGAAATGTATTGCCTTAATCTCTAATGAATGTTAACCTCATGTAGGATTGTACTGTAAAATAACCCTCAGAGAGTTGTACATATTCTGTGCTATCCTACAAATCAACTATAAATACTAATTTTTCTATTTTCAGGGCAAAATATATTTCCTTAATCTTCTAAGGTGTGTTAGCCTCATGTGAGACTGTATTATAAAACAACCCTCAGAAAATTGTCATATTTTATTTTGTGCGGTCCTACAAATGAACTATAACTACTACAGTTTCTATTTCTATGTAAAAATACATTGTCTTAATCCTCTCATGAGTGTGTACCTCAAGTGAAATTGTATTGTAAAACAACCCTTAATTGTACATACTTTAGTTTGCACGATCCTGCAAACGAACTATAACTACTACAATTGCTATTTCCAGAAGAAGAAAAAAATACGTTGTTTTAATCTTCCCATGTGCGTTAACCTCAAGTGAGATTGTATTGTAAAACAACCCTTAGAGAATTGTACATATTTTATTTTGTGCGGTCCTACAAATGAACTATAAATACTGCATTTGACTGTAAATGACAAAATATGTTGTCTTAATCTTCTCATTCGTGTTAACCTCTTGTGAGATTTCACTGTAAAATAATATCCTCGGAGAATTGAACAAATTTTTTGTGCGGTCCTAACAAATGAGCTATGAACCGTGAGACATTTGCTATTTCTAGTACGAAATATATAGTCTTAATCTTCTCATGCATATTAACCTCATTGCAGATTGTATTGTAAAACATTCCTCAGCGAATTGTATATATTTTATTTTTACTGCTTTATTATATATTAACCTCATATGAATTTTAATAATGCTTATGAACTAAAGCAGTGGTTCCTAACAATATTTTGGCCGCGCCCCATCTACGCACCTCTAAAACTATAACCCCCCCCCCTGATCTCCTGAAACATATGACTATTTTTTTTAACGTAAACTCTTTTTCTCACGTAGGAAGTCTAAAAGAAAATCAACACCTTCGCAAAAATAGTCCAATGATCTTTTAATTTTGAGGCACTTTTTTTTTTTCGAATAGTAATATTCGCTTTATTTAATCAATTATTAGAGAATCAATTATTATTAGATCAAGTGAAAATTACTCTCGGAAAACTGTAGTGTTCAAACTCAAGGATTTTGTGCAACCCATGCCATAAAGCACATTTAATCGCATCTAATCGCAAAGTGGGTAACAACGACAAATCACTTACAATTTTCTTAACTTATTCAGCAGTAATAATTTTGTCTCAAATATATTTTTATCTTCATATCAATATGAGTTTTATTTTGTGTTGCCAACTCAGCTCAGTATGAAACATAAGTGTTATATGATCTGCAGTTTGATTTTCACAAAAGTTCTGGAATAAATTCTAACTGAAATTAAATTTTATACCATTAATACATTGTATAGTTAATTTTAGTATCTTATTAGGAATAAGTGGAATATTTTTGGATATTAAGATTCCTCTATGAATAACACAATACACAAAAAGCATTCCTGGATTATCATCTTTATTAATTTTAATTTTCTTTCCCATTATAACACAATTCTCTGTTAGCTGGATTTTCCTTTCCTCATTATCGCCAGTTGATTGTTATGAATATACTTGTGCATGAGATCTGCATAATAGACATAAGTAAATTACTATTATAACCTATTTTATGTCATTAATCCATTTTATAATTGATTCTAGTATCTTATTAAAAGGTAGAGTGTTTTTGGATATTAAGATTTCTCTATGAATAACGCAATACACAAAAAGCGTTTCTGGATTATCATCTTTATCAATTTTAATTTTCTGTCCCATTATAACACAATTCTCTGTTAGCAGATTTTCCTTTCCTCATTACCGCCAGTTGATTGTTATGAATATACTTGTGCATGAGATCTGCATAATAGACATAAGGAAATTACTATTATAACCTATTTTATGTCATTAATCCATTTTATAATTGATTCTAGTATCTTATTAAAAGGTAGAGTGTTTTTGGATATTAAGATTTCTCTATGAATAACGCAATACACAAAAAGCGTTTCTGGATTATCATCTTTATCAATTTTAATTTTCTGTCCCATTATAACACAATTCTCTGTTAGCAGATTTTCCTTTCCTCATTACCGCCAGTTGATTGTTATGAATATACTTGTGCATGAGATCTGCATAATAGACATAAGGAAATTACTATTATGACCTATTTTATGTCATTAATCCATTTTATAATTGATTCTAGTATCTTATTAAAAGGTAGAGTGTTTTTGGATATTAAGATTTCTCTATGAATAACGCAATACACAAAAAGCGTTTCTGGATTATCATCTTTATCAATTTTAATTTTCTGTCCCATTATAACACAATTCTCTGTTAGCAGATTTTCCTTTCCTCATTACCGCCAGTTGATTGTCATGAATATACTTGTGTATGAGATCTGCATAATAGACATAAGGAAATTACTAGCAACCTATTTCCTCAAATGGTATATCCATTTGAGTATTCATTAATTTTATAAGGTTGGTAGTAGCTAGTTTAGATATTTAAAATATTTTTAAGCTAAATTTTCCCTTTGTGTAACCGCAGAAATCTGTAATTCGATAATTTTTCTATGTAATTACTAGTGACGAATAATCACAACAGTTTTCAGCTGTGGATAGTGCACAAGGACTAGAACTACAAAACTAATTCAATAAATAATCTAACGAATTGTATAGAATTCTAAATACTTATCAACCAGAAAAATTACAAAGAATTTTAATTAAAATATACAGGGAGTATAAATAAAATAAATTTCTTATAAAAGTTTTCTTATAATTCTTCCAGTAACAGTTGTATTTTTTCACTTCTGAATAAAACAACTTCAAACCATTTTTAATAAAATCTACAATAAGGCAAAAAATGGATTAAATGCTAATCTGGAAATTCCTTCTTAAAAAAATCAAATTGCCCACCTGTGTGTGGTGGTGGTGGTGGGGGGGGGGGGGGGTACGCTCCATGTTAGGAGCCACTGAACTCGAGAAATAGATGGTCAGTCGGAAAATTCGACTGTGACAATTTATATTCTGTTCTGCATGAGAAAGGATTTCTCAAAGAATTCCAAGTTGGTAAAACGTAATTAAAAAATGTTTTTTTTTTACTTTTTACTGCTTTGTGATAAGGTATCCAAAGTTTACTTATAAAAAGATTCGCCTAATGTATTTTGAAAATTGGTTGACCGTAACAATTAGAGTCATGCCTACGCGAACCGAACCCGCAGCGTAACAAATTAGAATCAGCCGACCCGACTGCAGCCGCGGGTCAGATCGAGTTTGGGTAAAACAGTTTAGTTTAAGGCACCCATTGAATACTGGGCATGACTTGGTTTGTTAAACCGACTCCGGACGCTATGATAAAAACCCCCACTCAATAGACCGAAAGGGGCAGTGTATGTCCGGTCCCCAAGTTAGGCCCGTCACATCATTTTCGCCAAGTAGCATGTGATGGCCGCCCACAAGAGCGAACCACATCTTGGAGACTAAAGAGAAGGCCCCAACTGAGAATTACTCTACCTCCAGCTCAGATCGTGGAGGGCCTACAGAGGCGACCACTAGCCACCTTGTCGGTTAAAGAAAAATAACACAAAACGTAAAATATTAGTAAAAAATAAATAAAAAGATAGATATAAAACAATGAAAATTAGTCCCCTGCAGCTGCACACCCCAAGGTGACTAGGCCAGAGGTGTCAGGACTACGAAGTAGAAAGTAAAAGCAAAAATCTGCTCCGGTCGGACCTGATACCACCTGTGCTCCATTAGCTCTTCTGCTCCATAGAAATCTATTTGCTTTCGCTATTACTACGATTGTGCGCGACTGCCGCCGCCTCCCGTGGGAGAAAGTAGGGTCCGCAAGATACTGCCATGGAGACGGAATCCCCGGCCACACTTGCTCTCAGTGCCGTAATTACGAGACCTAAAGTGGAGTTCCATCAACACCTGTAACCGTCTGGGACCCCTTTTAAGAAACCCACCGAAAATGGTTGGCGCCGCTACGGTGTCCTCGGCTGAGCTCCCGGTCATCCTCCAGCGCCGAAGCCACATTGATTCGGAACCACTCAGAAGTGCTCGTGGCCTGAGTTTGGGTAGAGTCGGGTAAGTATAAATAAGTTATCCTACCCGATGCAAAACTCTAGCAGTGTGGAATATGCTAACAGTTGTAGATAGAGTAAGTGAGGAAAATGGTCGGGAAAATTCAAATATACATTCAATTTTCAACAGAACAATTTGCTGTATTTGTTCAAAAAATACTTCTAAGTGGATAGGCGTACTGTACGGTACTTTCTTTTATTGTTTGCTGTAAACGGGTTGTGATTTGAAGCCTACAGAGGCTTCATTGATTTGACTCTTGGGGCTGTTGTTCGGATTGATTCGATCTTTTAAAAAAGGCCAGATTTTTTTTTTCAGTTGGAAAAAACTATATATATATTCATTTTATTAGCACGAAAGGTAAAATTGATAATAGAGATATAATTGTAGTCTATTTTTCCATAATTGAATTCTCTTCCATTTCGGGTTCGGATCGTTTGACTTTAAATGGATTTTTTTAGGTTTGGGTCATGTAGAACTCGACCCGCGCAGGTCTATACACACTACCGGATTTTCATTTTTAAGTGAAAATTAGTTAAAATTATTTTAAGACGATTCTTAAAAAAATATTTTCCCCCGCTCAATAACCCGAAATTTTCTGACTCATTTTTAAGCATAAAATCACGATACTTGACGCATGATTATTGAAGTGTAATCGAACAGTTTTTTTTTTCATTTTCCGATAAAATAATTAGATCTTGAGTTATAAGCGATTTTTGTCTCAGAACGGCAGCGTTTTTTCATTCACTGCGCTTTCACGTCCCGAAATTCAGTTCAAAACGCTAACTTTGACAGCATTTTTTTTTATCTCATACCTTTACCTAAAAATGAAAAAAAAAAGACAGTTCAATTACATATTTTCTTAATAAGAGCACTGCCAATGTATGACGCTTGCGAACAAAAAAGAAATAAAAAATATGCGAAGAAGTAGCCGGTTTCGATTTGAGAACAGCCATTAAATGAAAATCATAAATTATTCACTTTTAATTGAAAATCGGGTAATGTCGCCTAGATTTTCGCTTTAAGTGATAATCAAGTCACTTCTGAAATAATACAAAGATTTTCGTCCACTGATTTTCAAATCAGTGAATACAAATAAGAGAAATTAGTGTTAACTCTTATTAACTTAACTTATATCTTAACTGAAATTAACTCTTAGAATTATCCAAATATAGATTTGAAAATTTCCGATGACACATAAATTTGAACGTTGGTTGAATAGGAATTTCAAGATTATTATACTTTTACATGCGGCTCGAATTGAACACATACAAAAAAAGTTCTTCCTGAAATCGATCCGGGTAACGTAAATTCGGATAATCAGAGTTACGGTAAAGGAAATATTTTAATGCAGCAGAACAATTTATAAAAGAATCATTTGACGGATTTAAAAGGTTATATGTCAGTTAAGTAATAGAATCAAACCTGTATAAAAAATAGATTTTTTAAACTTCTTTGGACAGCTTAGTTAGTATTTTTTTAAGTACTTTTTGTAGTCATCTGCCACAGGATTCTCTAGTTCCCTTTTATCTAAGAGACGAATTCCACTCATCGCATTTGTAAAATTTTATGTCGTAAATTAACTTAAATCGAAGAAATATTCTCCTCATTTATGCTCGGGTGAGCTTTGGGAAAACGTCCATCATGTGGAAGATTCCCGATTATGGTGCACTGCATTTACGGCGTTTCATATTCCGGAATGTATCGAATGAAATTACATAATTTTTAATTTTAATAAGGATATGCGGTCTTTATGTACAGATGTGCGTGTATGGTGATGTAATGCTGTACCAATTTCTAAAAAGTCCTATAACATAAGTACACTTGAATAAAAAATTTTGGTTAGGTCCAGCATTAGTCAAACAGAAATTATTTCAAAATTTTTAGAAGTATATATAATGAATTTTAGGAGTAATTTTTAAAACGTATTTTCTTTTTTAAATTTTACCTATAATATTAAAAAAGATGTTAATTACATTTGAAAAGCAAAATCTCAGTGTATTTTTTTCTATGTTTTATGGATTCTAAAATCCATTTCACAATTTAAGTTATCATTAAGAATATCAAAGCAAATTCTTCTAGAAGAAATTTTTATAAGTACATCCACACGATCATCGACCAGACTCTTTAGGTGCGTTCGTAATTATATAAATACATTAACACATATATTCGTCGTCTGGTCCGTCCGTCTGTCCGCATATAACAGCGCAAGCACTACCCAACCGAATGGCTTATAATTTAATACATATAATCGTTGCATAATTTTGTCGCGTTGTTTCAAATTTTATGAAAATCGAATCCAAACTTAAACAAGAACGAAAAATCATGCGTCAAGCATAGATTATGTAGCACTTTCCAAAGCTTCTAAAATAATTTTACAAATCATTACCGTTTAATAAGCTGAAAGATGACATCTAAGTAAACAATTTGGAAAACGCATAACATATTTAAAAACGTAATTTCAGGAATTTTTAATATATACAATATTCGGAAAAATATCCGAATACTTTTATGTAGCCCTGTATATGATCTATAGATTTGTATATATACATAGGATGCTAAATTTTAGTTTAGTTAGGAAACGCGTAGCACAGTTTAAATTCTCCTTCTGGAGTTTCTGTCAATAAACGGAAATGTGTTCGCGAACTTTTGTGCTGACCTGTATAGGATCTACAGAATTTATACACACCACGTAATAGACAAAAAGCTAGTTAAGATTAAAATCGCGTTCAGTAACTTAAAACGCACTTCCAGGAATTATTGTTAACAGACAGTAGAGAATTCTTTTGTGTGTCCCTGTAAATGAACGATGACTGCTATACACACACTATTCTGTAGTAAGCCTCTTGTAATGCACCTTAGTAATATATATAAACTTCAATGCGTTTAAAATAGTGGAACATTATTTAAATAAGCCGCAGACGATTTTTCTCCATAGACGTAATGTAACGGAATTATTTTGACTGTCCCTGTAAAGTAACTCTAAGTGCTATACACCTACTATTCCATATTAGCTTCTTCTAATGCATCTTAGTGATCTATATAAATTTCAATGCGTTTACAATAGTGAAACATTTTTAAAATAAACCGCAAATGATTTTTCCCCATAGACCGCAATGTAACGGAATTCTTTTGAGTGTCCCTGTAAGAAAACTATAAGTGCTACACACTTCAGTTGAAATAGGGAACGTGCCATAGATAACGACAATAACATATAAAAATTGCAGAGCAATCCGAGCATATTTACGGGAGTTAGAGCACGGACAGACGGCCAGACGGCCATCCGGCCAGACGGCCAGACAAACCGAAGTCATAAGCACTTTTCAACTAGGTTGGAAAGTGCTAAAAAGATATTAATAAAAGTTTTCTTCATTCTATTAAATCCTATCATACGTAATTAATTCAATGATATCCCATGATAGGTAATGATTCTATGTTGTCATGGTGATTACGCTACATTTAAGATGGAGTCCTATTATTTCCGTATTACTGAATTTAAAAACTGAATTTGTATACTAAAATTGTTTAATTATAGCAATCATATAAACTACCGACAGTTTTTGGATAGATATTTCCGGACAAATAGATATTAAATGGAAAAGATTCTAAATATGCATTTCAAGTTCTGAAATTTTCAAAGCTAGGCTTAAGTTTCCCATTGGAATTTTCAGTAACTGTCAACAAAAGATAAGATATTGCCAACTTAAAATGTACTTATTTTATTACGGAAATTAATCATGTCATAATACCAGACGATATAATCATTTCAGTGAAACACGGGGTGTCGATAAATAATTGTTCCGGTTTTCTTACCTTATAGCTTTTGATTTAAAAATATGTCGAAAAAATATTATTACATATCCGTAAATTGCAACTCAAAAAGTTTTTTTAATAACACAAAGTTACAAATGCGTAAAGATGCAACTCAAAACTCTATTAATCAAATAACGATTATAAACACAAACAATAATGCTGTTAATGAATTATAAGTACAAAGTTAGATAGATACATATTATATAAGTCATTAATAATTTTTTGATAAATTTAATAAAATTTTAATATTAATTATCATTTGATTTTAATCGTTACTATTTGCTTAATAACGTTTTCAGTAGCAACATTACGCATATGTAACTTTGTGTTATAAAAAAAAAACTTTTTGAGTTGTAATTTACGAATATGTATCGATATTTTTCGTCATTATTTTTAAATAAAACGTTATGAGGCAAGGAAACCGGGACAATCATTTATGGACACCCTGTATTATGTGTATATATTTTGAGATATATTATGTGTATATGACATATAATACGTATGTAGTTTGGGCCCCCAAACCGATCGTCTAAGACCGACTGGTTTCTTTGGAATATTTCGAAATTTTTCATCGGGTTAAGGCTGGAATCAGAACATTTTATAAAATAGTTTCACGAATACTTAAAGGAACTGCTCGGCAAACATAAACATTTGTCAATGATAGCTTTTTGAAAATTTGAATCTGAGAGCAAACACACTGAGAATAGTGCATCATTTATGCTTTCAGAATAAAGAAAACTTATCACCGGATTGACATGCCCCTTACATTACATCAGGTAATAGAGGGTTTTCACCTCAACTCAAAATTGAAAAAGTTAACAAAAATAAAAAAGGTGGAAATTGTGCGTCAAAGGTGACAAATTAGGTGCGTTCGTACTATAACAAGTTTTATAAATATTCAGATCTCGTTGCAATAGCTCTTGCACTCTTATGCAAAAATGCATGAATACAAAATTTATTTTATGTACAGTTTTTCATACTATAGATATTAATTTTATTTTATGAAATTAAGTTTCAATACACTTTTACAAACCATTCTTTACAATTGCGTTACATTAAAATTATACTATGCGCAAATATCCAATACAAGAAAATGCAAAAAAATCATCGTTATTACAGGGTTAGCACAAAGTCTTATTCTGGTTATACATATTTATTGTACGACAACTATTACAATTAGACATATGGTTGTTTGGATACATTGTAAGCGCTGTTATAATTTTTTTAATAAGACCACAAACTTCAGGAAATTTTCACGTGTGCCCCCTTGGTAGCTTCGAGAATGTTAACGTCCGTTTTCTAGTTCTCACCAAGTGTTCGCTAACAGGTTTTCTGTAACAGTACACACAGCATCTTTTATACTAGCCTTAACTTCTTCAACGTCAGTTCGTGAGTTCCAAGACGAAATATTTTCGGGCTGGTGAATTGGAAGGGATGGACCAACAACATGGCCTCCACGCTCTCCTGACATTACTCCTCCTGATTTTTCTTTTAGTGGTATATTAAGCACAGAGTTTTTACCCCACTAATTGCTGACATTGAAGAACTGAAAGCTATGATAAAAGATGCTGTGTGTGCTGTTACATAAGACATAATAGCGAACACTTGGAGAACTAGAAAACGGGCGTTGACATTCTCCGAGCTACCAAGAGGGCGCACATTGAAATTTCATGAAGTAGGTGGTCTTATTAAAAATGTTATAACAGTTTTTACAGTGTATCAAAACAACCATATGTCCAATTATAATAGTTTTCGGACAATAAATATTTATAATCAATGCGAGACTTTCTGCACTACCAAAAAAAAAAAAAAAAAAAAAAAAAAATTTGATTTTACGGTATAGTACTAGCATTCCAGCTGCCAGTATTATACCGTAAACTTAACAGTAATAATTAAGTAAAATAAGCAGTAATACACTACCGCGAATGCACGGCAGTGTATTACTGCTTATTTTACTTAATTATTATTTAAATATTTTTCTTAATTCATAATTTATGTTAAAAAAGACGAGGGGAAAAATTACATATTATGCTACTTTAGGCGTTATAATAAGACACAGCAAGCCATCATGTACGTTAATGGCGCCTGGTGCATGTAAAATCCATCGTGAGTGCAAAGTCCTCCAAGTTCTTTCGAAATATACCTCTTGGGGTGCCTAGTCAGGTGAAGGTCACGTCACCTGATCAAAGCTCTAAATTACGAGATCCATTCTTTTCTCTTTTTCAATTTTTGCTTAAAAAAAAAAAAAAAAAAAAAAAAAAAAAAAAACTGCAAATTCAACAATGTTAAATAGAAACCATGAACCGGCAAACAAAGTAAACTGTAGCAAACCACTAGAGAGTGCTGTAGCGATGCCAACAAGGCTCTTGTCAGGTGAATCACAGCCATGCTGTGATCAGGTGAATATCGCCCCGCGTTCAGGTACTAACTTGTCAAGCTAGGCACTCACACCCGACATGTAGGGGCCTGGTTAGCAGTATATATATATATATATATATATAAAGCCATAACAAGCCATATTTTATTGAAACGAAAAAATAATATCTTAAGAGATTTTTTTAGTTTTGCTAGAAGAAAGAAAGAGTAAATTTTAAAATATTGGTCATTAATTTGTATTTAATTTTATATAAAATAAAACTAATAAGATGTACTGATTCTCTTTTAGAAAATTGATTTTTTTAAAGGCCTCATAATAATCTACAGCCAAGCCATATTTTATTGAAACGTTAAAAGAATAGCTTTAAAAAAAATTACATTTTTGCTACTAATTATATTCATGCATCTAAAGACACACACACACACAAAAAAAAAAAAAAAAAAAAAAAAAAAATTACAGTCTATTTTATTTTATTTTATTTTATTTTATATAAAATAAAATTACTAACTTATGATGTGCTGAATCTGTTTAAGAGAACATTATATATTTAATTTTTCTTCAGCCTTCAAATGGCAAAAATGAGTCAATTTGATTGAAAATGAGTCAATTTTTAAAAGAAAAAGTACATTTTCATATATGAGTTGAAGCATTTTACTTGACTGATCGAAAATTACGCTGCATGCATCTGTAGAAAAAGATGTCGAAGAAATGTCTTTTTTTTTATGACAATTAATTTTCTTTTTATCTATTTTTTATGAACAAGTAGGTCTTTTTAAAAGAACTTTATTATTTTTTTTTCAGTTGAACTAATATTAAATATATTTTGTTGAAACAAGAGCTACAGTCTTGACCAAAAGTATTGAGCATAACCATAGATTAATTCTTAACATGCATTAATAAAAGTAATATGAAAAATTATATAAAATATTTAAAAAAATATTTTCTTTATTGATATTTTTTTTTTTTTTTTTTTTTTTTTGAATACAAAAAGTAAATAAAAAAATAAAAAAATATCATTTTCGCTGCTGAAGACTAAGTTCTTTATATTTTACGATTTTCTGCCAAGAATTAATCTAATTTTCACGATTATCTATTACTTTGCATAACGCCACAAAAAACTTCCAGTAAAACAAAGTAGTTTAGTAATCGTTTTTAAAACAAACTCGTTTTTTAAAGTAAATGGTTTAGTTAAAGGGTTAATTAAAAGTATAGTTGTTCGTTCGTTTTTATTTTTAACGAACTGTAGTAACTTTTAAAAAAAGAAATTCATAATTGTATGCAGTTGAGATTTGTATCCGAATATAGCTTTTAAGGGGACAGTTTACCCCAAAACTGATCAAAAAATCGATTTTTGTTTTAAAATATTAAATGAAAGCCTATTTAATTCTGAATATTTTCACACCTCATTTTAATCCATATGGCAATTATATAGCGAGATATCGTAAATTTTGTTAAGACACCCAGCACAATTCCCCACACAAATGAAAACTTTAAACAGCTTTTTCTCCGTGTTCATATTTACTTCATTTTCATGTTTTAAAAATGCTAAGGCTTTTTTTGTATTTGAGATAGAGATTTAAAATTTTTTGTACATGTTCTTTATTATATATGTGACAAATGTGCGCATGGAATTAGCCTTAATTTTTTTTTCTATTATTATTAAAAGTATATGAAAATGTGTTAGATTTCATCGTTTTACACTGTATAAATCAGTAAAAAAATTATATTAAATGTATTATTAGATGTATCTAAAAATCCATGCGCACAATTGTGTAATACACATTAGAAAATCTATAAAAAAAATGGGCCAAAATATTAATATTAAAAAAAGTAGTAGGGATTATAAAAAGTTCAAAATTTTTTTAACTTTTAAAACTTTTAAATTAAATATGCAGTTGCTTTTTTTTATTTTCTTAAAAAGTACTTTTATTTGAGCATTAAAATGCACTGGGTTCAGAATTTCAATCATATTTTTTAAAATAAAGAAAATTGTTGAAAAGGTAAACTGCCACCTTAAAGATATATTTAAAATATACGGGTGCTCAATATGTTTGGCCAAGGCTGTATATTTTGGTGAAACGGGAAAATAACATATTAAAAACTTTCAGGATAGGCAGTTTCCTGACTTTGTTTCGTGTGTTTGAAGAAAGAGAGAAAAAAGCGACTTACCTTATATTTTCCTAGTAAAATTCGGACTGTGCATAACCATATGATTTACCGCAACATTTCTAAATCTAGGAAAGGTGCGCTCGAAGTGCGACTGTGTCGGCGGCGAATTCTCTCTCATCTGTGTGGCCGGCCATCGTTGTCAAGGCAGCATATGATAGCCAAGAACCAATTCTCCCACAAAAAGCACGTCCCGCCAATCAGGAATAAAGTTTTGCTTTGACGTAAACATCTGTGCATGATTTCATTGGTCGAGCTGTCATTCTCTCAAGGAGTGGGAAATAACGAAAATTGGCGTGATTATCCAGTGAAGGAATTTTGACAGGACTTTCTTTGCATCTTTTATCCTTTTTATTATTAATAATTTTAAATATGAAAGAAAAGTCGATGATTATGTCTTGATTATGGTATTCTTTCCAAATTCACTTAAAGGATTACATACGTTCTCAACTTAAAAAAAAAAAAAAAAAAAATCATTTTTTTTTTTTTTTTTTTTTTTTTTTTTGTTTACGAAAATTAAATTTTTATAGTGTGTAGAATTATGGGCAAAAATATTTAAAGTGATATCTCAATTATTTAGAAAGATATGACCAAAATCTGAGTGCGCGCACGATCGATAAAACTGACCTCGCCGAAAAGATTCTACTGAAGATTCTACTTTCTTTTAAATGAGCAGATTAAGACACAGGAGGGGCTACAGTATGGCGCAGTATCAGAAAATTAAGTGTAAGTTGAAAAGAAAAATTATCAGTATATTTTTTTCTTCTAAACCTTTATACGCGATTTTCTGGAAATTACATTTTTCAACAGGGGCAGCATCATAACTTCAACAATTTTTAACATTTTTGAATAAAATTTGCGTTTATCTACGCATAATTGAATTGTCTAAGGGCTATCGAGCCACTTTTTGAAAATTTAATTTATATATTTTTCTAATATGTTTAAAAAACAAAATTTTAAACGAAAATTGAATTCTTTTTTTCAAAATAGCGCAATTTTCTTATTTTTCAAAAATTCAAAAATTTGAGCGACTGGCCCTTAGCTACAACCTTATTTTACAAAAAGAAAATGATACTTTAATATTTTCTTGTTTCTACAGGAAGTTATAGGATGCTGCCGATCGAACCCGGATATTTTGGTACAGATCAACGCAGCTCCAAGTTTCCGACGTAATATGTGTCCCAATTTAACAAAAGAAATATTTTTAAATACTTTAAACAATAAAAAACAACGTGGAGTTATTAGTTTTTCAATTCATTTTACACCTTTTTTTAAAAAAATTCTAAAATATGTCAATTTTTAGCCGCCGAGAACGTATTTTATCCCCTTAAATGTTTTCTGCTTTCTTCGCTATTCAAAATAAATACTTAAAAAATATAAAAAATGTACTCATTTTTTAATTTTTCAGAGTTTCGAATACTTAAGTCTAAAAAAAAAAAAAAAAAAAAAAAAAAAAGAGAGAGAGAGTTAAGGGCACACGATTGGCAGCATAGGGGAGGGGGGGGGGTTCTCTACTGTTATATTTTACACTAAAAGGCTAAACAGACCGGGACCTTCCAATTGGGGAATCCGACACAATTCGAATATCTAAGACATAAGCGGGATTCGAACCCCTCACCTCGTGTCTTAGTAGCCATCAACTTAATCTCTAGACAAGTTACACACGGATTCGATATAGCCACTATAAAATATAATTACATAAAATTTTAATCTTATTTATATGTACGAATACTCTAAGTCAGCAACTCCTAAACTTTGGGTTACGGAATAATCGTTCAGTTCTTCAAAAATATATATCATTAATTTTATCTGCTGTGAAAATATAATACAATTTGTTTCAGTTTTAAAGGAAAAACGTTAGCATAATCAACCTTGTCAAAACACTGTCTTTCTTAATTAAACTTTATGCAAAGAGTATCTTGAGACTAAAATTAATAAGTTTCAGTAGTGATACAGAATCTCTCGTTGCTGCAAACAATATTATAAATCGTATTGACTATTTTTTTATATGGGATATTCACTAATAGACGTAATTTTCAATGTGTATTAAAAGAGTCTATGTTTAATTATTGTTCTGCATTATTATTATTATGATTATTCACATTAGAAATTGCTACTTTCGTTATGTATACTTTACACGAAAGTTTGCCTTTCCCTTCATTAGATTATACAAAAGTCCCTATATAAACATAATATGGTCGTGAAAATTTCTCAATCTTTAAGGTGGACTGCTTAACAACAAAGGTTGGGAACCATTGGCAATAATTATTCGCACAAGATACTTTCGATTTATACATGCACATTTATTAAACGATTTCTCTGGAAATCTATAATATGTATAATGAAGCAATACGAGATTATGCTTATATTATACGCGGTTATTTCTAACCCTCTCACTCTCAAGTCCTAGATAACTTGCTCACTGAACTTCAGTTTTCACTGCAATACGTGCATTATTTAAATTCATATAATTTTATAGATTTAACCTAGTTTTGAAACCTTGAATTATGGTTAGTGCTTTCAAGGTTTTTGTTTCAATATACAGAATTAAGTTTTTTTATGTAATGACACTGGAATAATCATAATTTTTTAGCATTTAAAAAAAAATGTGTCGTGAAAATAATATTAGAATTTACAATTTACAATTACATGTCTGATTATTAATATTTGTGCGACAGTTCGGGCTTCTCTTACGGATCATTGTCCACCATACAAATTGCTACTTCTTCTTCTGCTCGTGGTAACTTCCACTATTTCATGGCGCTTATAATGAGGTACGGTTACGCTCACGTCGCCATTTAAAATCTCTGCCATTATTACAGACCCGCGCGCTGTATTTTCAAAAAAAGTGTGAAGCATTTTCTAAAATTTAAATTTTACAAATATTACTATCTATCAACAAACCAATTTACGTTAATTATGGATTAACTTAATTTAATTAAGCAGTAAATTGGTTATATATTCATTTACACTTTTTACATCTTACTTTAACTACCGGCATATCTTCAAGATATCTATAACGTATGACCTATTATTGCTCATGGGGAGAAATGTTTAAAGCTGATAACAAATAAAAACTAGTCCAAAATGTCAGGAATTGGTTCACCTAAAGGAATTAATTATATTATAAAAGAGAGGGTTCTCACCTTTCTTTGAAAATTCAGCTAAATAAATAACAAATTAATTTTATGATCATTAGTCTCGTGAAAATCAATAAAACGTAAGTAAAATTAAAACTTAACCAAAAAATTAAAGCCTTTTCCGATATTAAACATTTATTAAATGCGCAAAAATAAGTAAGAAATTGCTTTTAATAACACTGGTTTACAAATTTAAACATTTTTTATATACTTTTGATGAAACACCTATTTTCTTATTATACTTACCTCTTACTAATGAAAGGTATTTGAAAAAAATCTATCATGTCACATTTTTAAAATTTTTACATTTTTCAATTATTTACATTTTTAATTATATAATATAACATATCAAGTCACATTCTACTTACCGGCATTGTCAACTTTGATTCTATATTCTGTTTTCTTGTGTTTTTGTGAACTAAAGTGGTTTTGTTTTTGATAAAATGTCTAATAGAGTGTGTAAATTAAATTCTGGTCATTTTTGTTACGTTTGTGGACAATTTATATTCGCAAAAAAGGGAAGACCTATATTGGAATGTTCTAAAACAGCATATGTGCATTATTTTGGATTCTCAGTGATTAATAAATATAAAAAGTGGGTCCCACATGTTTTTTGTGAAAGCTGTAGGCTTACTCTTATATGCTGGGCTTCGGGAGAAAAAAAGTATCTTCAATTTGGATCATCAATGCTGTGGAGAAAACCTTCAAATCGAAAATGACTGTTATTTTTCTTTGACAAAAACTGCAGGCTTTAATAGAAAAATAAACATAAAATTCCATATCCTGACATTCCATCAGTCTCAAAACCGATATTACATTCGGAAACTCTTGTATGTCCAGGTATGTCAAGTTGCGAGTTGCCAAAATTGTGACGATCTGTTTATGGAGAATGAAAATGATGACGAATTTGTAATCAAAGATGATAAAATGCCACATTTAATAAACCAAAATGAGTTGAACGACCTTATGCGAGACTTGCAACTATCTAGATCAAAGGCAGAGATTCTTGCCTCTCGTCTACAACAGTGGAACGTATTGACACCAAATATCAAATTAACTTATTACCGAAATCGAAGTCAAATTTTCAGCATTTATTTCACTAAAAAGGACGGTCGTCCATGGATTCTTAGGAAATCATAAAGATGAAAAATATGAAAAACATATTGCTGTTTTATTAAAAAACTATCATGCAATAGGTGTGAACATGTCTCTGAAGGTACATTTTCTCCATTTACACCCGGATTTTTTCCCTGAAAACTTGGTCGCAGTGAGTGACAAGCAGGGCGAGCGTTTTCACAAATACCTTAAGCTTTTTGAAGACAGACACAAAAGTTTTTGGGACGAAAGTATGTTGGGGGACTACTGCTGGTCTATTTTAAGAGAAACAGATCAAGAAAATTGTAAAAAAAAGAGTAAAATCAATCATTTCTAATTTTTTCTATTTATATTTAATGCTATTATTTTTTTTAAGTATTTAATAAATATTTTTTAAACTAGACGTGACAGATTTTTTTCAATAATTTCCCGTACTCAGTGCACTAGAATCTATGAAAAAATACACATTTCGGAGAAAGTATATAAACCGTGTAAACCAGTGTAATTTTTCGTTCTTTTTCAAATTTTGCCAGGCTCAAAGTATTCTAGATGTTGAAAATTATGTTAAAGAACCAAAAAATAAGAAAGAAACAAAGAAAAGAAAAAAAGGAAGGTTAATTTGTGCAATTAAATCCCAAAAACCACTTCTTTTGTATTTAACATCTAACACGTCATTTGCAATTGTTCCGGGACCAATAATTGCATAATAACCGCCCAATAATCGGTCATCAATAATCGCAGCATGAAACATTGCAGACTATATCGCATTGTGTTAAGTGGTGAATCTCGCTTCAGTCTTGAAACAAATGACCATCGCATCCGTATGTGGCGGAGATCTGGACAAAGTTTCCAAGCACTTTGTTTGTGTTACTTTGTTTTACTAAGGCACACATTTATTTCTCTTGGTGTGATGGTGTTTAGTACTGTCTATTACAGAACTCATAGGTCGCCCGTAGTACAATTTTAACGACTTAAAAATACCTTGATAATATCCTATATCCGTTTGCGTTACTCTTCATGGCGCATCATCCTTGGGGCCATTTTTCATGATGTTGCCAGACCTTAATTGGATCACTTATCTCTAGGATGTCTTCGTGTTATTCAATCGTTTCCGTGGCTAGCAAGATCATCAGAACTTGTGGGGCATGGACATATACATAAGGCATGGTATGCCTCTAAATTTGAGCGTTGCGGAAAATCGTAAACCTAGAACAACAATTGAGAAATGCCTAGTAAAATCTACAGAAAAATTAGAACTATTATTCCTTCCTAGACGCATACAAGCATGTATCCCAGCCAGAAAAGGTTTTACAATTACTGATTTAAATATTTGATGTTCAACTGCAACTTCTAACCATTGATGGGTACATCTACGGTCTTGAATTGCAATCATTTCATCGCCTACATAAAGACTTTAAAGTGAGGATCATCAGTTTCTCATTCAAGTAAGATAAAATTTCTTAGTCCTATTTTAGACAAAAACGGTTTAATTAGAGTGAATGGTAAACTCACGCATGCTAACTTAAATTATGATCAGAAACACATCATAGTTTTGCCAGCAAATAACAAATTAATTAAACTTATATTTCAGTAATATCACCTACGGGATTTCACGTCGGACCACAGGCCAACTAAATACTATTCGTCTAAAATGTATTGACCACTTAGTGGCAGAAATATTCTACGAAAGGTTGATCATGATTATGTGCAATGTTTCAAAATGAAGCTTATCATTACTAATAAGTTAAGCTGATTTTCCTCCTGAAAGAGTAATGCCTAGCTCTCCATTTTTAAATGTCGGATTAGATCTATGCGGCTTTTGAGATAAAATATAAGGGTCAGAGAAAGGATACCCTCCAAAAAATCTACATAGCTATATTTTTATGTGTGAGCACTTGGAATTCGTATCAAACTTAACGTCTGAGGCTATAATCGCAATTGAAAAAGCTTATTGCTCGTCGTGGTAAAAGCTTGATAAATTTTAGCGACAACGCTACTAACTCAGCACCTACCTTTGGTGGTCTTTGGGAGATGAGAGTGAAGGTCTTTAAAAACCATTTAAAAAGAGTGGTGGGCTCAGCTTACACTGACGTTGTAAGAAATTCTAACAGTAGTTATACAAATCAAGAGTATCTTAAAATCGCGACCGCTCTCTCCTTTGCCGACAGATGACAACTATTTTCATCGACGAGTATTGATCCCTGGCCATTTCCTTATAGAAAAACCTATTAATTTTATTCCCGAACCTAATTTGATTGGAGAGAGAGAGAGAGATAATCTGGAATAGATGGTAAATTAATAGATGGCAAAAGACACAAAGGAAGGTTCAAATCATTTGAAAACAATGGCAGAATCTTTATTTGAGTCGTTTACAAGAAAGATTCAAATGACTGTTCAAAAAATTAAATATTCTACCAGGCATGTTTGTTTCGTTGAAAAATTCATGACCTTCCCTTTTGCACTTGGTCTCTAGATTGTATCACTAAGGGAGATTCCATGTGCCGACTGAAACGCACCCCAAGGTATAATTTTAGGAGACCCATATCCAAAATTAATATATTGCCTATTTTTTATAATTTTATAACTTCTTCAAAGTAATTGTGTAATATATCCTATTATATTTTAATTGTGATTGGTAGTATTTGAAATATATGCAATATTTCAACGTTTAATCGCGCTATTAAAAAAGGCGAATTTTTCTATAAGAAAATACTGGTAATTACAATGAAAAATTCCTTATGACCGGTGGAATAAAATATCAGTACTACAAACAAATGGCAGTTTTTTTTATATATAAATTAGTATAAGTAAATGAAGCACTCTGATGGCTGTCTTTTATTTATTTTTATTTTTTTTAATAAGAATAATTTAATCATATTTGTTATTCTGATTGTTCTGAATATGGCCCATACATGCAGTATTTTGTAATCGAAGATTTTAATGACCGCTTTGTTAACACATTGATAGATGTTGTTGAATGTTCATATATATTTACTCCGTGACGAAACATTATTGAGTAAAGAAGGATTCGGCATAATGGTGTACGTGTATGATAATAAAACTCACCAATCATTAATTAGCAAAATTTGAATCATTAAAGGAGAAATTTCTTAACCTAAAACATTTATGAAGGCTTTAATAACTATTCTCATTCAATTCTTTTTTTTTTTTTTTTTACGTAATAGTTATATTAATTATTCGTTAATCAAAATATCAAAAATATATATTAATATTTTTTTTAGTACCTGGGTGTATTTTAGATAATTTACATTTCTTTAAAAAAATTTTTACTCTTTATTTTATATTAAAAAACATCCTTATGAATCAATCGAGTAACGTCACTGAATCTTGTCAAAACAAAGAAACTGGTATATTTATTCACTGTTTAATCTATTCACTGCATGGATTTTAAAATACACTTAGGCGTATAGATTGGCTATCATTTATTACTGTGTGATAGTAACGTTGTTTCTCTCTACAAATACGTAAGGTATCCCAAATTGCCGCACTCTCCACTGTCATTTTAACAGTTTTAAAAATGCTAAACTAGTTTAAAATTTTCGTTCTCGCTTCACAATAAATGGGTTAAATTGAAAAAATTTTAGACGAAGTTTAAAACTAGTCTACTCGCAATGCAATGCAATGCGTATGTCCGTACCTTTTTTTTTTTTAATTCAACATTTTAAATAAAGCTGCGCATGTTTAAATCTTAAAAGTTTCTGGCAATAACGCATTATTAAATATTGATTAAACCAGCCTTTAATTGCTTTTGAATTCAATAGAAAGTTAGATATCCTATTTCTAGCTATAAGCGGAAGAGTTCTATTTTGTACATGTTAAAGATTTCAGTAACGAGTAACGTTAATGATGTCCTGGACACAGATAAAAAGAAGATTGCTCATTTGGAGAAGCTCAATGACAAAAAATAAGTTACTCATATCGGATTGTTATTTTCTGCTATTGTGGACCATTAGAAATGCTTATTGTTTTCGAAATTAGAACAATTGATGTGACAATTTAATTAATACTTTGGTAAAACAAAATATATATATATATATTTACCGATGTTGTTTGTTAATTTTTAGAGAAAATGTTAGCTTACCTTAAAAATATTTATATGAACTTAATACTGAAAGTTTGAGAAAATATTTTCTACAAAATTTTGCTTTTACTTTGCAAGAGGATTAGAAAATAAAAATCTGTGAAATTTGGTACAGTTATTATAATAACTAAAAAAACCAATACCTATCAATTTATGACTAGGTGATTGATCAAGTACTTCAGCTTTTACGTCTTAAACGTAATCACCATTTCAAATTTCAAGCTTCTAGCTCTAACAATTTGAAAGAAATCGTATTTTTAGGACATTTTTCGTTCTTGCACCTTTTGGGTATACAGGAAGGAAGACGAGATAATAAATAGCCTATATGTTTAAACAGAGGTAATCACCATTATAAATGAAGAAATAATTTTTTAATTCAGTTCGGTAGTTTCATAGCGATTGTGATTTCATCTTTTTAAATTTCGAATCTTTAAAAAATCGTTTTGGATGCAGCGGTGCCAGGATAGTAAATAGCCTATGTTTAAGTAGGGATAGTCGCCATTATAAGTTCTGAAAGAAATTTTGAAATAAGTTTCTTAGTCTTTTTTTCTGCTGATTTCATCCTTTTAAATTTCGAATTTTTTGAAAACCCTTGTTAGTGTGCATTTACCTCTTAAAAGTAGCCAACATGCCAATTTTCAAGTTTTTAGCCCTAACAGATTCAGAGATATCGTTAATTTACAACGTTTTTTGCTCTCCCACCTCTTTGGAAGCAAGGATACTGCCATAAAAAGTAGACTATATGAAGCAGAGGATGTCACCTTTATTTTGCCATTATTAATTTTGAAATCGGTTCGGTAGTTCTAGAGATTAGCTCCTGCAAACAAACAATCATTTATAATATTAGCATAGCTTTAAATTTGGTCTCCATAGGTTTACCATAATCTGCTAAGGTTAAAACCGGGACATCCACAAATCCACTTTGAAAATCGAGGCAACTAAATTTTTCAAAGTTTGTTGAAAATATTGCATGAAGTTTAAAGTTATTTTCGTTTAAAGTAAAATTTACTTACAAAAGTTTCGACTTTTACATTAAGGGGAATCATCGATTTTTTTAGGGGCATATAACGATGCTGAAATTTCAAGATTTTTTACCTATGTTTCATCTGTCACAGTTTTCTTCAGATTTATTCGACTAAAACCAACTGTTTCGAATAAATTCTTTAAAATCTGATTATTATATTTCATTATTTATTTTAATAGCAAAGTATAAATCTTTGTGAAAGGCAATGAAAATATTTAACATATATTGAAATGATAAAATTTTAGTACTTTAGCGTGCAGCCTTACAACTACAAAAACTAATTTTTAGTCTAAAATTTTCATTTTCATTAAAGTAAATCTATAATAATAAAGATAGTATAATTATAAGGATATATGTTTGTGTGTCGGTATGCAGTTTTCTGAAGAGACCGCTGAGCCAGAGTGATGTGTAAATTTTATAAACATGGTTTAGATAATTAATTATGCAAAGAGCATGGAGGCAAATATTTAAATTCGCATGTAAATGGTTAACACACACACATACAAGAAAAAAAAAATAGGTTAACAACAATGAAATTCAATTTGAGTAAAGCTAAACCCAGTAAAATATGCCATTTGGCTGCAAACCCGATTACGGAATCTCATTTCCTTCAAGAATGTTGGGAAGACGGTAGTAGCCCGATCATGGAAAGTTCCACCGGAAATTTTTAAAGGCAATTTTCGTTAAATTAAAGACAGCAAAGAGCGAGTTCGGGAAGACTGAAGCGTAATGCGTGCCACACACACACACATACAAAGAATACAATTAGCTTGTTTTCTCTAGAGCAGCCATACTCAACCTGCGGCCCGCGGGCCGCATGTGGCCCGGCGACCTTTTACGTGCGGCCCGAGACACATAATCATTAATCCATGTATAAAATGAATTGATATATGCATGAAAGGTATTTAAGAATTGTGGTTTATATCTTTTCATGGGAAGACAAAATCTGTCCTGTTATTTATAATTGATTTAAAACTATGTTAAAACATCTTAAATGCTGTTTTTTTAGTCAAAAGTATTTTTGCATGCAGTCTTATTTGTGCTATAGTGTTGTATGCATTTCATAATCTTCAACACTAATCAAAGATTGTTCCAAATTAATTAAATTTGCACTATATATTTCTACAATTAAAAGAAAATAAGGATATTAAAAGTTTGGTTTGTTAGAGAAAATCTCGAGATTTTTTGTTTAGAACTTGACAATTTTGCATTGTTAACGTTTTTTAGTTATTATACAGCTAATACTGCTTTTTAGAGTTGAACGTTTCTCTCAGAAATATTGGCACGAATTTTTTTTTACACTACTATTTCCAACCATCGAATTTTGCAGCCTATTTCTATAAAATTTATAATAGAAATCTACCACGAAGTTTATTGTTTGGAAAAGTGTTGTTAAAAATTTTTGGTAACATTTCTTCCGCGACAAACTTTTAACCATACTGATGTTACATTGTTTTGTTAAACAACTTTTGTTAGCTATTATTTTAAATACCTCTTTTTTACCCTTTATTAAGAGGGTTGCGGCCCGCCTAACATCGCAAACATGTGTTTGCGGCCCGCCAGAAAAAAAGGTTGAGTATGGCTGCTCTAGAGTCATCAGGCATGCGACACACACCTTTTTAAAAAGTTGAGCCAATTTTCTTATTTTCAAAGTGTTTTTTTTTTTTTTAATTAGATTTTTTTAATTAAACATTTTATGCGATTTTTAGCATAATTTCACGTTTTGCGGCGAGTTTTTCACATTAGAAAAAGGAATCCAGTTTCAAAATTTTAGTCCAATATAGTGCATTTTGTTCTCTGCGACTCTTTAATTTTCCCTTAATTTTCTATGCGTTTCAGTTTTTGTCATCGGATTTCAACTTTTTTTTCTTCAATTAATTTGCGATTCTGAAAATCCAATTCAATAGTTTCAACAGAATTCCACGATTCCATGGAATCCATATCATTATTCCCTATCCTTATGCAGGCGCGAATGAAGGATTTTTTATTTTTATTTTTTTTTTTTAATTAGGGTGAAAGGGGTTGATCAGAAATTTTTATAAAAGATTTATACTTCTAAATTTGATGAAAATCGATCAAATTATTTACATTTCTAAAGATCTTTATTGGTCTGTCTTATTTAAAATAATGCATTAAAAACATTAATTAAGTTAACTTCTTTAATAATCTTAAAATACTGCTTTATATCTGTATTTTTATTTAATTAAAAAATTAATTTTTAAAGTAAAAAAAAGTTATATATAATTTTCTATTTTGAAAACAACATTTTACAAGCACGTCTTTAAAATTTATAACAGTAAAACCTGCAATGTCGGAATCGCAAAGAATCGTTAAAATATTCCGTTTCAAGCTGGTTTCCGTCTTAGCAAGTATAATTCTATGGTATCCCTTTCGTCGGAACCATGAATATTCTTCCGTTTAAGGTAAAATTCCGTTATAGACAGGTTCCGTTCTTAGAAGTTTCGCTGTGCTAGAATTTTTTTTCCATTTCTCAGCTTCCATTAGTAACAGAGATTCTTTGATATGTTTTATCACATATCGTTCGTTCCAAAGTATATTTTGTACATAAATTTTAAGTGCAATGTCATAAGAAAATGTTTCTGGTGTTGTTTATTAAATACCCTAATAAAAGCGTGTTTTTTTTTTCGATTATTTTTACTTTTATTTTAAATTACAAACAGTAGAATATAATATTATGTATGATAAATACATCGTTATTAAATTTGTTATTTCAATTAGAGTTTTCCTAAAACAATGGATTTATTTGATTGAGGATGGGATTTGGATTCATATAATTGTTTGATATACAAAATCGTGCAATTATCAATTCAATCGTATTAAACGTTCTTGTAGTTATTATTTGGTTCTTCCTTTGAAATAATCACGAATCGAATCAAATTAATTTTCGTACAATTATGTCAATTGTGCTTCCGGAATGGTTGATTGCATATCGCAATTATTCATGAAATTTTGCCCATTAATGTTTGTCTGTTCTCTGCAATTGCCAAAATTATACAAATGTATAAGCTGTAAAATGCTTTTAAGCATGATGATATTTATGTCCTAATATCAACAGATGGGATAATTGCAGTCTTTGTTTCATGAAGAAATTAATTTTATCATATAATATTTCATAATTTCGAGATATCAGATAATTATTGTTCAACTTTTCTGTGATGCATATTAATTATTTGGGTGAAACTTTTCCGTCACTTAAAAATTTAACAAAACATGACCTATAATAATATTGTCCTATTGCGAAATATTGTATATTTTTTTTCCCAAGAACCATTCCTCAATCTTAATAATAATAAATGATAATACTTAATAAAACGTACATCTAAAAATAAAATAAAATAATCTAAAAATGTCATGGTTTATGCAAAAATTATGCACACTTTTCAAATTTATGAATTATTTATTCTGAATTATGTTTTATTAAATAGATAGACAAGTTCAAATAACTCGCTTTTAATTACTTACGAAAGGGATAAAGGAGGGAATTACGTGGAAAATATTCATGTCAGACAGACAAACATCCATTTTGTAAAGACATGTATTTTGAAATCTCATAAAACGTGTAAATCCATCGAAAACCGGTTGAAAAAAATTTCAATTAACATACTTTCTTCTATTATAGGTAGAAGAAAGTAACAAGTGGGTAAGTGTGATAGAAGACCGCACAAAGGGTTTTGTTTAATAAATCCAAATAAATTTCATTTTCAAAAAAAAAAAAAAAAAAAAAAAAAAGTCATGTTTTTATAAGGTAAAATTTTACCGGTCTATTTTTCTCGTTTCTTCGAAAATCTAAACCGGCCCACTATTCTCTCTGTCATAATAATATCTGTCATGTAGATTAAATGCGATATTTAAAGAAATCAATTTGATAGCTGAACATGTTGAATGTTAAAATATGCCAATATTTCCATAATCGGGTTTTTATCATGATTCAATACGTTCCTCTAACTCATATATTTACTATTCTCTATTACTCATATTGATACTCTATTTGTATTATTCTCAAACATTTGAAAAATCCGCTAAACTTCCAATATGATGTCAGATTAATTTTCTTTTTAATTCTCGAATGACGTCATATTAAGCTGCTTTCTGTATTTACACATACTCATACTCCTTGTATTATTGAGAAATGTTTGAAAATTTCCGTTTTATTACCAATATGACGTCATATTAATTTTTTTTTCCAATTGGTGAAACTTTTATTTCATTTTCATTTTTCACGTGGAAATCTTTCAATAGAATATTGTAGAAAGAATTTTATTGTGGATTTTTAATTGTTGGCAACTACTATAACGAAAAATGTTTAAATTTAATAGGAAAAGGCTGTTAGATTTTTGGTTTTTTTATCTCTATATATTAAAATAATACGATTTTTTCAAATTTTATGATTTTGAGCTTCATAGCAGGTATTCAGCTATAAGTACACAAAGTATCAACTCTGTAAGTTAAATAGTTTCTGAGAACCGGCTCTGTAACGGACAAACAACAACGCGGGAGTAATAGGGTTTCGTGAGATAAACGAAACCATAAAAATGGCCCACTTTTCCGGTTCTGCTGACCTTTTGCTCTTTATATCCGAGGTTTACTCGTAATACACAAGTTTTTTCTAATGTATTTTTATATTGGATCAAACATTTGCATACTATAAAAAAGAATGTTATTCATAAAAACACATGAAATTGCTAAATGGTACACAAAACAAGAATTTTTATATGCACTTGTATAAATAAATATTATGGTAAAAACAGAAAATATACGTTTCGAACTGCTTCTGCTGTCATCCTCAGGATTAAATGTGATGTTGAAGTGATCTGAAAGTCCAGAAACGAAAACTTCTTGCATGAGAGACAATTTGTTGAGTCATTGACCAATTACATGATTAATCCTCTAATCCCCATGGTAGAATACGTTCTAGAAATTCCGTAATTCAGAAAATCTGAATTCATATCAGAAAATTCAATAATAAATTTAACTATATATAATGACGGAATGTTTGTTATTAAATGAAGCATATATTGCTATTTTAAATTTCTGGAATGAATATGGAATATCTGAATTAAAAAATCTACTTCATTGGAAACAGTGGTAGTAGCATATATGCTACCATGGGCATTAGAGGCAGAGTTGCCCAGTCTCTGGCTTTTTGGACACCAGTAATTGTTTAGAGAAAAATGTGTTCTTTCAAATCACAGAATGCTACAATTAAATAAAACAACATTTTCTGCACTAAAATACTGGTATCAAAAAAGCCGGAGACTTGGCAGCTCTGTAGAGGGTTAAAAAACTTCAGCGGCACCATCCGGCGTGTAACACCAGAAAAATTAAAACGAAAAAAGTTAGACATATATAAATCGAACGTTCGATTTTAGTCTAGCAAATTATGGTAAGAAAATTACGTTATTAAATAAAGTTTCTGGTTAAAAATAAATTTATTTGATATGATATCGTGGCTTGAAATAAACACGCGAGTGAGAATTTTGTACGTATATCTTAACATAGTATAAAACAAAGTCGCTTTTTCTGTCCCTATATCCCTATGTACGCTTAAATCTTTAAAACTACGCAACGGATTTTGATGCGGTTTTTTTTAATAGATAGAGTGATTCAAGAGGAAGGTTTATATGTATAATAACATCCATTAAATAGTGGAGAAATACTGTTATTTTTTAGGTTTAAGTCGCTTTTTCTGTCCCTATATCCCTATGTACGCTTAAATCTTTAAAACTACGCAACGGATTTTGATGCGGTTTTTTTTAATAGA
Source organism: Maratus michaelseni (assembly GCA_963931845.1). NCBI lineage: Eukaryota > Metazoa > Arthropoda > Arachnida > Araneae > Salticidae > Maratus > Maratus michaelseni. The sequence goes on from OZ007594.1 coordinate 99,565,838, forward strand.
TAGAGTGATTCAAGAGGAAGGTTTATATGTATAATAACATCCATTAAATAGTGGAGAAATACTGTTATTTTTGAGGTTTTTAATGTGATGTCGTAAATAATTTCATTTTTTCCGCTTATACATTGCAAACGCAGGCTGAACCCTACAAGATTTATCAAAATAATGTACTAATTATTGTACACATTAAAAAGGTCTACAGAAAACACAAAGAGATGAAGGTTTTCAAGGTTAACCCGAAGCAAAGCGAGGGAGGGCCGCTAGTATCCGAATAAAGCCCATTCGGGTTCTTTGTCAGTGACGAAACTTTTCAGGCAAAAATTAAATCGACCTAAATGCTTAATGTTACGCTAAAGTCGCTATCCAATCTGAATATTTTATAAATAACAGTTGGAGAATCAAGTTTAAGTTAATGGAATGCGCTGCAGTCTTACATAGCAAAAACAAACAGTACAAACACACACATTTGAGTGTGCTGGAAAATGCACTCTTACTGCTTGGAGGCTAATTCATATATATATACCTATACTAATAAAAGAAAGTTTCGCTCTGTGTGTGCGTGTGTTTATTTGTCTGCCTGTCAGCGATGGCTAGCAAAATCTAGCCCACCTAGAAGCCTGAAAATTTAGATTTAGGTAGTCCAAACCCTCTCCTTGTGCACCTGAGCCTCAGAATTTCAATATTTTGAAAATTAGAGTAGTTATTAATTAAAAACTGATCAAAGATCACAAATAAAAAATTATTCTTCCGAAATCCGAGCGTGCATGCTCAGAAGCCCTTTATTCGTTCCTCCGTAAATGGAAGAAACAAAGCACGACTTTACCTGTTTCTTTTTAAGTTTTTCTAAATGCGCCATGGGCGAACGGCTGGAAATATGGAAAAACCGTCTACATATTCTCAAAGAACATACTTTTACGTCTCGAACGATTTGGTTGGTTTGAATACATTTCACATTTAACCCTTTCAAAAAAAAGTAATCAAGAAGCATCGAATTCATGTTTTTTTATTTTCTCCCGTTTACCGAGTCTTGCATAAACCGGATTACAAAAGATACGGAAAAACGAAAGTCACCAAATTAAAGAACTGACTTTGCCCTTTTCAAAGCCACCTTTTGTTTTAAACAATACGAAAGTTAACCCTTCGAAAATGTATATTTTCTGTATGCTGTTTCGCGATTTTTGCAATTTCGGTGATTTTTAAAAATTCGTATCGGCGGTTCAAAGCAAGGTACGAAAACTAAATGTACCATCTACATTTATTCCCTTTTCTACATCTGTATTTGTTTTTGAAAAGTTAGAATATTAACCCTTCGAAAAAAATTCGTGCGCAAGACTCACTTTTGCGAATTACGATTTTCTGAGATATATAAAATCTGGCATCGGCTCTCTATAAAAAACAAACAAAAAACAAACACACCTAAAGACATCTATGTTCTATCTGGTTTAGGTAGAAACCTTTAGTTTAAAAAAAAATTCACGTTAACCTTTCGAAAACGTTTCTTACCGTAAGTCAATTTTGCTTTTTTAACGATTTCTCCTGTCTCTAAAATTCAAATCGGCGTTTCTAAACAAGATACTAAAAACTAAAAATACCGCGCCTAATTTACATCCCTTTACTTTTTAAAGTCTGGTATCCGTTTTGAAAAATTTTAATTTTAACCCTCCGAGAGAAAATCATTTCCAAAACTCATTCACACGATTTTCGTTTTTCGACCCAGGTTTAAAAATCGGCTTCGACTCGGAAAATACGAATACGGACAAACAGTAAACTCCAGATTATAGACACGTTCATTTTCTTCAAAGCGCATCATTGGTTTTTTTAAATATCTACATTAACCCTTTCGAAACCGATCGTTTACGTAACCCCCCCCCCCCCCCCCCAGATAAAAAAATCAGCAAGAAACCTTTAAAAAATATATGATTTTGAAGGTATTTTGAAGGTTTCTACAGGTATTTTGAAGGAAAATGAAAACTGCAGATTTCATTCAGGAAATATTACAGGTTTTTTAAAGGTTTTATTCAGGATTATTTCAGTACGCTAATAACCTTCAAATCACCTTCAAAAATAATTACAGGTATTTTGAAGAAAAACGTGAACAGCTTTTCATGCAGGAAATATGAAGGTTTTTTAAAGTTTTTGTTCAGGTTTATTTCAGCAAGCTTATGGCCTTCAAATTACCTTTAGTGACTCAGCAAATCTTCCATAAAATCATTACAGGTATTTTGAAGCAAAGGGAAAACTGCATTTCATGCAGAAAATTTTAAAGCTTTTTCTAGATGTTTTGTTATAGCCGATATGGTTGAGAATCTAACTCATATTCAAATAACTTTTTACTGGAAAAGGTCAGAGCCACATAGAGCGGGAAGGGGAGGGAGCGGGAGAAGATAATTAAAAAAAAAATTATGTTGGTTATATCCTCTTTCTCTCAGTGTTTAATTATTTTGTTATTCGAAAAAAACAAATTTTAAAAAGAAAATTAGTTAACATTTTAATTAATTGTTCAAAATTTGAGGGGTGCCCTCCCCTCCTCCCCTTTCGAAACCGATCGTTTACGTCTACTTTCGCGATTTCCGCTTTTTTGGCAATGTTTACCCGTGGTTAAATTTCAATTGTACTAGGAAATGTGGTTGGGTCGAGTGTTCTGAAAAGGCCTCTTCCAGAATATATTGCGCCTCTTGGCGGTGGAAGGTGGAACTACAGGAGTATCTCTGGTTCTATGGGCCCGATTATGACGGGGTTTGGCTCATAGGGCATTCCAATAGATGGCAACGAGTCACGTGAGTCCATGTTTTTTCCATGTTTTTGACGTCATCTCCGGTAATGGAGCTGGCGATTTGGTGTTTTTATTGGCGTTCTTCTGGTAACCTCGTATAACGGAAGTTTGAAATGTTTATTTTTGTTGAGATAGACATATGAAACATGATAAAAATAATAACACCAGTTGTACAACTTTTAAGGAACATTATATAAGATAATATATTTAAGAATATTATCTTAATTTACATTAGAAGTTATCACCGAAATAGTTACTAATGAATAAAAAGGTTTTTTGTGCAGCTATGATCATATATATATATATGTATATATATAAATGATTTTTCACTCAAGAATTTTTATAAAGCAAATGAAAATTTGTATTTACGATTAATTTCTATGTTGCGAACAGAAACTTTCATATAATTCACAAAATCGTATTTAATATAAACGCATTTTAAGAAGATTCAAACACATTTGAGTAGTAGTTAATAAAAGTGTGAAGGAGTCTTTATAAAGATTATTATTTGTAAATTTTGCTTTTGTACAGAAATTGTTTTATTCACTGTTAATATTTAAATTTCTTATTAATTCTTCATTTTTCCTAATTAGAATTTATCAAATTATTAAATCTGTGCTTAAAACATATGATATAGTTTAACAAATTCAGGATACTTTAAATTCATTAGCAACATTCATAAATCAATGTATGCCAACAAACTAGAGCTGTACTGAGTACTCAGCTAAGTTTTGGCGGAGTTTTTTTTTTTAAGCATTATTGTCATTGTCATTATTGAATACCCCTTCCCTCTAAAAAACAAGTTTTTCAAAACTACTCTTTGTAAAAATGAATAACATGAACTGGCTTTCTTTTTAAATTTCATTTCTTAAATTTGCAATTTAAAAACAGATAATAAAGAATTTTTTTTCATTTCTATTACTTATTTTTGTAAGTCAAACAAAATAAGTAGATATTTTTTTTTTGTCTAACATTGGGACAAAAATTTAAATTATCATGTTAATTTAAAATTTTTATGAAAAACCAAAGAATAAAGGGCATTAATATATCTGTAAGAAATAAAATGCTTGAATGTTAAACTTGTAGAAAGCTTTTGATCACCATTTCAATATTCCCCTCGCACCTTAATATTTATATGTAAACAATTAATGCTTATTTATTTCTTGCATTTTATTAAAAAAGGGATTGAAAGTTCTAAAAGTCAAAAGAGTCATTAATACAATTTATTTCTAATTTATGTATACATTACTCTAATGAAAAGGCAAATTTTCAACTGTAAACAAAATAGACAGAATGACTTTAACAAAACCTGCAAGAAATTAAACTTATATCAAATGTCAGAGCTGTTTATACAGAGATAATCAGCAGAAACTTTCAAAATGTTATCCGTTTCAGGGGTCGATACAGGAAAAATTTGGGGCCTATTTATGGTCCGTTCACAAAAATCAATTTAATAAAATGGACCCCTTCACAAATGTCAGTTTGATAAAATGGGTCCCTTCACAAAAATCAATTTGATAAAATGGGACCCTTCACAAAATTCTATTCCATAAAAACTTACTATTTATTATTTATTTATTATTTTGTGATTTTTAAAATGCGTAATTTGTAAACAAACAAGTTCACCAGAGAGGAAAACTTCAGCAAAAGGATTTTAAAAGTTTTTGTTTATAAATGTTTGTTTCGAATTTGATTAACTGGATTTCAACTTTTGTTACAAAATTTTATTTTTCAGAAAAATATAATAAATTTCACAAAAATAACCTTTACTTTTCACAAAATGGGCCCCCAAGAAAAGAAAACTGCATCACCTTCATTGGTATTTTAACATTTATATTACCTTTCATATGCAAAATGCAATATTTAAAAAATTTTTCAACAGTTAAATCTTATTTCAACATTTGTTATTATTATATCTCTCTCTTTTTTTTTCTTTTTTTTTATATTAGGTTGTTTATTCTCAAATTCAAACTGTCTACTTTACGACATATTTTTTAATTCATTTTTGATCGTAAATTGGCAGTTATTGTCATTCAGAAACTTATGTAACTGAAACACGTTTTCCATTTTTTTGGTAAACGCAAAAGATCTTTCAGAAAATACTGTCAAAGTTACCATTTTGAACTGGATTTCTGTACGTGACAGCCAGAGAAAGTATAAAACATGCCGTCACATGAAACGAATAGCTTGTAACTCGATAAGTAATTTATTTATCAAAAAATGGAAAACTCATTTGATTCCAGATTGCTTCCATGGTCAGGCCTGCCAATTTTATGTCTTTGCATTTAAAAATGTGTCAGAAAGTTTCGCGCTATTGAGCAGATTACTAGAAATACAAAAATATTTATTAACAAAAGCAGTCTGATTTATTAGGAGTAGGAAATTACATATCTGAAATAAAGAATTTTTTATAGTACTTTGTTATAAAGGCACACAACCAATTTTTTCAATATTTATACGATTTATTTACTTATACAGAAGTCTTATCTGTTATTACATACATACAGAAGTAATTTACCTAATATAAATCAGAAGCAGCTTTTTAATACATTTCATGAACATTGGTTCCACCACTATTTCAAAACAATGACCTTCATCGCAGATTCTTACAAATTTTTGGAGTAGATTGATTTAGAAATAGTGGTAGAAAATAGAGCCTAATATGGCAAATTGGCTGAGTACTCGGCCAATACCGAGTAGTTGCAAGAATTTCATGTTTTAAGCATATTTAAAGACAAATTAATTTATAAGTGATCTATAAAAAGTTATTTGAATATAAATGTATAATATATGCCATAATTCATAAAAACTATTTACTCGGTACATAAAAATTTATCTATAAAACATAGAAAAAGGTAAGAAAAAAAACCCCATGGAAAATTAATGTAAATTGAAGTTTAATTTTATATTTATATTAAAAAAAAAAGACATTTCTAAAACTGTAGGAAAAGACTGATTTTGGATAAAGAAGCAGTACGTAGAAACAGAAAATACAATAAATGCAATTTAAAAAAATAATAATTATTAAATTTGCTGTATGGCAAATTATGGTACAAAAATACTAATCATTCTACATTTTCTGGAGATAGGGCATTTTTTTTATTGGTTGTAAATTTGGCCTGCTCCAGAAAAAATGTGTTCACTGCGAGCACTGATAAAATAGCATTTTAGCACATTACACACACACAAAAAGAAAAGAAAAGAAACTCTAAAGCCCCCTTTTTGGTGCTTTCGTGTTATAGCGGCCTCCACAATTACAATTATGTCAAGGTTTCAGCTCTGATTTCGCCAAGATCATCGAAAAGCTTATATATGCATCATATATACACATATTATTCCAAACAGCCATATACGTCATTACATACATATTATTTATGTCTTATATGTCATATATATACATCCTATATGACTTATGCACATGTTATATGTATACATCATATATGTGTTATATATGACTAATAACTCGGCCATATACATCACAAAAGTAATGATTTAACGTAATAATTATGTCATACATGCTTTATAATTTGGCGATAAATCTTTGTCGCTTGACGATTCATCCTCAAGGGCCGCTATTACACGATAGTACCCAATTTTTTTAATCAAAAGAAAATAAGATACTTTTAAAAACTATGAAACATTTTGAATTATTCAAGGAATTGTAACAGCAAGCAATAACCATTTTTGATAGACAGATTTCAGGTATCAAAATGACAAATGGGTAAAGATTAGGGATGCACCGAATATTCGGTATCTATTCGGTATTCGGCCTATTTGGCCATATTACTGAATATTCGGTTTGGCTGAATATCTAACTATTCGGTGTGCCGAATATTCGGCTTGACCGAATATCAAACTATTCGGCCTGCCGAATATTCGGTGTAGCCGAATATCGAAATATTCGGCCAAGCCGAATAGTTATTATTTTTTTTAAATATTTTTTAGAACTCACAATTTTTACTTTAACTGTCAATTAATAAATATATTCAAATTAATTAGAAATTAAATCATATTTCAATGAAAAAGAATGCTTTTACATTATTTGAAAGGTGTAGATGCGAAGTTCACACTTTCCACATAACCTAGTTTTTTTAGAAAAATGCAAAAAACTGATTATTATTAATAAACATGATACATTGGCAAAATTTTTTTGTGATATATTTGTTGCCACGACAACTAATTGCACATAGTCATAAACCTGTAATAATTGTGGTAAAGCTAGAATTTAAATTTAAATATGGAAAATGTGAGTTTTGCAGTAAACTTTTATGGGTAATGTTAGTTATAAACCACAATAGTTATGAATTTAGAACAACAAGAACCAAAAAGAAAAAAAAATCTGAACATTAGTTTTCATTTTGTTATTTTGGAGGGTAATAAAAAATACAAATTGAAAAACAGTTATTAAAAATAATTTGTGCAAAAACTTTACTATTAGACATGGCTCAACTTCTTCACTGTCATTAAACTAGTGCAACATTTTAAACTACTTTTTACTTCTGTACCTTCCTGATTGGTTGAATTGGAGAGTGTGAGTTTTGCAGCAAAACAGTTGTTGGATAATGGGAGTTATGCATCAAAACGAGATTTTCAGTATTTTTTTTCAACTTTAATATGTTTTTTATGGTCCAAATCACTATTACAGTCCGATTTGCCTTAAAAAGATGAACACGGTGATATAAATAACTCAATATCTTAAAAATGTGGATAATGTAACTTTCGTATCTGCACCATTCATTTATTTCCTGTTTTAAAAGTGTCACTTAAGAAATTAACCATTAATGATGACCTTCAAAGGAATTAATTATGTACAAATAAATGAAAGTTTCTGAATATTTTCTAGTAAATAATCTGTTTCTTGCTTTTTGGCAAACATCATGTTTCTAAACAAAATGGAAAAAAACATTCACAGGTGATAATAGACATCAAGACAACAGGTGATAATAGACATCAAGACAGGCAATTTTTGTCCAGGAAACCAGAATCGCAACAAAAATCTAAATCAAAAATATAGTGTATCCCACTCCAGGTCAAATTTGAATTTTTGTTTGTTACTTTAATAATATTGAAGATATTGTAACTATATTTACAACATAGTTACTGTGCTTTCTGTGAATCACGATAAGTACTGGAAATGTCCACCATTCATATCTAAACAACACTGAGCTAGATATTCCTTTATTCAGAGTGCAGCTGACAGTACTACTTATACTGTGTCACTGGTCAAAATTCAACCACTTCCAATAGTATCATCATATTTTCTACAATCAAAAGTAATACGATGCAAATATCGCTAAAATATCTTCATTGTTGTTAAAGTTTTAAACAAAAATTCAGTTTCAGCTTGCGGTGACACACTCTGTGTTTTTGATTGAATGTATTGTATTTTTGATGGAATAAGTGGATTCCGATGTTAATGTATAACTGTTTATAATGTTTCTTGCTCAAAAAATGTTTGCCTAGACCACATTATCTACACAGAAAGTTTGTTTCAAGATGTATGAACATTCTGTATGTTCACAATCTCTGAATATGATCACCCATTCCAGACACCTGCTCTCTAGTTCATTTAAAAACTTCCTTGCCGAATCAAAAGGAGCAAGAAAGTTATTCTTGCTGATTTGCCAGCATTTTAATATATTGTATTGATTTATTTTAGTCCCTTCCTGACAAATAAACACTGCAAAATGTTTCTTCTAATTCGTTCAAAAAATTTCTTTGATTTTAAAGTATTTGTTATAGAATATAAGAAAATTTATAAATTTATTTTATTTTGATTCACAGAAGAAGCGACAAAGTTTAAAACTGTATTAATTGAAAAAGTTTTAAGACTATCCTCTTTTTAAGTTATAACTCACAGCACATTTTTTTTTTTTTTTTTTTTTTTTTTTTTTTTTTATGTAAAGTTTTCTTGTAAAAAGATCTAATTCATAAAATGGTAATATCTGTGTATGGTAATATTATGTAAATGGTAATATTATGTAAAATTCTTTAATAATTTAACTTTTAATACTTTTAAACTCTGAAATATAAAAATATTCAGCCAGGCGAATATTCGGTATTCGGCCGAATAGTTACTATTCGGTTTGCCGAATATTCGGTATTCGGTCTCACTGTTACTATTCGGCTAGCCGAATATTCGGTATTCGGTTTATTTGTGGGCCGAATATTCGGTATTCGGTATTTGGCCAAAATCACTATTCGGTGCATCCCTAGTAAAGATGTGTTAAATAATCAATTTTAATTTCATATTGGTTAATTGAACTATTTATATATCAATTCTTTTTTTATATATATTTTTTAAATAATGCTACTATTTTAAAATTTTTGAATATTCAAAAATTGTCATTAAAAGGTCCACAATAAATGAAATAAAATTTCAAAAAATGAAGTTAATTTAAAAAAATTGAAGTTAATTTTAAAAAATATGATTATATTATATGCACAAGATGCATGTTTATAAATAGGTATCTATATAAACACACACACACATAGAAGTGTTACCACTAAGCACACTTCATGTTCGCATCAGTGATTCTTTCTTAAACACAACTACTCGGTACACCAATAGTAGAAAAAATAATAAAATCTGCCAGTGGCAGGTTTGTTTATATGCCTTAGCTATTAAATTAAAATTAATGCATTATTAATCAGTAATTAAATTTCAAATCTTCATCTTGACGGAGTTTCTGTGTATTCAAGTTAAAAAATGTAATTAATGAATAAACAATTGGAATAATAATACACAAATAAAATAAAATTAAATAAAAATATTTTATTCTTCAACATTTTTCGAAAACACATGAAAGTAACTATATATATATATATGTTAAAATTTATTCAACCCATATGACTTAAAATAGTTAAACACTTAGAAAGAGAGCAGTTATATTTGAATGTAATTTTTTTGAAATTATTTATTATAATAATCATCATTCGTTTATTGCCCCTGGATTTTGCACAAATGATACCAATGCTATCAGAATATCCTAGATACTTCTAATTATTTTTAAAATATCTTAACAAATATTAAACATTAATATAAAACACAAATATTAAACAAATAAATATTTCAACTAAACTGCTTGTTATCTCCAAGATTAAATTGAAGGTTGAAAGAAACATTAAAAATCTGGGTACTTCTCTATTATCCCGTCGACCACTTTTCATAATAAAAAACTATCGCCAAACTGCAAGATTAAACGCCAAAAACGCAGTCCCATTTACTTGATGTCAGAAGCATTATACGTGTTTGTTATGTCATCAAGTGGTTTTTAATTCGACATGTGTGTGTATTTTTCAGTTTTACTGATTTATGAGTTATTTCATTCATTAAAATAACAATTGTGTCCTTAAATTCCTATATTTTATTTTATTTATTTTGATATTCCAACGGCAACACTCTCCTGTTTATTTGGCATTACAGTTTGACGATAGTTTCTTGTTATGTAAAGTGGTCGATGGGATAATAGGGAAGTACCAAAATCTGTACACTACTAACATAACATATTATAAAGCTGTTAAGTAAATTGTAATACTCAAGTAATCATGACATTCATATAATCTTTTCACAACTAAAAATAATTCATTAAGATATGTTATTTAATTCCTTCAATTAATATTTATCTACTCTAAATGGATACCAAAACTTTTATCTTCAAACATGTGTCTTTATAAACATACACAATTTTTATTTGATAAATACAGTATAGGATCCGTTATCCAGAATGCTTGGGACCTGGGGCATTCTGGATAAGGGGTTTTTCCGTAATTCAGAACACTTTTTTATAAGTATAAAAAATATACGAAATAATTTCATAAAATGGTGATAAATATGATTAATATATGCAAATACATTACTTATAAATTTGTTCATTTAATACATTTGCACAAAATAAAAAAAAAATTCTAAATTACAAAAAATAAATAAAATTTCATTTTGGGAGCTGGGAGCAGAATCTTTGATTTGGAGATATCCAGCTTGTTTAAAATTTATACAAGTACCCTAGATTGAGGCTAAAGATCATCTGCTGGAATGAATTGCAGCTGCGCATACTGGAGTGTGACGTCATGTGTATAAAATTTACTGGAAGTATATTCTAAAAAAGAATTTTAGTTTTTTATTCAGAGAAAATCCCTCTGACTATGAAAAATTTTTCAAATCTAAATTTACAAATTATCAAGTAACTATTATTTTATGTATAAAAAGGAAATGTTAAAATCAATGCGTAATCTGGCAACTTTCCATAACCTGTTATTATTGATGCTGATCACAATGGCGGATTCGCCGATTCTTAGCATAGAAATAATTTTTCTAGGCTCAATTTTACAAAACAAACAAGAACGAAAAATCATGCGTCAAGCATAGATTATGTAGCACTTTCCAACGCTTCTAAAATAATTTTACAAATCATTACCGTTTAATAAGCTGAAAGATGACATCTAAGTAAACAATTTGGAAAACGCATAACATATTTAAAAACGTAATTTCAGGAATTTTCAATATATACAATATTCGGAAAAATATCCGAATACTTTTATGTAGCCCTGTATATGATCTATAGATTTGTATATATACATAGGATGCTAAATTTTAGTTTAGTTAGGAAACGCGTAGCACAGTTTAAATTCTCCTTCTGGAGTTTCTGTCAATAAACGGAAATGTGTTCGCGAACTTTTGTGCTGCCCTGTATAGGATCTACAGAATTTATACACACCACGTAATAGACAAAAAGCTAGTTAAGATTAAAATCGCGTTCAGTAACTTAAAACGCACTTCCAGGAATCATTGTTAACAGACAGTAGAGAATTCTTTTGTGTGTCCCTGTAAATGAACGATGGCTGCTATACACACACTATTCTGTAGTAAGCCTCTTGTAATGCACCTTAGTAATATATATAAACTTCAATGCATTTAAAATAGTGGAACATTATTTAAATAAGCCGCAGACGATTTTTCTCCATAGACGTAATGTAACGGAATTCTTTTGACTGTCCCTGTAAAGTAACTCTAAGTGCTATACACCTACTACTCCATATTAAGCTTCTTCTAATGCATCTTAGTGATGTATATAAATTTCAGTGCGTTTACAATAGTGAAACATTTTTAAAATAAACCGCAAATGATTTTTCCCCATAGACCGCAATGTAACGAAATTCTTTTGAGTGTCCCTGTAAGAAAACTATAAGTGCTACACACTTCAGTTGAAATAGGGAACGTGCCATAGATAACGACAATAACATATAAAAATTGCAGAGCAATCCGAGCATATTTACGGGAGTTAGAGCACGGACAGACGGCCATACGGCCAGACGGCCAGACGGCCATCCGGCCATCCGGCCAGACAAACCGAAGTCATAAGCACTTTTCAACTAGGTTGGAAAGTGCTAAAAAGAAATGTTAGTCAGTTTTCTGCTCACCATATTTCTCCTGAATAACACCATGGCATTAAACTACGTTTAACTCTTTTTTATGAAACTTGTTACAAAATAAAATTTGTACACAGACATGTTTTATTTCTCTAAACGTAATTGTTTTTAATTTTTTCTTATCGTAATGTTTTTCGTATCAGAATTTTTTTATATTTATTTATTGAATTAATGAATGAAGGCAATATCATTTTCAGGGGTGATTCTGAGTAAAAAAAAATTCTGAAATTCACAGCAAATTTTCTGAAAAGTTACAACAGAGGGGAGGGGGGGGGGGGGGGTCCACTCCCGCCACTTTTTTTTTTTGCTCCCTTTGACGAAATTTGCGTTTTTTCGCGATCTTTTGATGAAATTTGCAGTTTTTTTCGAGATTTATTGATAAAATTTGCGTTTTTTCACTATTTTTTGACAAAATTTGCCGTTTTTTCGCGATCTTTTGAGGAAATTTGCCGTGTTTTCGCGATCTTTCGACGAAATTTGCAGTTTTTTTTTCGAGATCTGTTGATAAAATATGCGTTTTTTTTTTCGCTATTTTTTGACGAAATTAGACGTTTTTCGGGATTTGTTGACAAAATTTGCCGTTTTTTCGCGATCTGTTGACGAAATTTGCGGTTTTTTCGCGATCTTTTGACGAAATTTGCCGTTTTTTTGCGATCTTTTGACGAAATTTGTCGTTTGTTGCAATGTTTTTGACGAAATTTTCCGTTTTAACGCGATTTTCTGACGAAAGTCACGTTTTTCCCGCGAACTGTTGACAAAATTTGTCCTTTTTTCGCGATCTTTTGACGAAATTTGCCATTTTCCACAATGTTTTTGACGAAATTTTCCGTTTTAATGCGATTCTCTGATGAAAGTCACGTTTTTCCCGCGAACTGTTGACAAAATTTGTCCTTTTTTCGCGATCTTTTGACGAAATTTGCCGTTTTTCACAATGTTTTTGACGAAAATTGCCGTTTTTTTGCGATTCTCTGACGAAAGGTCACGTTTTTCCCGCGATCTGTTGACAAAATTTGCCGTTTTTTCGCGATCTTTTGACTAAATTTGCCGCTTTTCGCAATGTTTTTGACGAAATTTGCCATTTTTCGAGATTTTCTGAAGAAATTCACGTTTTTCCCGCTATCCTTTGACAAAATTGGCGACTTTTCTTCGAACCAATGACGAGATTCATTTTTTTCGGCGATCATTTGCCGAAATACAGATACATTTTATGTCCGAAATTTCGGATTTATGACCGATATATATATTTTTTTTTTCCGGAAAATTCAGACCAGAATCAACCCTGATCATTTTGTTATTTTTTCTTTTACTGACACTTAAAAAAATAAAAAACGTAATTTTTTTTTTATGAATTTTTTTTTTCTTCTAGTGTTTTGCATTCCGGTTTTCGGAGCGTTCCGGATACCGGGACGCCGGATAACGGATCCTATACTGTATATGCTCTTTTAATTCCAGCAATCCATGGTTCATATTAATCTACCTTTAAAATCACATTCACCTGTCTTTAAAAGTACAAGCAGTTTTTACAATGTATGTAGTTTATTTAATAATTAAATTAAAAAAAAATATTCTCAAAATTCAGATAATTGCTTGCAAAATATCAGCAAAAGCTGGAAAGTAATAAATACTTTATTTTTTAAGCAAAATATTAACCAAATATACTATAATATTCATCACAAATGCAATAAAAGAGTCTTAATATTGAAAAATACCAGAAATTTTCTTATTAAAATGACCTATCAAATGTATACAATCATAAAAGTTGTGTACGAAAAGAGCTTTTCTACTTTGAGAAGGATGAAATCAATATTCGAGATAATATTTTGCATAGTACCTTTTCACCATGTATGAAAAGAAGGGCCCCAGAATAGACATTCATTAGCTCTCCCCCCCCTTTCCAAAATAAATTTATACACAGAATTTTCGATCCATTGCTTTTATTTTTATTTTAAATATGAAATAATTGGTAGAAAGTACATTATCTTAATATTTTTGTTTTTTAAATTTCAAATCAAATTGGAAAAGTAAATTGATTTGCCATTAGATGAGTTTGTTAATAAAATGTGTAGCTCTCATAGTTCATTTACAGGGACACACAAAAGTAAAAAACATGCAAAACTTATCATCATGATATAACATCAGAAATGGTGAATCAATTCGGGTCTAATTGGGACAGTGTATTGACCTTGCAAGTATCTTTGGTGTATTCAATTCATTATTCAAATATCCCAGGTCACCTAATGTAAAAACCAGCCATGTTCAAAGCAAGGTATATAAAATTAACTGGTACTATTTTACTTTGGGATGTCCGATTGCATGACTTTTTGCCCTAATTTCATTATTTCTTTTTTCTACCGAAAGATGAATTAAATCTTTTCGTGCTCCCCTTCTATACTGGCACCTGGGGCAAAAAATGAAAGAAAGAAAATACCATTGTATAAGTTGTGTAGTAACTTAATTTTAATAAAATTGTAATTAATTTAAAAATCATATTGAAATTTTTTTAAGATGAATTGCATTCGATTATAACTATATACAGTGACCTCTCCCTTACTAAACAAATAAATATTTCAACTAAACTGCTTGTTATCTTCAAGATTAAATTGAAGGTTGCAAGAAACATTAAAAATCTGGGTACTTCTCTATTATCCCGTCGACCACTTTTCATAATACTTTCAGGGGACTGTAGAAAATGTCGTATAACTGAGAGATCATCTCATTATATAAGTTTCAAACTTTACATGTATTAATTATTTTACCTATATTAAAAATGATAAGTTTTGAGTACTAAGAACAGATTTTAACAAAATTTAGAAAAATAATAATAAAAAATAAAACATAGTTTAAAAAGTTCACAAAATAATTCACTCACCACTATGTTTATTTTGAAGATTAACAGATCAGATTTTCTCAAAAAATGAAGTGATATTAGTTTGCCTCTGTCGTCGACTAAAAGAGAATTTTTTTTTTCTAAGTCTATTAAAGTTTTTAAGCTATTTTAGGAATATTCATTTTGGTGGACATAATTCTTTAATGTATTTATAGCGGCACTTGCTTCTGAAAAAATTACAACAGCAGAAACATTGTTTCCATCTTTGTCACCCTCTGCTCTCACGTCTTCATTACTGATATCTTCAAAGATTTCCCATAAGCTCTTAAAATCGGGTTTATCTGTTGACCTAGCAGTTTGGTCTTGTGAAAAACCACATTTCCTAAAACAATTCTTAACTGTCTCCGATGTCACATTTTCCATGCAGATGCTGTAAGATGCGTGGCATCTAAAATGGAAATTGCTTTAGCTTCCTTTTTGTTTTCCAAATCAAACTCCTTCTGTAGTTTACTTGAAATTCTTTATAATCCCTAAATCTAATAGCTTTAATCTGTTTGTAGAATCTGCTGGCAAAAATATAACTTTAATTTGTTGCAGAAATGGTACATCTTTTATATCTGGATGTGATGGACACTGATCCAGGAAAGTGCATTTTGCACTAACCCTGATTACTCACTCAGTACTATACAGAGACATGATCTGCAGGTGGTCATTTGGCTTTTGTTAATCGGTTTTCTTAAATAGCAGGCACAAGAAAATTCCATACAACCACCTTCCCACCATAGATTTCATCGTTAATAACACACCAAGGTAGATAAGAAATGTTATTCATTATTTATAAACACTTTAACAATATTAAATTACACACATATTTAACGTCTGCAGTCATCGTTATTTTAAACATATATAATTAATTAATAAACAGACATACATACATACATTCAATACAATAATCCAACATGGAGTGAAACATGGAGTTGACTTTAACAATAGTCAAAAGGATAAAGATAAGAAGCGTTAATGATTTGTACTTTGATTATAAAAATGAATTCTTGAATGGGAAATGTAAACTCGCTTGAAATGTTTAAAGCGTCATATAAGTGAGAGAAGTTTAGCATTATTTCCTATAAAGAATGGATGGGACCGAGAGAATTCGGGGTATAACCGAGAGTCATATAAGTGAGAGGTCACTGTAAATAATATTTGTGAGATTTGCAAAATGTGTTTTTTTTTCTTATACAGGGTATCTCTTCTTATCGTTTACTAATTAGCTAATTTCTAAACTATTAGTTTTAGAAATATAGTTCCAATTGCAAAAATGTCTCAAACTTTGTTTTGCATCACATAAAAATCGATTACGTAAAAATTATTACTTTTTAAATAGTTAAGGAATTAAAAATTGTATAGAATGCCTGGGTCCAATAAGTTTTATTTAGAAAATTTTTAAGTGTTCTAACAAGTATAACAGTAAAAATTTATTCTTCAATGACTAAAACTTACTGAGTTATACTTAGAACTTCATGAATTTTCAGTGCTTGAATCACTAAAAATAGAAAAGTGTCTTTTTTTGTACTAGAAAATCTGACAATGCATGAAATTCAAAGTATCATAACTAGCTAAGTTTTTATAAGTTACAAGCAAAAATTGAGTTTAACCATGCAAATTTATTTTAATGATGTGGATTCATCTCAACAGAAAACAGTGTCAAAATTGTTTCAAACATTCTGTTTAAAAGACGTTTAATTAAAATGTCCATTGGCAGCATACAAAGAGATTAGTTACATGTTATAAAAATAATAGGTTGTTGGAACCTGTTGTCTATCCAACTGTAAGGTTGGAGGGGGGGGGGGGGATGATGCTATCGGTTAACCAAAAGTAACTATTTCCCATCCATAGAGCTCACCAATGCTGTCATTTCTTTGAATGGCACTAGCAGTTTCACCGAGAATATAAGAAGACTTCAAATGTAATTACAAGTTCTGTTTATTGATAATCCAGGTTCTTTACAAGGTACACAATACGCCTGTAATCAAATGCCGGAGAGGAGGTAAATGCAATTACATGTTGATACTATGCAGAGCAAAAGCTGAGTATCTCTAGAAAACTGTCATAACTTTCACAGATTGTATAAGGCATTGGCAAAACAATAGAAATTTAATTAGCCAAAAATATATATTCTGGCGATACAGGAGTCTGAACAGACAGACACATGTGGTTTTATCTGTTAAAGTGAATGAGATTAAGTCAAAGAGCAATTATGAATTTTAACTCCGGCCTGATTAAAACCGCATAATGGAGCCTTGTGAATTTTTGCAAGAAACCACCCTAAAATATTACTATGTAAAAAGTGGAAGATGAAAGCTAAAAATATGACTAATGGGTGCTGATGTACCATAATATGGCAAGTAAAAGGCTGTGTGAATAAGAAACAAAAGAAATAATTTTTATATGCCGTGAGAATTGACAGCATATACACTAACCGTCGAAATATAGATGTACTACATCTGTGAACAAAGATTTCTCATTGTTTCCAGGCACAAGACTTCTTTTCTTTTCTTTTTTTAAATAGATGAAAATGCAGTCAGAGTGTAATAACGAGCAAAATAAAATGATAAATTAATTTTTAGGAAAAGGAACTGGGAATAAATAATTTGTAAGCTGGCAATTAAGTTTCGCCTTAAGATAAAATTTAGAAACCTTATACTTTTTTTTTTTGGGGGGGGGGGGGGGGGGCAATCCAAACACATAAATTACATTGTAATATATCAAGTTAAATCTCCCCCCTTCATATCCTTAAGCTCACTTCATGTGCACATCAGTGATTCTTTCATATACACAACTACTCGTTAGTTACTTGGCTGAGTACTCAATATTTGGTTAAAGTACTACTCTATACACCGCTAATAAAAACAAAACAGCCAACAGCAAAAAAGAGAAAAATCTCTCTCCCTCTTCCCACTCCCAGAATTCAACTTAATTATACTTATCTGGGTATCAGTAGCCGAAGTGATAATTTCAGGGAATGGTGGGGGGGGGGGGGGGGACTTAGATGATTGATTATGTTTTGTTACAATAATGCAGAAAATTTGAAAAAATGTTTTTTTTTTTTTTAGGATTTTAAATTTTGTGGGCTCGGGAAGAAAGAAGGATTTAGATGAATTTTATTTTATTAAAGCAGAAATTCACTAAAATGCGGAAGAAGCTTTTCTCCCCTGTATTTACCTTTTTACTTCTAAATTAATGATAAAACAGTGTTTTAACGAATTAAAAAAAACTCGATCATAAGCCACTGTCAGCCCCTAAATTTAACTGGTTTTGCTTTTGAAAACGGGGGAGGGGGGGGAATTACATTTGGGTTTTACATTAATTATTATAAATAATAGTTGAAATTTCAGTAATATCTGTCTAAGTTGGACTTTGTGTAAGACGAAAATCTCCTTAACATGGAAAGATTTTCAAGCCCTAAGAAACACAAGTGGTACTTGAGACTAGTGAGGGGGTCCAGCCCTATACCCCTCCCCCATCCCCCATATCGAGGTCAAAATTTAATTGTCATTTGGAAAAAATATTTTGATGGAAGTAGAGTTCTACACTGGTCAGGTAATCCAATTTCACTCGAACCCCATCCAACCGATGGGTCTGGTTTAAAAAACAATTTTGGAAAAACAAACACAGGCACAAGAAAATATTTGAGACAAACTTCTTACACTATTTATAATTAAATGCAAAAAAATGCACGAGGATTTCTGTGAAAAATGTATATGACACATTTATAAATATTGTTAAAAACTAGTGTAAAAAGCTAACCTTAAAAATCTAATAATATACGTTGAACAGAATCATTACATAGAAGCATAATTAGAGTACTGAAGACAGCATAAATTCTTAACATACCTCAATTGAATAGTGTGGTTTTCCTTCAAATGTATACTCAATCTTTTCCACCTTCATTCACAATTTTGTCTCCTGCATCAAAAAGCTTTGATTTTGAGAGCCCTATTTAAATGAAATTTAGCTGGAGCAATGTTACCAAGGAATATGAAGTGAAAAACATACATATGCACTTGGTAACACTTCTACAGCCTGTGTGTCTTCATCTTGAGTTATCGTGTTCCATTCATTCCAGGAAAATCTTAAGATTCTGAAAAGAAAAGACATCTTATGTACTTAAAGGTCAACAGAAATGTATTAACATATCCATATATGTATAAAACAAGGCTGAAACTAGCTTTTTTTCACAGAGGGCAAACATGGATTTTGGCATCTACACTCCCCCCCCCCCTCACTTTTTTGCAAAGTAAATTTACAAAGAGAATTTTACAAGTTAATAATAACTGATTTATTTTAAAATTAAAAATGGGCAGTCACACTTTTGTCCAATATTTATAAAACCTGTGAAACTGGAATCAAAATTAACTAGAAAAATTCTGGTTTATACAGGTTTTCCTATTAGCAAATAAAATTGCTGGTTTTCTTTCTGTTGAAACCATGTAAAGTTTTCATTTAAGACAAGATTCTGTTGCACACAAATTTTACTGTAGTTGTATTACATTGCAATTAAGCAGGCGTTTAAAGTCATATGAGTCACAATGTCTTAAGAACTGAAAAACCAGGATTTTCTGTAGGTATAACAATGAATTCCATTTCAATACCGTAAAATATATGTGTGCTATATACAGCCAATTTCACAGAAGTATCTCTTCCTATTAATAGACTGTTATGTCTAGATTCTTTCCTAAACCTAACATAAATTATCAAAATTATAATAGTGACCTAGTAGAACAAAAACAAATAATTTTTAACTAAGTATTATATTTTGTGAATTTTCCAACCCATAGTGTTTAGTGTCCCAATCACCTCAATTCTTCTTTTGGATTTTCCAACTGAAAAACATTTTTACTCAAATTTCATATCTATATATTTTGTATCAAACAACAAACCAAATGTTCATATTTGGCATCCTCGGCACACCCTCTTAGTTTCGGCTCTGGTATAAAATAAGAGATTAGTGTTAGTTCTTTACAGAAGGGCCTGATTATCACAACGGAAAACAGGGCGGCCTTGTATTTTTCTTAAAGCGAGTACAAATAGTGGTTAAAAACATGTTACAAGGGCCCAATAGTGGATCTTTGTACTAAGGCCTCATGTAAGGTTAGTTAGGCCCTACTTTAGATCATGTATTCATAAAAATCATGCATTTTATAAAAAACAAATCATGCTTGTTACTCTAAAGACACTCAATCTGAACAACAATTTAGTTACATTAAGCTTTAAAATGAAATTAAAATATAAAATAATATAAGAATCTTACACTTGCAAACACTGCAAATCAAACAATAAATTCGGCAAATCATTATTGAGAAAATAAATATTCCCTTTATGGTACTGCCCTACAAAATATTAAAATTAATAAAAGCATATAAACTGCACTACTGCGTGGACAAAGATTAATAAATAAAAAAACATCGATTTTGAATAGAACGCGTATAACTTATACAATAACATTTAAGTGCAAGACAAAAATAATAATGATAATAAAGGGTACAGATTGTACTAGTTGTTAAAAAAGGGATTGTTAAGAGATATAGCTGCTCAGTTACAATGACTTTAAATAAAAGTGCATGAATACATACTTTCCCAGTTGTGTGTATAAAATCTATAAAATTAGACAAATCTTATTTTTACAAAGCAATTTTTTTTTTTTTTTTTTTTTTTTTTGCCTAAGATATGAATTTTTCATCCCCACCCACTTAATTATTATATTAAATTCGTAAAATAACACCGATCAAAAATAGTTGAAATAACATGATCAGATCCTAACATTACAGAAATTGTAACACTGACATAACCAAAAAAGACAGAAAACACTTACCTGATATATTTTTTCCAGTTTACATAATTTTTTTCTGTATGCTAGACATTTTAAACGCAACACACGTCTTGATTTTCATCAAAACAAAACAAATTTTAAAATATAACAGAAAAGACGTACTTGGCAATCAAATAAAGTGAGATAAAGAAGCCAATGTGGTAAACAAGAACTCGCTCTAAGCGCGTCAGATTATGTGCAGTAGATTGCGCAGATTGAAGATTCTGGGTTCCATGTTTTTGACGTCATACTGGAATGATCTATTCGACTTCATATCTATAGCCTTAAATATTTTAGTTGCAATTTCGATCCCCAGGCTGCGCTTTCGATCGCCAGGCTGCGCTTTCGATCTCGGGTTCTATGAACCCGATTACGACGGCGTTTGCCTCATTCGACTCGATTTCGATAGCCTTACAGATTTCGGTCATATTCGTATAGAACAGGTTGTTATTATCACGGGCCCGGTAACGCCGGGCGGGTTAGCTAGTATATATATATGAGATTTTGTTATACAAACTTATTTATTGTCTTTTGATTTCAAAGTACGGGTGGTGAGGGGAGCGAATGAGAACTAAAATGGGAGATATGCAGATTGCAGAATTTATCTTGTAACCAATTTGTGTACCAACTAATCTTGTTACAAACTTGTTCTTAAAATTAAACTATGCCTGTCAGTAACATTATATGATGTATTTATAATCTTCATAAGTAAGATAAAATAATAAGGTTTCAACCTCTGAATTTTATATTATTCCCTTGTTGCATATATGTTATGCAGCGCGTAAAGTCCTTGTACACTCAAATAATTCTTTAACGGATAAATGTACAAATGTGGACGCGTGGATACATGTAGTAAAACGATCATGCACTGTCACATTTGAGTGACTGTGCGCCTCTAGTGACGAAATTTGAAAGTTGTTGACAACATCTTGAAACCTATGAAATATATCGAAAAACAGTGAATTATAAAAATTTAGAGCGTCCTGGATTTAGTGCGAAATGACGTCTTATATGTAAAATGACTTTATTAGAATCTCTGACGTTTTAACTTTCTGATAACAAATTCCGTCGGCTTAAACACGTCACTATTCGAAGTGCCACATTATACGACACATGCATATTTGCTAATAAAACTAATCCATGTAAACAAGGTACAATTTATTTCAATATAAGAAAATCAAGTTTTATATACCGTATTAACCATCTGCAGCGTGCTTGTGTTTTCACGCGAGTGCATCAGTCAGTGCCACAAGTCTAGAGCTGTTGCAAACCGCATGTATTCTTTAATGAGTAACGAGTATTCTCTCTAATGCGAAGTACCGAATCGTTACTTTGGAATACGACTCGCTCTGCAGAACTAAATGAAACAAACCGCAAACGTTACCTTCACTCGCAATGAACAGGAAGAACTGAGACCGAATTCTCGGTATCCGAAGCCCAACCGCAAACCCTCATCTTTTCGCATCAAACTAACGATTCGGTACTTCGAGTCAGAGAAATTATCCGTTACTCTCAGTAACGAATACTTACGGGTTGCAACAGATCTCGCATGCGTATGATTCTTGGAGCTGGACTGGATATTCTGATGCAAAAAGATGAGAGTTTTTGTTTGGACGTCGTACATTTAGTCGTTTCGTTACTTTCGTACTAGCTTCATAAAGACCCGTTCGTTCGCTTAAAGACCGTTCATTCTTTTAGGGATTACACTTTTTTTTATAATCTCAAAGATATGAAGTTTTGCATGAATTTTTCAAATATTAACAGTAGAACAGATTGCATAAGAAGAAACATGTAAAACTTATTTTGACCAAAAAAACATTAAAATTTTCATGGACATATTTAAAAAATGAAGGAAAACATTAAGGAACCATGGATCTAAGAAATAGAGAGGCAAGACGTGTTTGTTTTTCTTGTAGGATTTTAATTAGGTTAATTTAGTATTAATTATGCATTTAATCAATTAAAATTTCTCATAATTTTACTGCAAAAAGAACAGAAGCTTATAGTGAAATAAAATATTAGTTGTAGCTATATTTAAGAAATGATAAAGTATTTCTATGAAATATAATTTTTTTAATTATTGATTTTCGTAAACGCATAAAATCAGCAGGTACTCGTGATCAGAAATTAAGAAATCGATTAACGTCTCTCTTTTTTTTCTTTAAATGCAAGAGAATTTTCTGGAGATACTGTCAAAATTTGTGTTTTGAACCGGATTTTCGGACGCAATAGTGATGGAAGGATTGTCATAAGACAGCACTCGAATATAACTCGTGATGTAATACATTTATCGAAATATGAAAAACGCTATTTGATTCCACAATATTTCAATCGTTGTGACAGACAATTTTATGTATTAAAGTTAGTCTCTGAATGTGTCAGAAAGTTTTGCGATATTGAACGGGAGAAAATATGTTTTTGGAAACCATTTTAGTGCTACTTTCCGTTATAGACAGGTTCTGTCGTTGTAGGTTTACTGTTTTCGGTAAACATTGAGTATTTCTATTAAAAATACTGAAGTAGTATTTTTTCTTTAATATACAGGGTGTTTCTAAACTCATGGTACAAACTTTAAGGGTAGGTAAAGCACACAGTAACAATCATTTATTGTATAGGAATGTATGGGACCAAGTGACACAGTAAGGTAAAAACACCAGGGGGCCAATTAAGCCCCTTTTTTAAATTTCAAAATTTCTCATTCATACCAGAAAATTTTTATGCTATCCTTTTGTTAACATTTCATAATTATTTAATAATAAAAATTTTCTTTGAAAATTTTTGGTATGAAATCGAAATTTTTTGAATTGAAAATAGAAATAGAAATAAAAATTTTTTGAAATAAAAATGGAGTTTTTGGTTGATTCCACTGGCGGTAGAGGGCAGTAAGTGACTGGTCGTCGTTCAATACCATGCATTCAAGTAGAAGAAATCGCCATTTTTAATTGTGCTATCGTTCGTCATGGAAGACTTTACATATGCCGAAAAAGCCGACATGCATTTCATGTATGGTCGTGCAAATGGCAACGCCAGGGCTGCCCTACGAATGTATCAGGAGCAGTTTCCTCGCAGAAGAATGCCTGATCATAGAATGTGTCAGCGCTTACACCGTCAGATTTCTGAAACAGGTTCTTTCCACGTCAACAGGCAGGAAACTGGGCGAGAAAGAGCTGTACGCAGTGCAAACCTGGAAGAAATTATTTAGAATTTTGTGAGTGAAAGGCCCGAATCAGGTACAAGAGCTGTTGCACAGAATTTGGTGCGAGTCATCCGACCGTTTGAAGAGTGTTAAATGAAAATCGATTTCAACCCTTCCGTTTTCAACGTGTACAAAATTTGAATCCGGAAGACTATCTTCTGTGGTTGAACTTTTGCCAGTGGGTTTTGCAGCAACATGCATTGCAGCCAGACTTTACTGCTCATATTCTATTTACAGATGAGGCAGTATTTACACGCGAGGGTGTATTTAATGCGCACAATTTCCATCTTTGGGCAACCAATAATCCACATACAACGCGGCCACATGCTTATCAACAACGATTTTCTGTGAATTTGTGGGTGGGTATTGTTAATAATTATTTGATTGGCCCATACCTACTGCCAAAGAGGCTGGATGGTCGCTGTTACCTTATTTTTTTGCAACAGGTTTTACTAGAACTGCTGCAAGATGTTCCGATCGCCATTCGTAACCGGATGTGGTTTCAACATGATGGAGCGCCCGCGCACTTCACCACTGATGTGCGCAGTTACCTGAATGCCACATTTGGGACGCGATGGATTGGGCGTTGGTGGACCAGTTCCTTGGCCACCGCGATCTCCCGATTTATCGAGCCATGATTTCTTTTTATGGGGACATCTGAAGAGTCTTGTTTATGAGACTCCAGTTGAAGCAGACAAAAATCTAGTATCTCGCATATCCGAAGCTGCTGCACGTGTGCGGGAATTGCCTGATATCTTTAGAAGTGTCCGCCAATCGTTCCACCGACGCTGCGAAGCATGTATCACAGTTGGTGGGCGCAATTTTGAACACTTATTGTAATATTATTGTATGCAATATTATTTACTTGTAAACTGCATTGTAAATGAACATTTTATCTTTTTTATTCATGTATTTCGTTTGATAAGTTTGCCAGTTTTGCGCTTTTTTTTAATTCAAAAATTTCGATATCATACCAAAAAATTTCAAAGAAGAATTTTATTGTTAAGTAATTATGAAATGTCAAGAAAAGGATAGCATAAAAATTTTCTGGTATGAATGAGAAATTTTGAAAATTAAAAAAGGGGCTTAATTGCCCCCCTGGTGTTTTTACCTTAATGCGTCATTTGGTCCCATACATTCCTATACAATAAATGATTGTTACTGTGTGCTCTACCTACCCTTAAAGTTTGTACCATGAGTTTAGAAACACTCTGTATACAGTAAAATCTGCTGAGGCAAAATTGTAGGAAACAGCAGAAAAATTCTGATTTGGACAGATTTTTCCGTCTTAGCACATGAAATTGTATTGGATTATTTTCGTGGAAATGGACATTGGAATATTTATTTTCATGGCAGAATTTTATTTTTACAGGTGTTATTGTATTTATAATTATATTTTAATTATTTTCACTTTTATGCAGATTTCCGTTACAGAGAGGCTGCGAAGTAACAAGATTCCGTCATGAGTCTAGTAGGTCTAGGTAACAGTTTTCCAATCACCTCATATATAGTATATAATTAGATTTTATGCAGTTCTGTGAACATATATTTCACATGTAAGTACTTGTGCTACATGTAAGTAATTTAAAGAGCGCTCAGTTTTATATTTTCTGAAGTATTAAACTAAGGCCTGTATCTAAATACATTTTATCTTTGTTTTAATGAATAATTAAACTTAATTGTAATCGAAACAATCTTCTGCAAATTAGAAAATACACCGAATATGTGTGTAGCACTTACGATTATTGTTAATATCCGTTTTCTAAATATACGAATACATACGGGTAGTAATTTAGTTGTTACTTTTACAGCACTACACACCCTAGAAGTAGACTTCTAGGCACTATAACATTAACACACAAGTCACAAACTAAATTATTATCGCGAGTTCTGTCCCTACAAGCAATAACACTGCTGGGGCAGTGTGTATTAAGGCAGTATAAGGGACATTATAGGAGTTCTAGTGTGTATATACGAGGGTCTTACTTTTAATTTACCGAGTACTTTCGTACTCAGATCGACAGATAAAATTATTGTCTGTCTGCCCGTTAAGCGCAAGTGCGCTAAAACAGGGCTGCACGAAAGGTTTTCGGGTCGAAAATACATTAAATGCTCTTACAAACAATATTAGTGGTATGGATAAAATAAAAAGTTTATTAGACAACATATTTTTTTTGTTGTTTCAAGGTAGTTTCCAGTTGCTAATATTTTTCGATGTTTGAAGATATTTCACTATCAATGGAATATTTAATGAGGTTTATATTTTGTACTTACAACCATGCTTTGTACATATGTATATATTATAATTATTTAGAACGATTATAGCTATAATAAGATGCAATTATATATAATTGCTAGTAAAATAATTTTATCTTACGTAGATAAGAAGTACGTTGTTGTAGTATTTTTCTTTTTTTTTAAAGTTTACTAGATTTTAACTTTGATGCATGAGTTCGTACATAATTAATTTTTCTGCTTAGATATAAAACCATAAGTAATTGAAGGATCTATTGCTTTGCACATCAAACATAAATACAGAGCCAAAGAATATAGATATAATTTTTTATGGAAGTAAGTCTAATTATGAGCTTTTTAAATTAATTGTTTTAGTTTTGAATATTTAAGACGCATAAGGTTTTCTTCTTTTGCATTGCGCTGTTTATGGTCTCCTACCCTGGATACGGAGAGCAAAACATAAAAATTAACCATCACGTATCAAGAAAATTTCGTAGAAATTTCTCTTTTCTACTTATTTATTTAATTTAGTCGAGCCAAAACTAAATAAAAAAGTACAAATGCGTTAATAATATTCGAAATATGTTATTAAAATTATTTCAATGACACAGCTCTTAACATTTAGCTCTTAACATTAGTGTTATAAGTATTTATCGTAAAAAACTCTGTTATTCGATTATATTTCACATTGTTATGATAATGTATCAGTCTTGTTCAGGTCTATCTTTGTGCCATATTGTAAAGTTGCAAATGATACAGGGCAAGGCTTTTAGAGTGTAAAATCTTATATTTGCATAGATCAACCAACTGATCAACGATGCGATAAAAAAGACATCATTGTCATCTAAAATAACTAGAGTAGCAATCAATATTTATTAATAGAAGAGCATAAAAAGTGAAACTTTCTGAACTCGAAAAACTAAAAAACTTTACGAAGGCGTGGCTTCTACAAATTAAAAAAAAAAATTCTATAGCAATATCCCGTCTTACATACTTAATTTGCGGTGCCCCGTAGGAAATATCTGTGTCATTCAAATAAAAATTTAGTCAAAGGAAGGAGGCAGGACTGTAGAGAAAATCGGCAGGCCATGCTAGGGATTCTAATACAAACTAAAGTATGAAACTAGGAAATAAACTTGTTGAATAATTACTTTTTTAAAAGTGACGCTATTTGCTCTTAATTTAAACTTTACTATATTAAGATAATGTTCAAAGTAAATAAATAGATAAATGAAAAATAAAAAAGTACTTACCCATTTTTAGCAACTGCCGAGTCCTTTGAAGCTGGCGGACCCTGGCATTTTATCAGTTTAGCCATTTTGTTGGTGCTGATAACATTTATTAGTAGATGTATGTTTTTATTGTGATTTACTTTTCCCAATATAGAGATGTTAACATACACAACTAAGCGACTCAAGTTCTGATTTTTTAATTTTTCTATTTGTTAAATATTTCAACTTACAATTTTTACGTGAAAGAAAGCCTAGAGTTTGTGGCCAATAAAATTTCTTCTTATGAAAAAAATTATGTATATTTATTTTTGTGACGATATACATGCATTTTTTTTTTCAAAAATATGAGTTATTTTTCAATTTTAAACAAATTTTTTATCTACTTTCAATTTTATTTTCCTCAAAATTTAATTTGAATTTATAAAAGTCATAAAAATAAATACAATTAAGGGAATAAATGACATTTAGCGAAAACTTATATCATTATAATAATTTTAACATGATTTCATTTCAAATGTTATGCGCAAGCTGGAAAAAGGGAAGTTGTAAGTCCTAGTAACAGTGTTCTATTTAAAGAAAAAAAAAAATCATCTGTGTCCAGTTAGGAAAGGGATCAAAGAGAGCAAAAGTCTTGGGTCTAATAACGAAATAGTGCAGACGGAAGCAAAGAGGGAAAAAAAAAACAGATCAACCGAGTAGGTAGGTAATAGGTATTGTGAATATGCGTGCGTCCTGCTCAAAGCAGAATATGTAGCTGGATATACTATATATACAGCTTTCGTCCTACCTGTATACTATACTCACACTCAGTAAACGGTAAGTATAGGATAAGCTGTCTACCTGATATCTTCTTTTCCTTTTCACTTTGCGATTCTGTGGTGAACTTCGCCAAATAGTCCAATAATCCAGACAGACGCAGCCATACTCAACCTTTTTTTCTCGCGGGCCGCAACACATTTATATAATAATCTAAAAAAAAAAAAGAATAATTAAAACAGTAAAATAACAAAAGTAGTATTGAAAAGCATTGTAAGAAAGTTAATGTTATCAGTAGGATTGAATGTTTGTCGCGGAAGAAATGTTACCAAAAAACTTAGCACCATTATTTCCAAACAATATACTTCATGGTAGATTTCTGTTGCAAATTTTGTAGAAATTTGCCATGAGTTGTTTGGAAACAGTAGTGTGAAAAGTTTTTGGGGCGGTTTTTTTTTTTTCTCGTGACAAACTTTTATCTCAATAAACAGCATTAGCAGTATAATACGTATAAAACGTAATAACGATGTAAAATTTTCAATTCTAAATAAATAAATAAATAAGAAAAAGAAAAATCAGATTTTCTTTAATAAAACAGACTTTTACTCAATGCAAAAACTTTCAATTAATATTTTAAATGCAGAAATATATAGTGCAGGTTTATTTAATTTTGAATAATGTTTAGTTGATGTTGAAGATTAAGAAATGTTTAGTACACCACCGTAGCAAAAATAGGACTACATGTAAAAAAAAAAAAACTTTTGACTAAGCAAACGGCATTTAAGATGATTTACATAATTTTAAATGAATTTGAAATTACATAACAGATTTTGTCTCCCAATGAAAATATATAAATCAACAGTGAAGGTCTTAAATATCTTTTATGCACATCTCAATTAATTTTATAAATATGGATTAATGATTATGTGTCTCGGGCCGCACATGAAATGCCACAGGGCCACATGCGGCCCACGGGCCGCAGTTTGACTAAGGTTGTAAGTAGCAGGTTGAGTAAGGCCTTTCCTCATCGTCCGTGTCTTTCAGGGAGCCGGAGACGGTATGTGTTTTATCAGTCGACGTGCTTGCCGATTGTGTTAATTAAACTCATATTATTTAAGTTTAATAAATGAAGGAAGTTTCGTGTGCGATACATATAAATTTTATAGCTCGTATTACAAGAGGGGAAGGGCGTAACCCTCGAGGGTTACGACCAAACTCGATTATGAAAATTCGTCACTTTTTTTTACGCTTGGTAAAATATTAGTATGTTATAATATATATATAATTTTTGTTCTTTTTAAAGCTATGGCAAGTGCAAAGAAAAAGGGCATAATTTAATTTTTTTCATTTTCAGGATTTAAAATGTTTTCTCGACGTGTAATCATAATTAAACAACTATTAAAGAGTTAATTGATAAAAGTTTTTTTTTTCACTCTTAATTTTTTTTATTTAATTTTCTATTTTTTAATATTTAAAATATTGCATTGGTGCAGTTTCACAACCAGTTGGGTTTTTTTGGCGAATAATTAAATCCATCGTTGCTGTAACTCCATATACAATTGAACCATAAATAATATTTGGCGATTTATCACCTGTGGTAAGAATACGGGAAAATGACTTAAAATTAATTTATAATTTATAATTAAGATCTAAAAACAGTAAAATGTTTTGTCATCGAAAACGCAATTTGTATATATATATATATATATATATATTAATTCTAGCATATCGAGAAATGAGTTAAAAGTCGATTACAAAATTCCCTCTTTGTAAAAAAAAAAAAAAAGGTTTTTTTTTTTCTTTAGTTAAATAAAAGAGTCTAAAAAGCTCATTGTTATTCTGTTAGTGTTTTATTTTCCTTGCGCTTAATACCATTCTCTGTCTTCAATTTGTCCGTTTACAAATTGTCAAAATCTTTTATTTTAGACTTTATACAATTAATAAAAAATGTTTGAAACATTTCTTTTCTAACACGACATCTAAAGAATCAAACAAACTTCTTATAGTTATAGTAATACATTATTGTAGTACAACTGACCAAGTTTCATCCTTTTAGCTTGAAACTTTCAAAAGATGTCTTTTCTAAGACAACCTCTTAACTAACCTCAAATCACTTAAATGAAGCCATTTACCGAAACAAGATGACATGAATTCTACTGTAAATTAGGTGATTTCAGAAGAAAACTTCCTATTTATTTGTCAAAGAAATGTAACGATCTAACAGCTATTCATACTATCAAATAGCATTTCAAATTAGTTATTTCATTAATGTAACACAAGTTTTCAAATAAATAATTGTAAATAAAATAAATAAACAGACAGTTTTATTTGCCGTTTTCAATTAAGATATGGTAACTGTAATTGAATGTTTTGGCTTTGTTAACACTCTAGTAATCACACCAAAATTGACAGATCCACGGTTCGTGAATCTCACAGATACAACGCGAGTAATTTTGTTATGTGTAGTATACTTACATCATTGATGATTTTTTTTGTCTATTGATAAATACGCAAAATTAGCTTTGTGTACTTTTTCTTCACTATAACGTCGGAATTAAGTACTGTTAATTGTGAAAATTTGATCGTGTATCTCAAGATAGAGGGTAAGGTACTAATCTAACTCACAATGACGCGATTAATGTACTATTAATTAACCCCTTCAGGATGAGCGTTGAGTATAAGTGACGTATAAGGTGATCAGAATCCTTGATTATTCCTAACGGTAATTTTGAAGAGAAAATTTTGCCTTATTCAATCACAGCATTACTGCAATTACATTAGACAAAAAATTCTTTTCTGAATTACTGGTGATAAAAGATTAAAAATTTTGTAAATGACGCTCGCCTCGAAGTGGTTAAGATCAGCTAGGGCGGCCTTGCGTGTCAGTCTATTAGTATTCTAATTTTCGTAAGCGTACTCCGATTTCCATGAAATTAAATAAAACTGTTAAGATAAAATACTGCAATTTGACTATCTAAAAATGTTTACTGTACCGACCATAGTTTTATATTTTTAATAAAAGAGATGATGGATTTTGGGGATTTTGTTCATCTCACGAAACCCTTTTAGTCCCGCTTCGTTGTCTGTCCGTCACAGAGCTGGTTCTCAGAAACTGTGTAACTTACAGACATGAAATTTTGTGTACTTACAGCTGAATACCTACTATGAAGCTGAAAATTATTTAAAAAAAAAAAAAAAAAAAAAAAAAAAAAAAAAAAAAAAAAAAAATGTATTATTTTAATATAGAAAGATAAAAAACCAAAAATCTAACAGCCTTTTCCTATTAAATTTAAACATTTTTCGTTATAGTAGTTGCCAACAATTAAAAATCCACAATAAAATTCTTTCTACAATAATTATTTTTTATTGAAAGATTTCCAAGTGAAAAATGAAAATTAAATAAAAAGTTTCACCAATTGAAAAAAATATTAATATGACGTCCTATTGGTAATAAAACAGAAATTTTCAAACATTTCTTAATAATACAAGGAGTTGTAAATACAGAAAGCAGCTTAATATGACGTCATTTGAGAATTAAAAAGAAAATTAATATGACGTCATATTGAAAGTTTAACGGACTTTTTCAAATGTTTGAGAATCATACAAAGAGAGTATCAATATGAGTAATAGAGAAAACAAGTAGATAGGACCTCAGCAAGTGATTATAACGTCATTTGAGTTTGCGGAACGTATTTAATCATGATAAAAACCCCATTATGAAAATATTGGCATATTTTAATATTTTGAAGGTCTCTATACAACATGTTTAATTTTGAAATTGATTTTTTTTATATCGCATTTAGTCCACAGGACAGATATTATTTTGACAGAGTATAATAGCGGGACGGTTCAGCTATTCGAAAAAACGAGAAAAATAGACCGGTCAATTTTTACTTTATAAAAAACGACATTTTTTTTTTTTTTTAATGAAGTTTATTTGGATTTATTAAAGAAAGGATTAAGTGTTTTGAAAGGAATATTAAACGAGACCTTTGTGCGATCTTCGATCACACTTACCCACTTGTTAAAATTATTTTCCATGATGTGTGTGTGTTACAAGTTAATAACACTCAAACAAAAATATTAATTTTGGTCGAATTTCAAAGCCCATCATTTCTTCAACACGTGAAAATTTATTGCATTAAAAATACATTTAAAATCAAACATTTAATTAAACTGAAAAAACAACACATTAATATCACATAATAAAATCAATTACAGTACACTTTTCAAGCTTCATACAAGCTCCTCAGTATAAATGCCATTCCTAAACTAAAGCTGTTGTTTACATCTATCTATTCACGTTCAAAATTACGCATTTATAATAATTCAAAATTATGCATTCATAATAATAAATCACTAGGGAGTATAATGTCACAGCATAACCACATATTCTGATGGAATTGAACATGCTTCGTTAAGAGAGATTTCTGTAATCTTGTAAACCAATCTTCTACAAAATTCTTTTTTTTTTTTTTAATTATTGCAGTTAGATTTAGTTATTTTAATATTTTCGAAATCTGGGATGTAGTCGCTAATCTATTGAATGATTAACATGTTTCGTTTGTAAATTGCCAGATTTGTATAATCGCGTTTATGCTCTTCTAAGCGGATGTCGCATATAATCGTCCAGTTTCATCTTTATAAACATAAACAGAGTCCCAATCTTTACAAGGGGGACTGTAAATTATACCGGTATTCTGTAAGGGGGATAGGGGGGTTAGGCTTGAATTTGTATAACATATTCTTCATAACATTCTATGATTTAAAGGCTGTACCCAGAGCCGGATTGTCCAAAAGGCACGTGCAGATTTCATGCTTCCCCCCTAAACTCATTTTTACTTTCTTCTATCTTTACAAGAAGAAAGTATTGGATTCATGAAAAATTTCGACTTCCGGTTTTCGACGGATTTATACATTTTAGAAGGTCTTGAACACAATTTGACTGTTTTTAGAAAATGTCTGTCTGTGACTTTGTCTGTTTGTCTGTCTGTCTGTATGTGACAAAAATTTTGTGGGCGCTGTATCTCAAGAACTAATGTATGAAATTTAATAAAATTTTATATTAAGTTAGTCTCTAATATAAATTGGTGCTTATTAGTTTTTGGTGCAAATCGCCCAATAGGTGGCGCTGCTACGCTGCATTTTTCGCGATTTCCGCAATAGCTCTATCTCAAGAACTAATGCGCTTACTTTCATCAAATTTCAGATTCAGTTAGACCTTAGCATGAATAGACGCTGATTATGTTTTGGTGTAGATATCCCAACAGGTGGCGCTGCTATACCACTTTTTTCATGATTTTTACGATAGCTATATCTCAAGAACTAATGCACATAATTTCATCAAACTTCAGATTCTGTTAGACCTTGACATAAATAGATGCAGCTTTTGTTTGGGTGTAAATAGCCCAACAGGTGGCGCTGCTATGCTACTTTTTTCATTACTATCACGATAACTATATCTCAAAAACTAATGCACGGATTTTCATCAAACTTCAGATTCAGTTAGACGTTGACATAAGTTTTTGGTCTAAATCTCCCAACAGGTGGCACTGCCTTGCTACATTTTGCAGGGTTTACACGATTTTAGCAATAGTCATATCTCAAGAACGAATGCACGGAATTTAATAAAACTTTAGATTCAGTTAGACCTTGATATAAATTGGTGCTGATTCTTTTTAGTGTATGCGAAACCTGTGTGAGATAGAAGAAAGTTTTGGGCTTGGCACATCCGACTAGTTTTACATTGTATTTTTTATTTTTTTGGAAAAGAAAGTTTGTTTAATCCAATAGGAAATCCACGCACTGCTTCACAAAACTTATTTAACAGAGAAATATGAATGCCATCAATAGGATGTTAATTAATCATATAGCATTCTAGTGTGCCTGTTAGAACCACCCAAAAAATTTACTAAATCTATCTCAAGTATATACAGGGAACAGAAAAAAGCTGCTTAATAAAATATATGTGACCTCGGCTAAGCTCCTCCCGGGAAGCTCATATCCGAACCCTCAACCGTACAACACCTTGGCGAAAGTAAGAGAGTGCCAAATGATTATGCGAAAATAACGCCTTCTGCGAATGCGCTCATTGACATTACTGACAGTGCGTTTCAATTCACGTTGATTCAAATGTTATTGTTTCCAAAAACGTTTTTTATATCGCTTAGAAATAGAGATTTAACATTTTAAAATTTATTATTCCTATAGGGCAGTTGCAATTGACGTCACCTTGGAGGTAAACAGTACAAATAGGCAGTTCTGATTGGTGGAATTACCCTTACCTCCAAGTGAATACAATGGTTGATCAGCTGATTGCAACTGCTCTATAAGAAGGATTAGAGAACCATTCAGATTTATGGGCATTTACAATTTGTTCGCCTCTAATAAATATGTTAAAATGATTCATATCGCCCCACACATATGTAAAATGGAAATTGATATTTTAAATTCATATTTTGTTGGTATTGAAAATGAATATATTGTATTAATAATCCATTTGCAGTGTCACACAAAAGACCATAGACCATTCCATTATGATCTATGGGGAAAAATCGTTTGCGGCGCATTTTATTGATGTTACGTTATTTAAAACATAATGAAATTAATATGCATGACTGAGGTGGACTACAGCAGGCTTTTACCGGATTATACAATTTGTAGCATTTATATACGTATATCAATTACAGGGACGTACAAAATAATTCCTCTACATTGTGATCTAATGGGAAAAATTGTTTGTGGTGCATTTTGAACATGTTATGATACTTGAAACATAATGGAATTAAAAAAGATCTCTAAGGTTCAATACAGCTAATTTTCTATAGATTATAGAGCACGTAGGATTTATCGTTCATGTACAGAGACGCACAAGAGAATTCGGTTACAGGACTGTTTATAAATTCTGTAGATCATATACAGGGATGCACGAAAGACTTCAAATATGGACAGCAATTGCTGAAAATGGATTTTTACTGCGTTATGTATTTTTAAAATTGTTTATTTAGATATCTCATTTCATCGTATGAAAAAATTAAAATTCTTAATAATATTCTGTTAGTGTTGGGAAATGTTTCATAATCTATGCCGGATGCATGATTTTTCGTTCTTGTTTAATATTATAATTCTGATAGAGACATAATATGTTTAGTTATCCGAAACGTGAAAAAATATTTATAATTTGTAGTCGTCGTGAAAATCAAATTCGAATATGCTTCTTAAAAAGGTACTTATCGCTACACTATTATATTTTGTGATATTTTATTAATCCATGCACATCTTTTAGTTAGACTAACAAATTTTCAAATATACACGAAAAACAGAAGAAGAAACAAAAGCTTTGCTTAGCTGACATTTATGATATAACGAACGTTATTTGTTTACATTAGAAAAAGTATTAAAATTTAAGGAAATAAATGTTTTTTCTTTCCTGCTGTGTAAAATCTAGAGATCGACCGAAATTTCTGTTTCGGTTTCGGCGCAAAATCGGAGTTTCGCCGAATATTCGTTTTCGGCGAAACTGCTGCCAAAATTTCGGCCTGACCGAAACTAGACCGAAACTGTCTGTATTTCAAAATCTCGTTCCTTCTTTCAGATATTTTCAACTTTACTCATTGATATGAGTTGTATCGGCTCAAATGAGACACTGTTTATTGCTGTGAACGCCACTGTTTATCATTATCCGTCATGATTGATTCATGATGCAAGTGTAAATTATAAAGCAAGCAATGCATATATGACTAAACTTAAAAGACTCTTATCAAGTGATCTTTAAAATATGCAAATTTAACAGTAATAGAACATTTTAGTTTGAAACTCCAGATTGTTTCGAATGCTTTATGAGAAAGGTGTTGTTAATACATATGAAGATTTGTGAAATTTATTATAAAAGATATATCGAGGTATGTAGACTTAAAATATTTTTTATTAGATGAAATTCGTGTAATTGGAAAGTATTTCTGTCTTATTTATAAATTGATTACGTTTTATTTTATATGAAAATAAATAGTTTTGGATAGAGGCACAGAGAGTCAACTTGGCACCGGAGATAAAAATTTCAAACAGGGTGCCATTTTAATACTTTCTTAGGGACGCACGGAGTGACAAAGCTTTTTTTTTAAGTAAACATGATATTTAAACATATGTACCATAAAAATGTTTGTACAAAATTTTAAATAATTAATAATAATATTCACAAATATTTAAATATATATCTATATTTAAACGTCTATTAAATTAATAATATTTATAATTATAAAATGGTTAAAACATATGCAATGTTAATTTCCTAAAAAACAAACTTTTAAGTACTTTATTTCAATCAATTTAAATGCAAAATATTAACGAACTGAAAATATGAATGTACTTGAAATTTTAAATATTCATTTATTAAATTTGATTTACATTATTTAACAACATTGTTAATTAATTATTGATAATTGCCTATAATTATTGGTTGTTATAAAATAATAAAATATAAAAGTGGAATTATTTATGTTTCATTCTTGTTTGAAACCTGTACACACACAAATATATATATGTAAGTTTGTTTGTTAGAAATGTGGTTCAATACACATATAACTAATAAATTAATTAGTAATTATTAATTATTTGTTATTAATTAATTAATTAATTAATTAATTAATAATTATATGCAGTTATGTAGTTTTTTTTTTTTTTTTTTTTTTTTTTTTTTTTTTTTTTTTTTTACACTTTTGGTTTCAGTTTTGGCCTAAAGTGGGAATATCAGCGAAATCTTGTTTCGGTTTCTGTTGCGGTCGATCTCTGAATCTAAAGTTTCTACGGATAAACGAAAAGCACTTAATGAATTGAAAGCAAATATTTGTGTGGAAATCGCAGAAATAAATCCATTTTTAGGTTCGTTCGTAATTATATAAGTACGTAGCAACTATAGCCGTCGTCTGGTCCGTTCGTCCGCATATGACAGCGCAAAAACTACCCAACCGAATGGTTTGAAATTTAATATATATAATCGTTACAGAATTTTGTCGAGTCATTTTAAATTTTATGAAAATCGAATCAAAACTTTAAAAGATATTAATAAAAGTTTTCTTCATTCTATTGAATACTATCGTACATAATCTATATAATAAAAGCACAAGTCATGCGACTGAAAAAAAAAAATACGTACTAACCACTTCTATTTTCATAAGCCGAGCGGCCATTTTTATTCAAAATTATTTTTTTCGAATAAATTGTATAAAAGTTACATATTTTGAAAGATCGTCCAAAAAAATTGTTTACTTAAGAGATGAGTTACATTAAAAAGTGTATAGATTCTGAGATAACTTCAGTGGATATTAGGTTAACCGTCGAATATCTCAATCCATTAAAGTAAATAAACACAAGAGATTCGTTCATCATGAGTCATAGAAATATTAAACCATGGAGGTAATCATTCGCAAAGCAAGATCTCCATGGTGAATTTTGCAGCGTTGTATGGTGTCGAAAATAAAATTCGCATCTGTAAACGTGTCATACGTAATAAGAAAAAAAAAAAAAGGCATGCTCATTTCGCTCATATAACAGACGATATAATTCATTTCACCGAAATAATAAAGATGATTTTTTTACATTCTAAAACTAGTTATAGTTCGAACGCACCTCATTTGTCACTTTTAGAGTACAGTATCTAACTTGTTTTTGTATAAATGTAACTGCAAATTATGACATGAAAATCGATGCTTAAGAAATCAGTCTCGGTGTTTTTTTTTTTCAAATCTACACTAATATTATTAAGAAGAAACGCTTGTTTGTTTGTATGGGGGAGGTAATCTCTGGAACTACCAAACTGATTTCTAAAATAAAGGTGGTAAATTGATTATGATAGTTGATGCTACAATATAGGCTAATGTATACAGCCATGGAAAAAATTATAAGGACACATTGAAAAATGAGTAATATGTATTAAAGTAATGATCAACTGAAAACAAAATCAAACATAATTTACTACTCGTAATTAGGAAACATTAGGAACCTATTAATACAAAATTGAATTACAACAAAATTTAAAAATCACATATTAAGAGAAATATAAGACGTGAAACGTGGAAAAAAATTATAAGGACATATTGAAATATGCCTGGAAATAACTTAATATTCTACAAAATTATCTTTTGCTTTCAATGACCCTTATTAATAGTGCAGTCATTGACCCAGAAAGTCCAGTTATAATTTGTTTAGAAAAGTTTTTCCACGCTAATTTGATGGATGATGTCAAGTTGTATGTAATTGCATATTGTGCGCCATGCTTTTATACTTCTCTAGCTAAAATTTCCCAGATATTCTCTGTGGGGTTTAAATTAGTGTTTCTTGGCGGTCAATCCAAAAGTTTGACAGAATTGGCCTCGAATCATGAACGTGATGCACGAGACACATGGAAACTTGCTTTGTCCTTGTTGAAATAAATAGTCATCACCTGTGATAGAGGGTGCTTCAGGCAATAATTTTTCAGCTAGCATATCCACATATGATTCTGAATTCACGCGACCTCGAATGGACACGATTGGTGTTGTTCCATTGGCTGAAAAACCTGCCCACACCATCACAGAACCTCCTCCAAATTGACGTTTGGAAACAAAAAGGTTTTTTCTTTCACAAGTCATATCAATAATGGCTTTAACAATCTGGTCCATCCAAATATTTTTTTTTTGTCCGAAAATACTACATCTTTCCAGCGAGATCCAAACGAAACGTGTTTCTTAGTAAATTGCAATCTAACTTCTTATGCAGTTTTGTAAGTGGTGGACGTGACCGTAGTTTAGCATATCAAACATTGGGATTCTTTTGCATAACATTACACACTGTTCGACTAGTGCATGGTACATTCATTTCTGTTTCAATTTATGTAGAACTGTGTTTTTTTTAAGCAAGCTTGATGTACAATTGCTCGTTTCTGGCGCATAGATCGAGAAACAGGCCTACCTGTATGCTTCTTCTTCCCACAATCTTTTGGATTCTTCAAAAAATTATAAATTTCTGTTTTATATATGTTTGTATTCCTTGCAATTTTCCGTCCACTCATTCCACATTTTTTGTCAGCAATGATTTTTCCCTTTTCGAATTCAGATAGTTATGTGCTCTTTGGCATGTTGAAGAACGAGATAAACTGTACAACCTTACTGCGCAACAGTTTCAGGCTACTTTAAACAATCCTATGATAATACCAAATATGCAAAATTTTGTTTGCGATTTCAAAAGAAATGCATGGCCTTATAATTTTTTCCGAGTTGCAAGCTATTAAAACCTTTTTAAATTCATGATTTTTAATGATTTTTCAAATTTTCAACTTACAGTTTGTTTGGAAATGTTCCGTTTAAAGCATTTTTATCATACAAATATTTGCATAATTTTCTAGCCAAGCGGCTCCTACGTTTGGTGATTTTTCGCTTGTCCTTATAATTTGTTCCATGGCTGTATACTGGTATCCCTGTTCTCTTGGAGGTGGCAGAGCAAAAAACGTTCTAAAATAACAATTCCTTTGAAACTGCTACGGCTAAAAACTTGAAAATTGACGTGGTGGTTATTTTTAAGAGGTAAATGCTCACTGAGAACGGTTTTAAAAAAATACAAAATTTAAAAGGCTGAAAGGAGCAGAAAACTTTCTGAAATCATATTTTCTCTGAAACTATCAAACCAGTTTCAAAAATTCTTAAAGCATAATATGGTGACTGTCTCTTTATGGTGACTATCTTCTGAGTATATATATTGATTTTGTTTTGTTTTGTTTTAATTTTTGCCTTTCTAGATTGAAGGACTACAATAAACGAAAAATGTTAACATTCTAACATTAAAATTACGATTTCTTTGAAATTGATCATAACTCAGTGTTAAATTCAAAGAAACGCATTATAATTTATATTAATAATTGTTGGTGTGTAATTGCGGTATTTAAAATGTGTAACTGCACTATTTAAAATCTTAAAGTTGGTTTAAACAATCTTATTTTTTTAGCCTAAAAGATTCGATGTGTTTATTATTATTATTTTCATTTCCATCACTGTCTTGCTTAGTGTCCAATTAAAAAAAAAGAAAAAAAAAGCGTTCCTGCGGATTTTTTTTTTTTTTTTTTTTTTTTTTTTTTCGTCGCCTGTCAAAGCGTTACTGTTTTTCCGAAATGTTTAAGTGTGTTTTTCTAAAAATGGTGTTTTTTGAGCTATGGTGATTTTCGATTAAAATTAGTTATCACCCCCCCCCCCCCCCCAAAAAAAAAAAAAAATCCCTTTAAAATGTATCTTAATTTAACGTACGTTACACCAGTTTCGCTCTCCTTAAATTAATATATTGAAATGATACTTATGATGACCACAGCAGACTAAATTTCTATGGGACACATTAAACACTGCAATATATTCAGTTATCCACGATTAGTGTAACCTTAGGTAATAAATACGTTTAGAACTTGAAATTATATTAGGACACAGCACAACTGTCTAATTGCATAATGACATAAGGGATGCATAATGACGTGTTAAGAGGGTTTTATGCTGTAATAGTGTAGCTGATAGTTATGGTGAGAACTTGGAAGAGCGAAAGACAGGCAAGGCCTATAGTTAAAGGGAATCTCCATATCTTTATATAGTGTTTTATAAATAATAATTGCTTTCTGTTTATATTCAATTAATTATTTTCAAAAAGTGCCCCCCATTCCAATAAATTAATCTGAAATACAGGGTGAACATAACTAAAGTATAAGTGTTCAGAGCGCATTTATAAAGAATATATTGGGGTGCAACAGCATTTCATATGCATACTATTTTGACGATAGGAATCAATTAAAAAACAAATAGTTCACATTTTACACACCAGGAGCAAAAGTGGCGCTGCAGCCTGATTTTGGCCCGTAAAACAGATATATAAACTAATTAAAAGTGAACTTTTACATAATTTACATGATTTAATGGAGTAACATTTTAGTTTGTATGCCTATTTTATTGCCAAAATCAGCCTGCAGCGCCACTTTTGGCGTTAGTGCCGAAAATGTGAAATACTTTTCTTTAAAACTTGATTCTCCATGATCTAAATAGTATGTATACGAAATGGTGGTGCGTTTTTACCAGTGTCATTCTTTATAACACATGGGCTGATAAGTTCCCGGTTTAATAACGAAAACACAACTTTTTTACATAACTTTATAACTTTAATAAATAACATAACTTTAATAATAAATAATAATAATTTAATAATAATAATAATAATAATAATAATTTAATAATAGTAATTTAATAAATAAATAATAATAATAATTTAATAATAGTAATTTAATAAATAAATAATAATAATAATTTAATAATAGTAATTTAATAAATAAATAATAATAATAATTTAATAATAGTAATTTAATAAATAAATAATAATAATAATTTAATAATAAATAACATAATTTTATAACGAAAAAGTTCCAAACAGTGCTCAGAATCATCGACTCGTTGTTGTTTTTGGTCAAAAATCAACATGCGCGGCAGCCACTTTGACAACAGCTTTTTCATAGAGAAGTGTTCATTCAAAATAAAACCTACACGTTCCTTGGATATCTTCAGAGTCTGAGCTATCTCCTGCAACTTCACTTTGCGGTTCCCCAAAACGATTTTGTGGAATTTTTTTTATGTTTTCCGGAGTATTCACCTTTTTTGCGTGGTGCATCACTGGTGTCCGTACGACCACGTTTAAATTCATCAAACCTGTCAGTAATGGTTGATTTACCTGGTGCAGTGTCCGGATAACGCTTATCAAGCCAAGCTTTTGTTTGAACGGTGTTTTTTCCCATCAAATAACAATTCTTGAAATTCTTGTTTATCCATGTTTTTGTTTATCAACGAAGTCGTTCAACTAAAACCACTCTAATATTTTATTCACACAGCGAATCATCATAACATTTTTTTCTGCTACCTTTTAAAGATTAGTATTTACTAAAAAAAGCATCGGTTCGGCGATTGCAATGCCATCTGTGTGCCAGACCGGGAACTTTTCAGCCCATGTGTTAATTAGGCTCAAAACAACTATACTACGGCCACCCTGTATATAAAAAATAGATTAATTAAAAAATAACTTTAATATTACACTATACGGGTATTCCAAAAAAGTTAAAAATCACTTTAATTTTTTATCTATTGGAAAGGTTTTTGGGATACAATTTGAACAATCCAAGTAGCACAGTTTGTTGGCTCGTCGTTAGTAGTTTGTCGAAACTGTTGAGGATTGGGGATAGTAGGGTTGGCAAATGGTTGGGAAATATAATCATAATTCAATTAATATTAAACTGTTAATTCATTGAAGCATATTTTTATCAATTATTACACTTTTTATGTCTTATTTATATAGTAGTATAACCTCGATTTAACGATTTTTTTTCAATTTAACGATAAATTTTAACGGTTCGGATTCATCTATTTTTATTTCTATGTCACATGAACCCCGTTTTAACGATAGTTTTCCTCGATTTAACGATATTTTTTTCTGAATTTCAAAAATGTTACATATTTTTATCCATACAGTAAACAGAATTCAGAGTTTTTTCCATCGTTTATTGATTAAGCGGGAAAAAAAAAAATCCAATAAATTGCTTGCAGGGTTTTTATATGTTCAGCAGGTAGGGTGTTGCCAAAATATTACTTACTATTGATTCAAAATGTTCTGAACCAAGGTCAGAAAAGATACCGTCTGTGTTACGATGGGATAAGGTAAAAAACGTGATTTTATCTTTCTGAGAAAATGGAAATTTAATCATTCGTTGATAACTCCACAGGATGGAAAACATTTGTAGCGAATAGTTTGCAGATACCACGTTTCACAATCAACTTTAGCCACGATACTAAAAAATCGAAAATCTGCATTAGAATGCGGCTAATTTCTGAAAAAGCGTGAATCTATAAAATTGTCATTTTTGAATGATTTAGAAAGGTTTTTGTAATATGATTTGAACAATCCAAGTAGCACAGTTTATTGGTTCATCGTTAGCAGTTTGTCGAAACCGTTGAGAAATGCTAGGGGATGGTAGGGTTGGCAAATGGTTGGAAAATAGCAGGTACAAAGTTCTCTCTAATTTGGTGCGTATCTGAACAAGATTCTGAGCAGCGATAGCTTGGACCACTGTTGGGCCTTTGTCGGCCAACTTGGAACGACAATTAGCCAACAATTC
The DNA here is from genome assembly GCA_963931845.1 of Maratus michaelseni. Lineage (NCBI taxonomy): Eukaryota > Metazoa > Arthropoda > Arachnida > Araneae > Salticidae > Maratus > Maratus michaelseni. The sequence continues at coordinate 99,609,309 of OZ007594.1, forward strand.
GCCAACGTTGGCCCAATCATTTTGTGCTACTTGGAAAGTGAGAACCAGCAACTTACCAATGTTATCAAATTTATTAAAAGAAACGGCTCTACAATTTGTCTAACACCTTGGAATAGAAAAGTTTTCTGCATCTAATGATTAGATAGATAGTTTTCGCCAAAACTCTAACATTATTTAGGAAACTGTGTCTAGTTAAAGTAAAAGTGTAGATTCAGAAACATTAGAAAGAGAACGTGTACTTTCCAGCCATGCAGAAAAACATGCTCCTAAAAATAATTATAATATGGATGAAACTACCCTATTTTTATAATTTACATTGAAAGTTAACATTGTGTTGTAAGAACTAACCATGCCATGTAGGCAAGAAGTCGATAGAAACATTTACAGTTCTAATGGTTACAAACGCTGATGAATCAAGGAAATTGACTCCACTTGCCGTCGGAAAGTGAAGAAAGCCAAGATGTTAGCGAATTCAATGCTATTAGATTTGGGTATCATCAAATCTTTTAATGTACAATACAGCAAACGCTTAATGCGAAAACTTTGATGGCCACAGGAATCACCCGAAAACTCTGCTAAATTCAAAGTGGACATCCTGGAAACTTTGGAATTAATGCGTTATGCAATGTCGAATAAAACGATTGTAAATTTCTAAAAGCTGGACCTTTTACCATTACAGTCCAATGAAGTTATATGTGAGGATAAAGAATTTGATTTAGAAGCATTTGAAACATCAGTTTGGGTTGAAATAGCCAGCCACAATCTTTCATTTAAAGATTATGTGAATTCTGACCCTCATGCAGTGTTGCCAATTTGGCGGAAATTTTAATTCAGCAATTCCGAAATCATACCAGAAATTTCGAATAGTGTTTTTTATTTATTTATTTAATGACGGGCATTACGTGAATAAATGAACCAAAAATTACTATTTGGAATTTCTGGTAAGAATTCCGAATTTCTGAATAAAAAGATACACTAAATTGACTCATGCTCTCAATTATGAACGATTAGTCGCCAGTTCTGGGCGAATTTTACTACATTAAAGGTTAAGTAGTTAAACTTGCGGCATGTTTTCACTTGTATATTTCAGTCAGCAATATGATACATAAACATTTTTTGAAGTTAAAATTTTACGTTTTGAAATATTAAATTGAATGTTTGATATTAAGTTATAGTTAAACAAAGTATTCTTCTTCTTTTATTATTAAAAAACAATTTTATTCTCGAAATATATTCTGTTATAAAATATGAAATAGTTCTATAAAATCTCCACATTATAATTTACTCTGTGTGTCGAAATTATTAAAGATTAAATCTGCATTACTCTAATTAAATATTTTCAGAAAATCCCCATATTATTATTAACTGCCTGTATCAGAGTTATTCACGATAAAACATGCATTACTTTGATACTAAATTAAATGGTATATGTAAAACTTGAAGTTTTGAAAGAGTTAATAGAAATATATAATTTCCTAACAACTAACAAAGTGATTATATCTAAAATAATTATGCTAAGATAATGATATTCTTTTACAAGGAAAACTTTTACTAAAGTTACATTTTTATCTAAGGAAAAAGCGCCAGTTTTAATTAACCCTTTGATTACGGACCAGGACTGACGACTATTTTTATATTCAATCGTACCAAAACCTACAAAAAATTTTGTTTGTAGTAGATATCTCTTGCAAATGTATCTTAGAATAAGTGTATGGCAGAGATTAAAAAATAAAAACAAAATTGGCACGAATAGAATAAAAAGGTAGTCGCTGGGACACACGGTGTCCCAACCCCGTAATCAAAAAGTTAATATCCAAATTTAACATATTTCAGTGTAAGTTTATTTGATCTCATAAGAGATGTGTTCAACGTCTATTACTGTCGTTTTCAATTTAAATAAACATACTTAGACATATGCTGATATATCATTTAATTCTAATTTGGAAAGCTGACGTATTTACGCATTTTAACTTAATAAAAACGAATTAATTATATCTAATCTTTGCAATTTCTTACGCTAGCACATCAAACGTAAATTTTAAATTTCGCGAAGAAATTATATTGTTCGGATACTGTTTGAAAGCTTTTCGTAGCTTCTAAGGAAGATGATTTAGAAGTTTTACAGATATTTTAGAAAATTTGTGTCCTGCGTCTTTATACTAAGCGCAAATAATTCATAACAGTATGCCGAGTGCTATGCCAGGATTCATTAAGAAATATTACATACTTGTTACAAATATCTTCCCAAGTTTAGTCTTGTGATAATTTTCTGCCACAATCATATAATTTGATAGAAAAATTTAATGATTAAGAACATACACTTGTAACATTTTCTTTATTGTGTGCAGCAGTCAGAGATCGGAAAAATAAAATTTTCAGAAAATTAATATTTATGTTTGGAATTTTTTTTATAGGACCTACAATATTAAGTTACATCTAAATGAGATATTTTTCTTTCTTTTATTATCATAGAATACTTTTACTCCCTAAATATATTCCAGGAGTAGGAGATTAAATACATTTACAAAATCTTTGCAGTATGAAGTCTATCTAACAAAATTATCTGTACCAATATATTAAAGAGGTAACTCCTGACTGACTGACTGACTCATCAACGCAGAGCTGAAACGATTAAAGTCAGGATTACGAAATTTGGACAGTAGATTGCTGTTATGACCTAGGCAAGCAATAAGAAAGGATTTTTGAAATTTCACCCCTAACGGGGCTAAAGTGGGGGGGGCGGTAATGTTTGGGGGCCTTTCACCATATCTCAGTAGCAGTTTTAGGTAGGAGCGTAAAACTCTGCATAACAAATATACTAAAAAAATAGTTAAACACGTATTTCAGCGATTTTAGAAATTCAACCATTAAAAGGAGTTAAATGGGGGTTTAAAAAGTTTTAAATCATTTCGCCATATCTCAGCTGCAGTTTTGGGTAGTAGCATAAAATACAGCTAAACTAGTCTGCTAAAAAAAATAGTTAAACACGTATTTCAGCGATTTCGTCGTCAACATCAGCTATGAACCTAATTGTGGAATATTAGAAGAATAAGACAACTATTGCTGATTTTTGATTAGATATTTTGCATAACACATTTTTGTGCCATACGAATTAAAATTTCTCTAATTGCTATGCCATTTTTTTTTTCGTGTTGTTAAGGAAATCTTATGTATTTTTCTTTTACACGCAGCAAAGAAAATGCACATTATCAATTAAAAAGCCGAGGTTTTATTCTATGATTGTGTCAAAGTAACATAATTTTTTCCTGATTGATTTTTAGCGATTTATGTACGGGATTTCGGGATAGTCATATCATTGCATTTTTATTTATTTTACCTGTAAGGCCCTCATGGTTAACATGGGCAAAGCCAGGTGATTCTGCTAGTTAAAGATAAAAGTCTACAGTACTTTGACGGTAAATATTTTCAGAAAATTCTCATTTTACTATAATTAACTCTGTGTACCAAAGTTAGTCACGATAAAACACACATTATTTTTATATAAAATTAATAATTAATAATCAAAAGTTAAACATTTGTCATTTTCAAGAAATAAAGATAAATATAATTTTCTAACAAAACACTAAATTATTACATCTAGAATAATTATACAAATATAATGAAATAGGAGAAAACTTTACCAAAGTTACATTCTTAACTAAGCATAAAGTGTGCCAGTTTTAACTAATGTGCTAAACTTCTATGTGATTTCTGTATAAGTTTTATTTGATTTCATAAGAGGTTTTTGATGTCTGCTTTTGTCATTTTCAACGTTATATAAATATTTATAGACATGTACTGATATATGTTAATATCATTTAATTCAAATTTCAAAGCTGGCATATTTACACATAAATTTTAACCTACTAATCCCAAACTAATTGAATCTAATCTTCGCAATTTCTGAAGCAAGCCAATCAAATACGTATTTTAAATGCCTACAAGAGCAGACTGACTCAAGTGTTGTATCATTGAATTATGTTGGTCGTTCCTATGGAAGATTATTCTGAATATTACCAAATATTAAAGAATAATTGAATCAGTCATTTTAGAAAAGGCACTGGTCCAAAATTGTCGAAAATGGTTTTATTGCAGAATATGATATGTTCCCCAAATTCTATCACTTCTGAAACGAATGGGCACTACTTCGGGCTCTAGATATTATTTATCTACACTGTAAAAAAAAATTCGGAAAAGTTTCCGGTAGGAATAGGATTTCCAGTTGCCCGTATAGTACAGGAAACTTTTCCGAAACAACACGGAAAAAAAACGGAAAAAAACGAAAGTTTTTTCTTTCCGTCAGGAAACTTTTCCCGTTTGATTCAGAAACTAATCTTTAGACACAGAATAAATTCCTGGGTCTTACGGAAATCTTTCCATTCACATAAAGAAACGTTTTGGAAGAATGGAAGAATAGATAGAAAGTATTCCGTTTAAAAAAGGAAAACTTTCCATTCACATAAAGAAACGTTTTGGAAGAATGGAAGAATAGATAGAAAGTATTCAGTTTTAAAAAGGAAAACTTTCCATTCACATAAAGAAACGTTTTGGAAGAATGGGAGAATAGATAGAAAGTATTCCGTTTTAAAAAGGAAACTTTTCCGAATCAGTCAGTAAACTAATCTTGAAAAAATAAAAAATTCCTGTGTAGAATAGAAACTTTTTCTTTGCTTTACGGAATTTTTTTTCATTATGATCGGAAAATTTTCTGTATTGTAAAGAAACTTTTGTTTTAAAGAGTAGGAACATTAACAGATGAAAATATTGCTTTTGGACACTGTTTTGATTTCCTTTTATCTCAATTAAATATTATTAAGAACTTTTTTGAATACATACACACATTTTAAGTATTTGTTATCATAAAATGCATTACATGTAATGCATTTTATGATAACAAAATGCATTTTATGATACGAAATGTGTGTATGTATTCAAAAAAGTTCTTAGTAATATTTAATTGAGATAAAAGGAAATCAAAACAGTGTCCAAAAGCAATATTTTCATCTGTTATTGGTCCTACTCTTTATAACAAAAGTTTCTTTACAATACAGAATCAGCTTGAGATTTTATTTATTTGTTACAAGTATACTGATGCGCTCATGGGTATAATATAACTAAATATTCAGATGATGCTAAACCCAGTGTTGAATTCAGAGCCTTTTCTGCGGCTCCGGCGGGGAGGATGGGGTGGGGAGGAATTATATATTTCCTTTTTGGAAATTGCACTTTTTAACCATTAAAAGCATAATATCTCAAATCTTCTGGGGGGGGGGGATTTCAATGTTCCAGGGGGGGTCCCAGCGGGCCACCCCCTGAATTCAATACAGTGCCAAACAACTGTTCAATATTACTAAAAAAAAAGGGGACAAGCCTGTATCCTCAAAAAGCTCAAATTTATTCCACTGGGTGTAGCACAAGTATGAAACATGTTCTATGCATATGAGGTGTATGCAACTACTTTGAAGTTTATTGTTGCTGGAAAGAATTTCTATAGCTATATTTCTAAAACAAAGGACATACAAAACCTATCTTTTTAAATCATAATATTGCCTACCCCTCCTTAAAAAACAGAAATAGCCATATTTGACTGAAAATTATCTTCTTCCAATAATAGGTTTTAAAAAAATAAGCTTAGGGGGTCGTCATCATTCTTAAATTGTACCAAACTCCAACTTTTCAATACATACACCTAATTTTGACGTTATACTTTTTTTTTCTGTAAATTTCTCCCAAGGATACGAAACAAGAAATCACTTGGTCAAGTGGTTTAAGAAATATGAATGTTTAAAATTTGGAAGTCTTAATGTGAAATTAATTTGCAATTGATGAAAAACAAATTGCAATGCGGGTAGCTTTTTAAGCGTAATTCAAAAACTACTTGACATAATAATTTTGGATTCGCTTATTTGAAGATTTTCAAAATCTATTTGTTAAAATTGTATAGATTATGTTTAGTTCTCTCTTATAAAAAAAAAAAAAAAAAAAAAAAAAAAAATGTATTTTTAAATTCATTTCAAAAAAGAAAAAAAATAACCTATGAATTTTTAATAGAGGTGGATTTCTGGAGGCTTCAAATATGCAAATCCAAAATCACAGATAGTTGGTAAGTAGTTTTTGAGTTATGCTTAAAACATAGAATTATATGAGACTTATTTCTCAATTTATCAATGTATTTATCAATGCTGTAACTATTTGAGTTTTCACGATAGTTCACTGGTCTTTTTATATGAGTTGCCCTATAGTATTGCTATCAAATCATAACAAAAATGTTTGCTGTAATTTGCGCATGCGCAGTTAAAATTAATTTCATAAAAATACCTATATCTCATCAAATATTCAATATTTTAATATTTTAATCACAGTATACTATTTCTACGACTCTTTGTCAAGTTTTTGGAAAGTGGTGTTAAATTTGGCTGAAAACTCTGCATGTTATAAAAAAAACTTTTGAATTTTTCACAGAAACGTTAATATATTCACGAATATACATGCTATACTTACAAAAAAATGCACACAAATGTTGAACAGAACCTACATAGTCATTTACTACAGTGACAGACCATTTTTAGCATTTTTCGTTACTTGGGTGATCGAAAATATTATTTTATTATTAAAGTTATTATCCCCCCCCCCCCCCATAGTTGTCCTCGCGATAAAATATTCACTGAAAAACATCAAGTCAAACATGTTCTTTACATCCTCAAAGCTTAAGGGCATTCCGGGCATTTCCTCACGAGTTTCAGTAAGATAATCGACGAAACGTCTGAAATCGGTCACTGCCCCTTAATTTCTGGACACCAGTGTAATATTAATAAAGTAAATCTAAAAACTTTTGAAGCCATGTAACTTATAAGAATATACAGAATTCAGCTAATCCTAATAAATAGCTTGATGATAAACAAATTTTAGAGGCCATGCAATTTGAAAATGTACAAGACTTTAAACTTGAAGCTCAACTGAAAATTATATAACAAAAAGCCTTGCTAAATGAAAATCTTTTTTAAAAACAGGGTTCGTGATTTTACTTATTTATTTAATCAAAAAATCATATATATTTTTAATTATTTAAATCAGCTATTTTTTTAAATTCAAAATACAATTTTAAAATTATACATTTAACAGTAAAATAAACTTTACTAAATAATTAAAATTAACAATTAGAAGTGTCCATTTAAATATATTTGAAATTAAAAAAATATATAGAAACTCATTCACTTGGTTAAATTAAAATATTTTAATCATATAAATAGTTAAAAATATACAGTTTAAAAAAATGGAGCTACAGAAAAAGATTTAATTTAGAAATGTGAATTCTCTTTTACTTTTGAAAACATGAAATAAATAAAACAAATTGTCTTGTGTCATCACTTATTTACAAAAACTGCAATTTAACAGATATCCTATTCTGTATAAAATACATATACCACCTTGAATTACCCCTTTGATAAAATAAAAAGCATATGCACTCTGCATTACTAAAAGCTAAAGCTTTTTGTTCTGACCAAATTTCTTTATTCATTTAATGAATTTAGAGCATATATTAAACACACTTAAGATGGTTATGATTATATTTTATAAATTTCAATGGATATGAAAAAAATATTCTTTGTTATTAAAATGTTTGAAAAGAAACACCAATTTTCCAGCTTTATGAGTTCCTAAGCGATTACAGAGTTTACAGTGAATTAAAGTTTGATTGATTTGAATTTAAAATAAAAATAATTAAATCAGGCCTTTTTTTAAGATTTTAAAACTCTAGTTGTTTATGAGTTTACATTTGCAAGTAATTGAAATTGTATGAAAAAAATGTATATAACATTTCAAAGTATATTACTTACCATGCAATCTTTATTTTCCGAATCTTTCCGTAAATAAATTACGTTGAAATATTGAACCATTTGTTATTTACATGTGCACAATGAAGTCATGAGATATCTACATAAATATCAATAAATATACTGTTGACTGACCTATATTTATTTTACTATATTTATGAAGTCCAGTTGCCTGTAAAAATTTATGTATATTTAAAGTCAAAATTTTATCATCATTAATGACAAAGAAAGAAATGTTTGTGAGTCTTTTATTCTTCAATGGCAGATCACTTAATAGAAGAATATTAAAAATTACAAATAATTCAGGAAAAATATATAAAAAAGTAAGTGTCTATTTAATAAAAAATCTGACTTCGCAAATGTGTATGTGCTATTTTTTTTAAACTTAAACTTAGTAAAATAAATCAATCGCATTTAATCTGCACAAACTTTAAATTGCACATACTAACAAAATACTATTTAAAAATATATATATATAAGTTACTCGATTTTTTTTTCTGGCTAACTACAAAAGACAGAAAAAATAAAACAAACATTTATACTGAAAAATAACATTTATTTGCAACAAAACTATAAATCAAAATGTTATAATGAATAAAAATTACAGCAATACTGATATTACTTCCATTGACAGTTCTTGCCTCCGAATAGCTGCACTTAGTAAAAAAGTAGGCCTAGGTTCTTTAATTTCTTCCAGGCCTTAATTGATTACACAATATGATGCTACCAAAACAAAATTGTCCTAGGACATTTCTCCGAAAAAACTGTCAAACCATCAATATTATTCGAGAACAGCATGATTTCCTTTCTTACATCATCATTCGCTACTAAGCTAGGATGATATGCTCTAGCTGGAATGCGACACTGATCACTGCAGTAATATCCTGCAATAATAACAATAATAATATTAATATATTTTTATTTTACTAATTTCTAGTGATCATGTATATTTAATGGGACAAAAACAGCACAACAGCAATGAATGATTAAGAGGACTCTTCGTCTTCAGCGATAAGTATTTTTAAGAGCATAAAATTTGAAAATTTTCCTTTAAGTAAAAATTTCAAATTTCATAAGTTTTAAAAATATTTAAAAATTAAGGAAAATTTTTAAAATGTACAATTTAAAAATGTTAATTTAAAGATGCACATTGGACATCTGCTTCCTGCTGGTGAAAGCTATATTTTGATAATTGTATAAGGGAATTTACTACCTCTTTAAAATTTACATAGGTTACCATGGGATTTCACGATCAGCATTAAATGAAAAAAAATGGTGCCACAGTAATATAATAGAACTACTGGGTAAGTGTGATCTAACATTGCTCAAAGGGTTTCGTTTAATATTCCTTTCAAAACACTTTGTCCTTTCTTTAATAAATCCAAATAAATTTCATTTAGCATCAACAACAAAAAAAACTCATGTTTTTTATAAAGTAAAAATTTACCGGTTCTGCATGAAAACCCATTTCTTTAAATTAGGGGGTGGAGAATAGCCCCGTTCCCTCTCTTTATACTTCACCAATTAAACTTCAAAACTCATCAGGGAAGCACCTTATCAAACTGAACCTATATATAAAATTTGAAGCAAATCGGATAATTCTGTATGAAAAACCCATTTATCTAAATTAAGGAGGGGAGATTAGCCTCCCGATCCCCCCTTTATACTTTACCATTGAACCCCCAAAACTAATCAAGGAAGCGCCTTATAACAATGAACCTATATACAAAATGTGAAGCAAATTGGATAATTCTGCATGAAAAACATATTTATCTAAATTAAGGAAGGGATTGGACCTTGTTCCCCCTTTCTATACTTAACCAATGAACCCCCAAAACTGATAAGGAGAAGCATCTTATCACAATTAACCTATATACAAAATTTGAAGCAAATCGGATAATTCTGAATAAAAAAACCCATTTATTTAAATTAAGAGGGGGGATTGGCTCCCTGGTTTCCCCTTTATACTTAATCAAGGATCCCCAAAACTGATATAGGGAAGCGTCTTATCACAATTAACCTATATACAAAATTTGAAGCAAATCGGATAATTCTGCATAAAAACCCATTTATCTAAATTAAGGGGGGGGGGGGGGAATTAGCCACCGTTCCCCTCTTTACACTTAGCAAATGAACCCCCAAAACTAATAAGGGAAGCGCCTTATCACAATGAAGCTTTATACAAAACTTGAAGCAAATTGGGTAATTTTGCATTAAAAACCCATTTATTTAAATTAGGGGTGATTAGCCCCTGTTCCCCCTTTATACTTAACCAATGAACCCCCAAAACTGATCAGGGAAGCGCCTTATCAGAATGAACCTATATACAAAATTTGAAACAAATCGGATAATTCTGCATAAAAAAACCCATTTATCTAAATTAAAGGGGTGATTGGACACCGTTTCCTCCTTTATACTTAATCAATCAACCTCCAAAATTGATATGGGGAAACGTCTTATCACAATTAACCTATATACAAAATTTGAAACAAATCAGATAATTGTGCATAAAAACACATTTATCTAAATTAAGGGGGGGGGGATTAGCCAATGTTCTCCTCTTTATACTTAACTAATGAACCCCCAAAACTGATCAGGGAAGCGCCTTATCAGAATGAACCTATATACAAAATTTGAAACAAATCGGATAATTCTGCATAAAAAACCCCATTTATCTAAATTAAGGGGGTGATTGGACACCGTTTCCCCCTTTATACTTAATCAATCGACCTCCAAAATTGATATGGGGAAACGTCATATCACAATTAACCTATATACAAAATTTGAAACAAATCAGATAATTGTGCATAAAAACACATTTATCTAAATTAAGGGGGAGGGGATTAGCCACCGTTCTCCTCTTTATACTTAACTAATGAACCCCAAAACTGATCAGGGAAGCGCCTTATCAGAATGAACATATATACAAAATTTGAAACAAATCGGATAATTCTGCATGAAAAACCCATTAGCCCCCAGTTCCCCCTGTATCTTTAACCAAAGAACCCCCAAAACTAATCAGGAAGCGACTTATTAGAAGGAACCTATATACAAAATTTTTAGCAAATACGATAATTCTGCATAAAAACCCCATTTATCTAAATTATGGGGGGATTAGCCCCCATTCCCCTCTTTATGCTGAACGAAATAATTCCCAAAATTAACGAGGGACGCACCTTATCACAATGAAGCTATATACAAAATTTGAAGAAAATTGTGTAATTCTGCATGAAAAACCCATTTACCTAAATTAGAGGGGATTAGTCCCTGTTCCCTCCTTTATGCTTAACCAATGAACCCCTAAAACTGAGCAGGGTACCGCCTTATCAGAATGAACCTATATGCAAAATTTGAAACAAATCAGATATTTCCGCATGGTAAACCCATTTATCTAAATTAAGGGGTATCAGCTCCCCATCCCCCCTTTATACTTACCAATGAACCCCCTAAACTAATCAGGGAAGCGGCTTTTAACAATGAACCTATATACAAAATTTGAAGCAAATTGGATAATTCTGCATTAAAAACCCATTTATCTAAATTAAGGGGGGGATTGGACACCGTTCCCCCCTTTATACTTAATCAATGAACAACCAAAATTGATAAGGGGAAGCGCCTTATCACAATTAACCTATATACAAAATTTGAAGCAAATCGGATAATTCTGCATAAAAAACCCAATTATTTAAATTAAGGAGGAGGGTATTAACCACCGTTTCCCTCTTTAAACTTAACTAATGAACCTCCAAAACTAATGAGGGAAGCGCCTTTTTACAATGAAGCTTTATGCAAAATTTGAAGCAAATTGGGTAATTTTGCATGAAAAACCCCTTTATCTAAATTAGGGGGGATTAGCCCCCCGTTCCCCTTTATACTTAACCAATAAACCCTCAAAACTGATCAGGGAAGCGCCTTATCAGAATGAACCTATATACAAAATTTCAAACAAATCGGATAATTCTGCATAAAAAAACCGTTTATCTAAATTAAGGGGGCTATCAGCCCCCTTTTCCTCCCCCTTTATATTTAACCAATGAACCTCCATAACTAATCAAGGAACCGCCTTATCAGAATCAACCTATATACAAAATTTCAAAAATTGAAATCTGATAACTCTGTATGAAAAACCTATTTATCTAAATTAAGGGTGTGGCGAATTAGCCCCCCTTTCTGGCTTTGACAGACTGGGAGCTAAAAAAGGTTTCTATTACAATGATATTTCGGGTTCTGTAGACTCCAAAAGTAGCAGAATTTTCAATTTTTGCCTTACCTCGGGTTCTGCAAACCCCAAAAAGCTGAGTGAAAAGACTGTATACTAAATGGAAAATATCAACGAGAGTTTTTAATTAAAAACAGTTTTCATCTATGCGGTATATAGTCCCAAAATAAAAATAATAATTCAGTTTATAAATTTAAAATCACATATAATTAATTTAATTTCACTTTGAATTGTCCAAAAAACAAGCTAGAGACTGAGTCAAGTCGGCCAGTTTTTTAGCGACACCGAATCTCCCCCCCCCCCCCCCCCAAAAAAAAAAAAAAAAAAAAAAAAAAAAAAAAAAAAAAAACGTGCCTGACTTATACTCAGACTCCACAGCCCTGGTAGAAATGATTGGATGAGGACGTATCACAAAAATTCTAAGCTTTGAGATTACTTAAGAGTAGTGCTTGGAAGGGCACGCAAAAATGCTGTGCCTAGGACTCTGAAGTTTAAAGTTGGGTTCTAGTGACATTTATGATTTATATGTTGACATCATGACTCTTTTGAACATTTTTTTATTTCTTGAAATTTGAACAGTATTAACACGTGCATTTAAATACATGACAAGATTTAGTTAAATGAAAGCAGAAATATGAAATAAAATCAAGTAAGAAATTTTTTTTGCTAAAACACCACATTTTTTTTTTTTTTTTTTTTTTTTTTTAATGAATGAATGAAGAATTGAAGCTTTATATTTTTGAAATAAAAAAACTTCAAGCCTTTTGAGGGTTTATTCTCCCTGAAGCCCATTCAATATAATTTTTCAAGACATGAGCATGAAATAAAAATCAGAACAAAAAATTGTCTTACATGTGACATGATGTTCAGCATTAGAGATCTCCCCCTTCCATCTCTACTGACAAAAATTCCCTGTTTGCTTTTTTTCCTTTTTCTGTTTATTTTAAATTATTAGAAAAGATTAAATGTCATTTTTTATTTTCAAAATAATGTAAGAAAAATAAAATTTAGCCAATTAAACTTGAATATCCAGGGCGAGGCAGTTGATCTCTGCTGTCCAAGATGTAAGCTTCTGCATGCAAGCTTTTACAGCATGAATATAGATAATATCAACCTCAAGATATTCAGCATATTCAACTTTACGTTTGTTACAACTAAAATTTTGTCTGATATGCAAAGAATACTGAAATTTATTTTACCATATACCAATATAAATTTCATTATATCGTCCTAACATAAAGTTCTCAATTTATTAATTAACATTATAGAATTTAAAGGACTCCCCTTTTCAATTGAATTTTAATACACTACAAATAATTAGGAATGTAAAGAATATTCGACCACTATTCGGTATTCGGCTTATTCGGTCCTTTTGCCGAATATTGAACAGATATTCTGCCGAATACATGTAGCCGAATATATTTAGATATATTGTCGAATACTTGCTTATTTGGCCGAATATTCTAAGATATTTGGTTAAATAAGTTCCAGAAAAAAAAAAATGTGATTTTAAATATTTTTAACAAACAATATTAAAGAATGATATCTAAATACATTAATTATTATAAGAAAAATAAATCCTAATACTTACTCAATTTTAAAGCTTCATGACAACTTATAAATAACTGTATATAGTGAAATTACATAAATAAAAAATATTTTTCTTGCTGCATATTTAGGCATCATATGAATTTAAGTAAGTATTGCAACATTAATTTATTTTACATTAAAATGCAAAATATATACTGCATTTAAAGTTTAAATCTCTCTCTCTCATCAGTGAATTAAAATAAATTAACTTTATATCTATTTTTTTTAATCTGATTTATAATGATGATAAGTTTCTTAAACAATAAAATTCATAAATATTAAAAACAAATATTTTACTGTCTTGTAAAAATGCTTAATCTTTCACAAATTAAATCATTTTTCTAGCTTTTAGTTTTACTTTTAAATAATAAATATATGACTATATAATTACTTTACTAATTAAAAATTAAACATTAGATGTTGATTAAACGAACTAATGAGTTTGATACATTGAAAAGAAAAAAAAAACTATTACCTATACTGAAAAAACATTTAATGAGTTACTTCAAAATAACATACAGGGGTAACAAAATTATTTATCACTGTAAAGCCTGAAATTGTGATGCAAAAATAACTTTTCAGCATTTTCAGGAAGAAGTCTGTTTCGTTTGGTTGCATATAATATTACCAGCTTCAGAAAACAAACGTTCACTATATACCGTGCTTACTATATTCAGCTGTTATGATTTTTGAACACTCAAACAAAAAATTTATTTCAATTAGTCCTTAATTTAATTTTTGATTTTAAAATTGGAAAAAAAAATAAATAAACAAATAAAATAATTTTTTTTTAAGTCAGTATTCGGCTAAAACTTGGCCCAGTGTTGAATTCAGACACTTTTCACCGGGAGGGATTTCTGTAGCTCCGGGGGGGACATTATAGAGTTCCGGGGGGGAAATTCCACTTTTTGACCTCTGAAAGCATAAAATTTCAAATACTCCGGGGGGGACATTCCCCCCCGGGCCACCCCCTGGATTCAACACTGACTTGGCCGAATTTTCGGTATTCGGCTATTCGGTCAAATCACTATTCGTTACATCCCAACAAATAATAAAATGTAAAATTGATTCTATAATAATGCAGTACCTGAAAAAAGACAATATGATTCTGATATAGCATCGAACATAGAAAAATATCATCAATTTATTTTAAGATCATAGGTATGTTATTGATGTCTTCAGTGTTGAATTCAGACATTTTTCTCCGGGAGGGATTTCTGTGGTTCCGGGGGGGGGGGGGATATTATAGAGTTCCGGGGGGGGATTGCACTTTTTGACTATTAAAAGCATAAAATGTGAAATCTTCCGGGGGGACATTTCAATGCTCCGGGGGGGACTGTCCCCCCACCCCCTGAATTCAACACTGGATGTCTTACAGAATTAAACAAATAAACAAGGAATTTAATTTAGAATAAGTTAAAAACTATTTAAAAAAACAGCCTACAAAAAATAAGTTTCATTACGATAATATCTAAGTTAGAAATTTCTGGCACATCAAAATATTTTTTACTTCGGGGATATTTTTCTCATAAAAAATAAACTGAGCGAGAAATAAGATAACATGCATTTTATTTCAGGCTACGCAGCTCCTTAAACATGTTATTCGATTTGATAATCATGCACTATAAATATATGTACATATCAAATCCAAAATATTAAAAATCACATAAATTTTAGTACTTACCATTGCGAAGTTGTTGTTGTTGTTGTTGGTTTGGCCCATGGGCCGGTGAGGAGCTTTTTATTCCTATACAGCTGTCTTACTCCGCAAAAACCAGACTCCTACCAGAGGTAAAACTATTGCGAAGTTAGAAGTACGTACAACAGTTGTCCAATATTTAAAAACATGGCGTCCATCTTCATCCAAAAACTCGATTCTGTTCTGTTATCAATCACGTGACGCAACGCCTTTCATACGTCAGCAGAGAGCGAGACTGCGCAGTAAGTCCGGAGAAAGTTGTTTTCCATCCTTTCGGAAACTAATCCGATATAAATAGATTATTTTTATGACTGTAGAAAACCTTTCTGTTGTGATTCGGAATAATTATTTTAGCGGTTGTTTTCCGTATCGTAAAGGAAATTTATCTTTTACGAAACGGAAAAGGGTTGGAAATTTTTTACAGTGTACTTAAGAAAACAACTTTCAGTATTGAAAAGGCACTTTTGCATGGACATGTGTCCTTCCAGAAATGACTTCTTCGTCAAATACTATGTTTCTAAATTATAAAAAGAGCGATAAAAAGGTTGATCAAATTTATGATGTAAAAGAGTATTGTTAGTTAATATTAAATACACCAAAAACTTCAAAACAATTTAGTATGTCTCTTTTTCAGACGGATGATATATTAAATTTTGTTAATTGGTGGCCATCCCTTCACAAAAGAGAACGAATTTCAGAAGAATCAAGAGGAAGAAATGTCTCAATAAAAAAGAAAAGTGACCAGTTAAACTGGTGGCAGTGAGCTCACAAGCTATTCACACTAATTGTATATTATACTCTTATTTCAAAGAATAATGCCACTCGAAAAATAAAGAAATCGGTAATAAACCTGCATACCAAATTTGAAGCAAATTGGATAATTCTGCATGAAATACCCATTTAGCTAAATTAAATGGGATTACCCCCATTTTCCCCCCTTTATACTTAACCAATGAACCTCCAAATCTAATCAGGAAAGCGCCTTATCAAAATAAACCTGTATACCAAATTTCAAGCAAATCGGATAATTCTGCAGGAAATACCCATTTATCTAAATTAAAGGGGGGGATTAGCCTCGTCCCCCCTTTTATATTTAACCATTGAACCCCCAAAACTATTCAGGAAAGCGTCTTATCAGAATGAACCTATATGCAAAATTTTAAGCAAATCCGATATTTCTATCAAGAGTTATCGCATTACGTACATACATACGTACGTACATACAAAACCTGCGGGCACATTAGCTCTCAGGCTTTGATAGCCTTTGAGCTAAAAAATGCTAATGTACGATTTCAAACAGCATCTGTTATGCAATTTAAATCTGACAGTCCGAGCACTGTCACTACAAGAGAATAGATTGATGGGTTAAATAGCAACTCGTTTAAACGTAAAGTCAAAGTTGAGCTGCCAACTGAAAATGTATATGAAGGACCAGACCCTATTAATGTAAAAAAGATTGAGGACTTAAGGGGGCCCGAAAACACATTTTAAAAACATTTTTATTTATTGAATTAGAATTTTGAGGGTTCTTTTTTGTGTGTGTGTGTGGTTAACTATATAATTCGTAAACAAAATCAAATCATAAAAATTCTCCTAAAGTTTTTCAAAAAAATTAAAATTAAAATTTTTTAGCAACGTGGGGTAATTTAAAATCTTTTTAACTCGAAATATTATTCGTCAAATTAAAAAAAAATCATTTAATTAAACAGAAATACTATATAAGTTTTAATTTTGATTCAGCATTTTTTTTAATTTTTACTTTTAAAAGATAAAAAAAAATTAAAGTACGAATTTAAAAAAACGATGTAACTTATTTTTAAAAAATATTTTTTCAAAAGTATATATTTTTGTTTCAGATTTGCTTTATCAGAAATTAAGTAAAATAATTGAAAAATACATGTTCGAAGTTTGAACCATTTATCTTTAACGGTTCCTGATTTATAACAATTTAAAGACGAGAATTGTTGTAAAAACCCGTCATGCAGAAAAACACAAAAACTTTTCCATGACAACCACTACTTGAAAGCTAGATTTTGAAAACAAAAAATTAATATATCCTGTTCTAATTAAGATAGAAACATGATTTAAACGTCATTTTAAGCGAGAAAAAACAGAGAATTTTTTAATACAATAAAATAGTTTTTTTTTTTTTAAAGTTGGGAGATTTATTGTGTCCCGGACCCCTTAAATCAAATGATGGCTTATATTCCTGCCGAATTTAAAAGATTTTATGAAGACATTTCATTATGGCCAACCAATGAAATTGAACAACCTGCTGATGAGAAAAAAAGTGATTACAGTATAGTGTTTCCATGTCTCACATCATGTATCAATCAATGTATCTTAATATTTGTTCAATGTATCTTTTTTTGTAAGTTTTGTAATATAATATATTCTATTTATTTTAAGTCAAACTATCTTTTTTTATATAAATTATCCTCCTTTTCTCATAGAAAGGGCACTTGTCCCAAATTTTATTTTATTTTTGTTACATCATATATAGATTATGGAGGAATTTCAACAATCTAATATATAAAAATGAAAATTTGTCTGTCTGCACTTCTATATATATCCACAGTTTGGAAGCAAGAGTTGTAAAATTTTGCGTACTGGTGTATTAAAACATGGCTGAGGCCACTAAAGTAATCCGGAATCGAAATAGTGTACAGTTAATTTTTAATTAATAAAAAACCAAAAATCTAAAAGCCTTTTCCAATCAAATTTAAACAATTTTCGTTACAGTAGTTGCCAACAATTAAAAATCAATAATAAAATTCTTTCTACAACAATTTATTTTCTATTGAAAGATTTCTAACGTGAAAAATGAAAATGAAATAAAAAGTTTCAACAATTGAAAAAAAGATTAATATGACATCATAGTGATAATATAACGGAAATTTTAAATCATTTCTCAATAATACAAGGAGTATAAGTATATGTAAGTACAGAAAACAGGTTAATATGACGTCATTAGAGAATTAAAATGAAAATGAATATGACGTCATATTGGAAGTTTAACGGACTTTTTCAAATATTTGACATTTATACAAAGAGAGTATCAATATGAGTAAGTACAGAAAGCAAGTGTATATGACGTTGGCAGGTGAATATAACGTCATTTGAGTTTAAGGAACGTATTGAATCGTGATAAAAAAAAAAAACGATTATAGAAATATTGGCATATTTTAACATTTTGAAGTTCTCTATACAACATGTATAGAGACTTTGAAATTGATTTTTCTGAAAAAACATTCTTAAAATCCCAGACAACGCCGGATACTTCAGCTAGTGTTAATTAACGTTAACTCATATATATTGTAACTTAGGGTAGACACTTCAAAAAAAGTACCTTTATATTTCTCAGAAAAACGTTTTTAGTGTCTCCTGAAAAGTTCCTTTTTGGGACAACTGTCCCTTCTACAGCGATTGATTCAATTGTGAAGATTCAATTTACGTCTTTGCACAAATTGCTTTTCGGACAATTTACATTTCTATGACAGGTGCTACAGCAGGCTTTAATAATCAAAATAAACATATTTGTTAAAAAAATTTCGAGATCAATTTATCACAGTTTTGTATCAAAAATGACATATTAGATAACAGAAATTAGAATATTGAGTACTTAAACTTGCAGCGAATTATTTAGCTGTATTTCTCGGTCAGCAATGTGAAGCATAAAATATTTAGGAAATTAAAATTGTATGTCTTGAAATATCTTTAGTTGTATGTTCAGTACCTCAACAGGATAGTTTTCCTTCATATTTTATCAAAGGATATTTTTACTCCCTAAATGTATTCCTTTTATTGTAAGTTAAATACTTTTACAAAATCTTTACATTATAACTAACACTTTGAATTGAAATTATTAAAATTTAAATCTGCGTTAGTTTGATTAAATATTTTCAGAAAATCTTCATATTATAATTAACTGTGTATCAAAGATATTCAACGATAAAACATGCATTGATGCAAAATTATAGGGTATGTGAAAGACTTGCCATTTTGAAAGAAAAAAAAGGAAATACAATTTTCTAACAAATTACAAAGTTATTATATCTAGAGTAATTGAACAGCTTAGGAAAATAATACATTATGTAACAATATATTATATAACAATATACTATTACGTAAAAATTAAACTTCGAGAAAATTGAAGTGAAAGTTATATCTGTTGCACATTTTATTGATTAATTTTTTTCTGTGTAACATGCGTTTGAAATGATAAAGGTGGTAGTAAACAATCAGGGCTAGGTTTAACCCTGTAAAAAACCGGTTTTAACCGCCCTGTTCAAAATATATATTAACCATCAGTGATCAAAACTGGTATTGACTGGGAAAAGAAATTAAAATTTCTTTTTTAAATGATTCATTTAATACAACATTTGAAACGGTTTGTCACGATATAATTTCATGCAACATTTGAAAGTATTTGCAAATATTTTACTCGGTACTTTATTTTTCATTCACAATTTCTTTTTAAAAATAAGCATGCCCTTCGCCTGCTCTTCGCTTGGCGAAGATGTGTTTGATAAATCTATAGGCCGACGTGGCTTCAGTGCGTCTTGTTGCTTTAATTGCTTTTTCTTAGTTGGCCGGTTGCTAATTGATTTGGGATGAGACGGTTCTGCAGTGTAGCGAAGTCATGCCGGACGGATGTGAGATGCTGGGATATTTACTTCCTCCCTGCATCGCTCATCCATACGTCATGCCACGTTACTCGAGTTGGTCTCGTAATTTAGAATTGGTTCAGTAGTTCCAAAGTAATCGTTATTTTAGAACATTCTGCGCTTTTAAAATTTTAGAAATTTCAGAAACTGTTCTAAGAGTGTCTTAAAAATAACTAACATGTAGAATTTCCATAACAACTCCAAGAAAATCGGAAAGTTTTTAGAACATTTTCGATTCAATTCACACTTTTAAATTTCGATTGTTTTAGAACCACTTGCAGTTGCACAGAGATAAAATTAGCCTAGTTTGAAGCAGAAACTTTCACCAGTTATCCCGAATACTAATTATACTTTCAGTATTATCTTGAAAGATTTTTTAAATCGATTCAGTGATTCCAAAGCAATTGTGATTTTAGAATATTTTTCGCTCATTTCACCCTTTAAAATTGGATTTTTTTTTAATTGTTCTGTGCGAGCATTTACGTTTTAAAAGCAACTGCCATGTCAAATTTAAGTTTCTAGCCCTAACAATTCGAAATAAATCCCAATTTGGAATGATTTAGAATGTTTTCCTGTCATTTCACCCTTTCAATTTAAAAAATTGTTAGGAACAATTGTTAGACATCATCTACACCTTAAAAGTAACCCAATGACAAATTTCAAGTTTCTAGCCCCAACGGAGTCACACAAATCGTAATTTTAGAACGTTTTTTGTTCAAGCACCTTTTTAAATTTTGAATTTTTCAGAATGTTTTCAATTTATTCACCTTTTTAAAAACGCTTCTGTGCAAGCTTTTGCGTCTTAAAAACTAGTCGTTGGGGGCCACCGTAACACTTACCCATCATGGATATGCATAATGTAAAATATTAAAATAAAAATGTGTAAACTACTTATAAAGTGCATTGCAATTCAAATAAAATCGTGGCTCGATGACGTCACAAACTTTAAAGGCTCGATTACGGAATTGCTTGAAAGAAACATCCTTATAACTCCAAAAATAATAATCCTATTAACTAGTGGTTTATTGCATCTGATTAAGCGTCAAATTTACAATTAAAATATATCTTTGAAGTGAAATTTGGATGAAATACAGGGTCATGAAAAATCGAAGAGTGTGGAAAATAGGATTCCAGATATCTCAACAACTAATTATCCGATCGACTTCATGCTTTATGCAAAATTTATGTTTTTTTATTGTCTTTTATATTCATTTCTTAAAATAAACAATTTCGAAAATTTTTATATACCTTTCATCAGAACGAATATTTCGAGAGTCTGAAAAAAATAGTTCCTGTTAATCGAGGTTATTGAAATGAAATAGGCTTCTTCCCATTATTACATACTAAGTACATACCAAATTGCAAGTCTCTATCTCAATTTTTTCGGGAGATAGAGCGTTTACAGACACACACACAGACACACAGACGGACGGCAAAATTTTTTTTCTAAAAATATGTTTTTCGGAATCTCCAATGTCTGAAACGTGTAAATCCGTCAAAAAAATTTTTTCGATTTTCAAAACGATTACAAGACTTACCCTATACTACGTATGATGGGTAAGTAATAACAGTCATGTAAAAATTTTTAGTTTCTACTCCTAAAATTTTCAAATATATTTTACTTTAGAACGTTTCTAGAACGTTTTCCACTCATTTCGCACTTTTAAATTTCGAATTTTTTAGAAATTGTTCCTAGTGAGCATTTATATCATAAATGCAACTACTATGCCATATTTCAAGTTTCTAGCCCTAAAAGTATCACAAAATGTAGTAACTTTAGAACGCTTTTCTTCGTGTCCCCTTTTAAATTTCAAAATTTTCAGAAAGTTTTCAAATTATTTCACCCTTTTAAATTTTGCATTTTTTAGAAACTGTTCTATGGGAGTATTTACGTATTAAAAATAATAGCCATATCAAATTTTAAGTTTATAGTCCAAATAATTCGAAATAAATCATCATTTAAAACATTTTTAGAAAGTTTTCAACTTTTTTCACCGTTTTAAACTTCGAATTTTTTAGATACCGTTCTTAACGAGCACTTACATCTTAAAGGTAAGCACTATGCCAAATTTCAAGTTTCCCCTAAAGGGTCGAATTGCAGTTTTAGAAAATTTTTTGTTCCTGAAAACCGTTTAACTTTTGATTTAAAAAATAATAATAATAATAATAATAATAAACTGTTCTGTGCGAGCTTTTAGATCTTAAGAGAAACAACCATATCAAATTTCAAGCTTTTATCCATTACAAATCCTAATGAAACGTAATTTAGAACTTTTTTGAACATTTCCCGCTCATTTCAGCTTTAAGTTTCGAATTCTTTAGAAATGATTCTTAATGAAAATATACATCTTAAAAGTAACCACCATTTTAAGTCTGCAGCCCAAGCAGTATCACAAAATTTTCCAATTTTAGAACCTTTTTTATACCTGTAACCTTTTATAATTTCGATATTTTTATTTATTATTATTATTATTACTATTCTGTGCGAGTATTTATGTCTTTAAAAAAGAGTAACTACCATGTCAAATTTCCCTAACAGCTCGAAAAAAATCGTAATTCTTAACGTTTTCAGAACATTTTCGGTAAATTTCACACTTTTAAATTTCGATGTTTTTAGAACCGCTCGCAGTTGCACAAAGATAAAAGTGTATGTTGTGGCCATCACAAAACTTTTTTTACATCATTATAATACATGAATTTAAATAGCATATTCCCACAGTAACAACTATAGATATGAAGTATAATGTTTAAATTTAGCATAGAATTACAGTGATCAGCTAATAATATTACAATAAACAACAAAAGTGCCCAGTTAAACTGATGCTATTGAGCTCACAGGCTATTTACTCTAATTGTATATTATACTCTTATTTCAAAGAATAATGCCCCTCGAAAAAATAAGGAAATCGACAATAAATTAAGGGGGGATTAGCCCCCCCCCCTGCTCTCCCTCTTTATACTTAAACAATGAACTCTCAAAACTAATCAGGGAAGCGACTTATCACAATGAACCTATATACAAAATTTGAAGTAAATCGACTCATTCTGCATGAAAAACCCATTTATCTAAATTAAGGGTAATTAGCATCCCATTCCCCCCTTTATACCTAACCAATGAACCTCCAAAACAAATCAGGGAAGCGCCTTATCAGATTGAACCTATATACAAAATTTGAAGCAAATCGGATATTTCTATCAAGAGTTATCGCGTTACGTACATACATACGTACATACAGAACCTACGGGCATATTAGCTCTCAGGCTTTGATAGCCTGAGAGCTAAATCTCACGCTCGCTAAATTATTGCATCAATTGATTCTAGACAAGATTAAGAATATTTCCCCAAGCACAGGATACAAGCGCCCCCTGTTGAATTATGAAGGTCAAAATTGAATCAGCATCTATTTATGTCAAGCTCTAACAGAATATGAAGGTTGATGAAATCCCGTGTATTAGTTTTCGTGACATAGCCATCGTAGAAATCGTGAAAAACACAGCATAGAAGAGCCACCTATTGAGTGATATACACCAAAAACTTATCAGCATCTATTTATGTCTATGTCTAACATAATATGAAGTTTGATGAAATTCCGTTCATTAGTTTAGTGTATTTCATTTTCTTGAGATATAGCTATTTTCAAAATCGTAAAAAATGCAGCATAGCAGCGCCACATGTTAGACGATATACACCAAAACCTTATAAGCAACTCCTTATGTCAAGGTCTAACATAATATGAAGTTTTATTAAATTCCGTGCATTACTTCATGAGATATATAGCTGTTTTGGAAATCGGGGAAAATGCAGCATAGCAGCGCCACCTGTTAAACGATATACACCAAAACCTAATCAGCACCAATTTATGTCAAGATCTAAATGACTGTCCAGTTTTATTAAATTCCGTGCAGTCGTTTGTGAGTTCTTGAGATATGGCTACCGTGAAAATCATGAAAAAAGTAGCATGGCAGCGCCACTTGTTGTGCTGGTTACACCAAAACGTAATCAGCCTTTATTTATGTCAAGGCCTAACATAATCTTAAGTTTGATTAAATTCTGTGCATTAGTTCTTGAGATATAGCTATCGTGAAAATCGTAAAAAAGTAGCATAGCAGGGCCACCTGTTGGGCTATTTACACCAAAAACTAATCAGCACCAATTTATATCAAGGTCTAACTGAATCTAAAGTTTCATTAAATTTCGTGCATTAGTTCTTGAGATAGAGAGCTCACAAAAATTTTGTCACATACAGACAGATACACAGACAGACTCACGGACAGACATTTTCCAAAAACAGTCAAATCTTGTTCAAGACATTCTAAAACGTATAAACCCGTAGAAAACCGGAAGTCGAAAAGTCTCACGAATCCAGTACTTTCTTCTTACATTTGGAAGAAAGTAAAATCTATATATATAGTAAAACATTTGAATAGCGGATATGTGATATTCGTTGGTGTCCGCTTTTCAGAGATAAATACATTCAAGTATGTATGTGTTGGGGGATTGAAAAAGTGTTCGCTAAATAGAGATGTCCGTTATGGAGGTTTTACTGTATTTGATTACAACTGATCACTTTTCCCTTGTATGTATATATATGCTCATTTTTCTACATAACAAAAAAATAATTTAAAGATATAAGAATAGAGTATATTTTTCCATTAATTGCATTAAAATGGAGGAAATTATTTTTGTTTTATTCCGATTTTAAGGTCGAATTCGGATTAAAGTGCGTGGGGTTCAGATCGGATGTACAATAAAGGGTTGATACAGAAATACGAAGGTAAAAAATAATCCCTCAAAGTCGTTTTTTTTCCCATTGAATTTTAAAATGTAGCTTTTTTTATAATTCATAATCAATCGTTTCCATGAAAAAACCACTTCCACCAATCAATTTATAAATAAAAATTGACTGTCATAGAATCTTTCAAATAAAGTTTCATACATTAAATATAACCGAATTGTATGGATTGAACTTATTAGTGCTAGATGCGTAGGCTTAAAGCAGTTAGGCCTACGCACAGATAGTAAAACATCTGACATTTAACATTCCAAATAAACATAATGAAATTTCATACGCTTTATGACAAAAAAATTATTATGACATTAAATTTTGATTTCCATGTTAAATAAATAGAAAAAAAAAACGCTCAAAATAAAAAGATAAAAAAGAATAATGTTTCTTTGAAATATTTTATATAATCCTTTGATCGTATTTAGTTAATATGTTCCAATTAAATGACTATTAATTTCATATTTTAAAGTATTTTAGCTTTAGAAAAATGTAAATAAAATAAATTGATAAAATAACAGAGTATTGCAATATTTTGTAAAGGAAAAAATAATTATGATGTTTTAGACTCATCTGACATTAGCGAAAGTACGAGGGAAAGTCATTAAGTAAGTCACAAAAGATAATTAAATAATAACTTACAATGATATTCACTTCAAAACTATTTTTATTTCTCAACATATTCTCCACCAATATTTATGCACTTATATCACCGTTTTATCAGTGCCCCAACACCAGCTGCATAACATTATTTGGGTTGCTGTCTCAGCCACATTAGGACTTCAAGTTGAACCTTTTCATCATCTGCGAACATCATCTTGCAATTTCTTCAACATCCACCATACAGCTTCGACTTAGCCCCAAGCGATTTTCATCTGTTTGGTCCACTAAAAAACCATCTTGGAAGCAAGATATTATTCACAGATGATGAAAAGGTTCAACTTGAAGTCCTAATGTGGCTGAGACAGCAGCCCAAAGAATGTTATGCAGCTGGTGTTGGGGCACTGATAAAACGGTGATATAAGTGCATAAATATTGGTGGAGAATATGTTGAGAAATAAAAATAGTTTTAAAGTGAATATCATTGTAAGTTATTATTTAATTATCTTTTGTGACTTACTTAATGACTTTCCCTCGTATAGTTAATTCAAATAAATATACAGGATGTTCGTAAAATGTCTTTACAAAATAAGAGAGGTAAAATTACTTATAAAGATTTTTTTTATAAGACACCAAGTTCGCAAACCACTTATCCTGTCAAAAATACAACGGATCTCACTCCAAGACGAACTCGGGTTTTGGTTCATAATTTTAGCAATATTAAAGACTTGCGTATTTTAACACTATTAAAGATCTGACGTATGTTTAATGTTGCATATCGGTATTTTTATGTCTAATATCACTGTTGTTAGGGCAATTAAGAGATAATTATCCGGGGGGGGGGGGGGGTTCTTGCCAGAAAGTCTACAAGAAATTATATATTTGTGGCTTTCTGAAAATTTTAATATTTATGTGAAAAAAATGCATTAAATTTTCCATTCTTTGGTTTAAATTGATATTTTTTTTCCAAGTTGTAAGTTTTTTAACATTATTTTTTCTGAATTAATCTTTAGGAAATCAGAAAAATGTATTAAAAACCGCAATAAAAATTAGATAGCATGATTGGTACCACTATCCTCGATCTATATGTCAAATCAATTCTCAACTCGACATAAAATCGTTAACTTTTTAAAATATCAAGACTTTAGCATGCTTTATTTTTTTAATTTATGCAAGTGTGCAATTGAATACATTTATTTAGATATTGTTATAAATATTATATAAATATTTCAGCGAATCCGTTTTACGCTATATTTTTATGTACAGTCCTGATAAACAACACAAAAAATGTTCCCTCCAACTAACTTTGTCACAAATCATTGTATAAAAATGTAACCAGTACCAATCGAATATTAATAAATATCATCTACTAATCAATGCTATACATAGATTTTGCTTATGGGGTCGTCTAATTATAGAAATTGTACAAGCTTTAAAATTTTCAACACTGATATGATATCTAATTTTGACATCATGTTCGGATTATTCGGTAAATTTTACCTTTGGATACCAAACGGGAAGTCATTTGGCCAAGTATTGGGTTGTTCGAAAAGTAATTTCGTTTTTTTTTTTTTTTTTAGTGAAAATGAAAGACGATTTTCTTATAGTATATAAATATTTTATTGAATTATATATGTCTATTTTGGTTCAATACCTTGGCAGTTGCATAATTCCACGCTCATAAAATTTCTGATCTTTGCTGGCAAAAAACTGCTCCAAGTCACCTCATTTGAAGTAAAGGTTTTGCCATCTAAAGCATTTTGTAGAGACTGGGACAAATAATAGTCTGAAGGTGCCAGATCTGGAGAATATGGTGGCTGTAGTAGTACATCCCATTCAAGCTGTAAAAACTTTTGGCAAGTTACAAAACTAGTATGAGGTCTCTCATTTTCTTGATGGAACATTATTCCTTTTCTTTTCATCAATTCTGGCCTTTTCTGTTTAAGTGAATCATTCAATTTGTCCAATTGATGACAGTACACTTCAGAATTGATCGTGGTATTGTCCGGTAGAAGCTAAAAAAAACTGTTCCCTTGAAACCCCACGAAACAGACATCATTCATCACCTTTCTTTGATGAATATTGGGTTTTAAAGTGCTTTGAGCCAGTTCATATGGTTTACTCCAAGATCTCTTGCATTTAACATTGTTGTACACAGCCCATTTTCTGTCCCCAGTAATGATTCACTTAAAAAATGGATCATTTTCTTGATGTTTTAGAAGCAAATCACAGATATCAATGCGACGCAACAAATTCCCTTCTTCTGCAAGAACATATGGAACCCATATGTCCAGTTTTGAAATTAAATCAAGGCGTTTCATGTGATCATGAACAGTCTGATTCGATAACTTTAATCTCTCAGCGATCTCACGAGTTGTTACTCGGCAGTTTGCATCAATCAATGCCTTTATTTTGTATTCATCAGCTTCAACTGGCCTTCCAGAATGAAGTGCATCTTCAACATTAAAATTTCCGGAACGAAATTTTGCAAACCAGTTTTGGCACTGGCGTTATGTCAATACATCGTCTCCATACACATCGACTAATTTTTTTGTTGCTTGAACAGTATTTTTACCTTTTCGATAGTAAAAAAGTAAAATATACCAAAAGCGCTGCTTTCGACTTTCCATGTTTGATAGGGCACGAAACAAAAACTATTGCATAGAATCGAACAAACCTTTTTAACAAACAAGCCTTGCTATATCAGCTGTCAAAATATATAATAACAATGAAGTTTGAAGTTGGCAGTGAAAAAATACAAATACGACATCTGTTGGGAAAAAACGAAATTACTTTCCGAACAACCCAATAATTTAACAATTAAGTAGGTTTAAAGCTTGGAATTCCTAATGTTAAATTCATTTTTAATCGTTGCAAAACAGATTGCAATACGGATATTTTTTTAAGCATAACTCAAAAATTACTAAACCGAATGAATGTACTGTAGTTTTGGATTCACATAACTATGAAGCTATCAGAAACTTATTTCTATTTTTTTTTTTTTTTTTTTTTTTTTTTTTTTTTTTTTTTTTTAATATAGGTTACAATTCATATTTTTTTCAAAAGTTAATTTAAAAAATATATATACTTCTAAATTATTTTTAGAAAAAAAACATCATTTGTAACTTATAAATTTTTTTTAACAGAAATCGTTTTCAAAAAAATAAAAATATGCGAATCCAAAATTACAGCTTATTCCGCGCAGAAGTTTTTGAGTTACGCTTGAAAGACTATCCGCATTGCAATCTATAAGGGTCGCCCAAATGAAAGTGGCATCGCTGTAATAACTCCGCCATTTTAAGAGAAAGATGACTGCGTATGCTCCTATAAAGGGCGCAGAGTGCTGGGAATGCATGCGATGTCGTCAGATCCCGCCAGATGCATGTGTGATAGCGTGGGAGCACGTTCAAAGGCATCGTTCACATCATGGATGCCTCCAAACGGTGTCAACGTGCGGTCATGTCTTAACAGCTTTGTCTTAACAGTGCAAAATGTGAGTGCTAGTGAAATCTATCGTCAAATGCAAAATCTGTATGGCACGGAGATCGGTATACCGATCGTGTAGAGATTTTCGTAGTGGAAGAAGCAGTACATCTCCCTTACAGCCCAGACCTTTCGCCAAGTGACTACCACTTCTTCGGTCCACTCAAGAAAGCTCTGAGGGGACGGCGATTTGCCGACGATAATGAGGTCCAAGTTGCCGTTGAAAATTGGTTCCACAACCAACGCCGGAGCTTCATTCCCCAGGGTATCTATCGTCTCGTTAACCGCTGGAACACTTGTTTCAACCTACAAGGTGACTTTGTCTAGCCTATCTGTTACGTCTGTATTACATCTTTCTTTTGTATACTAATTTATATTAATACCATTAAACCATTTCTCAAACCAACTATAGTGCCACTTTCATTTGGGCGACCCATATATTTTGCAACGATTAAAAATAAATTTAACGTTAGGAGTTCCAAACTTTAAACCTGCTTAATTCCTAAACTGCTTGACTGAATACTTTCCGTTTGGTATCCTAATTTTAGATTCACCGAAGAATACAAATATTAAGTAAAAATTAGATGTTAATATTGAAAGTTTTCAAGTTTGGTACAATTTCTATATGCAGACAACCCCTAAGCAAAATTTCAGTGTAGCATTAATGGTCAGATGTTATTACTAATGTATTGGTATCAGCCATATTTTTATACGATGATTTGCCACAGAGTTGGTGATCATCCCCCCCCCCCTCCCCCCCCCCAGTACTGTATATATTCCATAATTTAGTCGTATTTAAAAATTATATATCCTAATGGAAATAAATTAAAATATTTTTCTCAGCTTTTATTTCTCGTATCCGCTGCACTCCTCATATGCTCACTCTTTGCCGACTGAGCATTGTATCCATCCTTCACCACCTGTAGAGTGACGAAACAATTAATTGCAAAATTCAGTGTAAATCCATGTGTACCCAGTTTTACTCCAGCAGACGACCAAAAATCAACATGATCGTTCTCCTGGATAGCTGGACATGCACACTTCTACATGGCATCGAAATATCGTGTGGAAGCTATAGAGAAACAGTGGTTTACTTACCTAAATCGATCCGTCACGGTGGATTTATTTGAAGAGCAGAAAAGACGGCGAAAAATTAAAACTTTTGAGGTGAATTTATTTCCAATAGCACTGCAGGGACACAGAAATTAACTCACTTCAAAAGCTGATGGCACATTACTAGGGGACGCTAAGGGATGTAGTTAAGACGGGTGCTGTCCACAGGGCAGCACCCATCAGCTAGAAACCAGGGTACCCGGTTTGACTCGCCTACCCGGTTTTACGCTACTCTCCCTTACTGGGTTTTCGCATCTTGTATACGCATACAAAAACAAGAATGCATCTTGTTTTCACTTACTGATCCCAAGCATAATTCAAATGTCTTCTGGCTAGTTGATCTTTGTCAATTTTTATTATTGTTGCTATAAATATTTGAAAACTGGGTAAAAATAGGAAAAGTAGGTGTATTTTGTTTGTCGGGGGGGGGGGGTCACATTTGACTGTGAAAGATACCGAAAAAAAGTTACGTCGGGCAATTTATGTGAGAAGCAATTAAAATTTCAAACTAAACTAATTAATTTGAGGAAACTTATTGAATGACATTGTTTTTGCGCAACAAAGGAGGGCAGTTAAAGTTTAAAACAGCATTTAAAAATTATAAAGAACTCATAAGTATTTAAAAACCAATAATATGCATACAGAAACCTATTTTGCTAAGATGAATATATGATGCATAAAATCTAACATAGAAAAAAGCATAAACAACCAAAACAATTTTAACATGCAAGAGCTTCAAAGGAACATAATTTCTTGGGAGCGGTTTCGTTTTCACGAATATATAAAAATTGATTTTATAATTGGATTATTTCGAAACAACCGGACTTTTTCCATTAGATAATCCATTTGTAATTTAAAAAGTGAAAGAAGCTTGTATATTTCAATGGTAAATATTTTGAATTTAAAATAAATCCTTTATCTTTCTATTAAAATATTCCTTATGTTTAAGAAAAACTCGCTAGAAAGTTATTTGTGCATTCAATACTAAAATTTTTGTTTCAAGTGCAATTGCTAATTTAAAAATCCCATTTATTGTTTTAAAATTGGAAGAAGCTTGCATGTTTTAATGGTAAATACTTTGAATTTAAAAAAAAAAAAACACTTTATCCTTCTATGTAAACTAATTCCTTATTTTTAACAAAAGGTCGGTGGAAATTCATTTGTGTATTCAATACCGACAATTTTGGCTTAAATAGTAACTGCTAATTTAAAAACTCCATTTCGAATGCATACCTTTAATTCTATACAAATATTGAACATTATAATTATAGTTATCATAACTGGCCAAGAGACGATGAAATAAAAAATAAAACAAAATTATTGTTTCAGACTTAAAAATAGCCTAATACGTCATCAGATTTGCGGAAACGCGTAGCAACAGATTCCGTATAGCCCTAATTTGAAGGGGTTAGATAGAAGGGGTTAGACGAAGCTAACGAAAAAGACAGGCTACCGCGGTGCATTCCACTTATCTTTTTTTACAGACCGCTAGAGTGACGTGATGCTCTTTTCGTACACCTTCATTGGTGCATTCGAGCATCACGTGACGCCGGCGGTCTGTAAAAAAAGATACGAGTAAAGCACCGCGGTAGCCTTTCTTTTTCGTTAGCCTCGGGGTTAGATGAATGACGCATAATTCCCCTGTCCACCGCGGATAGCCGATTGCGATTATCATGCTTTCTGATTAGTTGTTAATCCGAACGCTTCTTAAGTCATTTCTGATTAAACTTAGTTTCTTATATAATATCTATTAATTTCTATATAATCTAATTAATTTGTAACTTTAATATAATAAAAATTATAGTAATATAATCTAATTAATTTCTATGTAATCTAATCTCTATATAATATAATATTTCTATGTAATCTAATCTCTATATAAAATAATATTTCTATATAATCTAATAATATATATTAATTTCTTATATCATATCTTCTTATATCTTCATAATCCTCCAAAATACCGGAAATGACTTAAGAAGCGTTTCATTTTACAAATAATCAGAAAGCGTAAAAATCCCAATCGTCGATCGGCGGTGGAGACGGAAATTATGCTAGAATGACAGTGGAGTAAGTCAAAATTTAGTTATTTGAGAACTGAAAGGTTTTGTTAAACTTGTTGCATTGAGTGGTCCAACTTGTTTTGCCCTCTAGCGACTCCCTAAGTGAACTATGACTTATTTGACTGGCACATTGAATAGAAATTAAAATACGTTCAGTGAAATTATAATTATCTCGATTTCAAAATTTTTGACTTACTCCACTGTCATTCTAACACTTAGGTCCGACATCAGTTACCCTTTTAAAACTAAATAGTGTTGGGTAGGATTGAGCAACCGAAATAAGTTGTAACATTTTTAAAGTAATTACACTCACTTGTTCGATGATTAAAAAAAAGTACTCTAGATACTGTTATGTATCTTTTCCAAATCAATCTTTCCAATTCCATATCTTTCCGTAAAATTTCCAAATTATAGAACAAATGTTTAGGAGTAATAACTCAAATCAAGATAAACAATTTTCTTATGAGAAACCAATCTTATATCTCTATCCTTTTGCACAGTCAAAAATACAAGATGCTAGAAGAAACGAAATAAACACGTTTTTAGTTCCAGAAAACACTAAAAATTAATAAAATTCAAAGTACTATAACTTGGTATGTTTTGTTTGTGTAAAAAAATGGATTTTACTTATTTATATGCATGGAGCAAGTTTTTCTAAATGTAACTTACGAGAACCAGGTACCGTATAAAAATTTAAATTTCGTAATTTTTTTAAAAAAATAGCTATATTTACATAAACGAATTTTCATGTGAAGAAGAATAACATTTGAATCATTTTTGAAATTAGATCCATATCTCTAAAACTAACGGTTTAACAATTAGCTATTTGTGAACTATAAACAGGGACACCCTGTATATATATATATATATATATATACTCAACCGAATTGTATAACCTCCTTTGTTGAAAGTCGGTTAAAATATTGATCCCTTCTTAAAACGATATGAAGAGTACATAAAGTAAATTTGAATTGAACTTCTTTTAAAATCTAAAAACAGTTAAAACTTTCAAACATCCTAAGATATCTTTTTACTAATGGAACTGCAAAGTAAGCAGCTTTCTTTCTTGAAAACATGGGCTGCTTTTTCAAATTGAAAAAAATAAATCGGGAAATATCTAACAGTTTTTAAGAGAATTGAGAAGAATATATTTTCTTTCTGCACTGTTGGTACAAGCAGCACAAAAGTAGTAGCGTTGAAAATGTATTTTAGATTTAAAGATACATATTTCTATTTTGAATGAAAGCATACATTCACATATCGTTACCACTTTTAAAATGTTTATGTATAAAGATACGTTTGAACTTTTTTTTTTTTTTTTTTTTTTTTTTTTTTTTTTTTCAGTTACATTTGATACAGGATCAGCCTAAACAGAGCTGCAACCTTTTTAAAGTTTATATACCTATTAACTCTGCCAAATTAAATAACATTAAAAAAAACGTTTTTGATATATCTTAGATGGTTGATGAACCTTGTATGACATTAAAAAAGATTATTACATGTTTTACAATATTTTACCTATTAAATTTTTTTCGGAATTGACATAGAATTTGTTATATTCAATTGACTTTCAGGTACACTCGTTTTCTCGCAGATACACGTATGTGTATTAGGAGAAAAAGGAAAAAAAAATCATGTTCAATTATTTTTTCGAAATGTAGATCTTTGCTAAACTTTTATAAAGCACGAATACAGCCATGCTCACTTAATGTAAAGTATAAAATTATCACGATGCAATGCAGCATTTCAATGTATTGCAATAATAAGTAATAAAAAAAATCTTCTAATATTTAAGAATACATATGGGAACTCCTTTCTTCGAGGACAAACGAAATTTACATTCCTACAAAAATGTACAAACGAATTGTTCTTATATATTTAATGAGTTTATTTCATTTAATTACCGTATATTCCGGCGTATTTTTTAAATGAAAAAATTCATTAAAAATTACAGGCGCGCGTTATATGCAGGGCTCGAAATGTACCGGAGCAAACCGGAACGATATTCCGATTCATGAAATTGTGGTAAATATCGTTCCAATTTGTGCAAAACATATTGTTACAGTTCCTGTTGAATAGTTATTCGAACATCAGATTTAATAGTACTGCACGGCTGGTACATTTATCACTGCAGTATTTTAAGATATTTGTATAGTATTTAAATTTATCATTAAAAATAATTTGGTTTATGCAATCATTCCACGACGTACATTAGTGGATACTGATACGGTAATGACCGAAACTGACTAAAATATCTTCAAATGTAAATAACGTGCATACTCGGACTGCCTACTCTAACAAGGAGAGGTTCCGAGGTCGGCGTCACAGAATGCGGTGAACGTTTGTATATCGATAGAATATAGTTAGTATATAAATATATTGAAGCCATATAGCGCAATACCCTTGAGAAATCTTGAGAAAAAAAGGTCTCAAATTTTACTTCACAGTTTATAAGGAAAAGGCAACTGACGTCACTGTTGGTTCAATTACGGTTGGTTAGCAAGAAAACCTGTTTGTTCTTTATGACTCCTATTGTTCACATGAAATGGGGAAATTTGATTGATCTACGTTAAACTGGTCTATAATATGATTGGCCTACGTCGCCATGACAATTCCTGCAATGATAACATCGACAAAAATGAAGTAGTAGATTGGTTGATGGAATTGTTTGTTTGTAAACATGTCCTTTCCTTATAATCGGATAACTTTCCCCCTTTGGCAAGCAGCTTCATAGCCTGGTCGGTAATGTGCTGGATTTGAGATTTTTCTGTTCGGATTTGAATCCCACTTGGACCTATTTTTCGAAACAAAAACTTTTATCAATTATTTTGGAACTACAATTCAAAAATTATGTTTAATCATTGAAATTTACGAAACATATAAATTAATATGTTTTGTAGAATATTAATAAGTGCAGTTTTAACTATGAAATTCTGCATGTTTAAATATTTGAAGGAAAGTTTTTTTTTTTTTTTTTTTTTTTTTTTTTTTTTTTTTTTAAAGAAATAAAGTAGACAATTTACATTTTTATAGACAAGAAATTTTTGCTGTTACCCGAATTATTGTTTGTCCGAATCCGAACAGAAAAATCTCAAATCTAGCGCGTTACCGACAAGGCTACGAAGCCGCTTGCCAAAGGGAGAAATTTGTCCGATTATAAACTGTGACGTAATCTTTGAAACCTCTTTTCTAAAGACCTCCTGGGTATTGCGCTTTATGGCTTTCATATATTTATATGTACTAATTATATTATATAGATACACAAACGTTCACCATATTCTCTGACACCGATCTCGGAACCTCTCCTTGAAAGTAAAATGAACAATTTAACACTAAAAACTGCAGCAAGCATTAAATATGACAGGCCACACATCCAAAATTTTTTATTTTAATCTTTTGATATAATGAAGATGGAAGCATGCTGAATTTATGCCTTACCAGAGAAACGAAGTTTGCTTACACTTTGTTTGTTGCTATCGGCAAAAGATAAATTATTCGCCGTTTTCCGACATATATAAACGTAGTGTTGTATATACTGTATGTGTATTCTATTGTGATCTCTGTAACTTTTCGTTTATTATTTTGAATCTTGAATTCATTTATTAAACTGTTTTTGTATGGTTAGAAATAAATTTATCTATATTTAAAAAAATTGTTTGGTCAACAATAATTTTGAAATAGCGTTCCGGTTCGTGGATTTTTCCGTTTTGAGCCTTGATGGTTATATGTCAGGTATTAAAATGTAAGATTAAAAAATTAAGAAAAGAGAAACACAAGAATTGAGATTTCTGTAGTAATGAATATTGTATGTATAGTACGTTCTCGTTCCGTATTTCCTCATTTTTTTTTTTTAGTTATATTCTTATTACCTAATATTATTTTTCAATGTTCTTTACTGTACTTTCATACTACGTATCTCACAAAAAGTTTTCTTCAAAGAAAGGGGTGCACGTATTACGCTGGAGGCCTTATACGCTAGAATATACGGTATTCTTTGAATATTTATCTTCCCATTTATGTGTTCCTAACCTTTCTCATAATCTGATTTGAGATCTCGAAAGTTTATTTAAAAAACGAGAAATCCCCATAATTATCGACACTAATATACCAAACTTGAAGAAAATAATTTCCATAGTGTAAAGCATCGGTCTATGAGTGTAAGTGTAAGGTAAAGCTGTTAAACTGCACGCTTTCTTTTATCACACTCAGGGCCTGTTTACCGAATAGGCTAATGAAACACGAGCTTACCCACTGAAATACAAAGAGGCCCCCAAATTTATTTTTCAGAATTAATTTAGGGAAACAAATTTCAGCCAGGGTAAAAAAATAAAAATAAAATAAAATAAAAATTTCTTAATTATAGTTACTAAATTTTCCCTTGGACTATTACTGACACATTTATACTCTATTTTTTCTGTTGATATAATAAATGATATAAAAACTGAGTTTAAATGCAACTTATTTTCACTTTTCTTATGTTTTACATTTTAATTTCGAATGTTTGAGACTGTAATGGGCTAAAAAGAACAGAAAATTTAATCTGTATAATTATATTTTGTTTAAATTCATAAAGAGTGGAGAAATGATATAAAATATGGAGAATAGGTTATTTAAATAAAGAGGAAAGTAATTAGAATTCAGGTGATACAAAAATTCAGTTTATAAAATAGAAACAAAATTGTGTTGCAGCTAAGCATAAATTTATGTAAAATACTTGTCCCTACACTGTTCTTAGCACTAGCAAATCCTGCAAATTGTAAAACATAAAATATATTTTGAAGTTCAAATATTCGCACCTGTTCCATATTTGTAAATTCATTTACAGAATTAATTTATTATGTATAATTATATATGTATAATAAATATTTTTTCATATGTATATAGGTAGTTAGTTTCAATTTAATATTAAAAGTGTTGTTTACTCGAAATTTTGATGGTAAAATTTCAAATTGTTAAAGCATGATTGGTAGAGGGGGCCCCCCTGTGTGATGTCAGGCTTCCCCTACTTCTAAGTCTTAAGCGGGCCCTGATCACACTTCTAACAGATTTTCCGCTTTGGAGATGCAAACTTGTCGAACTACACGCTTAATCATTAAATAATCAGAAGAAAAAAAAGAGCTGTTGTAAGTAGTGAAATCTCTGACGATTTCTTAGGCTATTAACTCTTGGTGTGATGCTTATACGAAAGTGTCGGCTTTCATAAATTTCAAAACTTTATTTGAATAATTGGTACTTTTCATATAAAAATGACTTTTGGTATTGTTAGTGAGCAACTAAAAAATGCATTAAATATAAAAAATCTATTGGAGTTTTTAATTAAAAATGTTTTTCTCGTATGTTCTGCCCAATGGACATAGTATATGCTCTGTAAACCGGGGAGCCCTGATTGGATCTCCTGATAATAATAATAATCATATATATTATTTATGTTGCCAACATCTTTTTTCTATGCAGTTACAAAACGCACAACAATCAATGAGGTATCATATAAAAGTTTTTGAACCGGCTTCTGACATAGTGCACTCACATTTCGTTAAAATATGTTTTTGATTAAAAATTGCAGTTAATTAAAAATTAAATCAGCATTGTTTTCATAAATGAAACGAAAGGCTTTTGTAAAAACAGTGTTGCCGCAGAAATAAAATTATTCCGTGCATTATACCGTGCTCAACAATGATCATAAAAAAAAAAAAAAAAAGTACAGAAAAAGATAAAGTTGGATACCACCGTACAGGTTTATTTTACATTTATGATAAAAAAGCAAATTCAAATTGAAATGTTTAGAAGAAAATGACACACCGTCGCTCGACCGAAGCAGTGGTATTTCACGCGTACCCTGTAAATGTATGCTTTGTTATATTAAATTAAATTGTATTTCATAAGTATTCAATTCACTTTTCTTTGTACCGTGTTTTTTTCCGAAGCGGATGACGTCATCCTCTTATACAGTGAAAATACGATTGTTAATTTGTTTTTTCGTGCATGCCTTTTGCTATCTTCGATCAGTTTTTACTCTAACTTTAATGGAGTAAATGAGATGATAGTCTGGATTGACTAATGTTGTTTGAAGATATTTTTATTCTTGATTTTTCTTTAGAAGTTTAAACGTGAATCTAAAAAATATTAAGTTTATTGCTAAAAAATATTAGACTGAAGTGCGAAATCCTCGTACGAGTTCACTGGTAATAATAATAATAATAATAATAATAATAATAATAATAATAATACCCATAAGAAATATTTGGAAAAAAATTCCCATTTCCGATATTAATATTAATTTACCTTTTTTTTTACTTTCTTTTATTTAACTTGTTACTTTCTTCTATCTTTACAAGAAGAAAGTATTGGATTCATGAAAATTTTCGACTTCTGGTTTTCGACGAATTTATACGTTTTAGAGGATCCCGAACACCATTTGAATGTTTTTAGAAAATGGCTGTCAGTGAGTCTGTCTGTCTGCCTGCCTGTGTCTGTCTGTATGTGACAAAACCTTTGTGAGCGCTCTATCTCAAGAACTAATGCAAGGAATTTAATAAAACTTTAGATTCAGTTAGACCTTGATATAAATAGACGCTGCTTACGTTTTGGTGTAAATAGCCCTACAGGTGGCACTGCTAAGCTACTTTTTTCATGATAGCTATATCTCAAGAACTAATGCACGGAATTTCATCAAACTTCAGATTCTGTTAGACCATGAAATAAATAGATGCTGATTACGTTTTGGCATAAATCTCTCAGCAGATG
Organism: Maratus michaelseni; assembly: GCA_963931845.1. NCBI lineage: Eukaryota > Metazoa > Arthropoda > Arachnida > Araneae > Salticidae > Maratus > Maratus michaelseni. The sequence goes on from OZ007594.1 coordinate 99,648,106, forward strand.
GCCCTGCTATGCTGCATTTTTCAGGATTTACACTATTTTAACGATAGTCATATCACAAGAACTAATGCATGGAATTTAACAAAACTTTAGATTCAGTTAAACCTTGATATAAATTGATGCTGATTCGTTGTTGGTATATATGAAACCTGTATGAGATAGAAGAAAATGTTTGGATTGGCACATACGACTAGTTTTCTATTAAACTTATTTTCCATTAAAACTGTTCACTGGATTGTACGAACCAACTTACATTAATATAACTCACCATCTCGTTTTCATTTTTCAGTTTATAAAAAAGTGTCATATTATTTGTACTTCACAGGCAGCAATTTTTTGTATGTACTTTTGTAAGAGATTCTATTGAGCTGACGCATGTCTTGTGAATCACATGCTTACCCAAGTAGCCCCCCATCGATGCGAAGGTACTAACAAAGAACAGCTTGTCCTGACTTCAATCGAATTTCAATTTTATATGCGAATAAAATCACAGCGAGATTCTTTTTAGAGAATTTTGCGGGGAAAAAAGACCCTCTGTTCTCACGAATCGTCTTTTAAAAGGTCGAAGGTATCTCTTTTTGTGTGAATGTGTGTTCAAAGTTCTTAGTTTTCTTTAAATTTATTTAAATGCTTTCCAGAAGCCCAAAGGAGAATGCAGTCCTCGATTTAGAAGGGATGGGGGAGAGGTGGATATTTTTGTTTATCTCCTAGGCCCGACTTAGACTATCTAAGGGCCCCGGGACAAGCATCATTCTGGGGCCCCCCTTTCTATCTATCAATAGAAAATGTTCGTTAATTATGTTTAAATGAGTAGTACAAAACTTCATATCCAATCATATAGATTTAGTACCAGGTACTATTCATATCTTTATACAGAGTATCACAAGAAAAATGGTCACAACTTTAAGAAATATACTAGAAGGAAAATTAATAGGAAACTAGTAGAAAAAAATAATGGATCGTTTGGCTTGAGTATTTGCTTGTTAACTTTCCGTTTGCTTATCTACGTATATGTCATAATATGTCTGAAATAAAAATGCCCCAATCGGTCATCATAAATGGTTTTAACTTGCCTCGTTAAGAGGAAAATGTCAATAATGAAATTTTTTTTAAAAAGAATAGACTATTACGTTGTTATAATAAAGTTTTAATTATTAGCTATCTCATGATGTAGCTCGTTTCTTTTTTACCATGCGGGGCCCTCAAATGGGGGTGGGCCGGGGCAACTGCCCAACATTAGTCAGGCCCTGTATTTCAACACTTTACAAAATTGCTGAAAAGTGTTTATGAACACGGTTTTTCTGGCCGCCTGTCTGTCGGTCCGTCTGTTCGAGCTCTAACTCACGTAAATGCACTCGGATTGCTATGTTATTGATGTTTACTGAGGCATGTTCGGTATTGAAAATGTTACATTTATAGTTCTTTTACAGGGACACAAAAAACTTTCAATACATTATTGCCTATTGGGAAAATTCGTTTGTAATATATTTTTTAATGATGAGAGATTATTTCAAACATATTGAAATTCATATATATCACTGAAGTGCACTACAAGATGCTTACTGTTGTATATGGTGGGCATAGCATTTATCATTCATTCACAGGGACACACAAAGAATTTGGTTCGATAATTTCTGGAAGTACGTTTTCAATTGTGATATCGTTTTTAAATTTAACTAATTTTTTGTATATTACTTGGTATGCATAAATTCTATAGATTATTCTGAATAAAGGAATTAGAGTACATTTCCGCTTATTGACGAAAATTGCTGAAGGGATAATTTTCGACTGTTATGTGTTTCCTAACTGAACTATATTTTGTGCAGCCCTATATAGTATATATACAAATCTATAGGTCCTATACAGGGCTGCACAAAATAATTCGGATATTTTTCCTAATATAGATAGTAATTGCTTGAAATTGGGTTTTCAAATGTGGTATGCGTTTTTCAAATTGTTTACTATCCATAAAAGAAAAAAAAAATGCCGCCAAAATATAGGCCAAAAAAGTTATAAGTCGCCATAAAAGTCGGCAATCCGGTAACTTCCTCCACTGTTGCGAGGATAAAAGAGAAATAATAAATATTAAAGACATGTGTCTTTTAGACCGAATTTTTTAATTTGCAAGTTAAATTTCGGTAAAAATATTTATCCGCGTGCACTTTATTTTAATAAGAGAATAAAAATTCATATTTATTGTGACGTCATGGAAATATTGCCCATTGGATTTATTTTACCATTATGCATTATAACTTTGTTGATGAGATTTTTTCATTACAATTAAATACAAAATATATTTGTATTTGTATACACGGTGTTTAGCATAAAAGTAACGTATATAAAGTACGTGTCAAAGTTTGCGCCGGTGAAAATGACGTTATGCTTAGCTTGAGATGCATTTTAACATTGATAAAACTAAAGAGAAAAATTTATATGATTGTGTCAACATGACGTAATTTTAACTGATTTTTCCATTCTTAATTATAAAGATTAGAATTGGAGGCTGTATTGATTGCTTCATCTTGATTGCATACCTTGATTACGTGCTATCAATTACTTTTTTTATTATTATTATAGGTTAAAAGACTTAATTTTTTAATTAAAAAATTTTCACAAAAGTATCTTTTTTTTCAGGATTTTAGGAAAATTAAAATTATTAAAAATAGTGTTACGGTAGAAAAAAACCCCCTTGAAATAGTGATTGTACTTTTAGTTAGAATAAACAATGTAAGGGTAATATTTTATAGGAATTATTTTGGTAGGTTTGTTATAAGTTCATTTAACAGGTCCTTATTAGCGGCAAAGTCATATTTCTTTCACTGTGAATTTCTCTGTCGACGTCAAAAAATGGTAGTCTACTTTTGGACGCCAGCCAAAACACAGTGGTAATTTTTAGAAATGTATAACGGTTGTAACAACGAACGGCGCTGTCGCTTTCACTTTCATCGCGCTTACATCACTTCTAATTACTACAAATTTCAATTTTTTACTACATTTTACAATTTCAATTCTTACATCATCAGTTAGAAAAATGTTAGCTTTCGAATGAAATTTATTTGAAAAATGCTGCGTAATTTAACGACTTTTTAAATAAGTTTCAAGCATGAAATATTTTTCAAATCTATCTCAACAATTAAGTTTGCTTCAATAATGTAAAATAGCCCCTGGGAAAGTTGCCTCAATTGAAAATGGATTTCCCTAACCATCATAAAAAGTTTAAAATAATAATAATAATAATAACAATAATAATAATAATAACAATAATAATAATAATAACAATAATAATAATAATAACAACCGCTAATAAATCATAAGATCAGATTATCCATAAGCATTTTGCCGCTAAACTAAAAAATCTGTCCAAAAAAAAAAAAAAAAAAAAAAAAAAAAAAACTATTTTCAGTTTATGTTGAACATAAAATTGACATGTTAAATTCGTTGATGTATGTACGTATATGTTGCATCAGAATATGCTAGATTATTATATAGGAACTATTATCATTTGGGTATTTAACTGTACAGGAGGAAAAAGATCCCCGACTGTGATGGAAAAGGGATGATCATCCTGATTATGCAAAGGGACCGAAGAAACCATGCAAATAAATTACACTTGAAAACATTAAAAATCTCCCTCATCTGCAGATTGATTTATTATTGTAAAAAAATGTCTCCATCTTTACATAAAAATTGATTAGCTTTAAACAATGAATCCGTTTTAGAAGATATGGATTTGAAACGAACAATGATTAAAGAGGACATTTTAAAACTGTTTATTTAAACATTTTAAAACTTTTTTAACGTTGAATTTCAACGGTGCCTTTGGCCAGATGCAATGCACATGCGCATAGGAGTTCATTCGGTTGCATTATCACAGGGGGGGGGGGAGATGTGTGCTTTATTTACAGTGTTCTTTTATTTACTGAACGTGAGATGGATGTCGGAATATACTACTTATATGATACTTCATAGGTCCATGAAATCTTCTTTCTTGCCGTGGGGAATATGGCAGTAATGTGGAACTGATTTGCATTCCACAGTTGTTTACGGATTGTTTGTTTGGAGTTTGCATCGGAAATAGTATTGTACTTCACTGGGGGGGGGGGGGGGGACTTTTAAAATAAAACATTTGAAAGACATTTTCATACGTACCTCACCCTTTCTTAAATAATAAAGAAGCTTATTTTACTGATGTTGTTATAGTAATTTTTTCCGTCAAGTTTTGACGGGTTCCATCTAGTAGTTATTGGAGTCGTTTTTTTTTCTTTTGTTAAAAAGTTTAAAATCTTGTAAGTTTAAAGTTTTATTTATGTTTTTGATAGTCACGTGTAAATACATTTTTTAATTGAAAGGGAATATTATTATGTGCGCTATTTTACAAATTGGCAACAATTCAAATAAATTCTGAGCTTTAGTTGAATATTTTTATCCATTAATGACTGGGTTTTTAAGGTTATAATTAATATCTTGCGTTAATGAAGACATTTTCAAAATTTTATGATTTTCAGCGTGGCAGTAGGTATTCAGCTATAAGTACACAAAATTTCAATCAGGAGTACGAAAGGATGTGTCAACGAGTACCTTTGATTTTTCCTATACAATTGGTCGCAGAACCATTTGAAAATGGATTAAATACCTAATCCATCCGCCGATTTTTACGAAAATCTATATACAGTTGTTTACAACCGTGGTCTATAACACATTCGCCGAATGGAATCTCAATCGGAAGTGTCGTTTGGGAGTTATCGTGTTCGCTGACATACACACAAATCATGATTACATTTATTTTCCTTTTCCTTACACTATTTGTTCGGAAAGTAAACAAGAACGAAAAATCATGCGTCAAGCATAGATAACGTAACACTTTCCAACACTTCCGAAATACTTTTACAAATCTTTACCGATTAATAAGGTGAAAGATCAAAGATGATGTCTATGTAAACAAAGTCAAAGTCAAACCGGTCGGGGAGGCCTTCCTTTCGGCTTAAGCTCAACTAGCCCCGCCAAAATCTGTGTAAGCAATTTGGAAAAAGCATAACACATTTAAAAACCCACTTTCAGGAATTACCAACAAAATTCGGGAAAATATCCGAATATTTTTGTACAGCCCTTTATATGATCTATAGATTTGTATATATACTACATAGAATGCTAAATTTTAATTCAGTTAGGAAACGCATGGCAGAGTTTAAAATTCCCCTTCTGGAAATTCCGTCTATGTACTAGAGATCTTTTGTGCTACACTGTATATGAGCTATAGAATATATACACACCAAGCAATAGGCAATATATTAGTTAAATTTAAAAGCTCGTTCCACAACTGAAAACGCACTTCCAGCAATTATTGTTGACAGACAATACTTTAACGGAATTCTTTTGTGTGTTCCTGTAAATGAACGATGAATGCTGCGCACACAATATTCTATAGTAATCCTCTTCTAATCCACCCCAGTGATATAGATGAATTTCAATATGTTTGAAATAGTTAAACATTATTAAAATAAACCGCAAACGATTTTTCCCTTTAGATCGTAAAATGTAACGATATTCTTTTGAGTGTCTCTGTTTAGGAACTATAATGCTACACATTTCATTTTCAATACCTAACATGCCATAGTAAACCTAAACCTCAATAACATATATCAATTGCATAACATTCAGACGCAAGTTAGAGCACGGACAGACAGACAGACAAACCGAATTCATAAACACTGACAATATTTAGTTCTGTTTATCTTCCTACATTCATGCGTTTAAAAAGTTATTGTTGACAGTCACGAGTTAACTCGTTATCGTTATCAGGGCCTGTTTAACGAATAGGCCCATGAAGCTTGAGCTTACCCACTGAAATTCAAAGGGACCCCCCAAATTTACTTTTCAAAACTAATTTTTAGGGGGGCAAATCCTATCAGGGTAAAAAAGGAATTTTTTTTCTTAATTACAGCTACTAAATTTTCCCTCAGACTAATACTGACACATTTATTTATACTCCTTTTTTTTTCTTGTTGAGATAATAAATGGAATAAAAACAGTGATTAAATTGAACTTGAACTTGTGATAGGTTCTATGGGCTTCCAAGTTGCGAAGCAACTGCACACCCTGGCTTTGAGTAGGTGTATATCAAATCCTGAGAGAGCCATATGAAATGTCTATCCGTAGTCTAATTGACTACATAAAAATAGGATAGTGTTAAGTATATCTATAAAATAATGAAAATTTACTAGTTAAAGTATAAAAGTCAAAATAGTTCATAGTTCAAAAAAACAAAAATAATGCCAGACGAGGTAAAGTAAAGATGTTAGGAGAAGTTTAGGAGAAAATTCAATTTTATTTTATTTAATAAAATAAGCATATAATAATGTATATATATATATTTTTTTTTTTAATTAAAGAGAAAATAAGAATTATAGCTCGGAAGGACTATTCATCAAGAATAGTGGAGTACCTTGGTTTTTTCCGGTTGGATGGACTGCAAGCATCGTAGTCAGGTAGCTCATAGATGAGTTCATTTGGGATGTGATTAATGTCATTGTAGAATTTTTTCGCAAGGTGTTTAATGAGATGTTTGAGTGAAGTCGTTTTCAGATCCTTGAGGATTGTGGAGTTTTTGAGATATCTAGAGCCGTTCCTGATGTAACGGAGCTGTTTGTAATGGGTACTAGAGAGGCTGTTCATACTGGTTTTGCAAATGAAGCCCCAGATTGGACATGCATATGTGATAACAGAGATAATGCAAGCATTATATTATTAAGAGTTTGTTGTGTATGGAGAGAGAGTGACTGCGAAGAAGGGGGGCGAGAGTTTTGGAAATCCCGGCGACTTTACCGCGGCTATTAAGAATATGCTTTTTAAAGGTAATGCGTTTGTCAATGGTAACCCCCAGGTACTTGGCATCGTCAGACAAGGGAATGGTAGTATTATTGATGGTTAATCTATTAGGAGCGGAAAAGGTTCTAGAGAAGTAAACAGCAGTAGTTTTAGATTCGTTTATTTTAATGCACCATTGATCACACCAATCCATGAAGATGTTGAGGTGGTGTTGTAGATTTTTGTAAAGATTGTATGGGTGATGTGCAGTGCCATAGAGAACAGTGTCGTCCGCATAGAGTGCGAGTGATGTGAAGAGTGTGCGTGGAATGTCATTAAAGTATATTATGAATAAAATAGGGCCAATGACTGAACCTTGAATAATACCACAGAGTATTATGTGTAGTAGAGAAAGTGAGTTGTTTACGCGGACGTAGAAGTTACGATCACCAAGGTAAGAGTGTATTAAATGGATAAGTCCAGACGGGAACTTAAGCCGAATTAATTTGTAAATGAGGCCCACTTGCCAGACTTTGTCAAAGGCCTTGGCGACATCAAGAAATATGGCAGCAGTAGGCTTCTTCTCATTGAAGTTTTCAGTTAAGAATTCTACAAATCGAAGAAGTTGGTGTTGGGTGGAGTGCTTGGCTCTGAAGCCGAATTGTTCAGGCATAAGAATGTTGTTGTTGTGAAGGAAGTCATTGAGCTGTGATCTAATGACGCGTTCGATGACTTTACTACTAGAGAGGAGAGAAGACTGATGGGACGGAAATTAGTTGGATCATTAAGATTGCTTTTTGATTTGCCAAAGAGAGTTATCCTCGCAAGTAAGACTTTCGAGAAATTTAGACCAGTTTTTTTGTTTATCTTTTTTAATAAGGGTTTTAATTTTATTGTTGAGCCTGTTGACAGCTGTTTTAAGGGTGGGATCTCTGGTATTTTGGTAGAGTCGACGGAGTGTGTTGCGTTGTTTACAGATATTATGTATGTGAGTGGGTAAGATGTAGGAGTTATTATTTTTGAATTTGGTGTAAGTGGCATCTTTTTGAGCTTCGTAAATGATGTTGTTGAGTTTATTAACAGCGTTGTCAATGTCAGTAGAGTTGTTTATTGTGGGGTAGGTAAGGTCGGTGTTGTTGAGGTAATTTTGGAATTTATTCCAGTCAATTGCTACTGAAGGAGGAGGAGAGATAGGATTGATAAGATCAATTTTGAAGAAGACAGGAAGGTGGTCAGAGCTTAGGTCGTTAATAACAGAAGTGGTGATATGGAAGGTAAGATTTTTGTTGATGGCGAAGTCAATAATAGAGGGGTGCTGGTTGCGAGCAACAGGAATGTGTGTGGGTGTAGTAGGTGCGTGGAGACTAAGATTGAAATGGCTAACCAAGTTGTGAAGAGATCTACCTCTGGTAGTGGTGGAATGACAATTCCACTGCCTGCTATGTGCATTGAAGTCACCAGCGATAAATGCGTGTTGGTGTTGTGTAATGATGTGTGTCAGGTCGTTTATGGGGTATCGTCGCCCGTGTCGTGCGCAAAAAGATGTGAAGTTGATTTTGGCGTGGGGCAAGTTGACGACAATACTGGTGTAGTCAATGCCTGGGAGTGGAATATTTTGAGTTGTGTGATGTGGAATATAATTTTTGATGTAGATGGCTGTGCCGCCCCAGTGAGAGTTGGCACGTGGTGTATGATGGAGTTTGTAACCTGGGATGGTGATACTGCAGGAAGGGTTAAGTGTTTCTTGGATTAAGAGTTTCTTGATTAAAGTTCTTGATTAAATTCAAATTATTTTCATTTTTTTTTATATTTTACATTTTAATTACATTAAAAATATTTTTTATATGTATATAGGTAGTTAGCTTTAGTTTAATATTAAAAGTGTTCTTTACTTGAAATTTTGATGGTAAAATTTCAAATTGTTGAAGCATAATTGGTAGAGTAAAAGGGGGGCCCCTGTGTGACGTCGGGCTTCCCCAACTTCTAAGTCTTAAGCGGGCCCTGAATTGTTATACTATGTTGTCCCTATTTTTATAGATTGTAAGACGTTTTACATTGAATCCGTACAGTGACTGATATTTACTGATGCATAAACTTGAAAACCTATCTAGAAAACCATTTAATGACAGACTTTCAGAAGAGGGCGGAGCTTATACTGTTTTCGCCGGTCAACAAAGTATTTAAAACAGAGGACTTAAGGGCAAGATTTTGGAACAAGTGTCTTTATAGTTCGCTGCCAAAGTCTGTATTTTGTAAAATGAAGAATATAAGCATAAAACAAGCTAAACTAAGAATTTCTCGTCAAAACAAACCGTGCAAAGACAATTTTTAAACATATATCAATATAAAAAGCTATACAAAAATACATGAAATAAGAAATATTAAAAATCCAACAATAAGCTTCTAATGTCTTTTTCCGAAATGAAGAATTCAAATACAGTCGAACTTGTTTAATAGAAACACGTTCAAAAACGAGGACACGGTTAAAAGTGAGCAATTTGCACGCTGAGAATTGTTCGTCATTTAAACTATATTTTGATATTTTCGCGCTTTTTACGAGCTACAAAAAGAGGATCTTGGTAAATACGAGCAAAACATCTGTTCATTCTAATGTGATTTTCAGCGAAATATAGGGGGAAATTAGGAAAGAAATCCCTTTCTTATCGAATATTAGTTCCCTAATATCAGTTTAAAACACTTACCTTGATAGCATTTTTCGGAAGCGTATTCAATTTTACTGCGAAAAGTTGTTCAAATGTTGGAAAACTAAATCCTTGAACTGTTTGAATATTTTAAGCATGCACAGATGAAAATAAAATGGCTTTGTCAAAATATAGTTTGCATTTCAAAATTGAAACAAATTTTGATTTTTAAGAAGTAAGAAAAACTATGCATCAGGCATACAGATTATGAAACACTTTCCAACACATTCAAATTGTTGTAACAGAACTTTACAGAGCTTAATAAGGGAAAATATGATGTTTGGGATTTGGGAAACGATGACACATTCGAAAACCCAATTTCTACAATTATCATTTGATTTTATAGACGGAAAATATTCGAATTATTTTGTGCAGCCCTGTATATGATCTATAGATTTTTATATATAGTATGCAAAAATTTACTTCCTTTAAGAAAAGCATTACACAGTTAAAAATTCGCCTTTAAAAATTTTTGTCAGTAAGTGGAAATTTACTCGAACTACTTTTGTGCAGTTCCGTATTTGATCTATAAAATTTATACGCACCACGTACTATGCAAAAATGTAGTTAAACTTAAAAACGCACACCAAAATAATACACTTCCAGCAGTTATCGCTCTTAGACAGTATTGTAACCGAACTCTTTTGTATGTCCCTATAAATTAACAATAAATGCAATGCACACCATACTTTTCAGTAAACAACTTTTAGTGCATCTCGGTAATTCGTATAAATTTCATTATGTTTAAACTAGTGTAACATCATTAAAATACTTTGCAAACGACTTTTCCCCATAGGATATGGCCATTATGTAACTGAATTATTTTGTGTGACCCTGTAAATGAGTAATAAATGCTTTGCACCCCATATTCAACAGAAAGCATGTTGTAGTGCGCCTCAGAAATGAATGACAATTTCTTATGTTTGAAATGCTGTAATTGTAATATCACTAAAATGCACTTGAAACGATTTTTTCCCCATTGACTGTAAAGTAACGGAATACTTTTGACTATTTCTGTAAACAAACTATAAATGCTACACACTTAATTTTCAATAGAGATCGTGCTATCGTAAACGTCAATAACATATTGAAATTACAGGGCAATCCGAGTATGTTTGTTTACGAGAGTTAGAGTACGGACAGACAAACCGAAGTCATAAACACTTATTTTAGCTATATTGGAAAGTGTTAAAAAGAAAAAAAAACAAGTGGGTAAGTGTGATCGAAGATCGCACAAAGGGTTTCGTTTAATATTCCTTTCAAAACACTTTATCCTTTCTTTAATAAATCCAAATAAATTTCATTTAGCAACAAAAAAAAAAAGTCATGCTTTTTATAAAGTAAAAATTTACCGGTCTATTTTTCTCGTTTTTTCCAATATCTGAACCAGCCCGATAGCGGGCGAGGCCCGCTTTCATACTCTGTCATAATTATATCTGTCATGTGGACTAAATGCGATATTTAAAAAAAAAAAAAAAAAAAAAAAAAAAAATCACAATTAAACATGTTGTACACCTTCAAAATGTTAAAATATGCGAATATTTCCATAATCAGGTTTTTATCATGATTCAATACGTTCCTCAAACTCATATATTTACTATTCTCTATTACTCATACTGATACTCGCTTTGTATTAGTCTCAAACATTTGAGAAATCCGTTAAACTTCCGATATGACGTCAGATTAATTTTCTTTTTAATTCTCTAATGACGTGATATTAATCTGCTTTCTGTACATACACATACTCATACTCCTTGTATTATTAAAAAATCTTTGAAAATTTCCGTTTTATTACCCATAAGACGTCGTAATCTTTTTTTTTTTTTTTCAATTGGTGAAACTTTTTATTTCATTTTCTTTTTTCACGTGAAAATCTTTCAATCGAAAATTAATTTTTGTAGAAAGAATTTTATTGTGGATTTTTAATGGTTGGCAACTGCTATGACGAAAAATGTGTAAATTTAATATGAAAAGGCTATTAGAATTTTGGTTTTTTATTTATTAAAATAATACGACTTTTTCACATTTTAATATTTTGAGCTTCATAGCAGATATTCAGTTTATATACACAAAGTTTCAACTCTGCAAGTTATATAGGTTCTGAGAACGGCTCTGTGACGGACAGACAACGTAGCGGAAGTAATAGGGTTTCGGGAGATGAACGAAACTCTAAAAATGAGTCACCCTCACTTAAAAAAACTTAAATGGAAAATTTTCATGGTCTTGGCGAATAGAATATATTTATAAAGAGCGGTCTAAAATAAAAGTTTTACAGTACCTTGCGATTCCATCTTAGCAGCTTTTACCATATTTAATATATCAATATTAATAATGATAGATTCAGTGAGAATTTTTTTAAATAATAAATCAAAAGAAAACATAGGCGCCCGTAGAACAAAATCCAGGGAGAGATAAAATTTTGGTACAGGACTACTGCCAAACTACACGATTTCTCTTATGAAGAATGTGAAGGTAAAATAAACTAAACCAAGAATTTTTTTGTCAAAATACGAGGTGGAAAACAATTTTAACCTATCAGCATAAAAAGCAATAAAGAGAATAACAAATAACACATATTAAAATTAAAATTAAAACAAGTGGGCAAGTGTGATCGAGAATCGCTCAATGGGTTTCGTTTAATATTCCTTTCAAAACACTTTATCCTTTCTTTAGTAAATCCAAATAAATTTCATTTAGGAACAAAAAAAAAAAAAAAAAAAAAAAAAAAAAGTCATGTTTTTTATAAAGTAAAAATTTACCGGTCTATTTTTTCGTTTTTTTTTTCGAATATCTGTACAGGCCCAATAGCGTGCGAAGCCCGCTGTTATACTCTGTCATAATAATATCTGTCATGTGGACTAAAAGCGATATTTAAAAAGAATTAATTTCAAAATTAAACATGCTGTACACCTCAAAATGTTAAAGTATACGAATATTTAATCGGGTTTTTATTGTGATTCAATATGTTCCTCAAACTAATATATTTACTATTATCTATTACTCATATGGATACTCGCTTTGTATTATTCTCAAACATTTGAGAAATCCGTTAAACTTCCGTTATGACGTCAGATTAATTTTTTTTTAATTCTCTAATTGTTTTGTTTTCTTGCATATTAGAACACAATAGTTCATTAGTCTTTAAGTTATTTATTAAGTATAAGTAAAATTGAAAAATACAATTAGTCAACAACATGACTCTAAAATCACAATATCAGCAACATCATCAAGCTACAAGCAAGAGCAATAATAATAACCTCCGGTTGCCACTTACAGATCACTAAATACTTAAAACGATTACGATTACAAACTACATATATGATGATATGTTACATCCTCCCTTTCATTCAGTATATTCATTTAAGTATGCAGGACGCTTACTTATGCGACCAGATCTAGTTTTATAAGAAATTTCGCCATCTGAGCTAGGATTAGGTAAAAGCTGATTATTGTTGTCATAAGATTTACCATAACATGAACAGTCACTTACAGAATTATCATGATTATAATTAACATCAAAATCGAAATCAAAATTTGCAGTTTTATTTAATGGTTTTTCTATTTTTGAAAGATTTAAATATTTTCTATTCCTATAATAAATGCTACCTGAATCCGTTTTGATTTTGTATGATCTGGGTTTGTCAGCTTTAGAAAGGACTATGGCAGGTTTCCAAGTTTTGGTTTTGACATCTTGAACAAATACTTTATCCCCTGGTTTTAGTGGCTTAAGCTCCTTCACATTTCTATCAAAATAATGTTTCTGCTTATTTTGTCTCTGTTTGAGTTTAGGGACAATGTCTTTTACAATTTTGGGATTTAGTAATTTTTTACTAATTGGCAATTTAGTTCTTAACCTGCGGTTAAATAGTATCTGTGCTGGTGATAAACCTATACCTGTGATGGGACTATTTCTGTATTCAAGTAAAGCTACTATTGGCTTCTTATTTTCCTCTTTTGCTTTTTTGAATAATGATTTTACAATGCCCACAGCTTTTTCTACCATCCCGTTACTTTGAGAATGATAGGGACTAATGAAAGATGGTTCAATGTCCCACTCTTTAGCAAAATTGTTAAATTCAAAGCTATTGAATGGATTATTATCGCAAACAATTGTTTCTGGAATTCCAAATCTGGAAATAACATTCTCCAGAACTACAATGATATCACCCATAGTTTTGCTATTAACCTTTTCCACCTCAATCCACTTTGAAAAGTAATCAACAATAATGGCATAATTTATCCCATTGAAATACATTAAATCCATTCCTATTTTCTGAAATGGCCTATCAGGAATACTATGGGGAAGCAGTGGTTCATTAGATAGTGTTTTACGAAATTTCATGCAAACCTCACATTTTTGTACAACATCTTCAATGTCTCGTGAGAGACCAGGCCAAAACATAATTTCACGAGCTCTATTTTTGCATTTTTCCATACCTAAATGAGATTCATGAATTAAGGACAACATTTCAGGTCTTAGTGTTTTAGGGACAATAATTTTGTCATTCAAGAATAACAAACCTTCAATAAGAAACAAATCATTTTGTAATTTATAATATTTCCTTAAATTACTTTTGAGTTTATTTTTATCAGGCCATCCCTCCTTACAATAATTCATAATTTCTTTAAGTTCCTCATCCTCCCCTATTGCCTTTCTAAATTGTTCTACTCTACGAATACTCATTGGAAGATATTTTGCAATTGAATGTACAGTTTGTAACATTTCTGGGTCATCTTTAACTGCATCTTTGATAAAAGCTCGAGATAATGTGTCTGCAATATACATATCTTTACCTGGTAAGTAATTAACATCAAAGGTATACTTCAGTAATTTAAGAAGCATTTTCTGAAGACGATTAGAAATTTTGCTGATTGGTTTTTCAACAATTGATGTTAAAGGTTTGTGATCACTTTGGACTTTCACTTTGTGACCATACACAAAATTGTGGTACTTTTCAAAAGCAAAAACTATAGCTAACAGCTCTTTCTCAATCTGTGCATAGTTCTTTTCAGTATTTGCGAGGCTTCTAGAAGCAAAAGATACAGGGTGGCCTTCTTGCAATAGACAGACGCCCATGCCATCTTTAGAACTATCACACTGTATTGTTATTTCTTTTGAGCTATCAAAAACTTTTAGAACAGGAGCTGAACTAATCAATTTCTTAATATTATTAAATGCCTGTTCTTGTTCATGAGACCAAAAGAAGTCAACATTATTTTTTGAGTAGTATTCTTAATGGAGCTGTAATTTGAGATACATTTGGAATAAATTTGGATAAAAAATTTACCATGCCTAAAAATCTCCTTATATCTTTCTTATTTTGTGGTTGATTTATTTCATTAATAGCCCTTACATGAGATTTATCAACCATAACTCCCTTTTCTGAAATTATCAAACCCATATATTTTACTTCCTTCACCCGAAACTGAAGTTTGTCAGGATTAAACTTAACATTATTGGCTTTGGCTCTCTCTAAGACTTCGATTAGTCTTTTATCATGTTCGGCCTGAGATTTTCCTGTTACTATGAAATCGTCGAAGTAAATTTCTACACCCTGAATGTCACTAAATAATTTTTGACTGCGTTTTTGAAACACCTCAGGAGCTGATGATATTCCAAAAGGTAAAACATTAAATTTAAAACGTCCAAATGGAGAGTTGAAAGTACATACATAAGAACTCTCTTCATCTAAAGGAACCTGCCAAAACCCTTCTTTTAAATCTAGAACCGTGAAATACTCATTTCCTTTCAAACGACTAATGATTTCCTCACTTGATGGGATCATATGATGCTCTCTTTTTATAGCTTTATTTAGGTTATAGCTTTATTTTGGTAGAAAAAGCTGTGGGCATTGTAAAATCATTATTCAAAAAAGCAAAAGAGGAAAATAAGAAGCCAATAGTAGCTTTACTTAAATTTCTCGGATCTAAGCAAATACGTAACTTCCCATTAGGTTTTTCGACTACAATTAAACTATTTACCCAATCAGTAGGTTTGTTTACCCGTGAAATAATGCCTCTTGTTTCCAAATCAGCTAAAGTATCTTTTAACTCATTAATTATAGCTAGGGGAACTCGTCTAGGAGGGTCAATAACAGGGCTAACATTATCTTTTAACTCTATATGATAAGGGTCACCTGGAAACTTGCCAGAGCCTTTGAACACTTCATTATATTTAGTCAAAATATCATTTTTACAAGAAATTTCAATATTATCAATTCTCTGAATTAGATTTAAAAGTTTACAAGCATTTAATCCTAAAATAGGTCTAGAATCAACATTGACAATAATAAAATTTAACTTAACATTTTTACACTTATCTGTTGAGCATAATAAACTTACCTCGCCTTCTGGCTTTAGCTTGTAGTTACCATATGATACTAAAACAATTTTAGTTTCACTTAAATTAGAATTCTCATATAATTTTAAATTATTATATACAAATAAAGGTAATATATTAGCCTCTGCTCCAGTGTCTAATTTAAAGTTAATTAGTTTGTTGTTTATAGAAATGTTTTTACACCAAATAGTCTCATTAGACTTTTCCTTACTTGTTGACACAGAGTCTATATACAAATTCGACATTTCTTGTGTGCACTCGGTAACATTATGATGAATCTCATCAACTTTTCGATTTTTCCTGTTACTGCTAAACTTTTTCTTTGTATTTTTGCACATTGCTGCGAAGTGATTTTTGCCTTTACACAAATTGCACAACTTATTGAAAGCAGGGCATTCTCGTTTCTTATGAGACCTGCCACATTTGCTACAATGAAACACACCACTTGTTGAAGATTGACACACTTGAGCACTACTCTGTTGATTTCTTTTTACTCGTACAGCATCTATTTCTGATTTGGGATCTGTAATGGACTTGATTTGTTCTTTAGTGGTCTCTGATGCTCGAACAAACTCAGTAGCTCTCTGTAGGGAAAGTTGAGGCTCTCTAAGGAGTCTTTCTTGGAGGGATTTGTCCTGTATCCCAAGAACAATTCTATCTCGGATCAGTGAGTCTTCCTGCTCTCCAAATTCACAGGAGGAAGCAAGCGTTTTCAATTGAGTCAAATAAACATCTACAGTTTGACCTTCTAACTGTATACAGCTGAAAAATTTGTAGCGTTCAAATACGACGTTTTTTCGAGGAATGCAATGCTCCTCAAACTTTTTTATCACTTGATCAAATTTCTGTTGATCTCCTTCTGCATCAAATTTGAAAGTGTTGAAAATGCCAACACCCTCATCTCCAAGAAGATTCAGTAGAATGGCGATTTTCGTCTCTTCCGCTTTACTGGACTTTTCAGAGGCTATCAAAAAATTCATGAATTTTTGATACCACTTATTCCAATTGTCCGCTATATTACCAGTAGAAAAATTCATTTCTGCAGGTGGCCTAAAAATCTCCATGATTTTGCTCGTTGAACACAAAGTTCCTCTTTTTACGAACACGATAGTTCTGTCTCAATCATTTAGCATCGGCGCGATTTTAACACTTCTGACACCATGTTTTGTTTTCTTGCATATTAGAACACAATAGTTCATTAGTCTTTAAGTTATTTATTAAGTATAATATAAGTAAAATTGAAAAATACAATTAGTCAACAACATGACTCTAAAATCACAATATCAGCAACATCATCAAGCTACAAGCAAGAGCAATAATAATAACCTCCGGTTGCCACTTACAGATCACTAAATACTTAAAACGATTACGATTACAAACTACATATATGATGATATGTTACACTAATGACGTGATATTAATCTGCTTTCTGCACATACACATACTCATACTCCTTGTATTATTGAGAAATGTTTGAAAATTTCCGTTTTATTACCAATATCACGTCATATTAATCTTTTTTTCAAATGGTGAAACTTTTTATTTCATTTTCATTTTTCACGTGGATATCTTTCAATAGAACATTAATGATTGTAGAAAGAATTTTATTGTGGATTTTTAATGGTTGGCAATTGCTATAACGAAAAACGTTTAAATTTAATAGGAAAAGACTGTTATAATTTTGGTTTTTTATCTCTCTATATTAAAATAATGCGATTTTTTCAAATTTTAATATTTTGAGCTTCATAGTTGGTATTTAGCTATAGGTACACAAATTTTTATGCCTGTAAGGTATATAGTTTCTGAGAACGGCTCTGTGACGGACAGACAACGGAGCGGGAGTAATAGGGTTTCGTAAGATGAACGAAACCCTAAAAAAGAGGTTTTTTTTTTTTTTTTTTTTTTTTTTTTCATTGGGGGTGGGATTTCTTTCTCTGAAAACCGTGTAGGAAAATTTTAAAGCCCAAAATCTTATATAGTGATCAAAACCTTGTCCACTTTTCAATAAAATTTACTTGGAATTCGTATCGTACAGCGATTTTTTAATATGTTTATGAGATTTTTCGTGTTTTACTGCGTTTTTTTTTTTTGCCGTTTTATTTTCTGAAACAGAAAGAACTCTCCGGTAAATTTTGCTACTGCCATGATTGAATGCAAGTTGGAAGGATGGCAAATCGGTTCCTATAGCAACATGAACTTTGATCCTGAAAATTTTAATTTGGTTCGAAATAAACAATGCCAATAATTCTAGGTTCTCTTGATCCGAGATTGGAGCGAGCGTAGTCCGCACAAGTGTACGCTGCAGAAGGCAGCGGGACTTCAATGCAATTAAAGGCTCTTTTAATTTGAGGTTCGTTTGATTAAAAACCAACTAGCAAAGTGGTCGAAGCTCCGCTAGTATCTGTACAGGATAATTTATTTTCTCATAGTATGTAAATAACTCATAAATCTTATTTAACGTATTTAAAAGAATCTCTGTAGCAGTCCCTCTTCTAAACTCTGCAGTTTAAAACTCAAAATTATTCTACATCTGATGCAAGCATTTTAATTAATTATGGCTGATATGTTAAGGTAAAAAAA
Source organism: Maratus michaelseni (assembly GCA_963931845.1). Lineage (NCBI taxonomy): Eukaryota > Metazoa > Arthropoda > Arachnida > Araneae > Salticidae > Maratus > Maratus michaelseni. Next base: position 99,666,529 of record OZ007594.1, read on the forward strand.
ACTTATATTATATCTCGTTTAAAAGAAATCGAACTTCAAGCTTTGTTATGTATTCCTAATGTGATACATTTACCCGCATATATTTTTACTAATATGAAATTCCACTCCCACCAGTATTTACTGAGAGCTTTACTCAAAGATAAATTTCTCATGCAACTTGCTAATCATACTTACCTGGCACTGGGGTATGCCTTGATCAAGAAGGAGGCTCCCCCGAGCAGAGACCTTTCATAGCACACCGAGGGGTTGACGTTCGCCACATCCGCAAATTGCGGTTGCTTGGGGTGCATAATTTTTGGTAGTTGGGACTGCGTTCGCGCTGTCCCTTTTATTTCAAACAGAAGAGCGTTCTCAGATCTAGGGGGAAAATCCCTAGATCAAGTCTGCTAGAAATTCAAGTCTACTTGAGGATTTAGAGAATTTTCAGAAGACTGATAATACTTTTCAAAATCTAGAGAAAAAGGCAATTTTTTTTTACTCTTCTGTGTTTTTCTGAGAAAGTGATAAATGTGACATGTGTGATGAATGAACATGGAAGAAGGAAGTAAAAGGATAGGAGAAATTGTTTTCAAGCATGTCTTTGGTTAACGGAAGGGGGGAGGTTCGGAAATAGTAATCTCGCATCTCTATTTCGTTTCTCGGAATCCTATATGGCTAATAAATGATCACCACCTGGACCTACAGTTGTTAATTGCTCCAGCTGCCAAGGGCATTGTTTATTTTGTCATCCAGCCTCTTAGAATAGAAAAAATCATTTGCAGATTTCAGAATCTCGATTGGAATCACTAGAAACTTTTTAAAGTGAAACTATCCCTCATATGGTCCTTCATTTGGAGCATGAACCTAGATACCTGGACCGGAATCCATAATGGGGATTTAGCTTGAAAAATAGTCCTTGAAATTTAGTTGATCTATAAGCCATCAGAGGGCGCAACGATTCGCAGCGATAGCAGATTTACATGCAAAGAATAGGAGAAGTTACAAATTTTTCTAATTTTAATTAATTTAAAGAGCTCTTAAACACATTATGGCCAGAAATTGTTTTGCCCCGGGTTGTGATACTGGATATCCCAGCTCTTTAAAGAGAAATAAAGCCTTAGGAAAAAAGAATCCGAGTTTATTTTCTGCACCTAAGGAAGTTATGGCTATTTTATTTTGGGCTAAAATATCTGTTATCTAACAAAATAATTACTGTTTTAAGCTATATAAATGTTAATATATGTGTTAATTAACACTCATCCATCTCTATTGTCAAATATGTTACTTAATTATTTGTTATAGTGCGATTAAAAATTAGGTCTATTGCTACAATTTTGACATGTTATCACTACTAAATATATTTGTATTAATATCGATCACATTTTTAATTCGTGAATATATAAACAACGATTTTTATTTTATTTTTAAAATAGAGCTAGTTGTAACTGTCTAGAAGTATATTGTTTTATCCATAAAAAAAATGCCGCCAATATTTGTTGAAAATCTGTCAAAATCGAAAACAAAACTGTCGTGTGCATTCTATAACTACTTTCTTGATTGGTAGAATGTGATAAGGTAAATTTATTTTATGTTTTGGAGAGAAAATCTTAACTTAGTTTCCACCATTTTGAAAAAATATCATAAAAAACGTTTAAAATTAAAATATAAAAATGAGACTGTTAAAAAAAAAAAAGCTAGTTGTGGGCACATCTACAAATGAACAGCTTTTATTTAAAAAAAAATTAAAATTGGTTCAGTAGAAAGTTCAAGGCAGATGACTAAAACAACAGCCCTGTGTTTTAAATATATACATATATATTAATCTTTTGTGTAGCAAAAGAGAGGCAGGGAAAATTTTCACTTCATAATGGTTATCTGTCAAGTGAACAAAAATTTTATGATTTACACTATAATGCAACAGTAACTCTTAATATTAGTTATAAAAAGCTGCAAGTTAATATTATGTAGTTAAAATATTGGAATTGTATCTATTTTTTTAAGATTGCGAGGGGGAAAAAAACCCAGAAAAGTATGGAAAATCCAAGTTTGTTTTATACAGGTATTTTAGGAAATATTTTGAGTAGAAAGTATAACTTTCATCATCTAAAAAAATCATTCAAATAAATCTTATGTTGCATGACAAACTATAATTGATAAAGATAGTAAATATATTTTATATTATCTTTTAGAAAGAAATTAATGTTAGATGATAATTCACATTTAAAACTTACAAAACAGACTTATTCATGCTAAAAAGTTTGTGTTGAATGTAACCTACTTACTTTACTTATTTTAAATTATTTAGGTTTTTGTGTTTAAAATTCTTACATTTTTAATACAATTATTTAATTGTTTACTCAATAAAAATGTTGAAGTAAACAATCTGACTTTATCTAAAAATTTTCTTGCAAAAAATAAATAAATAAATAAATAAATAAATAAAATAAAATAAAATAAAATAATAATAATAAAAGTCATAATTCATTGTTCTGGAAGTAAAGGGAAGCATAAGCTAAATAGTTTCTTCGAATATAAATTTCACGAAAGTCTAAAATATGTTTTTCTTCTCAAATTCATGCATTTATTTTACTTTTAAAATGATTAATTTGATAATGTTAATTTTATAAGAAAAAACTCAGTAGATGGCGCTGCGCCCCGCAGCGATAGTTTTCGACGTTTGTCGATGTTGAAAGAGGACCATATCTGTAACGTTGGAGTCCGGTCCATCTCTTCTAGGTTCATGATTTGGAGGAAGAGGACCAGAGATTAGAACAGGTTTTTCTTTCTTCCTGGAGTATTTTCAGGTACAGTGTCTAGAAGTAAATAGTGTTGTTATCGGCGTCAAAATTATATCTCTGAAATAGAGGACGCGGATAGATGGCGCCAGTGTTCTCGCCGCGGCTACGGTAACTTTCGTTTGTATATAAACATCGTTCTAAATCTAATTTTTTCGGTAATAAATCAGTACTTTACAATGCTCTAGATAAAAAATAAATAAGAAAAAAAAATTCTAATAATGAAAATGCAGTTGGGGAGAATTGTAACTGCTTTCATAACAACTAATTGTAATGAAATCAAACAGTTACAAAATTTATTATAGGACGCTTTTTTTCCAACAATATTTAGTTATTTCTAAAACAATATATTGGATAAATACATCATACTATGATAAATTGTTGTAAAAACATGTCCTTTTTTATACAGTTAAATTATTTTACCCCTATTTTGACAACTTTTTAATCGGTATTTATTATTACATAACTTGTTTACATCCACTTAACAAACTAAGAGTAAATTGAGTTGTTAAAAATTTCTGTTGTTTCAGAGCTTAGTTTTGGGTAAACTAATTTAAGGTATACCAGCAAAACATCAAATGAGAAATCTATGATTCTTTCAAATCTAGAAAAAAAAAAAAAAAAAAAAATTCTCCTGAAAGTATTACAAGAATGCTTTTTCTTTAAATTGGGGTAGATGTACTAATCATTCTTTTAAAAAAATCTTTTAATTAATAGTTTTTATTATATTTTAGTTTTTTTTTAAATATTATATTAATCTATCAACAATATTTAACCATTCTCATACTCACATTTCCCAATGTGAATCAAAATTTTAATAAAAGAAATAAACCAAACACTTTTAATTCCACAATAGACACCCTACAAAAAGTAAGAAATTTATTTTGTGAATGTATTAAAACCATAATTCGATGAAAGCATACTAATGAAACAAAATAATCATGTTAAAATAAATTTAAAAGTTAGGATATCAATAATCAATAAAATATTTATTATAATAATTCATTCTGTATTTATTGTCATTATCACAAAATCAATATTTTAATTAATTTAGATAGAAAAGTTAAAATACTAAATTTAAAATAATTGTATAACACAGCTAAGTAAATTCAAGCTCAAAACATTTCAAGCTATAATAAATTTAATTAATAATGATTAGTTGTTAAAAATTTCTGTTGTTTCAGAGCGTAGTTTTGGGTAAAATAATTTAAGGTATTCCAGCAAAACATCAAATGAGAAATCTATAATTCTTTCAAATCTGGAAAAAAAAAAATATATTCTCCTGAAAATATTACAAGAATGCATTTTCTTTAAATTGGGGTAGATGTGCTAATCATAATCATCCTTTAAAAAAATTCTTTTAATTAATAGTTTTCATTATATTTTAATTTTTTTTAATATTATATTAATTTATCAACAGTATTTAACCATTCTCAAAATAGTCATGTTAAAATAAATTTAAAAGTTAGGATATCAATAATTAATAAATCGTGTATTTGTAACTCCTCTCAATAAATCGCTCATCAAAATGCGATTGACACACAACTGAATATTGGTTCAAGTCTTTATCGGCTTTTAACCATTTTTCAAATTGGTTTTTGTCTTTAAGGGTGAAAAATAGAGTTATTTTAGTTTTGTTAATGTTATATCCACTTGAACATCCAGGAACGAAGCATGTTCGATCAGCTTTTCTTTTCGTTGTATTTGCGGAATTATCCATATGAATTTATCATTAAAGAAGCATAGTATATGTTATAATGTATGTTTACTTTAAAATATTAGAGAAATAGAAAAATTCGTATAGTTTGTTTGAAAATATAGCGGTAATTATATCGAAACTCACATTAGGATCAAGCCTTTTAAATGAAACTTCAAATGTAATTAACCACGGTGGGAACTCGACGCCCTCTGGCGGAGAATCTGGTTTTTCCTCCTTTCTGACACATCTTTTTTTATTATGGTTGTATTGGCGATAAGCACACTAGTTACTTCTAGGCACTGTATTTCAGGTAAAACCAAATAAATCGTCCATCTGATTTCCTTTTATTAAAAAACCCCGTATTACGTGCATGGGGAGAATTCGTTATAATTATACCGGGTTATAAGGTTTACAGCAGTCAAGGACTATCTGAGAATAATAAAGAGCGACATCGGTTAGTTGGTTGGTTGATTTATGACGGCCGATTATCTACACGAGGGATATAGGCCCTAGGGGTGATTGCCCTCCGTGGGGATCTTTCTAAGAGATCCTAACCCGTAGTTACGGCAAGGTTCGAAGAAAACCACGGAAAACTCCGAACGGTTAGGTCGACGAGCGCGACAGGGGTTTGAATCCAGCACCTACTGTCTACCAGCTTTGAGAGCAGAACCTCTCAGGCACTGGTGGGGCAAGGGCGATATCAGATAAGAACGTGTAAAATTTGTTTAAAGCATATTTATGCCTTGTAATATAATTTGCTGATTTTGTTTTATTAGAAATTACTCTTTAGTGAACAATAAATTTCCCAAAGTATCAAGCTATCAGTATTAATTTGCAGATTATACGCCAGAAACCTATTAATATGCTTTTACTTATGTACACTCCGCCCTCGCTGTTTTTTATATTTAAACTTCTTCCATCATCATTATGATATATTCGTTCAGAATAAACGCACAGTGAGAAAATCTAGGCGGAGCATCGTCTTTGCGGTACGATTTGAATACAGATGTAAATTGTATTAATATTATTTGAGAAAAATATCTAATTTTTGAATATTGCAAAAAGCTTCTTTTCGTAAAAATCATTGCACCGTATTTCATGAATTTAAAATATGTTTTAAGGATACTAAAGAATTATAATTTGGTAGTTTTTTTTACAATTTTTTTCTTTAAAATTTTGTAAAAAACGATGATATGTATTCTTAAAAGTTAAAAACATACCCATACCTCATTATGTGAAAGCAAAGTTTTTTTTTTTTTTTTTTTTTTTTTTTTTTTTTTTTTTTTAACAATTTTTTACACATATTTGTGTGTGCTAAATATTCCTTATGGTTGATCATGTCATATATATTTATTTAGCTTCAAGTTTGCGATGAGTATCACACGTAAATATTTACAAATATATATAAAAATGCTAAAAAAGGAAAAAGGGAATGAATTTAGGGCGGGGCTTCGCCTGCTTTTCGCTTCGTTTCCTACCATCCCAGAATCGACCAGTGAGATTGGTCGCATAATTTCCCTGTCCACCGCCGATCGACGATTGGGACTTTTCCACGCCACGCAGACCACAGAGACCTTCTTAAACCCTCTTATACCTGGACCTGACAGACCACGCAGACCTGATAGGCCTGATAATAAGCCATAGTGTAAACGCAGCATAACGCTTTCTGATTAGTTGTTAAACCGAACGCTTCTTAAGTCATTTCTAGTTGAACATGGTTTCTTATATAATATCTATTAATTTCTATATAGTCTAATTAATTTATAACTGTAATATAATAAATATTATAGTAATATAATCTAATTAATTTCTGTATAATCTAATCTCTATATAATCTAATATTTCTATATAATCTATTAATATATATTAATTTCTTATATCATATCTTCTTAAAAATCTTCATAATCCTCCAAAATACCGGAAATGACTTAAAAAGCGTTTGATTTTACAAATAATCAGAAAGCGTTAAAGTCCCAATCGTCGATCGGCGGTGGACAGGGAAATTATGCGACCAATCTCACTGGTCGATTCTGGGATGGTAGGAAACGAAGCGAAAAGCAGGCGAAGCTCCGCCCTAAATGCAGATTGGTCACTGCGGTAAGTTGCACTAAACAAGCCCTATGATATCTATTTCTCCCCCATGGTTTAAGAGGAAAATAATGGTTTTTAAAAACATTTTTGGCAACGTGCTAAGATGTCCGCCAGTTCAAAACGCACTGTTTATGTTGGTAATGTGATTGAATTTTTTAAAATTAATTTAGTTTCGTAATTAAATTTTGGTGTTTATATATTATTAACATATGTATTCTGTTCTTAGAACCTAAAATCGAATGTTCAGGAAGTTGTCAATACATATATTTTTACTGCAGAATCTAAGAATGCATGTTAATGGCACTGTTTATGTATTGTGCTGTTGTCTTAAAAAAAAAAAAAAAAAAAAACGCGAAATGTTTCTTAAAAAAACCCACTCTAGTTCTTCATAAAATATTTCACTGAAGTCAGTTTTTGTTTTTGTCCTGGTCTATTCACAGATTTCCTTGCTATAATACGTTATGTTTGAGTTATGTATACATCAATTTTCAAGTGTTTTTATGTTACACCACACCATTAATTTGTGAATAAAATGCTTCATTTTCAGTTGATTATGTCATGTGTGGCTTAGCTGACAGACTTTCGTAAACGGAGTTATAAAGACCCATGTTGAAATAAAAACCACCCAGAATTAAAAAAGTAATAATTGATAAAATATACAAATTTTCTTAAAAAGGTATTTATTCTTAAGGAACGTAATGAAATTATGCAAATTTAATACTCATTTAGAAATTTCTGAGGATATTTTTCTAATGTGTCATGAAGAAAATCCGTTGGCAAAAATGAAGCCAATCCATCCATCTTTTTTATCACGCAAAGATATCCTTCACTTGTATTTTACACATTGTTTTGACGTTTCAAGTTTCAAACTTTATTTTATTGACTAATTTTACCTTATTTAAGGCAGGAATAATCAATATAGATGCATGGCTTATAACTTGTGCAGATGAACAGCGAGATTGTACAATTTTGTGCAAAAATTGGTAATGTAAAATATTATTTTATCCATCACATAAAGGATAAAACTACAAATCTGATCCATGCACTGCCTTTTTTTTCTTCTTTATTTTATAGAAAAGAGCGTAATTAAAAATATGCCATGGCAGAAAATTGTAATGCAACACAGGAAGGAAACAGCAGCAAATTAATCAGCAACTCTTCCTTCAAGAACAGGCGTGCATCCAGTGGCGCAGCCAAGGGGGGGGTTTGGGGGTTAAAACCCCCCCCCAGAGCTAAAAAATTACTATAATTACCGCTTATATGAATCAAAATTCCACCTTCGCGGAATCCACCGCTTTGTTAAATCAAATTCTATCCAACAATGTGATTCAATTAAACGACGAGAATTCTACTTAAAACTGTGAAAGCGCATATTACATACATCGGTTAAGTCAAAACTGGTCATTTGCACTGCGTCACTTTGTCATAGTAAAAGTGTTTGACAGACGCTTTGAGTTATAAAAGCATTTTTAAAAGACGCTTTCTTGTTTGTTTGGGGTTTTTTTTTCCCTCGTAAGGGTCGTTTCATAGTTTTTTTTTTTTTTTTTTTTTTAATAACCCTTGTCCTGAATTCTATAAATTTTTCCTCAGTTATAAATATAATGGTTTTACAGACCATAGAAAAATGTTGATATCGAACTGTAAAAGAAATGTTTTCTTCTCTCTTCTTTTTAGGTGCGTTCGTAGTTATACAAATAACGTTGCACCTATAGTCGTAACGTTAGCACCTAGTCCATGCGTCTGCCCGTCTGTACGTCTGTCCGCATATAACAGCGCAAAAATTACCCAACCGAATGGTTTGAAATTTAATATATGTGGAATCGTTGCAGAAATTTGTCGAGTCACTTCAAATTTTAGGAAAATCGAATCAAAACTTTAGGAGATATTCATAAAAGTTTTCTTTATTCTGTTAAATCCTATCCTACGTAATCTATATAATAAAAGAAGTGCAAGTCATGTGACTGAGGAAAACAAATATGGGCTGACCACATAAATGACCACATTTTTTCATATGCCAAGTGGCCATTTTTATTCAAAATTATTTTTTCGAATAAAATGGCATAAAAGTTACATTTTTAGAAAGATCGTTCAAAAAAAAAAAGTTTTCTTGATAGATGAGAAAATGACATTAAAAAATGTATAGATTCTGAGATAACTTCAGTGGAAAATAGGTTAACCGAATATCTCAATCCATTAGAGTAAATAAACGCAAGGAGATTCGTTCATGATGAGTCATAAAAATATTAAACCATGAAGGTAATCATTCACAAAGCAAGATCTCCATGGTGAAAAAAAAAATTGCATTTGAAAACGTGGCATATATAATAAGGAAAAAAAAAAGGCATGCTCATTTAACTCCTAGAAGACTACATAATTCCTTTCATTGAAATGATGATGATGAATTTTTTTTAATTGCGAAACTAGTTATAAAATGAACGCACCTCATTTGTCTCGTTTAGCGTACAATTTCCCACTTTTTTTTTCCTTTTTTGCAACGGGTCCTTTAAAATAACAACAACAAAAAAAAGTTATTGTCCGAACTCTCTGAAATTTTATTCGATTCTAAATATAACTGTATCCAACCCCTCTTTAAAATTCCGTGAAATAAATCTAAGTCTTTGACTAAAGTCGAAGAGAACAGAGTCACATCAAAGAAGACTAAATCATAGACTTAGTCACATTTAATAGTGAAAACATGAGCCGAAGCCGAGCTAACCCACGCCGAAACAGCACCTAACTTTCTTTTAGCATTTTTATCGAAAATTTGATCTTCCGAGATGCTTTTAAAAGATTGTGTCGAAATACAGACGTTTAGTTACTTTTAGCATCGAAAAAAGATCGTCTTCGAAAGGCGCGATATAACGTGCGGTTCTAAATAAATCGTAATTTATATTGTTTTCAGTTGTTTTACACCTTTAAATTTCCCATTTAGAATAAACTCTTTATGCTCAACATTTGCATCTTAAAAGTAATCTCTATACTAAATTTCATGTTTCTAACACTAACAGTTTCAACTAAATCATAATTTAGAATGCTTTTAGAAAGTTTTTCGCTCATTTCATCCTTTTAAATTTTGAATTTTAAAAAAAATGTTCTGAGGAAGCATTTACTACATAAAAGTAATCATCATACCAAATTCCAAGTTTCCACACCAAATGTATCACATAAATCACAATTTTAGAATGCATCTTACTCTTGCATTCTTTTAAATTTCGAATTCAAAAAATAAATTCTGGGCGAGCATTTACGTCTCTTAAATACCATAATATAAAATTTCAAGAGTCTAGCCCTAAAAGTTCTAAATATATTATGATTTAGAACATTTTTAGAACGTTTTTTGCTCATTTCACTTTTTAAAATTTTGAATTTTTTAAAAACCGTTTTGAACGAGTGTCTTAAAAGTAACCACTATGTCAAACACCAAGCATTTATACCAACTGTATCACACAAATCGCAATTTTAGAACTTTTTTGTTCTTGCAACCTTTTACATTTCTAAATTTTAAAAAACTGTTCCGGATGATCATTTATATTTCTAGAGTATAACAGCCGTGCCAAATTTCACATATCTAGCACAAACAATTCCTAATTAATTGTTTTTAGATCATTTTCAGACCGTTTTCCGCCCATTTCATCCTTTTAAATTTAAAATTTCTTTAGAAATCGTTCTTAGAGAGCATTTACATCCCAAAAGTTACCACCATGCCAAATTCCAAGCTTCTATACCAACTGTATCGCACAAATCTCAATTTTAGAACATGTTTTTGCTCCTGCTTACTGTTCTGGGCTAGCATTTAAGTCTCTAAAGCCAGCCTCTATGCCAAATTTCATGTTTCCAGCCTATGGCTATGATATAGAATCATATATATTTTATGTTTTATTCTAAAATTTAATTTTTCTATCTTAAAGTTTCTCTATGTGAATTAATGTCTGCATTCAAAATCTTTTTATTCTTTAATCTCGAAAGTAATCATTTCTTCCTAGAGCTAAAAATTTTCCCAGATTTTTCATTGTAACAGTAAAAGTACGTAACTTCTCTGTGGTTTCAATTTGTTATTTTAATGTACTGCAGATGACTTTAACATATGCTGTTTTGTCTTTTTTCGTATCTTGTGTTAAATGCAGGCGCCGTTTTCATAAATTGATTCCGGCATCAGATATGCAATATCAACATTTTTGTGTTCGCTGCTAACACATGTCTGGCTTTCTCAAAAGAAAAAAAAAAAAAACCTTGAGTGCCTGGTGAGAAAATGTAGTGTTTGGCATGTTTTCATTTATGTGTTGGTGAAAATGTATCTGAAAAATTAGATCAGATCTTCTCTAACTGTTGAACAAGAAGGTCGATTATTTAGAGGCGGAAAGAGGACCACCCTCGCCCTTTCCAGATGTGTCCGGAAATAAAGAAAAAGTTTTCAGGTGATTATGCGTCTTTGATTGTACTGGTTTTTTGTTTGCTGTGGACAGTTTCCTATGAGGAGGGGAACCTAGGGTTATTTCGATTAACTTAAATGCACCAAAAATTACGATCACTTCCATCTCCGATTTAGAACGTTTACTGCTCCTTTTCCCTTTTTAAATTTCGAACTTTTTAGAAATCATTTTTAGTGAGCATTTACATCTTTTAAAAGTAACCGCTAGATTGAATTTCAAATTGCTAGAATCAACAATATCGTAGAAACCGCAATTTTAGAATGTTTTTTGTTCTTACACCCCTTTGGAAATTGTTGTACCGAAAAAAATTGTTTGGAAATTGTTGTATAAAATATAGCCAATGTTAGAGAGGAGATGGTTACCAGAATTTTGACACCATTATTAAGGTTCCATACTTGAAAAGTAAAAACTGAACTATTATAAGATCATTTATGTGTCTTATTTTTCTGGTGCTCAGCGGGGAGTTGAGGGTTATGAACGCAGAATCATCTAAGGATTGTTGGTAATGATTTTCAATGTGTCTGTAATTATCTGAGATATTAATTAAAAACCCATCTAGAAAACAAAACGGCATGGATCAAAACATTGTTGCTACTTTGTGACCTCCTTTTGAAGCGCGCTTGGCACAATGCTAAGATTAAACTTTGTATAAGATCTTTGCTTTAGGTAAGACGAATCATAGTGAGAGTCAACATTTTTCATTTCCAACTGAATTCAATCATTGAAGGCAAATATTGAAAAATAATTCGTAGAATAATTCCAAGACATTAAGAGTCAGTAATTTTGAGACAACAATAGCTTATAATTCAATATATAATTCATTTATTATGAAAAACTGTTCGATAACAAATCACTTGAATTATCATGCCTGCATGTGTTTTCATTTTTGAAAATGAATCGGAAAGTTTCGCGTTGCTTAGAATACTTTGTTTTAATGCTTTAAAATTGTTTACTATTACGTCAAATATGATTGACAAGTAACTTTTCGTGTGAAACTCAGCGACTGTACTGTATATAAAATTATTTGCTGTACTCTACTCTTCCATCTTAAAGTTTTCCTCTCATCATTTTTAACCCTTCAGTGCACGGCTTGGGTCTGTGAGACCCAAGCATGTATGTGTTTTATGAACAACGTTTTTTTCAACCCGTGCACTGGCGGGTTAAACACTTTATAAATCTAATCTAGTTTTGTGTTATTTCATTGGTACATTTTATAGTTTGTAACTCTAATGTTGTTTAAATGAATCATAACCAACTTAATTGCGGAGAAAAGCATTATGATTTCATTCATTTAAGACTGATTCCATTAACCAGTGATTCATATAACCGGCGACCACCTTTATCAGAAACTCAAAACCCCCCCTAGAACCAAATTCTGGCTGCGCCACTGCGTGCATCCTTCCTATGTCTTCGATGAACTTCATTATTTTAGCTTTATCATCTGAGGTGGTAATATAAGGTCAGGGTTGTAATTTTGATCTGCCGAAACTAATTTTAACTAGGATTTTGGTCGAAACTGGTTTTAAGTCTTAAATGGTCAAAATTGGTTTAACCACTCAAAAGAGGTTGATAACTTATATAAATGCTCAAACTGTATACAGTCTGACCTGGTTAATAAGCAGATTTTTCCGGCCTTTAACATCGGCCATAAGATTAATGCAAAAATATCACATTTAATACCCGAACGGTTTTTACACATTCACGCTTTATGTGATAAAGTTTTGGTCTCTTGGGTTTTTTTCCCCTCGTACTCTGTAGAAAATAAAGCTTTCCTATGTATGTGCTTTTAAACACATTTGAAGAGAAAGAGAAATGTTCTTTCGATTTCAACTCTTATTTCTTAGTTGCTTTTTTTCTGATTTCTACCTTCTCCTGTTTTATTCATTACCAGTGCGATATTGTGCTGTCCTCTAAAAAAAAAAACCCATTTTTTGAAAATTTCTCTATATAAAGTGTAATAAAGAATTAATAAAAATTAAACATGGTTAAATTTTTACAGCTTGTTCTAACTAAGATTTTAATGTTGAACATTTTTCATTTTATCACTTTAGTACAAAATGGCAGTCAATTAAGCGAGAATTTAAATAAAACCCACTTTTCCAAAAAATAACCCATGTAACCTGAAAAACACCCACATCTGACATAATCAACTGAAAATGAAGCATTTTATTAGTACATATTAATGGTTTAACATAAAAAAAAAATTAAAATTATGTAGATCATTCTAAAATTCTATTATAACAAGAAAATCTGTAAAAATGAAGCTCATGTTTTGCCAGAATTCTGCAATTGTTAGTTTAAATTATTTTAAAACTAAATAAGCACTCCTTAGTTATTTTTAATTATTTTTATTATTCTAATTGGTGCATAAAAACTGAACAAAACAAAAAAATTGACTTCAGTGAAATATTTGATGTAGTACTCGAGTGGGTTTTTTTTTTAGCAAACATTTCACTGTGGGTTTTTTTAGAGGACAGCACAATAGTTGCACCATGTTGTTTCATGAAGTCAAGCCGTCTGTTATTGTGTTGTCGAGTTTTAGTAAATTTTCTATACTTACGTAATTATTCGGGTCAGGTTTGAGCCAATTGCACCATGCATGAAGCCAATATTACTAATTATAGTAACCTTTATTATTTTTTATTTCTTCATGGTAACTGCAATTACTGACTCTTTCGAGGAGTGATGCACAATGGAGCGGGTTAGTCCATTTAGAAGTCTCAATATAGAAAGTAGGGACAGAGGAAAAGAGGAGATCGGGAGGGGAGAATTTACGTCTAGCCTCGTTCCTGATTTCGGCGAGTTTTTTTTCTGCTCATTTATCTTTGAGTTTTGAATGCTAGTAAGTTGCTTTCTAATTGTTTATCTGATGACGACTCGGACTGGATCGCGGCTAATGTTAATTCAGATCTCTGAATTACTCAAAACTATTTCTCAGTGATTGTGACAATGAATTTCATGTATTTTTGGGGATTCCAATACAATGAGGTTGCTGCATCCAGTGAGGGTTTTTTTTTTTTTGTTTGCATGTTCGTGAAGCGATTATACATGCAGTATAGTGATTGCTGCATTAACAAATTTCATGTATTTTTTGGGATCCCAATACAACAAGGTTGCTGCATAGAGATGCAGCGATTATTCGGCCCATTCGACCTATATGCCGAATATAGAGTCCATTATTCGGCCAAGGCCGAATAATTTTGTATTTTGTGCCGTGTTTATATTTTTGTGCCGAATAAGTTGGGTAATGTATAATAGTCACATTTACATTACATTTCATACATTATTCGGCCTTGGCTGAATAATGGATGAAATGTAATATAAATGTGTGGAAAAATGTGAAAAATGTAAATGTAAGAAATGTTTTTATATTTGCACAGTAAAACTTTTTAATTTGACACTTTATATTCATCATGTATAATAAAATTTTTATTTGAAATTAACTAACACTTTTCCCACCCTTAATTTTCATACCCTGAATGGGTTTTACCTACCCATTTTTGTATAATCTATTCAAAATTGTTCTAACAGAGCAAATACAAGCAAATTCTAAATTTTTAAAGCATAATGGGAAGTTTAATATTTATCCCTTGTTACATAAAAAAAAAAAAATGGTTTCAATGATATTTAAATTATACCCATAAAGAATGTAAACACATACGATAGATTAGATATAGATGTATTGCATATGTATAACTTAGATTTTTAAATCGTATATGCTGCAATACTTTGGGGGGGGGGGGGAGTAAAATACACTTAAAAGTTAAATATAATTTAAATGATTTTTTTAAACTGTGTTACTAATATTAAATAATGAAAGAAATGTAATGTAAATATCAGAGTTTCCCCCATGTTTAAAAAAGGGCAGGGTGCTGCTGGTGAAAAAAGGGGCTCTTTTTTAATTACTTCAGGGCACTTTTCAGATTCTTCAGGGCACTTTTCAGATTCTTAAGGGCACTTTTTTGAATTGTTAAAGGTATTCTTTTGGTTTTTAAAGCCACTTTTGAGATTTAAAATTCAGGGCACTCTTTTTAAGACAACATTGAGTCAGTTTTTACTATGAAACCAAATTTTTTAATGTAAAAAGGAGAAAGGAAACTTTTTTTTACTGAGGGGCAAGAAGGGTGTTAATTATTTTACTGGAGGGGCAAGAAGGGTGCTAATTATTTTTATGAGGGGCAAGGGCAAGAAGGGTGCTATCTTGTAAACCAAAGGGCAGGCAGGGTGCAGCACCCTTTTGAAACTGCCTGGGGGAAACTCTGTAAATATACTAAATTATTTTAATTATTATATATGTATGTTTTATATAATATTTTCAAGAACATCATTGTAATGTTTAAATTTATATTTACCTTAAAAAACGAAGTTAAAATGTTTTAATAAATGTAGATTACAATGCAGAAATAATAATTCAGTATTTTCAGGTTATAGTCTATTTCTCTTTTTTTTTTTTTCATAAATGATACCTTATTCTGAAAATAATCGCTCACTATATATGGTACTTCCTGGTGAAGAAAGGTATTTTTTGGCTAATTATGAAAGGTTTGGAAAGTTTTCTGAATTTTTCGTCCACCACTCCAAAGGACACTGTTGTCTTTCTAGTAGTGACTGGGAAAGAAAATTACTAATTTCTTTTACTTCTTCACATTGAGGGGAATTTTCTATAGAAGCTTCACTCTGTTACTGGCTTGCAATTTCCTTAAAGCATGCCCACAAAGAATTTGAGTTTGAGAAACTGGAATGGTTATGTTGGAAATATTTTGTGCAGATTCTGTTACTGGTTTTATACTAGCCTTTCTTAGTCTTACTATAGCAATTAATTTGGACTTTACATCTACATCCTTTGCTTCATCTTTGTTGAAAAATAACACTTTAAATCTGGGGTCCATGGAATAGTGTTCCTTGTCTTGAATCGATCCAAAATGCTTCTCCAAATTTTGTAGAACAGTGTCTTTCATGGTGCCTACAGCAAAAAAAATCTTCAGATTTAGATAAATATAATTGTAATGTTATAACTACCGGGATAGGGATGACTTCAGAAATTAATGATCTTGATGAGGCAATTTGTTTTGTTATTACTTCAAATGGTTTTAATAGATTGAGCAATTTTTCTAAAATAGTCCATCGGTTTGTTGCATGTAGAGAAAGTGCATTTTTTTGTTCCAGTAATCTCTCTAGCATATAATAGGAACTATTCCAGTGTGTTGCCACACTTTGAACTAATTTCTTCTTAGGAATTTTCAACTCATTAATTTGTATATCAGTTAATCTTGAACATGCTAATGGCGAATGATTAAAATGTGTAACAATTGTTTTACCTCAATTTTTGTTCTTGCCCTTTATGTGCATTGAAATTTATGTTGTCTAGTACTTTTAAAATGTAACAGCAAAAACATACATATCTATTAAAATGTAACATTACAGTACCTATGATACTACATATTCATTATTTTGATATTTATATCTATTTTGCTTTTCCTTACAGATATTTCCTTCCTTTGAATCTGAAAACTTTAATTATACACTTCTTAATAGTGCTGTCTACTGACATAGCAAAAAAAAAAATAAAATAAATACATAACTTTTTTGATAATTGTGAGCTTTATAAAGTCTACACTGATTTCTTTTCACCATTTTAGAGGATATTCTTTTCTATCAGTGATTTTTTTCTTAAGATAGTAAGATTTCTTATTTTTATTTTCTTTCATCAGAAAGTTGAAATTTATGTTTTCTAGTATCTTTAAAATTTTGTCATTATTTAAAAATGTAACAACATAATATACATAATATCTATTAAAATGTAACTAGACAGTACCCAATGAGGAACTTTTGCTAAGAATTTTTTTGGGGGGTCGAATTATATTACTGAGGCAATATTTAGGCCGAACATAGCCGAATATTTTTTCAGAATAAAATAATGCTTTAAAAAATTGAAAATTTGCATATAAATAATTTTTAAAAAGAAAATAATACATTTTAATTGTGAAATATACAAGAATTGTGCATATAGTGCATACTATATTTTGTTTTTAGACAAAAATGAGTTCATTATTCGGCGGCCGAATAAGCCGAATATTCGGCTATAACTTGGCCGAATAATCGGTATTCGGTTATTCGGCCAAACCATTATTCATTGCATCACTATTGCTGCATCCAGTGATGTTTTTTTTTTTTCTGTTTTCATGTTCACGAAGCGATCATACATGCGGTACAGTGATCGCCGCATTAGCAAATTTCATGGATGTTTGGGGATTCGGAACAGCTTTGGGATTAGCCTGCTTTCCACCATCTTGTTTTTTTAATCAAAACATATTTGTTTTGTTTCTCATTTCCAAAATAATTTTCATCCATATTTACGTATTATAAACACGTTATTTAATTTTATTGACTAATTTATTTATATTTCATAATTTATTGAAGATGTATGAAGAAATGTTAAAGAAGAAAGAAATGTTACAAGTCTAGAGCTAATTGCATTTGAAATTATTTCAATTTATACAAAAATAATGAATTATTAAACACATTCCTTTGCAGAATTGTGGTTTAAAAATAAATAATAATGAAAAAAAATACTTTGCTGTCTAATAATTTTTTTCCTAAGTGTTTTTACATATGTTTTTTAGTAACATGGGTTATTTTGGAGAAAAAGTAAGTTTTTTCAAATTTTTGCTTTCTTGGCTGCCGTTTTGTAACTCATTGATAGAATGAAAAATGCTTAGCGTTGAAATTGTAGCCAGAACAAGCTGTGACAATATAGCTATGTTTAATTTTTTTTTTTATAGTATTTAATTAGATTTTATATAGAGAAAAATTCAAAAAATGGGTTTTTGTAGAGGATAACATTAATTCTATCACTATTAGAAATGTAAAATTTCCGGAAATTTTGAAATGATGGAAAAAAAAGTTTTTTTCCGTTTTTTTTCTGGAAAAATTGATTTTACACAAATGTTTCTCAAAAATAAGTTACATTTTCTTAAAGAATATAAAATAATAAATATTTAATAATTTTTTTTCTCCTGAACCTGTTTGATGAATTTCTCGAAAATTTTTCACGACAGTTAGACAAAATTTTTTCCTGCAATGTCTGATTTCTTTCCTGAGACCATTTGACGAATGTCGCGATTTCTTTCACGACACTATTTGACGAATTTCGCTGTTTATTCCACAATCGTTTGACAAATTTCGCAAATTTTTTATCAAGTATTTGTAAATTGTTTATTGGCCAGTACTGAAAAACACTGGCGAGTAAAAAAATCCATGTACTAGCCAGTGGCCAGTGACTAAAAAAGTTAATTTTTACCTATAATGTTTTGTTATTCTAAAATCATCATATTTCTGGAGGATTCAGAATGGAGATTGAAAAAAATTCCGAATATTTTGAAGGGTCATTGTAAGGGATCCTTTAAAGGACTTAAGTTCTTCCTAAACTGCTTACAGATCATATTTTCTATGTTAACATTTTCATGGGAGACACTGAACATGAAAAAATATGAAGAAAAAATATCAGAAATGCAGCCGTAACAACATGGCCATAGCAACCATATTGAAAATGCAGCCATAACAACATTTTCAATATATTTTTTTATAAAAAATTTCAATTTTTCCAATATGGAAATATTGAAAAATACCCCAAAGTTTCCGGGTTTTTTTTTTCGAGCATTCCCATCTCTAATCACTATAAGATAATTGTTTTATTAGAAAATGTTGTTAAGTGTTACTAATATGCATAATTCTTAACATTTCTATACTTTTATTCATAGGGGGCCTTGCTGAAGAAGTAAATAAGGATATTATTCATGCTGCATTCATACCCTTTGGAGAAATCATTGACATTCAAATTCCTCTTGACTATGAAACACGTATCCTTTGCTTAAATTGTTTATATACTACAGGTGTATAAAGATTTATTAGTAAATTCTGTAATATTTGCATTACTTTATGACCTTTGTTTTTCACGATCTATTAATTATGTCTATGCAGTACTTTTTCTATTATGAATGATTTTTCTCCTTAATGTTATGATAGAAAAGCACAGGGGGTTTGCATTTGTGGAATTTGAAGCTGCTGAGGTGACTATATACATTTCTTTATATTTTAATGGAACCTTTTTGCTTTTCCATCTTTTATCAACAGAATTAATTTTCTAATTTTACTTCTATTTTTTAATCTATCCACTGAGCTGCTATTTAATCTTATAACTTTTGGGTTTTTGAAAGTTTAATTAAAAATCTGTGCCTACAAAGTTTCTATTTTTTTTTTTTTTTCTTCTGTGGATTTTATTTTATGTGCAGTGGACTCCCAATGGTGAGGAGACTTCCAAGGAAGGCCATATTTTGTCCGCATTAAGTAATGTAAACATTTAAATGGCTTAAATAATACCTTTCATTTAATAAATTGAATTCATTTTATGTCTGAAATTAAATAGGTTAGCAACTTAATGTTAAAATGAACAACTTTTTATTTTTATTTATGTAGTAATTTTAGTTAAAAATCAACTTAGTAGCAATTTGTTAGTACAAAAGAATAAATTACTGACTGAAGGAGAAATAATATGCAAAGAAATTGTTTTACTTACATAATTTAATTTTAGTTAAAGTAATCTTTCATTTTTCTAGTTTTTCCCCTAGGTGTTCTTGAGAGGGCGCAGCGCCCTGCCCGTTTTTTTATAGTTGTAAATGTGTCCTGCCCATTTTTATATTATTTTATTATTAAATAAAATATTACTTTTGTTTGATGGGCTCGCTTAACTGATGATGCACTTTTGATATTAAAAATTATTATAATAACATTTCTCTCTATTCTAAAAAAAGTAACCGGTGCTCTTTCTCGACTTATATTAAATAAAGTATTACATATAAAAACATGAAATTGGTAGCTTTATAGAGATATGTACGACACACTGAAACAAACCGTTTTTAAATCTAAGAATTATTTTAAGCACTATTTAATGTTGAAATTGGTCAATTTATTTCAGTTATATTAAGCTTTATAGGATCATAAACTATACATAGTAATTTAACCATTTTTTGCTGGCACATACTTGACTAGATTGTAGTGTGCTGCAAAGTCCAATAATTGTTTTAATTCGACTAATTTTGTAGAGTTTGTAGGATCTTTTATTCAAAATTTCATTAGCTGAATAAAGATTTAATTCATAGTTTAAAATAGCCGATTTTTTTACCTACTGTCGCCAGATTTTAAAAAGCCCAAATAATAAAATGTACAAATACTTTTCAATAGAAAAATATGTTTATGTATGAATATTAAAATAGAAAGAAAACTTTAAAATAATTAAGCTATTATTTACGAAAAGCATTAAAAAGCCCTTTTCATAAAAAAGTGCCCAATTTGTTCAGCTGAAGTGCCCTTTTTTTGAAGGAGCTCCCTGCCCTTTTTTATTCTGGGGGAGACACTACTTTCCTTTGTGTTACTTGAACAAGTGATCGATCTTTTTACCAAAGCATTTTTCAGTTTGACACACACGAAAATTTGGTCTGTTATATCACATTTTGATTGACAATATCGGTGAACAGCCATTAGCAATTTTGGAACCCCTCACGTTTTTAGTGATAGAAAGTTTTCTTTTTCTTCATTATTGTCACTTGATCTCTCAACAAGCAAATTTACATATAAGTTGCTTTTGAAAAATAATGTATAAAAGCAGTTTTGATTCTGGTTGGTCAGTTTGTGAAAAAATTGTTCGTATTATCTGATGAGTAGCTTTAAGTGATGTCTTTAATATTAATTTCAAGTAGGAAATTATGGGAAAAACAGAATTCCCCTCATTAACTGGAAATAAATCTTAAGCGGAGATGCATTAACGCAGGGCCGAAACTAAGGGGGGGGGGGGGGCAGAGGGGGCATGTGCCCCGGGCGCCAGCCGAAGGGGGCGCCCAATTACGACAGATGAAGATTTCGTTTGTCGTTTAATACAAAAATGTACTGATGTGTGAAATTTGTATAAAAATGTGTCTTAGCCGGGAAAAAGAAAATAAATAAAAAACTGAACCAAATGCATTAAAATTGACAAATAGACAAAAAGATTCGTCTAAAATACTAGATAGCAAATGAATAAGAAGAAAGAACTGTTCTCTTAGTCTATTTTTATCCTATTCCAAATACACCATGTCTATGTCTTCTATCTATCTATTTATCACATACTACTTGATCAGTCGGGCCGTCGGGTGACTGCCGGGACAATAAAAACAAAGTGGAATGCATAAAGTAAAATAATTTTCTAAAAGGAGTATATCATTTGTTAGAGGTACAGTAAACAATTTTGCACAGGGCGCCATGGCTAGTAAAGCCTTTATCCTCCAAAATTATTTTCTCCTCTTTTTACCATTTCTATGCGTTTTGCTGCCCTAGGCGACAACTGGAAAATTCCACCCCATTACTTTTGCTGCAATTATTTTTAGCATCCAGATTAGGGTGGTCCAAAATTTGGAAGGTGAAAATTTGTTGGGTCCTACCCTTCTGTTTTGTTCCAATGTACTAAAAAATAAAGCAGATCAAATTTGAGAGCATTTCAGTAAAATTTAGAGGTAGCTCAATGTAATTTAAGTTTGCAACATTGTACTACAGTGGCACCCAGTGAGTAAATATCATTTGAACTGCAACTTTTATCAGATTGTTTATAAACCATAACTTTTTATCAGATTGCATCTGACATTGTTCTTGATTGTTTACATTCCCAGTAACAGAGAAAAGAATGAACAGCTCATCCAAACAGAAAAGAAAGAATGAGAATTATGGCTCCAAATCTGGCTGCAGCTTTAGACAGGACCAAAGTTTCAGACCGAAAAGCTGTGTTTGTCGTTGCTGAAACAGTAAAGAGCTTTGGTTGTGAAGTAGATGAAGTAACTCTTAGTAGAAGTTCAATTCGTCAAGAAAGAATTAAACACCGGTCTAAAATGTATGAGCAGTTCAAAGCCGAATTTGGAGAACATGTTAACTTAACAGTTCACTGTGATGGTAAACTCTTACAAGACCTAACTTTGAAAGAGAAAGTTGATAGACTTCCAGTAATTGTGTCTGGAAAAGGAGTCTCTCAGTTACTTTCAGTGCCCAAGCTTCCATCAGGAGACGGAGAAGGTCAAGCTGCCGCAGTATATGCGACCTTACAGGATTGGGGTATGGATGATAAAGTAAGTGCCATGTGCTTTGACACAGCAAGCGTCAATACTGGTCGAATTAAAGGCACTTGTAACTTACTTGAACAAAAAATGAATAAAGAGCTGCTTTCTTTGGCATGTCGCCACCACATTATGGAATTGATTATTAAGCTTAGGATTTTCTTCATCACCAGAGGTACCACTATTTAAAGATTCCAAGCCAACTGGAATTTTATTGACAAAGAGAAGTATGATATGGGAGTTGGTAATACAGAAATTTTGAATCAAATAATAGATATAAAAGATGACATAATTAATTTTTCTAAAATACTACTGGACAAAAATAAACAACCAAGAGGTGACTATCGAGAATTTCTTGAACTTATCTTAATCATTTTAGGCGAAACCCCTTCTCGACGAGTCAGATTTATGGCACCTGGAGCCATGCACCATGCTCGCTGGATGTACAAAGTGCTGTATAGTCTAAAAATATGGATGTTTAGTAGCCAGTTCACCATTACTTCAAGAGAAAAAAAAAGGATTGCAAAAAATATGTGTATTTGCGGTACGAGTATATCTAAAAGCTTGGATGACAGCACCATTGCTACAAAGTGCACCTTTCAATGATTTCAATTTAATGAAATCTCTGTTACAGTATAAGAATATTGATGATGAAATATTTAAAGCAGCATCAGAAAAGCTAGCCAAACACCTTTGGTATTAATCTGAGGATCTTGTCGCCTTAGCTCTTTTCGACAATCAAGTGCCACATTGCCTTAAAAGGCTCATAGTTAAGGCCATGAAAGACGTTAATTGTAAAAAAGAATCCACAAAGCGTCCTAACATTACACTTGAAACTTTTGTCGACATGAAATTTGAAGACTTTGTAACGAAGCAGTCAGCTTTATTATTCCAACAAATGTGCCTACCAGATGCGTTCCTCCAAGTAGACCCAGAAATATGGGAAGATCAGGAGACTTTCTATAAAGCATCAGAAATTGTCAAATCAATAAAAGTTGTTAATGATCATGCTGAAAGGGGCATATTCCTAATTCAAGAGTTTTGTGGAAAAATAACGTACAGTGAGACACAACTACAATAATGCAGGTGGTTGAAGAACATCGACGAACGTATCCTGACTGCAAAAAACAGAGTTTGGCAGGTACTGAAAAATACATGATTATTTAAATATTAATGGCGTATATTTACTTGTTAATTATTTATAACATATATTGAATATATAAGTGTACTTTAATTACTTAGAATTCTCAGATTCTTGCCCCCATGTATGGCAAATAAATCTTTTTTAGATATTAGTAGCAGTTGAATTCTTTAAATTGTAAATTTACAAAAAAAAGGAAATTTTTAAGAGTGTTGAGCTACCTCTAAATATTAAAATTTTAAGCTCAAACTTCATAATATTTATTTTTTAACTAAAATGAACAAATTAAGAGGATAGCACCAGTAAAAAACTTAAAAAAATAATAATCGACCTTTTTTGGACCACCCTAATCCAGATCCAGCGCATGTCTTTTACTACAATTACTTTTTTATATACAGATCCGGCCTGAAAGGGTTCGAGGTCGGGCAACTGCCAACTACACTAAAAACTAAGAGGTGAAATAAATGCAAAATAAATAATAAAACCCTTTTTTTTTTGTTAAGAATATACCATTTGTAGAGATGCACAAAAGAAGCTCGCACAGAGCGCCATGGCTATTAAAGCTGCCCCTGCCTTTACCTCCTAAAATTATCTTTTCTCGTCTTTTTGTCATTTCTATGTGTTTTGCTGCCCCATTCCCTTTGCTACAATTATTTATTTTTTTTTTTGCAACCAGATCCTGGCTTAGAGGAGGAGAAGTCGGACGACTGCTCGAGATACTAAAAACAAAGGAGTTAAAATATACGCAAAATAAAAAACTTACTAAAACCTTTTCATTATTATTATTATTATTATTTGATACATCATTTGTAGGGGTGCAGAAAAAAAATCTCGCCCAGCGTGACATGGTTAGTAAAGCCGCCATTGTTATGCTTTCAGAAAATCCTGGTTTTTGAGTTCTTAAAAACCTACACTATTGTCATGTGAAAAAACTCGCAAGCTAATGTTAAACCTATGGGAGCGTTCTTTTCAAATTTCTCGCTTGCATTTTTAAAATTTTTAAATAATTTTTTTCTGAAGATAGCTGTGGTTGATCTCTAACCTGGTTATTGTTTACTCTTTCGATTTTTGTTGCAGGTTTATATAAAGTTACTTTCACTTTCGGAACATCAACCTCAGCTATCCTAAGAAAAAAAATAGTTAAAAATATTAAAATGCTCTTAAGAGCCTAGACTAGTCACGTGAAAACACTCGCACGCTAATGTTAAACCTATGAGAATGTTTTTTTCGGAATTCTCGCTTGCATTTACATATTTAAAAATAATATTGTTTTTCATATCATACCTGATCTCGATATCTAACGTTGTGCGTTTATACTTTTCAGACTTTGGTTGTAGTTTTTTTTTATATGAGAACACTTTCAATTTCAGAACTGTTTCCAACCAATTTCACAAAAATGAAAATGTCCGAATTTAAAAAAAAATTCTAACAAAACTTGAAAAAGTACAAATTCACAACATTATATATCGACCGCAAGTATCCCATGAAATAAAATTTAAAAGTATTAAGAACGCTCCCACAGATTTAACATTAGCTTCCGAATGTCTTCGCATAATTAGTGTGAATTCTTAAGATAATGTGATTCATATCACTGCACTTTAAACGCTTCATTTGTAATGATACACATACCGTAAAATCTGTAAAAATGAAATCGGTCTTTAACGGAATCCAGTTTTAAATTTTCAAATCGTATGTTCTCAACAGAAAGAATACCAACAATTATACCTGCTAAGATGAAAACCTGTATAAAGTGGAATATTTTCCTGTTCCTTTCTGTTCCGTTTTGAAGGTTTTATTGAATCAATATTTGACAAAGTTGATTACGTACTTCAGTATTACGTATTTTGTGATTACATATTTTTAATTTAAAACAAGTCGAGTTGGCCATTAGAAATTTGGTAAAATTATCTTTGAAAATTTATTTGGTAGGGGGGGGGCAAAATCCATGTTTGCCCCGGGCGCAAAAAAGGCTAGTTTCTGCACTGCATTAACGAGAGACAACTTCACTATAGGGTCATTCCATGGTAACTTACGTTATATTTAGAATAATTTTCTTTAGTAATTTTCATAACATAACACCAAAAAATATTGAAAATGTAATGCTGATATGATTTGTTAATTAAACCTATCCAAAGCGAAATTTGGATGAAAATTACCTACCTTTAGTGCTATTTTTTTAACACTGGCCATTATATTTATTATGGTAACTTACGTTCTTTTTGTCAGAAACGTAAGTTACCATAGTAAATATAATGTTTAGCATTCAGGAAATAGTACTAAATTTAAGTAATTTTGTATCCAAATTTAGCTTTGTTAGGTTTAATTAACAAATCATATAAACATTACATTTTGAATATTTTTTAGTGTTATATTACTAAAATTGTTGAAGTCAATTATTCTAAATGTAATGTAAGTTACCATGGAATGACCCTATATATCATTTTTTAATGTTTTTTGTGCAATTAAAATTCAGATAAAGAAGAAAGCATCTCTATTCAGATAAAGATATTTTGAATAAAAAATTGGAAAAAACTTTAAGAATTAGACAAATTAAAAAAATGATTAGACATTGCATACCACAAGTCATGTATATGCCTGCAAAAGATGGTTAAATTGCTATTTCTTGTTTTTGATACTATAAAATTTATGTAACTGAACTATTTTGATCAATTTCAACATTTAATAGCACTTAAAATAATTCTTTGATTTAAAAATTGCCTGGAACTGTTGAAAAAACTGCCAACATGTTTATCATATATTTCTCATATAAAAGTACCAGTTTTCATGTTTTTATATGTAATAGTTTTTGCAGGATAAGCTGAGGAAGAAAAAAGGTTACAATAGATTCAATTATGACATTAGCCGCATTAGTAATTTTTTCTTTTAGAATAGAAATTTATTTAAACATATAATATATTCTTTAAAGTGTTCAGAAAGTCGATTGGAGTAATTCCAGATTTGTTCTGTTTAGATTAATTTGTTAAGAATTTGTCCATTTAAAATTCTGCATGCTGTATTTATTTTGAAGTTATGTGTTTTATTTAATTGTTATATATTTATTTTAGGAAGCAGCTGCAGCGATTGACAACATGGTATGACATTTATGTTACTTCTATAAAATTCATGTCATAATGTGTGTGTTATGTGAATGAAACCATATTTAATTTAACACTTGTTTAGCATATAATTTTTTTTTTAATAACTGCTGTAATCTATATCATCTCTGATAGATATTATCTATGTATAATAAAATGCAATGGTGAAATGTGTTGGTAACCATGCCGGTTCAACCACTTTGGTTTGCGAATTGACCGTAGCTAAACACCATGTTAGGCTCAATGAAAAACATATGTTAACATATAACAGCTAAATGATAATTTCTTCTACTTGAAATCATGTCTGTTCAGCATATTTTCATATAAAACATGTATATCACATCCAATTATAATGTTTGAAGTTCTAAATTAAAAATTAAAAAAGATTAAACATCTGTTTACCAGATATAAACAAACAAACACTGTTGACTTTCAGAATTACAAATTTTTAATGTAAAACGAAATGAACGACTCATTGAATGCTTCTTTAAAAAAGGTGAAGAAAAGATTTAACTTCTCTCTTCAGGAAAATCTCGTTCAAGCCTATTAAAATTACATATATTTTTAATTTGTTCATAAGTATTATTTTTTTTTCTTTTTGCACAATTTAAGATTTCATGTGAAATCTGTGTTCTGTGCTTATATGACACCTGTACAGACAGCTGCAATTAGCGTCCTCTTTAGGCCTTTTTAATTCCCAATTATTAATTTTTTAATGAAATGTTTGAAAAATCATTCTCGCGTCAATTTGGTGGCACCATCTATTAAACGTAAAACATAATATTTTAAGATGTAACGATTGATGCAAGTTTTTAAACTTTTGTGACAAATAAAATTTTACACTGAAAGATGGAATGCTGCAAATTATGAATTTATTATTAGCATATTTAAACGCCTGTTCCTAACATTTTTCTTTCTTTTGAGCAAATTTATTGTTTATAAAATATGCCTGTGAAATTTTAGCAAGATAAGTTTACTTTTTTGGAATTGAATTTTGCTTTAAGGATTCTTTTTGTGAAATAAAATTTTGAGAATGGTCCCTTTTCATTAAATTAAATTTTATGAAAAGCCCTTTTTATTAAATAGAGTTTTTTGAAAGACCCTAATTTTTGTCTGGATCAACTTCAGATATGAGCTGTGTTAATCGTTATACATAATTAAATTGCATTTTCCTGCTTTTATTGGTAATAGTTCTAATTATTAATAAAATAGTTATAATGAGATTTGCAAAAGGTTTTTTTCTGTTTTATTTTTATTTTTCTTATGTAACTTTTGCATATTTTAAGCTGAATTTAATATATTTCTGTGAATTATTTTCTATTGTTTAAGAAATGCAAGTTTTTTTTTTAAACTTTCTTATTTAACCTATGCATATGTTTATGGCTACTTTACCAACACAAATCTGCTAACTTACGCAAAAGAAAATTCAGTAAACTTCTAAAAAAAAAAAAAAAAAAAAAAAAAAAAAATCAGTTGATTAAGCTGCTTTAAAAAAAAGCCTTGACGCAAACTAATATAAAGTCTATGAGAAGGTTATTTTCAAATTTTCAAATTTCTCGATCGCATTTTAATATTTTTTAGTGATTTTTTTTTGTTTAGGATAGCTGAGGTCGATCTTGTTGGTTTTTACTTTTTTGATTTTGGTTCCACTTTTTTCATATAAGGGTACTTTCATTTTCAGAATTGGTACCAAAATTGAAAATGTCCGTTTATAAAAAAAACTGCAACAAAAATCGAAAAAGTAAAAACTAACAATGTTAGAGATGGACTTCAGCTGTCCTAAGCAAAAATATCATTTAAAAATATTAAAATGCGAACGAGAATTTCGAAAATAACCTTCCCATAAACTTAACATTAGCTTGCACGTTTCTTTCCATTACTAGTGTAGGCTCTTAATTGCTGTGATGTATAGATAATTAACACTATTTCTGAACAGTAACTTTAGCAATTTTTTTTAAAGTTCCAAGCTTTCTTACAATTCCCAGTCTTTGAACAAGTAGTACAGTAGTCTTACTTAGTTGTTTGACAAAAAGCAGTCTTATCATCCCTCCTCCCTTCAAAAATTTTTTCTAACTATGCTCCGTTTCCATAACTTAGCAACTAACTTTCCAATTTTAATGCAACATATTCCAAACATTATAATTAACTTAATAATCAACCTTTATTACATTAAAGTGAACTTATCAGTTGTATATACCACTCTTTTTGAATAATAACTTCAGAATTTTTAAAAATTCATCTCAGAGTATATCGAGTAGTACAGGCCTGATTAAGATGGCGTTTGGCTCATTTGACTTAATATCAATAGCCTTAAATATTTTAGCTCCACTTTTTACTGCTAGGGGGTCCTTTCCTATCTCAGGTTCTATAGAGCTGTGCAAGGTGACGTCACGGACAGGTTTTTGCTGCTGCTGTAGGACAGCAATCGCTATCTTTATCAATGCTTTTTCTATTTGTGTGTCCTACAGCTTTTTTCATTGTTCTCCGGTAAAAGTCACATGATGTGAACTGCTCTATGGACCTAATTACAATGGGGTTGAGGGTTGACCTCATTTCATTTGATTTCAGCCATGACAGATTTCAGCCATGTTTGTATAGAACAGATTGTGTCCCCTGGTGGTGGAAGGTGGAACTACAGGAGTATCTCGGGTTCTATGTGCCTGATTACAACAGGGTTTTGGCTCATTTGACTTGATACCAATAGCCTTAAATATTTTAGTTGCACTTTTTACTGCCAGGTGATGCTTTTTGATATCGGGTTCTATGGGCCCGATTATGACGGGGTTTGCCTCATTCAACTTGATTTCGATAGCTTTACAGTAGGGATGCACAACCTGTGGCCCGCGGATCAATTTCGCCGATCGGACGCAAATAAAATTGCGAATTTCGCTGATCGGGTGCCTAGAAATCTCAAATTTTGTCGATCAGACGTGTAATAATCGCAAACTTCGCCCATCGGCTGCGTAAAAATCATGAATTTTGCCGATCAGGCCTGTGAAAATCGGGAATTTTGCCAATCGGGTGTGTATAAATCATAAATTTCGCCGATCGTGTGCATGTAAATTGGAAATTTTGCTGATCGTCTGTGTAAAAATCACGAATTTTGCCGATTGGGCACGTTAAAATCATAAATTTCGTCTATTAGGCACGTAAATATCACGAATTTCGCCGATCGGTTGCGAACAAATCGCAAACTTTGCCGATCAGGTGCGAAAAAAATCACAAATTTCGTTGATCAGGCGTGTAAAAATTGCAAATTTTGCCGGTTAGGTACGTAAAAATCTCAAATTTTGCCGATCGGGTGTGTATAAATCGCAAATTTCGAGGAACGGGCACGTAAAAATCGTGAATTTCGTCAATCACTAGGAAAAAACTACGTATATTGTCAATCGCGCATGGAAAAAAAATGCAAGTTTTTTCCATCCTTGCCAACTGAACTGGGTTATGCTGACTAAGGAAGTGGTTGAGTATAGGAAGCTAACCCTCCTTTTAAAATTAGCATTTTTATGAACTTTTAGGCCGATCCTCCCCCTCCTTCCTCGAAACAAAATTTTGTCCACCCTACAGATATTGACTCTCGACAATCCAATCATTTTTGTGACTGGCCCTCCTCTTATAAAGGTTGAGCACTCCTACTTGATATCCACATTTTATGACTGAATATGTTAAGAAGTACAATTTAGAATAATATATGTTTCTTCTCTTCCCCACCTTCATTCATGAAAGCAGAATTTTTTTTCGGCACTGGCAATCTTTAAAGCTAAATTTACTCCTTCAAATAAAGTCAAGAAGTATTTTCACTCTTTGAAAATAATCTTAGCTATCTCTCTTTTATAAATACAAACGTAAACTGTTGATATATCCTTGCCAACAGAATTGTATACGTTGACTGGGAAGGAAGGAACCTAGGGGCTAAAACTACCCTTCCAATTTTTTTTTTTTTTTTTTTTTTTTTTTTTTTAAATCTGATTGTAGACTTAGATCCTCCCCCCCCCCTCCCAATCACACAGCCTCGAAACAAATTCTACTGATGGTAGCCCTCGACAACCCAGTCATTTTTTTAAGTGGCCCTCTGCTTTAAAAGTTTGTGCACCCCTACTTTACAGATTTCAGTCACGTTCGTATAGAACATATTATTATTATCACGGTCTTGGGCAACGCCGGGTGGGTCAGCTAGTGTTAAATATAAGTTATGAAATAAACGTAAATTACACACTTTTGCCAATGTATGGCATTTAAAATTTTTTTATCATTGTTATTTCATTAATTTCATCGAGAGGTCAAAATGATCCTTTCCCGGTGTTCCAGTAGGTAAGATTTTTCCATCGTTCTAGTGTTAAAACTATATTTTTTAGAGACATACATATAATTTGTAGAAAACTGGCAAACATAAGTAAAACTGTGATTGCTCAAAACTTGTTTTATCTTTTGAAATTCATATAATATGATGATTCATATAATGATTCATATCATATAATATAATGATTTTCATTTATTATAATAATTATTAAAGAAAATTTGCCAAAGTATGTGTAGAAAGTTCTATATTGCTAGAGTAGTATGTTCGTAAATATAATATTGCTTAAGTTTCTTTAATGAGCATTGATTTTTCTCAAAATATTGTTAATTAATCTAATGATTGGTTTGTAGATTTAACCACATGCTATGGATATTGGACAGTTCTCATAAATTCATTACAATAAAATTCATTACATAAATGTTTATAATTTTAAGTCCTGCCTTAAAAGCTGCAGTCCCCCCCTCTCCTTTTTTAGGTGCGTTCGTAATTATATAAATACGTAGCACCTATAGTCGTCGTTTGGTCCGTCTGTCTGTCCATCTGTCTGTCTGTCCGCATATAACAACGCAAAAACTACCCAACCAAATGGTTTGCAATTTAAAATATATTATCTTTGCAGAATTTTGTCGAGACATTTCAAATTTTATTAAAATCGAATCAAAACTTTAGGAGATATTAATAAAAATATTTATTAAGAAATTTGAATTTTTTTTTTTAAATCTGTGCTTTTTTGTTATAGGAGCTTCCGAAGTTTAATCGTCAAGCGACCGAGATACTTATTTTATGACAGAAATTAATCTGCAGACGATATAATTCATTTCACAGAATTAAAAATCATCAAGATCTGAATATTTATATAACTAGCTGATACATATATATCTGAATATTTATATAACTAGTTAAGATATTTGTATGAACAGTGTCATAAAATATATACTTAACTAGCTGTTTAACCCGTTCTACGCACGGGATATCATGAATTTAATTCTAAAACGTGCGTACGAACGCACCTCGTTTGTAACGTTTGACGTACAATTTCCAACTTGTTTTTCTTTTAATTATTTAAATCTCCCTGAGCTACTATTTATCTTCTCCAAAAAACACCAAGAAAAGGAATAATGTTTATAACTTTAGTTCTAATTAATGCAAGGAAAAAAAGAAAGTGGTGTTTTAATTGTATAAAGTTTTAAAATTGTATGCATTTTATTTTGTTATGAGAAGTCATCTGCATTAAAATTGAACCTAGTTTTTAAAGTAAAGTTCAATATCAACACTATAATTTTATTACATAAGTATGCTATTCATGCCATAGAATGTGAAAATAAAATAAGCTAAACAAATTGATAAGCTAAATAAAAAAATTGGCTGTTTGAACTTTGAGGTCAATCTTTGAAAAATATTTTTCTTTTTCAAATCTGTTTAGAGAATATAAACTATTAAAAATTTTAGTATTTCGAAGATTTGTCTTCTAATTAAAAAATACTAGTTTAATTTTAGGAGAAAAAAAAAAAAAGACAGCTTTGAACAGTTTAATAGTCATAACTCAAATATTGGCTGGGACAAAAAATAGTTTTGAGGCGAGGGCATATTCTAGACCAGTGATTCTTAAACTGTGATCTGTGAACCTGTGCACCTTCAGGAGCGGCTGCGAAGATCTCATGTTCAATGTAATTTATTTTTCTTAATTATGTAGAACCGGAGAGAGATTGTTTTTTCCCAAACACTTGAAATTCTGTCTTAGCACGTTTTCCTGTATTTCTATCAGCTTATGTATCATTTCTTTATTACTCTTTAAAAAAAAAAAAAAAATCCTAGGGGTTTGTGAAGAAAGAAAAGAAGGAAAATGGGTCTGTGATATCTTGAAAGTTTAAGAACTGCTGTTCTAGACATTTTAACGATTAAAAAAAAATTAAGTTTTCTGGGAGAATCTTTCCAAAATAAAACCAATTTATCAATTTATAAAGAGTATTCTTTTTTTATTCAAATTCAGTTTTATATTTCACAACTTCCACTTGTTTTGTTAATTAATTTTGTATTTTTAGAATGACTCTGAATTGTTTGGGAGAACAATAAAAGTTAATTTGGCGAAGCCTATGAAAATAAAGGAAGGCTCAACCAGAGCAGGTAATGTTGTCACACATTTAATTTTAATGCAAGTTTTCAATTTATGTGCAAGCAATAAGATTTTGTGAAGCTTGTTATTTTATTTGAATTGTTACTTTTGGAATTGATTAGTTTATTTTTTTTTATTACTATTTTTAGCCTTACCAGAGTAATTTGACAGTCTTTAATATATATACTATAATAATTAGTAATCTCACTAGACCATTTTTTAAGGCCGCAACATTTTTTTTCTCCTAATCTGTAAAAGACCTTTTTAAAAATAGAGAAATTTTTATGATTTAAAAGCATCAAAATGGTGCTGTGGCCAAAGAACGAAGATGCATGCACCAAAATCAGATTTCAAGATTTGTGCACTCCTTTAATAACTGTTATCCGATTTACATACTTATATATCCATAGATTTCTGTGAATATTCTGAGAGTCCTACTTAATATTGCATTCTTATAGCATGCAAACATGTAAAAAAAAAAAAAAAATCTTCAATAATATGTATTGTCAATGTATTGTTGAAATTAAATATTTTCAGTGTAAAAACTTCCATTTTATAATTTCATAACATATTATAAACCCAATTTTGCATTTAATTTTCAAGAACAATAAACACAAGGCAAAAATATTTGAAAAGCGTTTGACGGGCGTTTCGTCTCGGACACCTTGTATTTGCAAATGGTGTCTGTTATATTTGGTACACAGTGATGTCTGTCTAGTACAAAAGTACTTAAGAATGTTTAAATTAAAAAATATATTGGTATGAGCTGTTTTCACATATTTTGTTAAAGTATGTTTAAATGCTTTTATCCTGTGATTAATTTATGGACGTCCTATATTCGTTTTCAGTGTGGTCCGATGATAACTGGCTAAGAGACCATGCAGGCGAAACTCTTCAAGAAGATGATGGGGATGGTGAGAGCAAAAGAAAACTAGATGAAAATCAGGTAAGTTATTCATTGTGATATATATTTCATGTAGATAATTTACTTTTATGTGTATAAAATTACAAACCCTCTGCAAATGCATGTAATATTGCCCAAATTTTTTCTGCAAAAATTGGCAGAATTGTATGCATATACCACCTCAACCCTAATCATAAATAATTTATAAACTTATTTACTATCTTTCTGTGATTCTCATCATCCTATAGAGAAATTTGTTTTTTCACCATTTACTGGAAGTATGAATTTAGCTACACAAGCTGTATTTTGAATAATAATTCAAATATAAGTTGACTATTGTCTATTTTTTTGGTCAACTTATAAATGTCATTGTACAGTTGTTAAAAAAAAAAAAAGTTAGTAAAATATCATGCTGACTGGTGCACATCATCGTATAAAAATGCAACTGTTACCAAATGATTAGTAATAACTTTTACTACATGTAGAAAATTGCAACGAGCTTTAAAATTTTCAATACTAACAACCGATCAGGCGTTGGAAGTAATGAAACTACAATAGTTTGTAGTAAGAACTGATGTTACTTTTAACACTGTTTCAGTAAAAAAATGTGCCATTCTACAAATCATGTGATTGTAACTTGCTTCTTTTGTGCAAAATGTATTCTCAACAATTTACAAATCTCATCTACATTGTTTAACAATGCACAGGGTGGTCACAGACCTGAAAAACCTGGAAAACATGGAAATATCAGGGAAATTCAAACTAAACCTGGAAATTCATTGAAATAAATGTTAATGTCTATTACAATTGCGGTAATCTGGAAGAAAAAAAATAATCTCAGTCCGTGTCTGAAACGAGCTTGAACTCTATTTTTATGTCAGTCTTCGGGCTTAGCCTTATGGTAAAAATTTTATTTATACTAAAATGGAAAAAAAAAATAACTCTCGTTATTTGAGAATCAAGAATGTAGCCTAAGTTTCTTACAGTGTTTTACAATCCTTTAAAAACTGAAAGTAAACTGAATTGATAATAATGCGATATAAAGAGAAATATTCTTTCTGATTTTGAAGCCTTTGCATAGTCAGTGTTAGTAACATAAAGAAGCCCTGAAGTGTTTCTCTTCTGTTTGAAGTCCCTTGTTTATTGGAAAACAGAAGTAATGTCTTTCAGCCATTGTTATACTTCGTACAATCAGGGGTCGATGCAGGTTTTTTTTTTTCTTGGGGCCCATTTTGTGAAAAGTAAAGGTTATTTTTCTGAAATTTATTATATTTTTGTGAAAAATAACATTTTGTAACGGAAGTTTAAATCCAGTTAATCTCATTCGAACCAAGCATTTATAAACAAAAACTTTTCTTCTCTGGTGAACTTGTTTGTTTACAAATTACACATTTTAAAACATCCCAAAACAATAAATAATAAATAACAAGTTTTTATTTAATGGAATTTTGTGAAAGAGCCTATTTCAGTAAAAGGAATTTTGTGAAGGGGCCCATTTGTCAAATTGATTTTTGTGAAGGAGCCCATTTTATTAAATTGATTTTTGTGAAGGGGCCCATTTTATTAAATTGATTTTTGTGAAGGGACCCTAAATAGGCCCAAATTTTGCCTGGATCGACCCATGACAATAATATTTTAGCAGAATGAAAGCAGTGACTTTTACAGATTTTTGCAGTGGGTAGAAATAAAAAACAAATTTGCCATTTTAAATGATTTTCAAGAACATGAAAATTAAGGCTTTCAAATGAAAATATTAATCTTGAAACAATTTTAAAATGTTATAATGTTGTTAACAACTTTCTGCTGTATACTTTCAATATCCATCTCATCCCCAAAAAAAAAAAAAAAAAAAAAAATCTGAACTTATCTCTAGGATGAAAATGAATGATTGTATTTTCCTTGTACAAATCTTCAATTGGTGAAACTTGATATGCGAGTCATTCTCAGACAATGGGGAATTTTATGCTGTTCTCTAAAAAATATGAATTGATCAAGTCAACTATGAATGTTTGGTTTTTGTGAGCATTTGTGTTTAAGCACTCACTACATTATGTACTTTAAATCTGGAAAAAAAAAAAAAAAATCAATATCTAAAAAAATTGTAAAGTTGTAAATGTCATTGCCAAGGCTTGTCCCAAGCTTCAAATTTATTAATTTAAACCCTTATTTTTAAGATTTGGAAAGCCTTAAAACAAATGCAATGATTATGGGAGTACATTTCCTGTCTCTATTTTTTACACATTTGACACTTTGGGGAAAACAGAAAACATTTCAATTAATTATCCGGTTCTTGTTTATTACCTTGTCAACCACTTTCTGTAAAAAAAAAAAAAAAAAGTACTAAAATATAATGTTGAATAAACAAATCATTCCAAACTTTTATACGTAAGAATATTAAGGAAATTAGAGTTTAAAACATCACTGAAGAATAGGGTGCTTTAGAAATTTCAAACAGATTTGATTAATTTAAGACATTGCATAGCAGAAATTTAGTATTCATAATGTAACGCTAATTATTCTAAACATTCTTTTGCCCAAAATCGCCTGAACAAATGAATTTTATGTCTGATATGTCAATATACCAAACATATGAATATACAAATATATCGACATACCAGATATAAAATTTCATTCATTCAAACAATTTTGGACAAAAGAATGTTTAGAATAATTGGCATTACATTACGAATGCTAAATTTTTGCTATGCCAATGCCTTAAGTTAATCAAATCTGTTTGAAATTTTTTCAATAATTTCCTTGGCCTTTCACAATTTTCTATATTATTTTATGAAATTTTGTGCATATGCTAAAAAAATATTAAAATTATATAAATAAGATTATATATGTAAGATTTTTCTTTATCATTTTTACAATTTTAAAATAATATGTATGTCCAGCATCGACAATTGAATAAATACATATTTAATACTTGGATTTTTTTTTCCAGAGAAAATTTCTCACGCCTTGCATTCATAATATTCAAATTTTAATTGCTTAATAGGCATATAGCCAACATAATGAAAAAGTACTCAAGCCAGGACTCGAACCCGGGTTATCAGATTAGCGCACTGACATTCTACCAACTGAACCACTTGGGAATGATACTCAGCCTGGAACTTTTTCACCATAACATGTTGGCAAGGCTACAAACGCAGCACAAGATGGAATATTTTCTGTGAGCCGCCAACCCTGGGGCAAACACGAAATCAAAGAAAGTCCAGCATCGACAATTGAATAAATTCATATTTAATACTTGAAATTTTTTCCAGAGAAAATTTCTCACGCCTTGCATTCGCAATATTCAAATTTTAATTGCTTAATAGGCGTATAGCCAACATAGTGAAAAAGTACCCAAGCCTTTACTCGAACCCAGGTCATCAGTATAGCGCATTGACGTTACGTCTGTGTGCTGTGTAATTAAATATATAAGAAAAGACAGCAATGATTCGTAATCAATTAAACACACACACAGTATTCACGATCATAAACATTTAGTGGTCCGTCGTCGACACGGTCGAATAGCTGCTATGGAAAAATTAAACAGATCGAAAGGTGCCATTACAAAACTGGAAAAATTTGTACAAGAAAACACGGAAGAAAGTACTTGCTCGAGTACTGAGCTCGAAATAAAACTCCGAAAACTACCGGAGCTTCAAACAAAAATGTCCGAAATACGGGGTAAATATTATGATATCCCGGAGATTAAGGATTTGCCGGAAATCGAAAATGAACTGGATGACCTTGAAAGCAGAACTGAAAAAATAGAAGTAAGTCTCAATATATTTCTTAAAAATCTCAAAGTTTCTGAAACAAATTTGCATGCTGATTCTAGAAGTTTTAATAACATTAAAGTTAAATTGCCCGAAATCCCATTACCCATATTTAATGGTAAATATGAAGAGTGGTCCATCTTTAAAGTTCAATTACAAATTTAATTATTCACAATGAACAACTTAATGATGCACAGAAACTCTTTTATTTGCGAACATCGCTAAAAAACGAAGCAAAACAGTTAGAAAGTGCTGATGATTCATTATTTACGGCACTAACTGAAAGATTTGAAAATCATCGTTTACTCATAGACACTCATTTGTCAGCTATAATTAACTATGAAAAAATCCATCACGAATCTTCAAAAGAATTGAGATCGTTTATTGATTGTGTAAATAAAAACTTAAGGCAGGGGATGAAATTTTAGTTGAAAAGGTACTCGCCAGACTGAAATTTTTGCTCGCCACTATTTTACATTCATTCAGACAGTAACGTCGGCCACCACACCTGCCCAGAAAATGAACTATTTATGACAAACTGAATTTAAATTGACCATTGTCAGAAGGAGCTATCTGTTAAATCCAGAATATTTTACATTCATGAAAAATATGAACAATTTTTAAAATGTTAAAAATTTGGGAGAAAGCGAATAATTTTTACCATGTTTCAAGCAGCTGAGCTTAGGTGGCGAAACCTGATTCACTTCGCGCAGGAGTGAAGAGCGATCAGACTCGGCTTCGGAAACGAAAAAAGCAGCCTTGGCGCTAACGCGGTGCGAAAGCGAAGGGACGAATGCAGACGGAGGAGGTTGGTTCCTCCGTAGGAGAGAAATGGAAGTGGGTGACGCTGCACTTTTCTTCTTTTGGAAGATAAATGCCGTCGCTTGATTTTTGAAACTCTTCTGCGTGTCGCTGGATTGAGGCACGATATTCTGAGTGTATACAGTTTTATATGAAGCACAACATTTTGAAAGATGAAACTTACTCGCCAACCTTAAATATTTGCTTGCCAATGGCGAGCTGGCGAGCGGAAATTTCGCGCCCTGACTTAAGGGCTTTAAAAGTTTTAGAATATGAACAAAACAATCTTTCAGATGCTACCCTTATTAATATCATATTACAAAAGGTAGACAAAGAAACACGAAAATTATTTGAATATTCTGTCAAGAAAACAGAATAGCCTCAATTTGCAGAGTTCATGTCATTTCTAGAAAACAGAAGTTGTACTCTAGAAAGTGTAAATAGACATTCCGCTTCAAAACCTTTAAATAAAAACATTCCTCCTTTCAATAAAACAAAAAACTTCATGCTTAATTCTAGTGAGAAATCAAAAGTGAAAATATGTGCTCTGTGCAAACTGTCTGCTCATAATTTGAACAAATGTTCTCAGTTTCTGAAAATGAATACATCAGAACGATATGAATTTGTGAAACAACACAGATTATGTGTTAATTGCTTGAACAAAAATCATATTGTTAATTCTTGTATATCAAAATATAATTGCCATACGTGTGGATTACGACACAATTCATTGCTTCACCGAGAAAAAGAAAATAAATCAAAAAACGAAATTACTACCGAATCCTCCTCTCCACGCTTCATCCCCCCTACTTCTTCTGTCAAAAGCGAAAGCATTTCGATAAATAATGATGATTCATTAAAGGCCTTGAATAGTTTCAGCGCGGATACTGAAAAGCGATCTATTTTATTGAGCATGTGTTTTGTTTTTATTGAAGATAATCTCGGAAAAATAAGAAGATTTAGAGTAATTTTGGACTCTGCTAGTAATGTAAATATTTTAGTTAAGGAATGTGCTGACGCATTAAATTTAAAGAAAAGGGTAATTAACGTGCCTGTCAGTGGATTAAACGGATCTACTCATAATATAAAAAATAAAATTTCTAGTGTAATTTCCAATGCAGATGAAACTTTCAAAGAGAACATTGACTTCTTAATTGTTCCAAAAATCACAGATGTAATTCCATCGACACAATTAAATGTATCGGACATTAATCTACCGAATTTGTGTAATTAGCAGATCCAACATTTTTCAAACCAGGAAAAATTCATGCTTTAATTGGAGCTGAATTATTTTACAGAATTTTAAAACATACTCCGGTTAAAGTTAATGATAAGCTATTTTTGCAAGATTCCGTTTTTGGATGGATTCCAACTGGGGCACTAGAGGAAAAAGTGTTATCAAATAATTTTGCTATATGTTATTTTGTTAGAGATTTCGGTCAAATTAATGATAATTTGAAACAATTTTGGGAACTGGAATCTATCGGCATAAAGCATGATGATCCTAAATTAACAGAAACGGATCAAGCTCAACAGATTTTCGACAAAACTGTGACATTTACAGGTGATCGTTATGAAGTTCAGTTACCCTGGAAAAGGGATCGGAAGGAATTAAATGATAATTTTAATATTGCGAAGCAATGTTTGGAAGGTTTAAAAGGAAAATTTTATCAAAATCCAGAACTTTACCGTCAATATTCTGAAATAATAGAAGATTATTTAAATCGAGGAATTATAGGGCAGGTGGATGAGAATGAACCCGTTTTAAACAAGGCTGTTTACTATCTGCCCCATCATGCTGTCTGTAAGGAAGATAAGCTCACTACAAAGGTCCGCATCTTATTCGATGCCAGCTCCCATGATAACAATATGTTGTCCCTAAATGATTGCCTGTGGCCAGGCCCCATATTAAATCCATTTCTATTCGACATTTTAATCCATTTTAGATTAAATGAAATTGCCTTTTCTTCTGATATCGAGAAGGTGTTCCTTCAAATCTCCCTCGCTGAAAAAGATCGCGATGCTGTACGCTTTCTGTGGTATGATAATGATTTTGGATCTCTTGAAAATTTTAAAATATTTAGATTCAAACGTGTTCTTTTTGTAGTCAATGCTTCTGCATTCCTACTATCCACCACAATGAAAGAACACATAAAGAAGTTTGATAATCTATATCCAAGGACTGTTCACCTACTCGATAAATATATTTATGTAGATGATTTCATCTCAGGTGAAGATACTCTACAGGAAGCTCTTGATGTTTCTCTTAATGCTAAGAAAATAATGTCTAAAGCAGGAATGACTCTCCGAAAATGGATAACAAATAATGAGGATCTAATAAAGTGTTGGCAAAAGGAAGGTTTTGACATTCAGGCAGAACATGCTACTGTAAGTCTGGGGAGTAACTTGACTAAAGTATTAGGAATGTCTTGGAAAACAGAAGAGGATTGTCTGACATTCGAAATTAAAAGTCTGATAGAATTCCTGTCATCGAAAAAGAGCTCAGAACGTCTCCTATTGCAAGCAGTTGAAAAAATCTTCGATCCGTTAGGTATACTCACACCATTCATCATTAGAATTGCCTATTTCAGGAATTATGGCTAAAGAAGACACCATGGGATGGGCAGTTGCCAACTAATGTCCAGGAAAAGTGGTTAAAATGGTGTGAAGAACTTCCAAATTTAGCAGAAGTAAAAATCCAGAGAAAAATCCTTAGTTGCTCAAATCAACTAACAGATGTTGAGTTACATGCGTTTTCAGATGCCAGTAAATCAGCATATGGCTCTGCTGTTTATCTAAGAGTAAGAGGAGAAACAGGGGTGGAAACCAACCTCGTCACATCAAAAAGTCGCGTTGCCCCGATAAAGGAGATTACTTTGCCGAGGTTAGAACTACTCGGAGCACTACTGAGTGCAAGATTAACTGCCAAAATAAAGCCTATCCTTGATCAGAAAGTAACAGCTACAGCATATTATTGGACTGATTCAAAAATAACTTTATACTGGATCAAAGGCTCACCAAGGAGATGGAAGCAGTTTGTGGCAAATCGTGTCACGGAAATAAATGCACTAACGAATTC
Organism: Maratus michaelseni; assembly: GCA_963931845.1. Lineage (NCBI taxonomy): Eukaryota > Metazoa > Arthropoda > Arachnida > Araneae > Salticidae > Maratus > Maratus michaelseni. The sequence continues at coordinate 99,707,861 of OZ007594.1, forward strand.
TAACTCTTGGTATCACTGCTCCAGCAAGGACAATCCTGCTGATATCCTGACTTGAGGTGCTAGTGTGAATTCTCTTTTAAACAATTCCATGTGGTTTAAGGGACCAAACTTTCTTGCAGTTGATGATTTACTGATCAAAAATGAGACTATCACTGTTCCAGAAACGGACTATTTGCCAGAAACAAAGGCAAAATATAGAAATGATATTAGTTTCTCTAATTCTAACATTTCTCTTTCTCTTTTCAGGAATCCTGAAAATGTAGATTTTTTTTCTTAATATTAGCAATAACTACCTTCACCTACTCCGGCTCAATGGACCACTAAATGTTTATGATTGTGAATACCGTGTGTGTGTTTAATTGATTACGAATCATTGCTGTCTTTTCTTATATATTTAATTACACAGGACACAGACGTAATGAGTACAGAACATTGATAAACACATATAAGTAAACATAGTGATATTGGGGTAATAAACCCGCTAATTAAGCTTGTTTGATGACATATGTGGGGAATATACCCGCTGAACCAAAACAGAATAGTTGGGGATAAGACCCGCTAAAACAAAACGTGCCCTTTCGGTAGCTAGAGCAACAACCAACTGCTGAGTCACATGACCGCAAAACTGCGGAGCTCGTTCGGCATGTGCACAAGGTTCGAACAAGATGTATGTTTGTTTTATATGTATATTTTTAGTATGTTAATGGTAAATTTTATCTTTTTAAGTAGCAATTTCATAAGCGTAACTTTTATTCTTTTATTTCAAATGGTCAATTAATTTTACTCAGTACAAAATAAATACAAAGCTTCTAGCTTACTGCGTGACACTCATTATCACAGGAATATTTCTGTCTTTGTTTGGATGGTCTACTTGCTTCTACTGTTTTCCTTCTAGGTCATTTTTTAATACACGCTATAGGTGAAAACTGGGAAATTTAGTTAGTAGCCAGTGGCCGGTAGACTCAGTTTCATTAGTGGCCACTTTTTAAAGTTAGTAGCCACTATTATGTTTCAAACTTTCTTGACACCTAGATAAATTATAATCGTTGTATATAAACATATTTTTCTATAAGAGTTTCATACCTATTGTATGAGTATGAGTGTACTGTTATGATTAAACTGTATCTCTTAAAGAAAAATAATCCAACTGGTGAGCATGTGGCAGGAGTCGAAATATTGAAAATACTGAAATGTCCTTTAAACCCGCTTGTATCCGGTGGGGCAAAAAGGAATAAATTACTTGAAATGCATGTGGAATCAAATCTGATGAATATATTTTGCAGAATAAAACTGTATTTCTTGAAAAAATAATCCAACTAAAGAACAACATGCAAGTAAGAACACATGAGAAAAAGCCGAAATATTGAAAATACAGCTAAGTCGTTGAAATCTTTTTGCATCTGGTAGGAAAAAGAATTAACCAGTTCTCTAATTAGATGTAATCAATGTAGAGATGCATATTTCCATGAAAAATGGTGTATTTCACTTGGTGATTGATAACAGATTTTTTAATCGCCACTTGGCGAGTGGCGATCGATGGCTGATTTTTTAATCGCCACTTTTTTAACTTTAATCGACACGTGGCGAGTGGCGACTGCTAATTTTCACCTATAATACACGCAGCAACTAAGTCCTGCGTAAAACCGGGAAATGTCAGGGAAATTCGTGCCAATTTTAATAGAACCTTGTTCTATTTAAAATTGGCAAAATGCACCCTGCCCTTTTTTAAAAAATAGTGCATTTATTTTTAGTTATACCCAGAGATTTCGTGTAGAAATCTTCTCCATTCCAGTCTATCTAAATTCATATGCATAAGCGCTTGGAAAAATTATGGAACTTCATTTCTTAATAAAAAACACAGGAGAATATAAAATCAGATTGTAATTTAATTGTATTCTTTAATTTGTAATTCATAAAATCATTTAAAACTAATGCCACTTTATTTATCATTCATAAAAACATACTTTTCTTTTTTATATTGATACTAAACACATCACTAATGCATTGCCTCTTGAAGAAAGGCCCTTTTCCCATTGAACTAGTGCCCTTTTTGGGAATTAGCTCACTCCTTTTTCTCTCTAGAAAGAACACTACTTGTACATATGTTCTTATATGATTAATTGTTGAAAAGATTTGTATGTATGCAACAAGTACATACACACACTCTCTCTTGTATGAAAATGTAAATAATGCAAATTATACAATTAAAGATGTCATCTGCTAACCATCTTTTACTGAGTTAAAGAATGTTAGAAGAAGGTATGTGTTTGTAATAATAGATATTACAAAATTATACACACACACACACATATATATATATATATATGGGAATTATCAGAAGTAACAACAACAATAATACGAACTCAATGTATTATTACTTTTCACGAGCAACGATAAAGGCGATGAGTACATGCAAGACCAAGAAAAGCACGCCAGCACGAGCAGTTGTTCTATAGATTTGGGATATGTTTGTTAGTGGAATTTTTTATGCAATACTGGGCGAAGATGGTATAATTATTATTTGTAGTGAGATAAGAATGTTTGTATCATTCGGGAATATTAGCCCATTTATATAGTTGTGTGTGAATTCGAGCTGTATTTGTTGTTATGTTATTAAATCTGTTTTGTTTATATTATATTTGAAGAATCTTTGTTGTGGCTAAAGTACTTATTACTCATCATAATCCCACATATATATATATAGTTTTGTGATTTCCTTTTTATTTGTTTAAGATGAATATTGAAAAATATTTAATTTAATATCTTCTGGTTTTCAGGATGAAGAACCTGAAAAGAAAAAACAGCAGTCTAATCCTGTCGTCTATTTAGATATTTCAATTGATGGAATTGAAATTGGTCGAATACAAGTGATGCTGCGAAAGGATATTGTTCCTCTTACAGCAGGTAAAATATTTTTCTCACACATTACATTAAAATGACAGAAAATTTTGAAGCCACATTAATACTACAGTTTAAGCCCTTTTTATATATTATTTAATAATTAATTATAGCATATTCTTTCAAAATTTAAGGGAAGTAACAATTGAATATTAAGTCATAGTTTATCAGTTTTGCAATATTTGGTACTTTATTTTTCAGTTCTGTGATCATAGTTAAATGAAACTTCAAAATTGTATTCTATAATTATGATTAAGAAATAATTTTAGATTTAACTTTCCCTATCTAATTTGTGTCTTGCAAAATTTTCCAACATTAGGAATTTTTTAAAAATTATGTTATCATAAAGATTAGTATTGCAAGTAAGCAAGGTTACACAAATTAGCAAATACTTCATGCTAATGTAAAGTAATTGACCTAATTTAACTCTTCAAATTAAATAGTACGAGGGGCAGTCGGAAAATAAGTTTCCCCTGGCGACTGTGGACAGAGGTGTGTATGAAAGAGAAAAAATGTAATGAGACATTAAAGATAAAACATAACTTTATTTTTCCACATAAGTACCAAGTACATTGAGACATTTGTCATACCGCTTTATAAGCTTCAAAAAGCCCTCCAGGAAAAAATAAGGGCTTTGCATACTGATACACCATTGGGTAATCAGTGTCTTGCACGCTCGCGTTCACCTGCTGTGTCGTCTTTCGCCCATAGCCGTTCAACGCTTCGTCCGTATGCAAAGCCCTGATTTTTTCCTGGAGGGCTTTTTTAAGCTTATAAAGCGGTATGACAAATGTTTCAATGTACTTGGTACTTATGTGGAAAAATAAAGTTATGTTTTATCTTTAATGTCTCATTACATGTTTTGTCTTTCATACACACCTCTGTCAACAGTCGCCAGGGGAAACTTATTTTCCGACTGCCCCTCGTAATAATAGTAAAAAATAATGAAGTTATTCTAAAAATGCTGGCTGGACTTTGCTTGTCTAGACAGCCGCTTGAGGTCTTGACAGTTTTATTATATAATTATACCGTGCAGAATATTAACCATAAAAATGTTTCTTATATTTAAAAAAATAAAATTCAGTTTAGTGACCTAAGGTACAACAATAGAGTATTAAAAAGAAAGATGACTATTGATTTTCTGTAGTAGCTTTTTTAAATTTTAAATATTTGTAAATGAAGAGTAAAAAATGCACTATTAACCTGTTAATGTATTTTATCTTTTATAAAAGCTCTTTTTACTGGAATAAAAAGCATGAACTCAAAAAATTACTTTTGGATGAGAAAAATGTATGTCATCTTTTTTTTCAATATTCACCTAAATTTTAAAAACAAAATATACAGTGTCCCTGTATGGTAAACTGAAGAAAAAAAAAGGGGGGATGAACTTGGACTTGCTATTTGTAGTCATAAAAGGGAAAAGCACACTGACCCGAGGTACACCCTGACCCAAAATACAAAATTGTACAACACTTTTCCCTACAGTAAACTCTCATTACTGCAGACTTCCAAAGGTCACCATTTTTCATCTCCACTAATAGAAATCCACATTAAACAATGTGACAGCAAGAGCATTTCGATGGTATAAAAGTAACCACTTGCATTGATTCAATGATACTTGGACATTTTTTTCATTGGTATGGAAAACCAGGAAATGTCAGGGAAATCCGTTGCTGATCTGGAATAGACACCCTGATTGAATTGGTTTTTGAAAGAAATTAAATAAGTTACAACTTTTTGTTTTAAAAACATTTTCTTTAATTTACCAATTTTTTGTAACAATGGAAATTAATGGCAATATTGTTAATACAAAGGAACTTACTTCTCAGGACAAACAGATAAAATATCCAAATAAGTTGCCATGTTTACATAATTTAACTTCATTTAAAGTAATGTCATTTTTCTTTGAGATAGTTGAACAAGTGGCTCTCTGCCCTGTATGAGCTATACACACCAAGCCCTGTTCTGACACCACAAACTCTAAAAACACGATAATTTGATCAGCTCTAAAATTATTATGGAAGATTCAATTATAATTAAATGACCAGTAGCGATCTCTTGTAATCAGGTTTCCATTAATTTCCCTTTGACTGAGGAATTTTAAGGCCGAATCAACTACTGTTGAAACAGCTGAAAACTTTTCATGGTTGATTAAATAAGATCAAGTAAACATTTAAAACTCAACTTGTATAAAATGGCTAAGTAAACAATGTCAATTTGCAACAATAGGTAAAAGATTTTGTCAAAATAAATGAATCTCTTATGTAATTATATTTTTAAATTGAAACTGTTTGGAAATATTATTTTAGTGTTTAAAACACTCATATATTTTCCACATTTACTGCTTTTAATTATTACTTTAAAGTTAAATCGCTCTTTTTAATATTTACATGCAAGCATATTTTTTATGGCATATTTTTCTCCATTACTGATTTTAACACACGATCATTTAATTATTATGTTTAAGTTTTATTTATAATTTTAATAGTCACGTGTGAATACATTTTATAATTGAAAGAGAATATCATTCTTTGAGCTGTTTTAAAATTGACAACAGTATAAAAAATGGGCTTTTCGAAATAGGAAATCTCAATTAAAAGTATGAAATTTTGAATAAAATATTGAAAAAAAAAATCCCTTAAAAGATTAGTCAAATTAAAAAAATAATTACACACTGCACACCACAAGCTTATTAACTATATCTCTTCAAAATATGATTAAATTCCTATGCATAGTTTTTGTTCCTATAAAACTTTTGTAACGGAACTTTTTTTAACTATCTGCAACATTAAATAGCTCTTAAAATATTTTTTCAATTTAAAAACTGTCTCTTTCAACATGTTTATCAAACATTTCTCTATAAAACTACTTATTTTTATATGCAATAGTTTATTTAATATTATCTGAGAAAGACATTAAGGCACAAAAATGGATGATCTGATTCTCTTTTTCAATCTCATATATTTGTCTCTATCACGTGACTATTGCAAGAAACTTTCCCTTTACAGAATGTAAAGTCAAAAGTCCTAAAAATGGCAAATTGCATCAAATGAAAAAAATTTTACTTTTCGAGCCCAGCAACGTAAATGCGGGGTGATGTAAGTTGAGGGGTCATAAGTCGGGATACTACTGTAGTGATTTATTGGTATAAACCACTATAACGTATCTCGAAATGAGATGGAGGCTGTTCGCTATTTTCAGAAATGTGTCATACTACTGGAAAATTGTGAATGCAATCTTTCACATCCATTGACAGGGATCTGTTTAGGAAAAAATTGGGTCCTTTAAAGGACTCTTCACAAAATTTCTCATTTCAAAACAGGACCCTTCACAAAATTATTTTCCCTAAAACAGGACCCTTCACAAAATTATTTTCCTTAAAACAGGACCCTTCACAAAATTCTTTGTCTTAAAAATAGGTTTTTCACAAAATTTTTCCTTATTTAAACTGAACATTTCACAAATTATTCATATAAAACTAAAATCTGACCTGTCACTTTTACATATATAAAGAAAATATATGTATTTTACATCCATATATATTCTTAAAAATGTATAAACAAGAACCTGAATATAACGATCATCAAATTCACAAAAATATTATTAGATTTTTCACAAATATAAAAAGCTATTCACAATTTCACAAAAACAGGACCCTGGAAAAAAAGTCTGGACAGATCCCTGATTGATGTTATATTTGAAGCATTGTTTATTAGCAGTGAAGTTTGTTTTATAAGCAGTGCAACATTAGTATTGCCTATTGGTGTATTGTAGTGAATGTGACTTGGCATCTTTAATGGCAACTACCTCAGTATAATTAGTTGGTTAAAGCATCACTGATGTTGAAACCAATACTTGGCATATAACACAATTAAAGAAGATTAACCTGCACTAATGCAAAAATTTAAGAATAACTGACAATAATGTTAAAAATTTTCTGACGGAAAGAAGAAGGTTGATGGTAAATAGCTCTAAAGTTTGCTATTGGCATGCAGTTAATATACAAGTACCAAGAAAGATTTTCAATTTCTAGTGCAAATATGATTTCATTTTAATTTTCATTGCTTTTCTAAATGTAAATATTACAATGTTTAAAGATAAATAAGTTGTTTTAAAAATGTTTATTTTATCATCAGAGTATGAAAAATATTTTTAGCATTCTGTATGCATAGTTTCTTTTCATTAAAGTGTAGTCTCTATCTTAGGCTTAAGAGGCTACTTCACTCAGTTGGAAACACCTGCTCACTAATGCTAATCCTATGGGGGATGTTATGACACGAACATAACATCTGCTTTTTTTTTAATTATTAAAATTTATGCTAAATTAATTTATTTATTTTTAAATTTAAATAATTTATTTCCCATTTTTAATTAATTCCCATTTTCTAAATTTATTTTAATTTGATCGGCAACCATAACGCTAAATTCTGTATTCTTTTAATAGTAAACAAACGCCATCTTTAATTCAATCAGCGGTTGCCAATCATATTTTAACTTCTTCCTTCATCGCACTAGCTTTAGCGATCGCAAACTTGCGTTGCGAGTCGTTCTTTAAAATTTTTAAGCATTCCCCTGTGGCATCGTTTTCGGAGTGATTTGAGCGGCGTAGAAGCGTGGAAGTCTCTGATTGGCTATTAAAGTTTCGGTGTGAAACTGGGGACTTCAATGTATCTCCGTAAGCGTCTGATCTCTTGGCTTCTGGACGTGGGTGTGGAAACAAGTCCGCACTCCGCGCTCCTCAAAAATACTATTTTCTGACTGGCCTACTGTTGGACTAAACAGGTCTAGCAGTAGAGTCCTTTCAGTATAATCTCGTCACAAATTATGAGCAATCATTTAAGTTATAGTATGTAAATAAATTTAATATTAATAGTATGTAAAGACATCTATTATGAATCTCAAGTTTGGCTACAGAAGTGCGGAAGAAGGGACCGTTGATGATCACTGATTCAACGAAAGATCTCAAAGATGTCCTATTTCCAAAAAAAAAAAAGTTTAATGGCTTATAGTGGCTGATATGAGCTGGAAAGCATCCTCTTTCTCACGAAAATTATAGCAAGTTCTTGAACAGTGGTAATATTTTTTCATTATTAACTATTCTTATGATGCAGCTGAGAATAATCATTTTCAATAAGAATATACTACGTTTTGATATTTCTGTACTACAATGCCTATTGATATGGTATGATTAAGAAGAATCATATTAGTGATATTTGCTTATACAGAAGTCTAATTATTGAAATTTCAACATCTATTTATCGCTGGTACAGTACATACAAATCGTGATTTTTATTAAAGCAAAAAATCAATCGTCATTCATGAAAAATTTTGCTGTTGATTTCTAGCCAATGAACTTTGTGATATTCGTAATAAACTTTTCATCTCATACTATCAATTCATCTGTTAATTTTTGTTTTGTCTATATTCATATTATATTCTAAATCCTAACTAGCTAATTTTAAAGTCAATACGATATTTTGTAAGGTTGTGCACATACCATTAATATTATACAAACTATCTTTTTTTAACTTTTATTTATATATGAATAAAAATGTGTTGTTCAACCTATGTCTCTTTCTTTGGTGTTTTATAATTTATTATCAATCTGATATTTATAATGTATTTTTTTACAGAGTGCCTTTAAAATTAAAAGCTAACTTTACAATCTTGAAAATAATTTTATACCTCATGAACATATATTATTTAACAATATGAAGATTTTAATGTAACACTAATTTATATTTAAACAGTAAATATTCAGTTCAGATTTATTTTGAAGATTCATGTTTCACTCTTAAATTCTTTAAATGGAAAATTCTTTAAATCTAATCTTTAGTGGCACTATAAACATCGTATTTATCTATGTTTTCAGCGATGCAGATATTTCAGTTCAGGTAAGAATTGTTATATTTTACCACGAAGAATTCGTTAATTTATTTTTTTAATATTCCAAATTTTTATCTTCTTTTCACAACGCATTGTTTTTATTGTTTATTCTTCCCACTTTCGATCATTGGCTAAATTATTGTTCATCTATTTTAGGAAATTGCAAAATTTAAAATTATGTTTTAATATTCAAAATTCTCTGTTAATTTCTAGGTCAGAAAATACATTAATTCCATCTTTCCTATTCCCTCTCTTTTTTTTCTATTTTTTTTCATTACATTAAATGGAGCCGTAACAAACCCTCGAACTATAAATTTTTTTTACTATATATATATATTTTTTTCATCTCGGGAGTTCTTTCTGGGTTATGCTTTATAAAATTTCACTGAATTTATCCATGACTTCAAATATAAAATACTTTAGAAAATATTTTTTTTTTCCTGTTGCTATATTTGTACTTGTAAATACATAAGAAAAATGATATGATTGATTACTGTTTTGATTGAAAAATATATATAAATAAATATAACTGTTATATAATTAAAGATTTTATATATTGAAAACTATTTAACATCACTTTAGAGTGCAATAATTTTACTTGCTATATTAGTTTTGGAAATTTACGTTCAAGTTGATTTATGCATGGGTTAGCAGAAATTGACCACTTTTGCATCCTATTTATAATTTTGTCTCTGGTCCAGACATCTTTACATTTTGCCGGAAATCATCTTTGAACATAATTTTTCTTCTTTTCAGGATATTTATTTTGAATAATTTTCTGCATTGTATTTTGTGTACATAAATTTTTAAGTTTTACAATTTGAATTTACATAGTCTAATATTAATATTCAGCAAGGTGCATTTTAATTTTTTGACTCTCTTTAAAAATGACTGTGATAAAATATATTATTTTTTTTTCATTTAAATGAAATATTCTGTATTTTTTAAACTTATTCTTAAAGGGTAGATTTTGATATTTTGTTTTCTGTTACAATTTTAGGCTTTATTTATTCCTTTCAGACAATATTTTTAATTTCAATTAACTTTCTGTTTATAAAAGAAAAAAAAAATATGACTGTTATAGGTGATTTTAATAATTTTGAAGGTTAAATATTTAAAAAATTACTATTTCTACCTCTACAAGCAAAATTTCTTAAAAATTTTTTCCATAGATTTACTTCCTCAAATTTAATTTTTTTTAATATGTTCAAATAATGCCTTGGTCGGTATTATTCATTGGTAGTTTCCATGTCATCCTGGTTAAGTGGTACTCTCCTTGCTAGTTGCTAAAAAGTACCCGATAATGATGCATGGAACTATCAGTCCGGGTAAATTTTATTAATATTTGGGATTTATGTTTGAGTTTTAATTTTTTTTTATCTGCTTCTATTCCTTAATTGGTTTATGAAGGGTATCAGTTTGTGAAGGATTTTAATTTAGCATTTTTCCTGATATTTATCTTAAAATTTACTTAATTATAAATTTCTTTTCAATTTGATTTTAATATTTTCTCTATGAAGCAATAACTATAAATCTTCGATAGCAACTTTTAACTTTGGCAATAAATTTTGTAATTAAAGTCTGTAATTGGTTTCTAAGCAAAATTTTTTTTTAATTGGGTTTATCTTTGGTTTTTAATCTTTCCTAATTTGTGTAATAAGCACACAGGAGGGAAATTCGGCCCTGACTATTCCTTCAAGTGCAGTTGTATATTTTGAGGGAGACTTTGAAACTTGGAGATAAATTTTATGATTTTAATGAATAATTGATAATTTATATTTGGTAGAAAATTTTAAAAGAAAAATATCTCATCCTTTCAAGTACTTTTAATTCTATTTTACAGTTTACTTAAAATTTGATATAATATATTTCAATTTAAAATAAAAATAAGTTTTGGAATATCCATTGATAAAAAAATCTCATAAATTTCTGACAGAGCAAAATTTTAACATTCAGAGCTATATTTGTAATAAGATTTTTGGAATTCAAAATAATTATCTTTTGATAAATACCTTTATTTTTATCTCTCATGACACCAATTTCTCTTAGATATTTTTTTTTTACTATAGCAATAATTCAATATCCTCCTTAATTTTAAATTTTACTAGGAAAATGTTTTTAATCTATCTCCACTATAAAGGCACAATTTATTGATTGTGTACCTTGTGAATGATCATTGTGATAACGCAGGCAGAGTGAAAATTTTAAGGAATTCCGTATGAAATAGATAAAATTTTAAGTACCTATTTTATTGGATTTTTATTTTGTCAGGAGTTTTTATAATTAGATTGTGTTCCTTGAGACTGATCATTTGATAACTCAGGTGGAAAAATTTCCTAGATTTTTGGCCACTATAAAGGCACAATTTTTTTTCGACTCAGATGTAAGAATCGTGCATTCTAGCTGGCTTGCATGGGTTTCCGCACAAAAAGAGCATAATGCCTCTTGGAGCTCTCCAGTTTTCTGGTGGCAAAGTAGAATTTTGATAGAATCTTTATTATTAATTTTTTTTGCTATAGTTAATCTTCAATGTTGTAGTTATTTGTGTTTCAATTTTGACAATAGATTTTAATTAATTTTTCTGGTGTCACAGTTAGAGAGAATTACAGTCCAATTCATAAACTATTTATGAGTCAAAATTTTTCATTAATGTTAATAGATATATGCATTGCTGAGGAGTGTGCAAAATTGTTTATATAAAAAATTTTATCATTTCTAATAAGAGTACTCATTTAACATCCCATTGAAAAAATAAACAAAACAACAACAAATGATAAATAATTGATTTTGAGACAAAAAATATATAAAATGAAAAATAAATGAAATGAATAAAGAAATAAATGAAAAAAGTGAAAAATGATAAAGTATACGATAAAAGTAACATGATTTGTTTAAAAAATGTTTTTTTCTGCCCTCAGGCTATCTTGCATTCTCTTGAGTATATCTCTTTAGTCTGTTCGGATAGTATTGTCAAATTGAGGAAGAGTTACTATTTTTTTTTAATAAGGAAGATTTTGTTAGTTCTGCTAGGTTTAGAGATCAATAGCATGCGCAGGCTACTCTGAATTTTGGTTGAGTATACAATATTTTTTTTTAACCTTTCTTCACAGTGTGCACACTTTAATAAAATCAGATGTATATAGATTGAGGTACTAGTTCAAAATCATGTTCTACTTTTTTCCACCATTGTTAGGCAATGCCATAAGGAAACTTCCTTCGCTTTTTGCCAGATAACAATTGGTGTTATGCAATAAATTGATATTGGTCTCAAAAAATTTTCGGTCCTGTTTCTCCTCAGTAGATTAAGTTTATATGAAAAAATTTATTTAAATTCTTTTAAAGTTTTCGAATGTTGTTCTTTTCTTAAAAATTTTCCAAATTTCAAGTACATATTTTGATAACTCTTTTATTTTACAAAAATGTTGGGGATGTTATTTAGGCCCGTTAACTTCTCTGGAGGGATCTCATTATGTGCAAAAATTTGATAAATTTAAGGTTAAAGCTCTTCATTTTGAGACTTTATTTATTTTTACATGCTTTCTACAATGCCAAATGTACTTGGCAAGTTGTGTTGGGTAATTTTAGAGAGTCAATTGTCAATATGTAAATTTATGCACTTACCTTGTGTGATATATTCCATTGAAGTCTTGGATGAATTTATCTTGTTTTCTTCATGGTAAATTTTTTTTTTCAACTTACCTGAACAGATCTAACTTGTGTGTACATATGTGTGTAAAAATTTTTTTTGTGTTTGTCATTAATTGGTTTCTATTTTAAGTCGATATCGCAATGTATATATATTTTTAAGAAGTCAATTTTGATGCCTAATCTTTTCATGGCTATTGTATGTGTTTTATATGATAGTACTACTATTATTGATTTTGTTTTATATTTGTATATAGTATATTTGATTTTTTTTTTATTTGGTATTTAAGTGTCATGTTTTAGGTAGAGTTAGGATTCAGCTAATTTTAAATTTTTCATTTAACTTTAAGGTTCCAGTTCATCTCCGTCCATAGTTTAAATTTTCAAAATTCTTGTTTCGGTTTGATGCCACAGCTTCAAAAAAAATTTTCTATTTTTTTTTCTATTGGCCGTGGGTAAATGTTATGACACGAACATAACATCTGCTTTTTTTTTTAATTATTAAAATTTATTTATGCTAAATTAATTTATTTATTTTTAAATTTAAATAATTTATTTCCCATTTTTAATTAATTCCCATTTTCTAAATTTATTTTAATTTGATCGGCAACCATAATGCTAAATTCTGTATTCTTTTAATAGTAAACAAATGCCATCTTTAATTCAATCAGCGGTTGCCAATCATATTTTAACTTCTTCCTTCATCGCACTAGCTTTAGCGATCGCAAACTTGCGTTGCGAGCCGTTCTTTAAAATTTTTAAGCATTCCCCTGTGGCATCGTTTTCGGAGTGATTTGAGCGGCGTAGAAGCGTGGAGGTCTCTGATTGGCTATTAAAGTTTCGGCGCGAAACGGGGGACTTCAATGTATCTCCGTAAGCGTCTGTCTGATCTCTTGGCTTCTGGACATGGGTGTGGAAACAAGTCCACACTCCGCGCTCCTCAAAAATACTATTTTCTGACTGGCCTACTGTTGGACTAAACAGGTCCAGCAGTAGAGTCCTTTCAGTACAATCTCGTCACAAATTATGAGCAATCATTTAAGTTATAGTATGTAAATAAATTTAATATTAATAGTATGTAAAGACATCTATTATGAATCTCAAGTTTGGCTACAGAAGTGCGGAAGAAGGGACCGTTGATGATCACTGATTCAACGAAAGATCTCAAAGATGTCCTATTTCCAAAAAAAAAAAAGTTTAATGGCTTATAGTGGCTGATATGAGCTGGAAAGCATCCTCTTTCTCACGAAAATTATAGCAAGTTCTTGAACAGTGGTAATATTTTTTCATTATTAACTATTCTTATGATGCAGCTGAGAATAATCATTTTCAATAAGAATATACTACGTTTTGATATTTCTGTACTACAATGCCTATTGATATGGTATGATTAAGAAGAATCATATTAGTGATATTTGCTTATACAGAAGTCTAATTATTGAAATTTCAACATCCATTTATCGCTGGTACAGTACATACAAATCGTGATTTTTATTAAAGCAAAAAATCAATCGTCATTCATGAAAAATTTTGCTGTTGATTTCTAGCCAATGAACTTTGTGATATTCGTAATAAACTTTTCATCTCATACTATCAATTCATCTGTTAATTTTTGTTTTGTCTATATTCATATTATATTCTAAATCCTAACTAGCTAATTTTAAAGTCAATACGATATTTTGTAAGGTTGTGCACATACCATTAATATTATACAAACTATCTATTTTTAACTTTTATTTATATATGAATAAAAATGTGTTGTTCAACCTATGTCTCTTTCTTTGGTGTTTTATAATTTTTTATCAATCTGATATTTATAACGTATTTTTTTACAGAGTGCCTTTAAAATTAAAAGCTAACTTTACAATCTTGAAAATAATTTTATACCTCATGAACATATATTATTTAACAATATGAAGATTTTAATATAACACTAATTTATATTTAAACAGTAAATATTCAGTTCAGATTTATTTTGAAGATTCATGTTTCAATCTTAAATTCTTTAAATGGAAAATTCTTTAAATCTAATCTCTAGTGGCACTATAAACATCGTATTTATCTATGTTTTCAGCGATGCAGATCTTTCAGTTCAGGTAAGAATTGTTATATTTTACCACGAAGAATTCGTTAATTTATTTTTTTAATATTCCAAATTTTTATCTTCTTTTCACAACGCATTGTTTTTATTGTTTATTCTTCCCACTTTCGATCATTGGCTAAATTATTGTTCATCTATTTTAGGAAATTGCAAAATTTAAAATTATGTTTTAATATTCAAAATTCTCTGTTAATTTCTAGGTCAGAAAATACATTAATTCCATCTTTCCTATTATCTTTCCCTTTTTTTCTATTTTTTTTCATTACAGGGGAAATAATTTAAGATATCTCGTTTGCATTTCAATATTTTTAAGTGTTTTTTATTTGCATTGGATAGCTGAGGTCAATTTCTATGCACGCTCCTTTGTACTTTTTTGATTTTGATTACAAGTTTTTTTTGTTAAGATACTTTTACTTTCGAAACCGGTTTCGAAAGTGAAAGTGTACTCAGTAAAAAAAAAACTGCAACAAAAATCGAAAAAGTGCAAAGGAGCATGCATAGAGATTGACCTCAGCTATCCAATGAAAAAAAAAATCATTTAAAAATATTGAAATGCGAACAACATATCGTAAAATATTTCCTCCATAGGATTAACATTCGGGTGTTTTCGCCTCAGTGAAGTAGCCTCTTAATAAAAATTGATCTTTGAAGAAAAATTCAGCTTAATCTGCTTTCATATTTTATCATGAAAGTATTACTTTATTTCTTTCTTACGTATTTTTGTAAATGTTTGTTGCTAAAATTAGTATCTGCCAATGATGAATAGGTAAAAGGTATGAGCTTTAACAAGCAGTTTCCATTACTTTTCATTACGTTCTCAGCTGTTTTCTCTAGTGTATTATGTAATTTTAGTTCTTATTACATAGCTTACTAAGAAACAGTACATTATATGTGGATTATTTTCAACTCTGTCAGTATAAAGCATAACTGTGTAGATTTCTATAATCCTACATGAAAAGGATATTGAGAGGGTTATGAAAAGTTGGTTACTTGTTGTTTCTGTCTATGACAAAAACTTTATTCTGAGGCTGATAAAAGCACATATATTTTTAGTATATGTTATGCATGAGTATTTTTTGAAAAAGTAGTTAGTTATTGTGTTTTGTTATGAATGAAATAGAGAATTTTATTCCAGTACAAACTTGATTTATCTCAACAACCAGTGGTTCTTGCATGTAATTCTATTAACTGTTAACAATTTGCAATAAAATGAATAAGATTTTTGTAAAATGCAGTTTTTGCCTTCTTGCAGTAATTATTTTAGAATACCGTGAAATAATATTGCTTTCTTATATATATATGTATTACTGCTTATTTAAACCTATAGTTTGCATTTTGTAGTAAACATAATTTATGATGATAAAATTATAAAACCCGCCATTTTTAATTTATTTATTTTACCAAACAAAATGTTTATTTTATCATCAGAGTATGAAAAATATTTTTAGCATTCTGTATGCATAGTTTCTTTTCATTAAAGTGTAGTCTCTATCTTATGCTTAAGAGGCTACTTCACTCAAGCGGAAACACCCACTCAACAGTGGGAAATTATTTACGATATCTCGTTCTCATTTCAATATTTTTAAGTGATTTTTTTTGCATTGGATAGCTGAGGTCAATTCCTATGCACGCTCCTTTGTACTTTTTCGATTTTGACTAAAATTTTTTTTTATTAAGATACTTTTACTTTCGAAACCGGTTTCGAAAGTGAAAGTGTACTCAGTAAAAAAAAAACTGCAACAAAAATCGAAAAAGTGCAAAGGAGCATGCATAGAGATTGACCTCAGCTATCCAATGAAAAAAAAAATCATTTAAAAATATTGAAATGCGAACAACATATCGTAAAATATTTCCTCCATAGGATTAACATTCGGGTGTTTTCGCCTCAGTGAAGTAGCCTCTTAATAAAAATTGATCTTTGAAGAAAAATTCAGCTTAATCTGCTTTCATATTTTATCATGAAAGTATTACTTTATTTCTTTCTTACGTATTTTTGTAAATGTTTGTTGCTAAAATTAGTATCTGCCAATGATGAATAGGTAAAAGGTATGAGCTTTAACAAGCAGTTTCCATTACTTTTCATTACGTTCTCAGCTGTTTTCTCTAGTGTATTATGTAATTTTAGTTCTTATTACATAGCTTACTAAGAAACAGTACATTATATGTGGATTATTTTCAACTCTGTCAGTATAAAGCATAACTGTGTAGATTTCTATAATCCTACATGAAAAGGATATTGAGAGGGTTATGAAAAGTTGGTTACTTGTTGTTTCTGTCTATGACAAAAACTTTATTCTGAGGCTGATAAAAGCACATATATTTTTAGTATATGTTATGCATGAGTATTTTTTGAAAAAGTAGTTAGTTATTGTGTTTTGTTATGAATGAAATAGAGAATTTTATTCCATTACAAACTTGATTTATCTCAACAACCAGTGGTTCTTGCATGTAATTCTATTAACTGTTAACAATTTGCAATAAAATGAATAAGATTTTTGTAAAATGCAGTTTTTGCCTTCTTGCAGTAATTATTTTAGAATACCGTGAAATAATATTGCTTTCTTATATATATATATGTATTACTGCTTATTTAAACCTATAGTTTGCATTTTGTAGTAAACATAATTTATGATGATAAAATTATAAAACCCGCCATTTTTAATTTATTTATTTTACCAAACAAAATGTTTATTTTATCATCAGAGTATGAAAAATATTTTTAGCATTCTGTATGCATAGTTTCTTTTCATTAAAGTGTAGTCTCTATCTTATGCTTAAGAGGCTACTTCACTCAGGCGGAAACACCCACTCAACAGTGGGAAATTATTTACGATATCTCGTTCTCATTTCAATATTTTTAAGTGATTTTTTTTGCATTGGATAGCTGAGGTCAATTCCTATGCACGCTCCTTTGTACTTTTTCGATTTTGACTAAAATTTTTTTTTATTAAGATACTTTTACTTTCGAAACCGGTTTCGAAAGTGAAAGTGTACTCAGTAAAAAAAAAACTGCAACAAAAATCGAAAAAGTGCAAAGGAGCATGCATAGAGATTGACCTCAGCTATCCAATGAAAAAAAAAATCATTTAAAAATATTGAAATGCGAACAACATATCGTAAAATATTTCCTCCATAGGATTAACATTCGGGTGTTTTCGCCTCAGTGAAGTAGCCTCTTAATAAAAATTGATCTTTGAAGAAAAATTCAGCTTAATCTGCTTTCATATTTTATCATGAAAGTATTACTTTATTTCTTTCTTACGTATTTTTGTAAATGTTTGTTGCTAAAATTAGTATCTGCCAATGATGAATAGGTAAAAGGTATGAGCTTTAACAAGCAGTTTCCATTACTTTTCATTACGTTCTCAGCTGTTTTCTCTAGTGTATTATGTAATTTTAGTTCTTATTACATAGCTTACTAAGAAACAGTACATTATATGTGGATTATTTTCAACTCTGTCAGTATAAAGCATAACTGTGTAGATTTCTATAATCCTACATGAAAAGGATATTGAGAGGGTTATGAAAAGTTGGTTACTTGTTGTTTCTGTCTATGACAAAAACTTTATTCTGAGGCTGATAAAAGCACATATATTTTTAGTATATGTTATGCATGAGTATTTTTTGAAAAAGTAGTTAGTTATTGTGTTTTGTTATGAATGAAATAGAGAATTTTATTCCATTACAAACTTGATTTATCTCAACAACCAGTGGTTCTTGCATGTAATTCTATTAACTGTTAACAATTTGCAATAAAATGAATAAGATTTTTGTAAAATGCAGTTTTTGCCTTCTTGCAGTAATTATTTTAGAATACCGTGAAATAATATTACTTTCTTATATATATATGTATTACTGCTTATTTAAACCTATAGTTTGCATTTTGTAGTAAACATAATTTATGATGATAAAATTATAAAACCCGCCATTTTTAATTTATTTATTTTACCAAACAAAATGTTTATTTTATCATCAGAGTATGAAAAATATTTTTAGCATTCTGTATGCATAGTTTCTTTTCATTAAAGTGTAGTCTCTATCTTATGCTTAAGAGGCTACTTCACTCAGGCGGAAACACCCACTCAACAGTGGGAAATTATTTACGATATCTCGTTCTCATTTCAATATTTTTAAGTGATTTTTTTTGCATTGGATAGCTGAGGTCAATTCCTATGCACGCTCCTTTGTACTTTTTCGATTTTGACTAAAATTTTTTTTAATTAAGATACTTTCACTTTCGAAACTGGTTTTGAAAGTGAAAGTGTCCTCAATAAAAAAAAAAACTACAACAAAAATCGAAAAAGTGCCAAGGAGAATGCCTAGATGACCTCAGCTATCCAATGAAAAAAAAAAAAAATCATTTAAAAATATTGAAATGCGAACGAGATATCATAAATTATTTCCCCTATAGGATTAACATTCGCGAACAGGTATTTTCACCTCAATGAAGTAGCCTCTTAATAAAAATTGATCTTTGAAGAAAAATTCAGCTTAATCTGCTTTTATATTTTATCATGAAAGTATTACTTTATTTCTTTCTTATGTATTTTTGTAAATGTTTGTTGCTAAAATTAGTATCAGCCAATGATGAATAGGTAAAAGGTATGAGCTTTAACAAGCAGTTTCCATTACTTTTCATTACGTTCTCAGCTGTTTTCTCTAGTGTATTATATAATTTTAGTTCTTATTACATAGCTTACTAAGAAACAGTACATTATATGTGGATTATTTTCAACTCTGTCAGTATAAAGCATAACTGTGTAGATTTCTATAATCCTACATGAAAAGGATATTGAGAGGGTTATGAAAAGTTGGTTACTTGTTGTTTCTGTCTATGACAAAAACTTTATTCTGAGGCTGATAAAAGCACATATATTTTTAGTATATGTTATGCATGAGTATTTTTTGAAAAAGTAGTTAGTTATTGTGTTTTGTTATGAATGAAATAGAGAATTTTATTCCATTACAAACTTGATTTATCTCAACAACCAGTGGTTCTTGCATGTAATTCTATTAACTGTTAACAATTTGCAATAAAATGAATAAGATTTTTGTAAAATGCAGTTTTTGCCTTCTTGCAGTAATTATTTTAGAATACCGTGAAATAATATTGCTTTCTTATATATATATGTATTACTGCTTATTTAAACCTATAGTTTGCATTTTGTAGTAAACATAATTTATGATGATAAAATTATAAAACCCGCCATTTTTAATTTATTTATTTTACCAAACAAAATGTTTATTTTATCATCAGAGTATGAAAAATATTTTTAGCATTCTGTATGCATAGTTTCTTTTCATTAAAGTGTAGTCTCTATCTTATGCTTAAGAGGCTACTTCACTCAGGCAGAAACACCCACTCAACAGTGGGAAATTATTTACGATATCTCGTTCTCATTTCAATATTTTTAAGTGATTTTTTTTGCATTGGATAGCTGAGGTCAATTCCTATGCACGCTCCTTTGTACTTTTTCGATTTTGACTAAAATTTTTTTTTATTAAGATACTTTCACTTTCGAAACTGGTTTTGAAAGTGAAAGTGTCCTCAATAAAAAAAAAAACTACAACAAAAATCGAAAAAGTGCCAAGGAGAATGCCTAGATGACCTCAGCTATCCAATGAAAAAAAAAAAAATCATTTAAAAATATTGAAATGCGAACGAGATATCATAAATTATTTCCCCTATAGGATTAACATTCGCGAACAGGTATTTTCACCTCAATGAAGTAGCCTCTTAATAAAAATTGATCTTTGAAGAAAAATTCAGCTTAATCTGCTTTTATATTTTATCATGAAAGTATTACTTTTTTTTCTTTCTTATGTATTTTTGTAAATGTTTGTTGCTAAAATTAGTATCAGCCAATGATGAATAGGTAAAAGGTATGAGCTTTAACAAGCAGTTTCCATTACTTTTCATTACGTTCTCAGCTGTTTTCTCTAGTGTATTATATAATTTTAGTTCTTATTACATAGCTTACTAAGAAACAGTACATTATATGTGGATTATTTTCAACTCTGTCAGTATAAAGCATAACTGTGTAGATTTCTATAATCCTACATGAAAAGGATATTGAGAGGGTTATGAAAAGCTGGTTACTTGTTGTTTCTGTCTATGACAAAAACTTAATTCTGAGGCTGATAAAAGTGAATATATTTTTAGTGTATGTTATGCATGAGTATTTTTTGAAAAAGTAGTTATTGTGTTTTGTTATGGATGAAATAGAAGAATTTTATTCCATTACAAACTTGATTTATGTCAAACAAACAGTGGTTCTTACATGTAAACCTCATTCACTGTTAACAATTTGCAATAAAATGAATAAGATTTTTGTAAAATGCAATTTTTGCCTCCTTGCAGTAATTATTTTAAAATACCGTAAAATAGTATTTCTTTCTTATATATATGTATCACTGCTTATTTAAATGTATAGTTTGCATTTTATAGTAAACATAATTTATGATGATAAAAGTATAAAACCTGCCATTTTTAATCTATTTATTTTACCAAACAAAATGTTTATTTTATCATCAGAGTATGAAAAATATTTTTAGCATTCTGTAAGCATAGTTTTTCTTTTCAGTAAAGTGTTTTCTCTATCTTATTTTTGGGCAGTTTAAATACTGTATATACTCGCGTATAAGTCGACCCCCTAACTTTTAAATGCAAATTCTGCAAAAAATCAAAAACCGAGTATAAGACGACCCCCAAAGTTTTTACTTCAATTTTGCATAAAATCAAGCCAAAGATTGGAAAAAATGCATGCTCCATATGGTAGGAGAGATTCGCCAAAGCGAAAAAGTGGTAAGTAAACAAATCAATGAAATATTTTTTTTAATGATAGATTATTATTATTTGTATATTTTAAATATTTTATTATTCTTACACATAAAAAGCCAGAATTATGGCAGTATTTGAAGTTTTTTTTTTTTTTTTAATTGACTTGCGTATAAGTTGACCCCCCTCCCCCTCCCCAATTTGCTTGCCAAAAATTGTTAGAAATTCCTCGACTTATACGCGAGTACAGAGCCGTAACTAGCCTTTCCTGGCCCCTGTGCAAGAATTCGCATTTGGGCCCCTTAATTAATTAGGTTTAGAAAAATGAAAACAAAAATACGGCACAATAAAAATTTTTATTAAGTTTTATTTTAATTGCACTTTTCTGGCTTTCATTTCAGCAAATTCGTTAATAACATCATCATAATTAATATTTTTAACTATATTGTATTCTATTGAAATAATAGACAGATTGAATAAACATTCTTGTCCGATAGTTGATCGTAAATAATTTTTTATTAATTTCAGCTTGTTAAAACTTCGCTCGCACGAAGCAATAGAAATGGGAAGAGTTAAAAATATTCGAAGGGCGACACTGATATTTGGGTAAGATTCAATTAAACCAAAACCATGAAGAGTCTGTAGAATATCAAGCGGAGATGCAGTTTGTATGTTTTGTATAAAAGCCGTTACTTCAAACTTAAAACTTTCAATTTCACATGTGAAGTCGTACTTTTTTAAATCTTTGCTGTACTTAATAGCGAGATCTGCAGCCGATTTTTTTAAGTCATATGTTGTAAAGACGAGCCATACAGAAAGCAAAAATAATCACAAATGGTTCTCATTTTTTCATAACGCAAATCTATCTGAGACAACAGAGTGTCAAGAACACTGTACATTTGTATTTTAAATAACTCTTCAGCTGTTAATTTACTTCCTTCATCTGATGTTTCATCTATTTCCATTTTCTTCACTCTTCTTTTCCTTTTATTAAGAAATTCCTTCTCTATATCCATTTTTTCAGCCAAACTTTGTGCTTCCTGGATATTTTGTTCAAAACCTGTATCTCGAAGCCCTTGTAATGTACTACGTAAACCAGCAATTAGTTTTGTTCCAATATCTATTGACAAATCTTTCTGTTGTAATGCTTTGTTTGTTCGATCAATGCATTGTAGAATTTTATTCTATATAGAAAGTGTACAGATAAGCTTATAATTAATTTGCAGAATAAAATTTTGTGCATTCGATACAGCTTCCGGATTCGAAAAATCGTTTGTAATCATTTGAAGTCCTTCCATTACTTCAGGTAATTGCAAATACAGCGCTTTTATTGCTCTGGCCTTTGATGACCATCTTGTATCAGAAAAACTTTTAAGTGATATTTTTAAGCACTTCATTAAAGTTTCCCAACGAATTGTTGAGGACGAGAAAAAATTAAACAACCTCTGCACAGTACAAAAAAAAACAATCATTTCTGGAGTTGTAGATGCACCGTGGGCACCGACTAAATTTAGATTATGAGCTGCACAGGGTACAAATATTGCTAAATCATTAATTTCCAAAATACATGCACTTACTCCCTTATACTTGCCAGCCATATTGGCACCGTTGTCAAATCCTTGCCCTCTGCAATCCTGAATGTCTAATTTATCAACATTTAGTTTATTAAAATTTTCAGATGATAAACCTTCTCCCGTGTTTTCATGAGATTGAATAAAGTTTATGAAGCTTTCTTCAATCATTACCTTCCCTTTACAGTCAACATGGACATATCTTATAATCTGACTCATTTGTTCTTTTCTTGAAACATCAGGAGTGCAGTCGAATAAAATTGTGTAGTACTTTGCCTTCTTAATTCTGCAGATGATTTCATTTCTAGTTTTGTCCCCAACTAATTTTAATATTTCATTTTGAATAGTGGGTGAGAAATAAGACACTGGACACTTTTTATGTTTTTCAATATGTTCCTTTAAAGTAGTATTATAATGGCTAGCAAATTCAATCAAATTTAAAAAAAAATGCCACAATTTGGATCTCCAATAATTTCATTTGAACCTCTAAGAGCAAGATTATATTTGGCACAGAATAGAATAGCATCCAATATTATTTTCAATATTTCACGCCATATCATTTTTTCCTTGTTAATGGAATTAATTACATAATCATCAATTGCATTTCCTGATTTTATATTCTTTTCCATTACTTTCCATTTCACATACGAAATTCGATGTTCCGGAGAATTTTCGTGTCGGGGAATAACCGGATGAAGATGCCTCCAATCATAAAAACCTTTTTGTGGGTCTGAAAGATTATGCGATTTTTGCCCAAAAAGCATGCAAGGAAAGCAAAATACTGCATTTTGATTAATGGAATATAAAATCCATTTTCTGTTAACAGTTTCTCCGTTAATTTGTTTAACATAAAACCAGTCTTTTGTAAATTTTCGACCTGAATCGTCTACTTTTAACGTATTAAAGTTAATGTTGTCGCCTTGATCTGCACCATGTGAGACAAGAGAATGTATTAATTTACCAGTAACGGCAGGCCAGGAATGGGGGGTCGTTGTAATTAAGCCGTATTTCTTCTGGAACAGTACAGAACATATTTTGTTCGGTATTATCAGTTTGTGAAACAGTACTTTGTGCAGGCTCGTCCTCTTTTGAATTATTATGGGGCAAATGTAGTGAAATAACTTGTGAAACAGCAGGATATTAGGTAATATCAGTTTGTGAGACAGTACTTTGTACAGGCTGATCCTCTTTTGAACTATTATGGGGCAATTGTAGTAAAATACCCAGTGAAGCAGCAGAATGTTCGGTATTATCAGTTTGTGAGACAGTACTTTGTGCAGGCTCATCCTCTTTTGAATTATGAGGGTGTTGTAGTAGAATATCTTGAGAAGCAGCAGATTGTTTTTCTTGCAATGGATCGTTTTTGTTACTCAGAGAATTGTCGTTAATTGAAGGAGTAGATGCCAAATGTAGTGTTTTTTTATCACCTTGTGAAGTAGTGCTAGATTTGACCTCTTCCACACTTCCTCTATTCTCTGAGTTTTTGTTTTTTAGCCATTTACCAAACTGTTGCGACATTGACTTGCATTCTTCCAATTTTCGTTTCCTTATATTTCTCTTTTGTGCACCTGACAAATGCTTAGACATTTTTAAGCTAGAAAACAAAATATTATTGTTAGCATGTTGCCTGTACAAGTATAAAACTATAACGTACATAAACTACTTTTTGTAGAACGAATGCAAGCGTGTGACGAAATATCACTTGCTTGGATGCATTTTATTTGCCATATTTCGATGTTTTTTTCCAATCAAACATTTCTCAGAAAATATTAAAAATCTAAAAGTTTGTTACACATGAAATGAATTATTAAAACGTCGACATAAAACTCAAATGTAAAAGGAATTGTAAAAGGTTTCAAACATTTAAACAATAAATCCTTTCGTGTAAAGCGATGAAAAAAAAATAGAAGCAAATATTTTTTTTCTACCGCCAGTAGACAAGTCTAAAGTCGCGACCATTTGTCTGCTATCCAGATTGATTAGAAGATGGGATGAAGTCTATCAAGCAAAATATAGGAAACGTTTAATTAACGATGTTGAAATAGCAGATAAAAGTCTCCAGACAACAATTTCATTCACAGATTTAAAAATAAGCGAGAAATTTTAGAACTTTTAAATCAAATCAGTTGGTTGATCCAGACAGAAACAGGGCCTTTTTAGAATCCCTTCACGAAACTCTAACAAAAATGGGCCCTTTTAATTATTCCTTTAACACTTAAAATAATATATATAATATATAAAATATATTCAATAAAATAAAATATTTAATAATTCCTTTTAACCCATTTTCGGCCAAGCATAGAAATTTTATAAA
The DNA here is from genome assembly GCA_963931845.1 of Maratus michaelseni. Taxonomy (NCBI): domain Eukaryota; kingdom Metazoa; phylum Arthropoda; class Arachnida; order Araneae; family Salticidae; genus Maratus; species Maratus michaelseni. Next base: position 99,733,054 of record OZ007594.1, read on the forward strand.
ATGTGGTATTATTTGCATTGAAATTTGCTTAAATTACATTCATTAAGACATCAAAAAAGTTTTGTGCATGAAAAATAATATTTTATTTAATTTGACGTTACCATTATTAATTTATTATTAATAATTTATTATTAAATTTAAATAAAAAATTTTAAGTTTTCTTATGGCATTTGTTTTATTCTTATTTTATTTACAGAACTTGCAACTTTACTCCATTATAAGAACATATGATTAATCTCAAGTGGAATAATTATACATTTTCAAAAAGTCGAATTTGTCAATAACCGTTTCAAGTAAAAAACCAGCGTATTTTGAAAATTTCTCAACAGAAAGTGATTACTTCAATTGAATTACTAATATTTTAGAGATGTCTCCAGAACCCTTAAAAATAATAGAAAAATAAAATTAGCGAAAAATATACGTCACAGTGTTAATAAAAAAATATTTATTGAAATGGTGCGTTTACGCACCTTTGGCCGAAAATGGGTTAATAAAACAACCCCCTTCACAAAATTTAATAATATAATAAATTACATAAAAATAACATTTTCTTGTTTTATAAATTGAGAGACAAGAAAGAAAAAAAAAAACCTGCATGGACCCTTCAAATTCGATATATGTTTACCTTTAATAAGATTTAAAATAATAATTATAATAATAATAATAATTAAAATAATAATTCTTCTACAAAAGTTTTTCCAAGATTATATACATAAATATTTTCAATGATTTCACTTACCTTTAAATTCTGGCCTTAAATTTCTTGGTACTTCTTTTTCTTTGAATAAGAAATAAATAAGAAATACAAATTAAAAATATCAAGAGACATTAGAATTAGATAAAAGAGTAAACTGTGCCGTTATAAAACACGACCACTTAATAAAATCATTTTCGTACTTATTTTCGCTTTAAGCATAAAAACATAGAGCTCGGTGGAAGCAAAAACAGAATAGAATTCGAGACAGGTTCAATGTTGCCAAATGACTAAAATAAACTTTAAGTGAAATAAGGAAAAGAAAATACCCAAGTTTTTTTCGAAAAATTTTATTGTTCCCGAACATTTATTTCCCAACGAATTACTTGTCCTCAAAATTTGACAAAACTGGCTTTCGGAAATGAATTTTCTTTCATAAGGTTAATGATGATATTTATTGAAATGGTTTGCAGTGTTGGAAAACGAATTCAGCATACATGTTGCTTAGGATTTTTTTTTTTTTTTTTTTTTTGCGTATTTTGATTTTTGGAATCAATGCTTAATTCTGAAGTCTGCCGATAAAAGAAGGGGAAGGGAGGGGGGCGGGGTTGTCCTGTAATTTAGATTTTTTTTATCTTCAGTGGTTATCGTTCAATTTTTTTGAAATTTTTAGGAATTAAAAATATGATGTTCCCTTAACCATTTTATGAAACAATATGCATATTTAATAGTGAAAACATAAGCCAAATCCAGCTAAATATCCCACTTTTTTCGTCGATTTTTTCTTAGATATTATTAAAAATTTTTTTAATATTTGTGCTTCCCCGAATGTTTCAAAATTTTTGTAGTAGCTGTAAATCCAGTCTGCCGAGATGCTGTAAAAAGATTGTGTCGAAATAGGGACGTTTATTTACTTTTAATGTAGAAAAAATATCGCTTCCGAGAGGTAAAGTGACCTGCGGTCGTGAATTTTTTAAAAGAGTTAAAATTTTCCTATTTTTGAAAACCGATTGCACTGACGATTAGAAGAAAGTATCGGCATTAAGACATATTTTTTGCTTATCGGTGCCCCTAAAATTGCGACCTGGGAGGAGGGGGGGGGTGTGGAACGTTGGCATATTATGGGAAATGTTTACTGCGAAAACGACTCTTTTTTGCAAACATTTTTCAAAGGGCTAACAACGATATTTTTTCGAACTAATTGCAGAATTTGAGACGTAAAAGTACTAATTTTAAGACTGTATCTTCCATATTTCAAATGGTTTGGTTAAAGGAAGTTAAAATAAAACGAAAAAAAAACCGGCATTTGGTAAAAACATAAGCGAAAACACAAGTATACGTTACTGTATTCAAACTATAACCTAGCATAAGTTTGGCAGGTACGTAGGTAAGTTGAAAATATCAGTTCTATATTGATTCGAATGTTCATGTTGATAAGCAGAGACATCTAGGATCTAAATAACACAAAACTTAACCGTCAAATCGCGCAGTAGAAAGGCAGAAATTACTTTTTCAATTAAAAAATATAATTTCTTATGAACATCATTTTGGGGGCCCCCCTTTCAGATGGGCCCTGTGCGGCTGCACCTGTTGCACCTGCCTAGTTACGGCACTGCGCGAGTATATACGATAGTTAAATGTAGAGTGAAACGGGATTGGTTAAAAAGGGGTGAAAGTAAGCTGCGCCGCAGGCGCCCATGAGGAAGCACACCGTGCATAGACGACCACCGAACTCAAGTCCTGAGATACTTTTATCGCGGCAGTAGCTTTGACTCGCTACAGCGCTTCGGCCAGTCAGAGGACCGATGCAATATGGACCGTCTAACCTTGAACCCACGTGTCGACGACGTAGGCCGTTGCTATACACGGTGAAACCATGGGGAGTAACCGTGAAACGCTTGGAGACGGGCCGGTGTCCCCCAACAGCTTCAGAGCTGGAAACCCAAAAGGGAACCAGGCCCTAGGCCTTAAATCGGGATGTTCCAACCCGTACTTGCTCTACCACAACTCGAGGGATATGAAAACCTAAAAAGGTAGTCACGGTTCCCTCTCGTAGTGGACCTAAAAAAACAAAAGGGGTAATTGAAAGTTTAATATATCCATTCATACATTTGCTTTGAACCTTGTAACATTATGACATAATTTTATTGATTAATTGGCTGATGTCTTATATTTCTTCAAAAACACTTAATAAAACGAGAAGGATAAGTTTTATCTTGTGATGTTTGTGGATGCACTGCATTGAATTTAAGTTTATTTTGGATTTGTGATATGTTTTATAGTTATTGTGCATTACATTTCTTCTGTTAGTAGCCTTTTCTAGATAATGGATTGAATGAATGATTACATTGAAAATAATTTGTTCAGGTTATAATCTGTATTGTCTTCATTAAATTAATATTTTAATAAATTTTAAATAAAAAAATTAAGAAACTGAAAACTGTTGAGAGTTGTGATTATTAAATTATTAGACACTGGGGAAATTGAGGAAATGAAAGTCCCCATCATATAATAAAACGTTTTCACAGAAAAACAATCTTAAAGTTAAAATATTAGTGCATGTAATGATATTTCTAGTTACAATGAAACTGTAAAATAAAAAGAATTCAAAATAAAAATGTTACTCGCTGAGCTGAGTTTGAGGCTCTTGATTTCAATATATACTAGTTAGAAATGTAATGAATATTTATAGAATTTTTTCATGAACAGAATTCTTTTTTTTTTTTTTCAAATATGAATTATCAAACATTATAACCAGTCTTTGGAGCAGCTTAAATGACTTAAAAGCATTGTCTTTATTAGAATGGGGAAAGTTTGAGCCCCCTGAGCCTCTCCTTTCCTATTTTCCTGATTGTAAAGATTTTGTTATCCAAATATTATTTTCCAATACATTATTTTAAACATTTTTAGTTGAATAATTTTAGTTTACTCTTAGCATTTTTGTAAAAACTTATGCAAAAGTAACCAGCCAATGATGAATGAGTAAAAGGTATGAGTTTAATGTGTAATTGATTTTTTCATACCAATCTCAGCTGCCTTCTACATTAGTTACATGCTTTGCATTTTTAGCTTAAAATGCAGAGTTTAATGTGGGCATACATTAATTTTGGATTTTTGTACCTCTGACTGTGTGTAGTGTGCCAGTCAAATAGTGTGTTCTTATCCTACAATAAACAAACTTTGGAGAAAGGTATGAAAAATTGGTTGCTGTTATATCGATGACGAAAACTTTTGACTGAGGCTGGTAAAGGTATGTTTCTGTTCAATGTTATGTCATTATATAGTCCTGATGAATTTTTTGAAGAATTGCAGAGAAAGTGTTACTATTATGTTGTGATTGAATCAAAATCAATAACACAGCACCAAAGTGCTTATATTCTTTAGGTCATGTACTTTAGTCAAGAGAAAATAGAATAATAATTATAATAAGCATCTTATTTTAAGAATATTGAAAGACTAGAAATAATAAGACTTAAATCTGGATAAACACTGTTTATTTTAAAATCTTTAAAACGGGAAGGGAGAGGCAAATTTATTTCCAAGCTGGTCGCTGTTTTATATCTTTAATCCAAACTACGAATATTTTGTAGATTCTCAAAGGACAAAAATATGGCTAGTGATTTTTTTTATAAGATTCTTAATTAAATTTTAAATTAATCGACAATTTTTTTGTAATTATAGAAATGAAATATAGGCATCACTAAACCATAAGAAATTTTTTTAAATAACACTGCCGACGATTCGAAGCAGGTCCTAGACCCAGACTTAGGAACAACACTATCACACTTATATTGACAACATCTTTTAACTGAAATTGTGATTGGAAATTGAGTTACATCCGTATAAATATGAATGAAAAAAAGATAGTTAAAGTGTCTGCCCAGTAATTTTGAAATGATTAGTTAAGTAAAATGACAACAGCTATTGAAGAACAAATAATAGAATTTGAAACCAAAAGCAGGGGTCTGTGCAGACTTTTTTCCCAGGGTCCTGTTTTTGTGAAATTGTGAACAGCTTTTTATATTTGTGAAAAATCTAGTCATAATTTTGTGAATTTGAAATGATCGTTATATTCAAGTTCTTGTTTATACATTTTTAAGAGGATACATGGATGTAAAATACATATATTTTCTTTATATTTGTAAAAGTGACAGGTCAGATTTTACTTTTAAATGATTAATTTGTGAAATGTTCAGTTTAAAGATGAAAAAATTTTGTAAAAAACCTATTTTTAAGATATAGAATTTTGTGAAGGGTCCTGTTTTAGGATAAATATTTTTGTGAAGGGTCCTGTTTTGAAATAAAAAAAATTGTGAAGGGTCCTTTAAAGGACCCAATTTTTTCCTAAACAGATCCCTGAAAAGAAACATTTAATTCGTGCAGTGAAAACACTCCCTTTACATCAGTGTCAATAACAAAGAGATATACAAAGAGAATAACAAAGAGCTATCCAAATGACTCATGCACACTATGCATAAGGAGAACGACTTTGCTGAAATAAAGACACTGATAAAATGCTGAAGTGCCAAAGTAGGCTTAACAAAGAATCAGCGCCAGGAAAAGGATGCACATCACGGAGTAGGCTTAGCAACTACGGCACTAGATGGAGCACACTAAATGGAAAAAAAAAATGCATGAAAATGAAAACAATGTGAAAGTTTTCTCACAACAAGTACGAAAGCAGTGATTTGGATTTTTTCTTTCCTTTTTTTTTTCTTAAGCATTAGTTTGTGACTTTCAAATTGCTTTTTATGTGTCTCATATTTGATGTTTTTTGTGCACTTTAACCTCATAACCTTCAGAACTTCATCAATGTATCCATCTCATTTTAATCATAGCCTATTCAATGTAGCCTATTCTGGTGTCATCTTCCTTAGAAAAAAATATGCATTAAACTTCAAATGCATTCAGTGTTATTTGTTAATTCAGTGATCATTCCAACTTAGGCCCTGCTAAGCACATGAAATGCAGAACTTTACGAAACAGATTGTCATTGGTGCTGGCTACTTTTCTGTATGTGAAATTTCAAAATTTGAGTGTGCATGCAATTCATTGTTTAAACAACGAATACAACAAGGACCCTGTCTGCATTTTGAAAACGATAACAACAAAAAACATGAAAGAAAAATTATGTGCCAAGCCATAGAACACTGGAAGCCAGCAATTCTGGACTTCAGCAACTTCTGGAAGCCAGCACTTCCACCGTTTAAAAAGTTAGAGCAAAATTTCAGAATGTACTATCTATAGCCGGGAAGGTACTTCAGTTCTTTTGTGCATCTTTGTATGATCCATATGTGTGTATATACACTACATAGTGTGTTAAAATTTAGCTTTGTTACAAAATGCATAACACAGTTTAAAATTCACCTTCGCAATTTCCACCAATAAGCAGAAATGCACTCAAATGATTTTCTGCAGCCCTGTATATTATCTATAGATTTTTATACACTCCTCATATTAAACTGAAATTTAATTCAGAAAAAAAAAAAAAAAAAAAACACATAACACAACTAAAAATATACTTTCAGAAATTACTATCCATAGATTGCTATGTATGGTTCTTTGCATAGCCCTGTATATGGATTTATTTATATTTTACAAAAATTTCTTTGCATACTAAATATAGCTGGAAAATGCATAATACAATTAAAAATCACCCTTTATCAATTCATGCTCATACACAGTGATGCTTTTGAATTCTTTTGTGAAGCCTTGTATACGATCTATAGAATTTATACACACCCATGCAGTATGCAAAAATTAGTTAAACTTAAAAACACACACCAGAAATGAAAATGCACTTCCAGCATTTATCGCTTAGATACTATACTGTACCCGAATTATTTTGTATGTCCCTGTACATGAACAATAAAGACTATGCAGATTCTATTTTACAGAAAGCATCTTGTAGTGTGTCTCAGTAACTTATATAAATTTCATTATGTTTGAAATTGTGTAACATCATTAAAAATACACTGCAATTGATTTTTCCCTCATTGACCATTATATAACAGAATTCTTTTGTGTGACCCTGTAAATGCTTTGCTCTCCATATTCTACAGATAATTTTTTACTGCACTTCATAAGTGCATATCAATTTCATTATGCTTGATATTGTGTAACATAATTAAAATACACTGGAAGCGATTTTTCCCCATTGACCTTAATGTAACACGATTCTTTTGAATTTCCCTGTAAACAAACTGAAATGCTACACACTCCATTTTCAATAGTGAACATGCCATAGTAAACTTCAATAACATATCCCTTTGAATATAATTACAAGAGTTACACTTTTCAACTATGTTAGAAATTGCTAAAAAAATGTGTATGACCAGTTTGCTGTACATGCATCTCCAAATACATGAAATTGGAATGCGAGTGTAATTTTTTTGTACAGGTATCACATTAAACAGTTGTTTTAAGCTTATGCTTGTAAAAAGCCCAATTAATAAATAAATGTCTTAAATTAACTCATAAGTTTTGGCTTTTAGCTAAGTACCTTATAAGGTGAGAGAAGCATTAGCAAAACTCTTGAAAGAAAAGTGTCCATTTCACTCATGTCACTCTCACTCACTCCTTTGTTTATAGGCTGTTCAAGACAGTTTCTGCTAAACTCAAATTCTAGATTAAAAATTTTGTTTTGCTTTTTCGAACTAGTGCAGAAGTTAAAATATAAAAAAGGTCTTTTTCAATGTTTTCTTTTTCTTGTTCCATAAATTTGTTTAAAAACTTCTGTACTTTATTTGTAACTATTTTATATCATATTTACATCTCAAAAGATATTTAATTTCTTAAAATTTCAGGATAGATTAAATAAAAGTACCAAATAATGAATTTTGCTTTAGTAATAAATTAACATACAATTTTGCAACTCTCCTCCTTCAATTTGCCACAGTAAATTAAAATTTTCTAAATATAATGTGCAATTTTTATTAAATGCTATGCTTTGTTAATGGGTAATTAAAAGGATTTTTGAACATAGTTATTGTTATATTGTTTCTTTTTCTAGAAAACTTTAGATGTTTGTGCACTCATGAAAAAGGATTTGGATACAAGGGTAGCTCATTTCACCGAATAATTCCTCAATTTGTATCCTTTTTTAGTTTGTATATAAATTGAATTAAATAAAAAAAACTTTACATCCTTTGAGAATTAAACTATTTGTTAAGTGCTTGATTACTTATTTATGTACAGTTTGATCTTTTTACAAATATTCTTTCATGGTGTGACATTTTCTCTACCAGGCATTGTATTTTTAGTATAATATTTCATTCATGTCAGAATAGTGCTTTAAAAAGCAAGTAGATTATAGAAGTTAAATAGAAGTACTTTAAGTACTTTTAAATTGATTTATTAAATCAATTCCTTTTTTGTTTCCAAATAATACTTAAAATAAATTTTATTAAAAACAAGAAATAAAACTTTAAAACTGTCCTTAAAACATATTTTACTTGTTTATGCTCTTACATGGGTTTATTTTTGGTAAAACTAGTATTCCATCTAAGTCATTTTTTAACAGTGCTTGCCTTTTTAAAATCAGCAAAATGTGTCCCTAAATTGTGCCCAGCATGTCTTGTAAAAATCTTTCTCAAACCTCAGTATTTCTAAATCTGTATGCCCAAGAACTTAAAAAAATTATAGAACTTCTTCCTTTCTTTAGGTAAAACACAGATTATTCAATGATATTGTAATTCAATTGTTTTTTAATTCACCGTGGACTCAGCCTTGCCCCCTATGAGCTATGCTTGCCAACCTCTGTCTAGATCAGCCATACTCAACCTTTTTGTTTTGCGGGCCGCATTCACATATTTGCGACGTTAGGCGGGCCGCAACACTCTTAACAAAGGGTAAAAAAGGGGTAATTAAAATAATAGCTAACAAAAATAGTATAAAAAAGCAATATAACATCAGTAGGATTAAAAGTTTGTCTCGAAAGAAATATTACAAAAAATGTTAAACACCACCATTTCCGAACAATAAACTTCGTGGTAGATTTCTACTATAAATTTTATAGAAATAGGCCGCGAAATTCTTTGTTTGGAATTCGTTGTACTGTAAAAAATGTTTGATGCCAATTTTTTTCTCAGACAAACGTTCAACATTAAACAGCAGTATTAGCTGTATAATACGTATAAAACGTTATAATATAACAATTCAAAATTGTCAAGTTCTAAACAGAAAAATCATGAATCTTTTGCTGAATTCAAAATATTTATTTTCTTTTAATTGTAGAAATATATAGTGCAAATCTAATTAATTTGGAACAATGTTTGATTTGTGTTGAAGATTAAGAAATGTAAACAACACTTAGCATAAATAAGACTACATACATATAAAAAGAACTTTTGACTAAAAAGACAGCATTTAAGATGTTTTAACCTAATTTTAAATCAGTTATAAGTAACATGACAGATTTTGTCTTCCTATGAAACTATATAAATCAACAGTCTTAAATAACTTTTATGTAAGTCTCAATTAATTTTATAAATATGGATTAATGATTATGTGTCTCGGGCCGCACATAAAAGGTCGCCGGGACACATGCGGCCCGCGGGCCGCAGGTTGAGTGTGGCTGGTCTAGACCCCTTCAGGCTCTAAAAACATGCTAATTTGCTCTTTTTACAAAAGATTACTCAATTACAAAAGATATTTTATAGCATTTAGAAGAAAACTTTTCTGTTAATATAAGAAAATCATTTTAAATGTATCTTTTTAAATGACATAATTTTCACCATTAAATGCTTTTCCTACGTAATAATTTAATTTTATTATTTTGATTTATTATTTAATTTTATTCTTTCTCTTTCAATTTCAATATTCTCTTGTAAATATATATTTCAATTTAAAAATACAGTGTTTGGAAATGCTATAAGAAAATAGTTTTAAATATGACATTTTAAATATATCGTTTTAAATATAATGTAATTTTTTTATTTTATTTATTTTATTTTTTTAAATTTACATGTAAATATATTTTTTTATTGAAAAGTGTTTGTAAATATTATCTGTTTTTTTAAAAACTGACTATTTCAAACTACAAATTAAATCTGTATTCAAATAATGAAATTTTGAATTAAAGAAAAAACTTAAAAAATTAGACAAATAATAAAAAAAAATGATTGTACACTGCACGCCACAATCTAGTTAAATATGTGTGATGTGCCTGCAAAAGATGATTAAATTGCTGTGCATAGTTTTTGATCCTATAAAAGATTATTTAACTGAATTATTTTGAGTGATTTTAACATTAAATAGCTTTTAAAATAATCTGTTTTCTTCAGCATGTTTTTTATACATTTCTGTATAAAACTACTCATATTTTTTTATGTGCAATTAATAGCTTTTTTCAGGGTATCTAGCATAATCTGGAAAAGTCAGGAAAATTTATATGGACTCTGTCAGGGAATGTCAGTGAAATTTACCATTCCTGAGGAAAAGTATTATTCTTTGATATAATGTGTAATAAGAAATGTATTATGTGTAATAAGAAATTTGTTCTTATTAACATCTTCATGGACAATGATTCCATATGCATTCAAATTTATTGTTTCTCAGGACAGGACTAATCCTTGGAAGTAAATATTAAAATGCACTTAGAAACTAGTGTCAGATAATTAAGTTTAAGACCTTTTTATTAGAGCACCATTAAAATAATAAAATAATCGCACCTAATCTGTTTTGAATTGTATAAATCTGATCCTTCATCAGGTGCTTTGTTTGAAGATATGGATGTATGAGTTACTTTGTTCAATCAAATAAGGAATATTAACAAGTCTTATGTTTTTTGTTTTTTTTAAGGGTAATTTTTTCCTCATGTTATCACAGCATGACACTGCAACTACAGTAGTGTTTTATGTTTCTTATTTATGTACATTTATTCATTAAATATATATTGCATTCTTTATGACAACACTTTTTGTTGATTAATAAAGTAACTGTATTATATGCCTATTTGTTATTTCATTAGCTGTATCTGGTTCATTTTCTTAATAATGTAAAGATGTGTCAAGGTGGAGATTTTACTAATCATAATGGTACTGGAGGCCGTTCAATTTATGGAAAGAAATTTGAAGATGAAAATTTTACTCTAACTCATACTGGGCCAGGTATAATTATTATTTTTTTTCATTTTTACTCTTAGAAAAGTTAACAAAATGTTTCTAATGTCTTTTTCTATGACAAATTTTTATTACAGTTGACTCATTCATCAAGTCCACACATCATTGCAGATGTAAACAGCGAAACTTACATTTAAGATGTAGGGGAAAAATTCAAGATGTTTTTTATTTTTATATCATTCCGTACACATTTTAATATGTAGTTCTGGTTAATATGACTGAACTCGTGTTTTCTCATGAAGGAAGTATAAATTTATTTCCGAAAAAAATCATGATAGCACCAGGGTTGGCAGGTTTTTGACATGTGTCAGTTTTTGACAGTTTAAACCGTCTTGTCAAAAACCTCAAATACTACATTGATATATAAATTTTTACATGAAATGTCACACATATACAATGTGTGCAATTTTTCAAATGTCATTATTACTGTATATCAATAACTTATATCTAGTAAAGTATTATTGTTAAGTGCAATTTTTTAACTGGGTAAAATTTTTCTTTAAAAGTTTTGGGGGTAAAAATTGTGCTTTTGCTTTTTAAAAGGTAAATATAAGATTTGAAAGTCCTCACCTGTGCTACATAGTTTTTCTCTTAACTGAAAATACTTATTAAATGTCCTAGCAATAATAATGATATTGAACAATGTTAGAATGCCCTGAAATAATACATCAATATTGGAACATTTCTTATATCGTCAGAAATAAACAAGTGTTAGAAATAGAATTCATAAAGAAATAAAAATTTGCAAGTGATCAGAGATTAGCTAGAAGCTTTATTGATATAAAATTTCTCTATCCGAATTATTATTTGTACAATGATTTTCTTCTGATTGAAAATTTCAAAAACTAAAAAAAAAATTACAATTAGTAATTAAAAAAATTTTAATTATTAAATTACTATAATTTTAAATAAAATATTACATAACTCATTATTGGTGGATTTAAGTTAACATTTAAATGTAAAAAAACAGATATATTAAAACAAGCAGAGCCATATTAATTTAAGTTTACAGTGGAAAACGTATAATAGCTGAACACCCTTTTACCGATATGGAAAAGTTAAAGTAAAAAGCATTCATTAATTAAACTATGATATTTAACGTTTGAAAGAATGACAAAATATTTAAAACTAAATTATATTTATTAGGACATTAAACATGAATTAAACATTAAATATAACTGAAAAAGCATTTCAAACAATAACTACTTACTAAATATAGATTACTTTAACACACGATGAACTAAATAAAAAACGGCTTCATAACAATTAATATGGCGATACTCAATGATGATTGAAATAACACATATTGAGCAACACTTAAATGACATATGGCCCAAAGCATGGTTAGCACTGATTTCACGATAAACACAAGTAACTATTGAATATACCAGATGGAGATATGATACTAAGCATAACTGATGTAGGATCAAAAGAGCTTGGCTAATTAAATATGTTATAGCTGTTTAGCATTTCCATGATGAACGACAACCGGCGAGTACTTATGATGGAAAAGAAATAGAACTCGGCTTAACCCTTTTCAGAGCATACGTTACTCAAGATCAGCCATCGTAGTGGACTTCCTTAAAAAGTTGTGAGGTGATGGAAACCATTTCTTGAAAAGACACAGTTCATCCGATGTCGTTTAAAGGATAAATTATTACAGCTTAGTTCTGATTACTGCTTATTATATAAAACTATTCAGCATATGAACGGAACTTGTTTAGCACATATTTCATCATTATAATATCTTGTTAGTCACGTAGACAAATACATGGACGATACATTGAACTTAAACATAATGACTATCACATAATGCCGAACCTAGGCAATAACTGAACCGAACAAAAATGACGAGACGAGACTAAAACAAAACACTAAAACCGAACTCAAACGAAACTGAGGATCAAGGGTGAAACATCGCTTTATATCTAAAACAGCCAGACAATAATAGGACTATTACGCACGATCCCACGCACTGAAATAGGCACACCCGGAAGTACAACATCGCTACGCGAGATGCAGAAGCGATGGGCGGCAAACGATGATCGATGCCATCCAGTAGCGGATACAAGAACTGCTCCATTTACGAAAACTATGTAAGGCTGGGATCGTGACTTACGAAAAATGTACAAATGCGATGTGTAGACTTCAGATACGGAATGAAATTAAGAACACGATGTGAACCCAGAATAATTTAGAAATGAACCAGAATTAACTAAAAGTGAAAGATATATTTTAAATAAATGATTTAAATAAAGATTATTGTACTAAAAATATATCCATGTGAAAAGTAAACAAAGTAAATAAACACAATGAATATTTAATGTATGGTGACAAGAAGTGCAAATATATTTCTTCTCAATTATGACTTATTTAATGCATTAATCGTATTGTTCAAATGTTTTAAAGTGTGTTACATGTTTCTGACAGTTTTTGATGGTTAAAACCAGTTTATGACAGTTTAAACCAGTTTTTGACGCTTGTCATGTCGAAAACCCAACCCTGGATAGCGCAGATATCATTGTCTATCGCAATATTTTTATCAAAATACATTTATGTATTTATTAATCAAGCTTTTTTGGTTATGTCTAGCTAAACATAAAATAAAACTTTCTTAAATTATGATTTTGATGTAAATTATTAGTGTACTTTGTAAGGCAAGTTTCATTGAATAATTCATGAAAAATTTATCTCATCATTATTATGCATTATTAATTATTTACTTGACCTTTTCTTTTAATATTATAATCACTTAAAAAATCACTTTTATAAAATTTCTTAATTATTCTTATTTTAGCTTATCACTTTACTGACACACTTATTGAAAATTCGTGGATATATATGTTTGCGTTAATTGAAGAGGCTGATGGATCACATGTTAAGGCTTTTATGAAGAATAAGATGAGTTACGGATTTAAAAGAATATCAATTATTTATAAGGATACAAGGATATAATAACTTTCCAAATTCGGAAATGTAAATTAATTTCTGAAATAGTTTTTTGTCAGGTCTGGGTTCAAAATTAGCAGCAATTAGTATTTTACACCTCTAAATTTCAATTTGATGACTGTGGTTTTACACCCAGTTTTCATATTTGATACATAAATTTTTCTACACTTGTGAGATGCCTTTTTTTTTCAATCAAACAACTATTTATTATTTTTTCTAATAATTTAATCATGTATGTTTATCTACACCTGTCTACATCATTTCATTATCTTTATTACTGTTCTGTTCTACTTAAGCAAAAAAAAAAAAATTCCTAATGATTTTTTTTTTCAAACAAAGATGAATATGAGAGTGGTTTTAATTATCTAATTAAGATAATCAAAACCTTATCTGCTATTTCTTTTAGTCATTGATTTATTTGATAGGCTATATGGACCAAGCTTAATTTACGGCAGAAAAATTTAGAACATTAGTGAACAAGACAAGTACAGGCTTATAAAAATTATTAAAAAAATTTCTTCATAAATTTTAAAATGTCTTTGTTTTGTTTATGATTTTATCATTATAATCATTATACTGTGTTTATATGCGTACACAGGGCTCTAGAAATTGGGGAAAAAAACTGGTAGCCAGCAAAAATTTTGGGTCTCCAGTAAAAATAATTACCACCCCTTCTCTCTCCTATCGTCTTCAGTTTTTTTCCCTGCTTTTTAATTTAATCATGTTTTTTTAAAAAAGCATATATATATATATACAGTGGAACCCCGATTTTACGTAACCCGTTTCGTACGTTATCCCGCTTCTTACGTTATATTTCGTCGGTCCCAGAAAATTCCTATTCCGATAATGTTAAAAGTACCTCGATTCTACGTTAATTGCTCTTAATGTTTCCCGCTTGGTATGTCATTTTAGGCCAAGTACCTCAGGAATTTTTTTCTTTTTCCACATATGGAAAAATTTTCAAAAGAACAAAAATGATTTCCACTTGGTCAACTGGTTGTTTGTTATCAAAAACAGTTCTTTCCCTCCCCTTTAATACTCCCGTGAGAAAGTAACGATGAACTATTATTTGTCAAAAGTAGGATGTCTAAAAGAAAATGTTTCTCTGTAGCCGAAAAGTCAGAAATTATCGAAAAATCCAAAGTTTCCAAAAGAACTAAAGTGGATCTTGTAAAATCGTTCGGTATCGCTTGTTCCACGTTACAAACCAACCTAAAACAAGAGGTCTCTGTGGAATTAAAATCTGAAAAACTGGGAAATTTGTCAAAGAAAAGAAAAACTTTGAAAACCTTTGTTTTTGAGTAACTGGAAAAGGTTTTGTGCGTCTGTTTTAAACAAGCCCGTTCGGCCAAGATTCCAATCAATAGCTCAATTTTGTAAGGAAAGGCTCTTGAAAATTTCTTCTCGACTTAAAATGCAGAATTTCATTTCATCCAACAGTTGGATCGACCGATTCAAGAAGAGGTATAATTTGTCTTACAAGTTTATTTGTGGTGAGACAGATGGAGTAAATACTGCGGTCGTTGAGGAATGGATGGAAAAAACTTTGCCTTCTCTTGTGTGTAATTACTCAAAAAAGACATCTTTAACGCAGAGGAGACCGGATTGTTTTTTAATCTCTTCCCTGATAGAATACACACCGTGAAAGGAGAAACGTGTTTCAGTCGGTAGCTATCAAAAGTGCGATTAACAGTTTCGTTATTTACGAATGCAGACGGAACTGAGAAGCTAAAACCCTTTGTGATTAGTAAATCCAAGAAGCCCCGATGCTTCAAAAACATTAAAAGTTTGCCGACAGATTTCAATGCCAACCACAATGCTTAGATGACTCTAAATCTTTTTTGAAGATTTTGTAAGAAAATTGAATATAAAAACGATTTTATTCGCAGACCAGTACACTCATGTTAATCCGAATTTAAAGAAAGTGCGTATGAAATTTTCCCCACCCAACTGTACCAGTTTACTTCAGCCGTGTGACTTGGGAATAAACAGATCCTCCAAAATCCATTATAGAAAGCAACTGGTAAGAAAAGGCCTTTTTTCACTTGATTCTGGTGAGCTTCAAGATGCTTGGAAAACAAAGCTAAATGTGCCGGATGCTCTTCATTTCATCTCATCGACGTGGAATTGAGTAGATGAAAAATGCATGTCAAATGCTTTTCTGAAGGGAGCAGTTTCAAAATCCGAAATTAACGGTGAAGCGCCGCTGGGAAGAGCTCTCTATGGAAGACCACACAAAAGAGGATGAATTTATTCTTGCAGACATCAGTGTTGATGAGTACATTGATTGCGATAAGGACGTTATACTACCACGGACATTCAGACTATTTCCGATTTGATATCGCAATACTGAAGTGAGGATGATATTGATGAAGATCCAGAAGACATCATCAGAGGCCATTTCGAGTTTAAAAATTTTAAGGAAATTTTAACTAGACATGAAAATTAAGAAAAAAATTTGCAAAAACTTGCATGTATTGAAAATAGAGTACATGTGAAATTACACTTAAAAAGAAAACGTACTAAAGAATAACACATTTTTTTAAATACTAATATGATATTGGTAAGTTTATTTTTGAATAATTTGTTTTCTTGTGTTTTTCTCTATTTGACCCCGATTTTACGTTTTCCCGTTTCGTACGTTTTTTTCTGCTGGTCCCATGAAAAACGTAAAATCGGGGTTCCACTGTATATATTTTTTAATGAATTGATTGAAAAAAAATAATCATGACCACAGTTATAGTCAGGGCTTTACAAATTTGACAAAATCTGGTAGCCAGCAAAAAATTCTAGTCGCCAGTAACAAATATTTACCCCCCCCCCCCCCTTCCTTTCCTTGTCATTTATTTTCAAAAAGCACAAGTTTTTTTTTTTTTTTTTTTTTTTTTTTTGTGAATTAATTGAGAAATATAATAACAAGCATAGTTTAGAATTATTAATTGCATACTTTAGACTAGTACATAATTTAGAAAGATAATATAAACTTAAGTTTTCTAATGAAACTCGTCAAAATAATAATAATAAAAGAAAAAATACTGTAATGGCTGAATTAACCATCATGTTGGGGAAAATGCTGATTGCCCAATGCTTCAAATGTCCGGATAGTTAAGTACTACAAAATCTATATCTGATGACGAAGGCATGAATGAAATAGTGAAGAAGAAAAACAATTTTTGGTTGAAGTCAGTCAAATAATTCTGATTTTATTATTTTAAATTTTGCTTTGGATGAACTTTTTTTTTTTTTTTTTTTTTTTTTTTTTTGCCACATTAAAAATAAAAGTAAAAATTTTTTTTTTGTTTGAATATAATTATTTTGTAACTTTGCAACATGTTTAATGAGACATCTTATGATGATTTAACATTCGGACTAAGATTAGTAACAGATGCTGTTCTTGAAATAAATTGTAGGCAAGTAAGTGCCGTAAACATATTGATTGTAAAAAAATAAGCTTATTATTTATATCCATAAGCTGGCTCTAATAATAAAAATCTTTACAGTGCTTATAAAATAAATCTCAATATTAGAAATATCAAAACAACATTATTGCAAAAGATTTTCAGCATTAAAAGAATATTCCTAAAGAAAATATTTTTACCCGCTCAACAACATGGGACATTCTGACACATTCACAAACTTTTTTTAGACTTAAAGCATGAGATTGGTAAGACATGACAACTGAAATAATTTAGAATCGAATAGCATTTTTCATTTTTTTTTATAAATGTATGACATCTTGAATTATAAGTGATTTTGAGTCATAAAGACCTTTCTAGGACTGTAGCATCCCGAAATTCAGTTTAAAATGCCAACTTTGATAACATTTTAAGATATCCTTTGTTTTTATGGAAAAATGGAAAATTCTATTTGGTTTAATTATGATTTGATTCAATGCTACTACTTAAGTTTGTCCTGCTACAAAACTGTTAAATTGTGCTACAGAACAGCAATTTATCCTGCTACAGAAACAGATTTCTGATTTTTCATCCTTGATGTGTGTATATTAAAATTTCTTCATGTTTGCACTTCGCCAGAGCTCACTTTTCTGAAATTAGGATCTAAGCTTTTATTTATTATTATATAATAATTATTTATTTAAACACTGTACTCTGTAAAGTGTGCAGAAATTCGAGTGTAGTCACAGATTTTTTTTATGTAACTGTATTTAAATATTGATTATATTAAGTATATCTCTCTTAACTCTTAAAACGTTAAGCGCATGTTTTTCTGTTTCTAGAAATTATGTTAAAATGGCTGTAGACAAAAATGTTTTTAACAGAATTCTGTTTTGTACCATATATAGAATGAGGGGATATAAAAGATATAGCATCAAACTGAAGGGTTGATTTCACCAAGAAATTTGTAATATGTATATAAACTAACAATTTTTAAACAAACACAAAACATTTTCTTGTATGTTATCTTTCTAATTTGTTAATGATGTTGGTTGTACCACAATTATTTAATTGTATCCCGGCAGACACAATATAACCAGGGGTGACTTTATTATAATAGTCTTTAATTTCAAGTGTCAATGGAATCCTTTGACGAAATCTGAAAGTAGCAACTACTTTTGAAAAGTAATTTGTAGTCGCTACTTTATAAAACAAGTAGTTGTAATTAACTACATTTTCGGTAAAGTGGTTGTAGTTTGCTGCAATAAAAAAGTAGTTTTTTAAGTTTTAGTAGTTAAAAAAAAAAAAAAAAAAAAAGCCAAATATGATGTAAAGCGTTTGTATAGAAATTTTCACAGTTTGGTACAATTTCAGTATCAAGACAACCTTCTATTTTTTATTTATTTATTTGTTTGTTTTTTAAACATAAATTAGAAGAAAACATAATTTCGCTTGAATGGCTATTTCCATTTTTTTCTGGCACAATTTGATGATTAAAATGTATAGAATGTTCTTTTATTTATTTATTTATTTTATTTTATTTTTTTTTTTTTGGGGGGGGGGGGGTCACATGGAGACTGTATTTCTTGTAATGCTGCACAATAGATTGAGTCCTGTTTTTGATGGGTTAATTTTTTCTCATATTGTTTGCTTTATATATTGCAGGAAGTGTGTTACAGTGATGTGTTTATTGATGTATGGTAGCATAAGGAAGTGTGTTTATTGATGTATGGTCATACATATTGTATATTTTTTTCGAAAATTTTCTTTACATATTTTTTTTTTTTTCAGGCATCCTTTCAATGGCTAATTCTGGTCCAAATACAAATGGTTCCCAGTTTTTTATGACGACTGCCAAAACTGAATGGTAACTATACTTTAAAAAATAAAGTTTTATATTCTACAATTAAGTTCTATTAGAATGACTTTCACAAAATGTGCATATATTTGATGTCTCAATTGATTTTTTTTTTTTTTTTTAAGGTTTGTTGAATTAGTTAAATACAAATTACTTCTTGCTTAAAATAAAAAATAAATAGCAAGCATCTTTTGCTATTAATTACATATCCTTAAGGTTAATTTAAGTATATTGTATGGGTTTTATCATATATATATATATATTTTTAAATAGTGATTGTGATAGATTTTTTTTTTTTTTTTTTTTAAATGTTGTAATGGATTTTTTTTAAAAATTTATTAACTGCATAATTATCAACATTTACTTGATAATAATTATTACAACTATTGTTTAGAGTGCCTCAATATATATTTAATTTGCATGCTTCAGTTGAAAATTTATCATGAGAGTAAAAATTGAAAAGTACAGATTATTTGCAAAAAATTTTCAATATTCATTCATGTGCATGAAATGAAACCTTGATTGATTTAAATGAATTTAAATTCTTGAAAACATGTTTCTGAAATTTGAACAAGTGTGATTCAGACATTGATGATTATACTTTGGGAGGCAGCAAATTTTTTTTATATAATTATTTCATATGAGCTGATCTTCAAATATGTAATTGATCTTACTTAATCAATCATGAAAACAGCTTGGGAGGCCACAACATTGCATGGTTAAAGCTTAATGATTGTGAGCTTGATTATAGATGATTGCCATTGGAACATCCATAGTCCAGCTCCCAATCATTTCACTTTGATTGTGGAATGTTCTGGCCCCGAAAGCCGCATGCACTGCTACAGCTGTTTTTATATTAAGTAAGTTACATATTTGAGTTAGAGATACATCAGTTACATATTTGAAAATTAGCTTGTAAGAAGTGATCAAATGATTAACTAAAAAATGCTGCTGCCTCCCAGACTATTACCATTCTATCCTTATTTTTATTTCATGAATTTTTACTTGAAGACACCAACTTGAATCAATGATTAAAAAAAAAAAAAAAAAAGTTGATTTTAATTCTGATTTAAATCAACAAACCCTGGAAAAAAAAAAAAAAAAAAAAAAAAAACATGCAATATATACAAAATTTAGTAGGGTTGTAGGCAAAAATTTTATAAGAGGTTCATAAAGCCATTTTAATTTGGTATATTTATTATTTTAGTAATATTTTTGGCTCAAAATTTTGTCAACGTGGTATTTGAATTCTGCAGCATTCTTTATAGGTGGTTTAACAAGTAAAAATTTTATAATTTGCAAGGATTTTACAACAATTTGATTTATTCTATACTTTGATTTAATCAGGCTCATCTTATGTGGGTTCTAATGTAGTAATTGTGTTTTCCTGGCATGCATGTAAGAAATGTTTCAGTTTGGTGTTTATTCATTATGAGTTTACAGTTGGGTTGGAAAAAGAAATCTTAAACTATTTAATCATTAAATTATTATACACAAGAGAAAAAAAAAACCATTCAATTGGAAAAGTTTAGATGGAGAAGGAGGATTTCCATATTAAACATACGTTTAAATTTTCAGTTTGAACTTCATTTTTGACATTAAGTAATAAATTTGCCTAATAATTAAGATTCTCAAATAAATTTTAATTTTTACAGTTTTTATTAATAGTTCTGGATATATTCAGTATTTAAATTGAGATACAATTATTTTTTAAATAAGGATTTCATATTTCAGAGTTTCCCCCAGGTTTAAAAAAGGGCAGGGTGCTGCTGATGAGGAAAGGGCACTTTTACATTCTTCAGGGCACTTTTTTTAATTTTTAAGGGCACCTTTAATATTTAAAAGACAACACTCTTTCAACTATATAAGTACATTTAAAAAATATATATATTTGTCTAGAATTAAGGTCTTACAATAATAAAATAGGTATGTTTATGCACTAAATAACCCACAACATGATATGCATTACACATGCACAATCTGTGGCCAGCGGGTCAAGATCTCTAGAAATTCAGGAACTGCTTATTTTGCCAATTAGTTTTGGAAAAAAATGAAAATTTCGTCGATCGGGCGCGTAAAAATCATGAATATCGTTGATCGGGTGCATAAAAATCATGAATTTCGCCGATAGAGCGCGTAAAAATCACGAATTTCGCCGATCAGGCGCGTAAAAATCACGAATTTCGCCGATGAGGCGAGTAAAAATCATGAATTTCGTCGATCAGGCGCATAAAAAAAAAAAGAATTTCGTCATTCGGGAGCGCAAAAATCATAAATTTTGTCGATCGGGCGCGTAAAAATCACGAATTTCGTCGATCGGGTTCATAAAAATCATGTATTTCGTTGATCGGGCGCATAAAAATCATGTATTTCGTCGATCGGACGCATAAAAATCATGAATTTTGAGATTAGGGTGCGTAAAAATCAGGAATTTCGTCGATCGGGTTCATAAAAATCATGAATTTCGTCGATCGGACACGTAAAAATCGTGAATTTTGTCGAACGGGAGCGATAAAATCATTCATTTTTTCAAACGGGCGCGTAAAAATCATGAATTTTGTCGATCGGACGCGTAAAAATCACGATTGTCGTCGAACACGCGCGTAAAAATAATTTATGAAATTCGCGATTTTTTAATGGATCTCTTGACGAAATTTTGTTTTTTTTCTCTGCAATCGTTTAACGATTTTTTTTCTCCCATGAATTGATCTTGCGGAATTCCGCCATAAATTAATAATTCACGGACGAATTACATGTCCATAATCCCGTGTCTCCCTCTTAGAATATCTCTCAATATTTCACGACCTACAAATTTAACCTGTTAACTGGGTATGACGAAATATTTCGCCATACACGAACTACTACTGCAATATTTTGAACGCATTACTTCCACCAGTAAAATAAAATAGTCTTATTAAAACAGCTTATTTATGCATCATGACAAAATTTTCAAATATAGAAAAAAACAAAAACAAAAAAAACAATATGTGAAAGAACGAAAAATTGGGAGACTTGGCAAGTCTGATTTTACCATTCTATTTTGATTTAATAGAATAAAAAACGAAAGTCACGCGCACACACACACAAAAAAATCTACTGGAAAATGAAAAAAAAAAAAAGCAGAAAATATTTAAAAAGAAATAAAAGCGAAATGACAAGAAGTCGGAAAATCGCGGATCAGCGGAAGAATCTCACGTCTGCCTGAAACTCATGATTTTTTTTTCTTCTATGAGAGATAGACGAAATACATCATTTTCCCCGCAAACGATTAGCAAAATTCGCCATGTTTATCGTACTCAATTGACTAAATTCGCATTTTTTTCTTTCTTTTTTTAATGATAAACAGATATGATTTAGTATTTAGCTAGTAAATTGTTTCCTTTGCATCTATTAATTGCATTCACGATCATTTTACTACCAGTATAATTATATACCGTAATTTCGCGCGTATGCGCCGCGCCTTAGTTAAGCCTTTTTCAAACCGGGAATTTTATTGAAAATAAGAAGTCAAATAAGTGTTAAGCAGAAGTAAGTCACATTTTATTTAAAATAAATTCTGGTAGGAAATCTGATTATCTGAGGTGCGGCATATACGCGCGAAATTACAGTACTACATTTGGCTTTATTTAATCTTTGAACGGTAAGAATTAAAGGCGGCCAAATATAGTACATAAAAATACTGGTAGTAAAGTGATCCTGCCCCCCTTGACGCTACGCCTCTGATTATAGTACCTTCAACAGTTCTTTATACATTCTTGCTATCGTCAGGGAATTTCTAAATCTACCGCGATCGCGGACTTTGAACAGATGGGAGACGAACGTGCGATCCTATGTGTGTAAATGAGAAAACAACTTGTAGGCACGCGCTCAGGGCAGGCACAACAAAAGGCAGTACGGGCGTCATTTTTTTAAACGAGAGGCAGAAGGGTGCTATTTTTTGGATGAGGGGCAAGAAGAGCGCTATTTGTTTAACCAAAGGGCAGGCAGGGCGCAGCACCCTCCTGAAACTGTCTGGGGGAAACTCTGATATTTCATATATAAAAATACATGAAAATTAAATAATCATGTTTGGGATACTTGATACTAACATAACAAAAGAAAACAACAGGAAAAATAATTATTATAAGAAATATTAATCAAAAATAATGTTAGGAGGTCATAATAGCTTTACCAAATTTTCTTGAAATTTGGTATTTGAAACCAGTTTGAACATGTGTGACATGTAGGTATAGTCTTAAGAGTTAATACATAATTAAAATACTGTGTCAAATTTGTGTATTGACAAGTTTATTTTGATTTTAATTAATATAGAGACGAGAGAATTTAATATAGAGACGACACCCTAAGATTATTTTATTATTCATAACAAATGAAATTCTGGTTTGAACTATATCTTATGCATAGCTTTACTGCAATTTAGATATTAAATAATATGAAGGTTTACTTTTTCTTTCTTTTTTTAAATCCATGTATACATGCATGTAATGTGATAATTAAATTCTCCCCCTCTTTTCTATTACAGGTTAGATGGTTTTCATGTAGTATTTGGTCAAGTAATCAATGGTATGGAAGTTGTGAAAAGAATGGAGGTAATTTTCTGGCATATTGTCATTATCTAAATACATCATTAAGCAGGGTTTATACAGATTCCTTAGAAATTCTTTAGAAATGAAAAAGTTTCCAAGCAGTACTTAGAACTCCTTAGATAAACAAAATACTCCTTAAAATTATTGTGAACTATAATTTAGCATTGCACAATGATTTACTTGAAGTATATAAGAGTAGAAAATGGCTACATATATTACATGGTGACTAATACTGCTTAGCCATGTAAAACTTGGAAGATATTAACTTTTAAAGAAAGTAAAATAAATCTCATGTTTACAAAGGTAAAGTTCTAGTGATTACTGCCATTCTGAAAAATAAATAAATAAAAATTTACTGTATTTTTTTTGTATATGCCGTGTGGTTTTTCCCTTCAAATTTTTAAAAAAAAATCTAGGTGCAGCTGATACATGATGAGTGTTTGGGATTTGACTTGCCTTTGTATATGGCCATTGGTCACTGCATAAAATACTTCTCTGGCAATTTTCTATTCAAATTTACATAACTAGTAAGCAATGCATTGTGAATACTTAGTAATTTTAGCACTAGCTATTAGATTTTAATTGAATAAAATCAGTTTTCTCTCCAAATGAGGTATTTCAATATTAAGGTGGGTATGCAATGTGCATGTTACACAAGGGCATGGGATACATATTTAAAAAAAAAAAAAAAAAAAAACAGCAAGTCCAATTAAAATTCTTCTCCTTAGAATTTTTCTAGACTCCATGGATTTTTTTCTTCTCAAGTCTGCATGAATCCTGATTATGTTTCATTTTCTTTTATAATATTATTTTAACTTATTTGTGTCTTTACTTTCTCTTCCAGAAATGTGGTACCAAAACTGGAAAACCAACACAAAAAGTGACAATTAGCAATTGTGGCCAGCTGTCTTAATTGTATAATACATTGTAATAAATTTTATTTATATATATATAGATTTGTTATCTTTATATTGTTTATGCAAAAGAAAATAAGTATTGATGAAGTTTTGACAAATACATGCAAAATGAGTAGCAAGGTGAATTTACAGCAAAATAAATTAACTTTCTGGTACAAAACATAATACAGTTATATTAACTTTTGATTATATATATAATATATATAAAACAATATAAGAAAGGGAAAATTCTTCATCAAGCAAAGACATTGCTGTTCATTTATGATAGCAGAAAGAAAAATGAGTTGCTTCTATAGTAGTGGCACATCTCTGCTTGATGAAGAAAGATTACTTTTCAAAATGACTTTTCTTTTCCATATTTTATGCTATATTTAAGAAGTTTGTATCACTCCATTAAAATTAAAACAAACAAACTTATTCATTGTGAGATTGTATTTATAATATGATCTAATTTTTAAACTTTCTTAACTTGTGTTTTGGTAATTTTCTTAACTTGCATTTAATAAAGTTAATATTGTCTTTGGAGCATTTCACAATCTGTAAAAAATCAAGTGATGGTAATAATTATTGTTCACACAATATTATAATTTTTACTATTTTAACTTTATTTAAACTTTCTCTATTAAATAAAATATTTTTTATGCATAACTATAGTCAAAGTGAAAGTGATTTTTCATCACCATCATTTATGTCGATGTTATTAATTTTGACTAAAATAAGTTTACTGGATAAATCAGATTGAAAATTTATCATCAGTTTTTGTATATTCAAATATTCTGTTTTTGTGTGAAAAGATAGCACTTTGTGCTATGTTTTAAAAATAAAAAATGTAAATAATTGAATAAAAGCAAATGTTGTCAATCGCCCTCTTGTCTGGTGTAAGTCATTTATTCTCATTAATAGTTAATTATTGTATAGTCACACTTACAGTTTTATATTTATTTATTTGCGTTTTTTTGCATGACTGATGTAGGCTCTTAAGAGCCTATGTAATGAGAGCCTAGAATTATTTATTCATCTGAAGTAACTGGAACGCTAATGTTAAGTCTATGGGAAGGTTCTTGACAGATTTCTCGCTCGCATTTTAATAATTTTAAATGATTTTTTTTGCATAGGCAGGGGTCGCAGTTGTCCTATATTGTCCTATATTTCTCTAACTGTCCTATATTTCCTATATTTTTCTACTTTCTCATATATTTGGTATTAATATCGCCGCCCGCTAGCATTTACGATTGTTTCTGCTGTTTGTTTTCTGTCGTATTTCAGTACAAGAGCAGTAGCTCAATCTTGAACATGATGCTCCCGCTTTCAGCCAATTACAAACAAGAAGGAGGGTGTGGCGTAGATCGCTGGGTTTTTAAACACGCCTTCGAAGCAGGAGATGAAACGTCGATGTCTGTGGAGACTGCTTAATCTCCTTGACTTCGTTGTCGGTTTATTTCTCTTTTGGATATGGCATCAGGAAAGAAATCTTTCTGAATGACTTGATGTTTTCACGTGCGGCTCTTTGCTTGCTTGCTCGCTGAGTTATTTCTATCGTTCAACGTGGTGTTTTCTTTTATTGAGATTATTTTAGCTTCTTTTATCGTGCATTAAGCTGCGATACCAAGTTTTTTCCGCCAGTAGAATCTGCAAAGCGAGATTGAAACTTGTTGTTTTGTTTTCCAGAATTTTCTTTATGCTTTGTTGTTTTGGCATGCTGTGTTACTTGCGAATAGCCACTGTTGCTTATGGGAACTGGACATTGACAAAAGAGACAATATAAGCGTTATAATTATCTTTACCCTTTACAAGCCATTCACCGACTTTTTTCCCATGAACATCAATCTTATCCGTCCAAGCTTCACGGAACTTCGTCAGTCTATGTTCACGTTCAGTCATCGCGTTAATGCAATAAATATGCCTTTTCACATTGAAATAAAATAGAATCTAAAATAAAATGTAAAATTAAAACTAAAATTAAATTTAAAATAAATACTCCTTTTACTCACTATACTCATTTTAATTTCTGCCAATTTATCCTTTTTTGAAGTGTAAGATTATTTTCTTTTTTTTTCTGATTTTTTGCTTTCATTTACAGATTTTTCAAATTCTTTTTGAATTTTATATTTGCAGTAAGCATCTTTGTAAAATTGGATCATTTCTTTTGTTATGCAAGCTTCTACAGCTTTCCCACCAACAGCATCTTTTATTAGTCTCAAACCTCATATTATGTCAAGGCTTAAAGAGGATATTTCGGACATTAGCATTCTCTTATTTAGAGAAAATCCTCTTTCTACTGACGCCTGCCCATGTGAAAAGTTAAGATGGCTTTCACTAAAATCCCCAAATATTTGTATTTAGGAAGTTGTTTAGTGTCAGTCATGTAAAGGACACTTTCCCAGTAGTGATCTATTGGTTGCCAGGTCACATTAAAGCCCCATTCTTCACAGATATCATCATCATTTACAAAAATGTTCCACTCATCTGTGAGTTTGTCAACATTGCTTTCCGATATTACCTGGGGCAATATATTGGCTAGACATCTTATAGATGGTAATGTTGATTTGGCAGGTTCCTTTCTAAGCAGTGGGTGCAAAACTTTTAAATTTTTCAGTAGTAACTTCTCCTGCAAATATTTGGTGACATTTATATTAAATGCTTTAGCATCTGCTAAAAATTCCGATTTTAAGTCTGCAGGCAGTGGCAGCAAAATCCTCTTTGTACTATTTCCTACATTTAATGACTTAAAAGGAACTGCTTCTTTGCGAATATCAATATCTACTAACTCCTCACCATATTTATCCTTCAATGCTGACTCATTTACAAAGCGTTTCATGAGCTTTAATAACAGTTTTGATAGTTCATCATACAAAATGTGGATCAGTGTAGTCTTCTCTTGAAATAATTTCAAAACTTCTTCAAAAACATCCCCTACATTAATCAAGAAGCTCAAATATACAGATGTTAATGGAGATTCTAGCATTTTTTTAATACACATGTACCTATCATTCTTTAACAGTCTATGATTGTCTCTGGGCAAGTCTTCCAAAAAATATACTTTCCGTGTCGGCAGCAATTCTAGGGCTCTTTGTGAAACTGGGACTGTACTTAACCAACGGTTGCTTACAAACCGCAAAATCTTAACAAAATATCTGAATTGAATTTTTCCATTGTTGTTCTCAAGTCTTCTTGGCGAGATGGAAATTTTCCAAACCAACAATGTATATTTTCCAGGAAATCCGTGACATTTGAGAAAGGATCACATGCAATACCCTTGCCAAATGCATTGGGAACAACATGTAAATTACAGGTTCCAACACTAATTAGGCCAAATTTTCTTGTACATTGCACTTCTTTATCCAAAATTTTAAAGGCTGACTTATTTACATTGGGACCATCTGATTCTAACATAAGCAAATATTTTAGCTCTATTTTAGGCTTTCATGGCATTCAATATGCTGTTTGCTATGTCTGTTGCCGTTGCATGACCTAACAGCTCACTTCCAATGTATTATTCAGAGATTCCTCCAATTTTTTTACTCCAATATCTCACAAAAATGTCTAATTGTTTTAAATTCTGGTCGTTCAATGTCTCATCATACATGAGAGTGAAAAAGGGGTATTCTTGCTTGAAATCATCAATTATTTGTTTTAAAAAATATGGGCCAAGGCCATGAGATATGGTATATGATATTTTCCTTGAGCTTAACTGCATACTTTGTGGCAAAGAGGAATCTGCAAACATTTCACAAAATAAATTTTGTATGCCATCCGATGTTTGAAATGAATAATTACTTAGGGCCATGTGGATTATCCATAGAATCTCGGAACAGTGGATTTTCTCTTCTTCATTTAATGTCCAAGTACTCAATCCACTTTTTTTAAAATTTTATATTCAAACTCAAGTTTTTTCCGCCAGTAGAATCTACAAAGCGAGATTGAGACTTGTCACTTTGTTTTTCAGAATTGTCTTTCTGCTTCTTTGTTTTGGCATGCTGCGTTACTTGCGAATAGCCACTGTTGCTTATGTGAACGGGAGATTTGTAAATATTCATGCTACTCATCTGTAAATATTCATACTAATAATCACCTGTAAATATTCATGCTCATCTAGAAAAAAGAAAATCCTATGTATTTTGCTTAATTAATTTTTTATGAACTAAACAAGATTCTTAAAAAAAAAAAAAGTCATCGATGTTTCACAAATTAGAGACTTGCTATTGTAGAGGTAAGTTTGGTTTTATATTTGTTTTTTTAACTTGATTTAATATCATTAATTAGTGAAAATTTATAAAGTAATATGGATCAGAACGCAAACTTAGCAAAAAAAGTTTTTATAGCAAAATTTTTCCGATAATGTAATTTTCTAAATGTCCTATATATGTCCTATATTTTTCACGAAAAATGTCCTATATTTTATGGATTGGTCACTTCTACCCCTGCATAGGATAGCTGAGGCCGATCCCTAACGTTGTTAGTTTTTACTTTTTTGATTTTGGTTCCAGTTTTTTTATATAAGGGTACTTTCACTTTCAGAACTGGTTCCAACCGGTTCTAAAATTGAAAATGTCCACTTATAAAAAAACTAACTAAAATCAAAAAAATAAAAACGTTAGAGATCGACCTCAGCTATCCTATGCAAAAAGAATCGTTTAAAAATATTAAAATGCGAGCGAGAAATCTCCCAAGAATCTCTCCATAGACTTAGCTCTTAAGAGCCTACGCTAGTCACGTGAAGAAACGCTCAAGCTAATGTTAAGTCTATGGGAAGGTTCTTGGCAGATTTCTCGTTCGCATTTTAATAATTTTTATAATGGAATTCTGGGATAGGAATGGTTATATGGAGAATTTAATAAAAAGACGACTCACCAGCAACCAGTGCCGTAGTGAATCACAACCTAAAAAAATTTTGAATAAATATAAGCAATCTATCCCAAAACTCCACTATATGGCATGATCAAAAGTGGAAACATTGCGATTGTGAATTAGCTTTGAAAAATTTTATTTAGTTAATGAGAATAGTAATACTAAGAAAGTTAAGTTTTAAATTTAAAGTGAGAAATATAAAGATTCTTGATAAATTGATCTGTTAACAATCAGAATTTCTAAATTAATATTATTACTTAATGATTATTTCAAAATAAAAAAATTACATGAAAAACTATTTATAAGTGATGTGAAATTCTTTATCTTGGAAATTCTCGGCAATGCAAAAATAATAAAATGACTCACTCAAATGTGTGGAATATTGAAGATGCAAGACCCAAGCAAATATGTGACTTAATTTGTTTTACTTAACACCAATTACAATACGAAATGGAGTTCCACTACATTATAAAATAGATGAAGGTATCTTAGAAACATATTTTCTTCCAGCAAGATAAAATTATGGTCGATTCACAGTTCAAATAATGTAAAAATTATTTTTATTTTATTTAAATCTTATATATATTTTTTGTAGAAAGAGGTTTTAAAATAGAGAAGATTGATCCTAGAAAATATGAATTATTAACTTATATATGTAATATTAGTGGTTGACAGATGAAATAGAAAGGATGATTTATTCATAGTGTCTTTTTTGAATAAGTTGATTTCTTTGAAAATAGTCTAATTTACAGAAACAGTTTTTATTTTTAATGTTGATAATTGTTCTTTAATATTATGAGAAACGTTCTTTATAAACAAATGTTCTATATTGAAGAATGACAAAGTTCTTAAAAGAAATCAAGTCAATATAGCCTTCACTTCTAAAAGGATAATAGGTTGAGAAACGAATTTTCTAAATCTTGAATAGGAAAAAAAGTACGTTATCATCAAATCCAAAAATCATTGATGTTGAAGATTAGCTGTCACAAATGAATACATGATGATACTTATACTGGAATCGTGAAAAGCCACGTTATTCAAGCTGTTTATACTAAAAGTATATGCGGGAAAGTTATATCGTCGTACTACCAGTGACTCAAGAAATAAAATTGAGGATATGCAAACTCTGTAATTTCAGTTGGTCTGTTTGTTATAACTCTGTAGTTGGTAGGCTGTAAAATAATCGTAATAACGGGCAAATTAATTGTTGTTAAACATGTTTCTGAATTTTCCTGAAAGAAGAATGAAAAAGTTTGAAAGTTGTGATACAGGACGCTAAGTCCAAGAAATACTCTGCAAAAACACCGAAAATAATCGTGTCACTCACAGAACATCCCACACTCCACTGCCGGCAAATTAAACACAATTCCCCACAGGCCCACGGCCCGGGAGCTTTTATATTGGCGTCCTTTCACACTCTAATCCCTTGTCGTTAACCAATGTTTTTCAGATCCTAAAAAAATATGGTTAAGATTCGAACTTTAAACTTCCCTCCAATCGGATCACAGCATCAAGCAATGATGTCAAAGATCGCCGCTGCGCATTTAACCCCACCTAATGGAGTTGAAGCAGAAACTTACCCTCACGGTTAATGTTAGGTTTTAACTGATATAACACCCCCGATGACACGTCATAACGAATGTTCCAGACGCTTCGATTTCAACCTTAAGTGGCCAAATATGACCTTGCACGCCACGAGTCAATGACATCGACAGAAAATTACGCGGGAACGATGCAAAACTTGTTTTCTGACAAAACGCTAGAAAATGTAGCAATGGCCGTTGTTTGAAAATTCTCGCTTGTTTCAAAACAAAACATTGGAAAATAAAGAAAAATCCATATCTCCTAAAGTTATGGATAAAAATAGAAGAAATTTTAGTTACCGAAATCAAATAAATAGTTCTTTCCATTAAACATGTTTTAAAGATAAAAATATTTGATGTAAAGAATTTCATAAAAAGTATTATTGTAACTTTGAAATATTTTCGGAACATCGTGATTTTGAATAAAATTTTTGAACATGGCAAAATACACAAATATTTATATTCAGATTTGTAATTAAAATAGCGAGTAACCATTTTTAATATCATTAATAAAAAGTAAATGCACTGTATTTTTGAATATTTGCTTTTAAAATGGATCATTTTAAGATATGAAAAAAGTAAGTAAGAATAGATTTTTCTTTAGATATTTTTGAAGTTACGTTTATTTAAGTCAAGAAAAGTTAATTTTGGAAAGTTAATTTAAAATGAATTTGGAAAATATATGAAATGGAAAGAAATTGATATTAAATTTATCTAGCACTAAAAGTTATCATTTTAAGATAAATGTTTGATTTAAAAGAATTAATTGATTAAGCTTTATTTATTTAAATAAAATTGATGAACTAATTTAAATAAATGATTAAATTAAAGCTAAATATTTAAAAGACTGAATAAATTATGAATAAATATTTTAAATCATAACAATTTTGATTTTTTTTTTTTTTTGCATAGGATAGCTGAAGTTGATCTCTAACGTTGTTAGTTTTTAGGTGCGTTCGTAATTATATAAATACGTAGCACCTATAGTCGTCGTTTGGTCTGTCCGCATATAACAACGCAAAAACTACCCAACCAAATGGTTTGCAATTTAAAATATATTATCTTTGCAGAATTTTGTCGAGACATTTCAAATTTTATTAAAATCGAATCAAAACTTTAGGAGATATTAATAAAAATATTTATTAAAAAATTTGAATTTTTTTTTTTAAATCGGTGCTTTTTTGTTAGAGGAGCTTCCGAAGTTTAATCGTCAAGCGACCGAGATACTTATTTTATGACAGAAATTAATCTGCAGACGATATAATTCATTTCACAGAATTAAAAATCATCAAGATCTGAATATTTATATAGCTAGCTGATACATATATATCTGAATATTTATATAACTAGTTAAGATATTTGTATGAACAGTGTCATAAAATATATACTTAACTAGCTGTTTAACCCGTTCTACGCACGGGATATCATGAATTTAATTCTAAAACGTGCGTACGAACGCACCTCGTTTGACGTACAATTTCCAACTTGTTACTTTTTTGATTTTGGTTACAGTTTTTTTTTTCTAAACGGATATTTTCAATTTTGGAACTGGTTCCTTTGTTTAATTTACTTCCAATTTCATCATAACCATAGCTTTCTATACTTAACAATATTGTTATAAATTGACTTCTGGGTAACTAACCAACTTTTTATGATGTTTTCTTAATTTTATTATGCTTTACTAGCTCAAAAATTGAAAGGTGGTAAAGAACTTTAGCAACTTGATAGCAATCATAAAAAATAGTGATAATATGGCATATATATATATTTTGAAATCTTACCCTAGATTTGATTGCACATTACCAAATAAAATGGAATCTTGTCTGTCACTCCAAACATTCATATGCATTGGCTACATTCAAGAAAAAGAAAAGTACTTTTCACATCAACCTAAACAGCTTTTAATGCCCTTTTCTGATTATTTGGCTATAACTCTTGATAAAATTATTATAATTGAACAAACTGTATTGCATAATATTCTTGATTAAATTATCCTTCTAGTGGTATATAGCTTTTATGGTATTACTAAGAAATATTTGGTGTTGTGATCATCAACTTCAAACAAATTGGAAATTGCACATCAAACGTGACAAATGAGGTGTGTTCGTACTGTTATTATTTTAGTGAAATTAATTGTATCATCTGTTATTATGATACGATTAATTTCCGTAATAAAATAAGTACATTTTAAGTTGGCAACATTTTATCAATTGTTGACATTTACTCAAAATTCAAATGGGAAACTTAAGCCTAGCTTTGAAAATGTCAGAAATTGAAATATCCATATTTAGACTTTTTTTTTCCATGTAGTATCTATTTCTCCGGAAACATCTATCCAAAAAACTGTTGGTAGATTATATGATTGCCATAATTAAGCAATTTTAGTATGCAAATTCAGCTTTTAAATTCAGTAATACGGAATTTATATGACTCCATCTTAAATAGGACGAAATCACCATGGCAACCTAGAATCATTACCAGTCATGGGATATCATTGAATTAATTACATATGATAGGATTTAATAGAATGAATAACGTGACTATAATTTGGTCATAGAGGTTATAAAATTTCACATGTGATTATAACGTCATATATGTCAGATAAATTGATGATACATCTCGGTCGCTTGACTATTAATCCCCAGAAGCTGCTATAACAAGGAAGTACCAATTTTTAAAAAATTCAAATTACTTAATAAATATTTTTATTAATATCTTAAGTTTTGATTCGATTTTCATAAAATTTTAAATGATTAGACGACATTTTGAAATGATTATAATTATTAAATTTCAAACCATTTGGTTGGGTAGTTTTTGCGCTGTTATATGCAGACGGACAGACAACAACTATAGGTGCTATGTATTTATATAATTACGAACGCACCTAAAATGCATTTTTTCCAAAAGGTGTCCACAATTTTGGCCACCACTGTAAGTTGGATACTGAAAAACTACCCTAAACTGGACACTTTCATCTTTATTTAAAAGAAAAATTGGGCAATTTTTACACACTCCTCAAGAAATTAAAATTTATCCTGCCTGGAAACAGCTATAATTGCTGTATCTAAAAACAGAATGTTTCTAATATCAATGTGTTTAAACAGTGAATGGTTAATTATTTTTATTTAGATGTAATATAATTGATGTTTCAGAAACATGCATATATACTTGTAACTCGGCTGAAAATTTTATAAGCCCTTCACCTTTTTTTGGGGACCATAGGTTAGGATTCACTCCCACGGTGCGCTGGGTCAAGCCCCACAATAGAACCCTATTAGAGTACCCTTTCTTATCTCCCGGCAGATCTGAACTCCGGTGGGGAGAAAACTAGGTTGTTCCTTTCTAGTCGAATTTCTTACCAGTTGAAAGTAAGTAAGATGGTAAAATATAGGGGGTCGTATATATATATATATATATATATATATATATATTAACCAATTGTATATAAATATATTTTAATCAAAAGTATAATTTGCACATTAATTTTGCGCAAATATAATTACATTCATATATATCTATCTGTTATAGCTTTTGATTTGTATTTGCTAATTTTTTCATGTTTATAACTTTCGCCATTTCACAAGTTAAATTCGATAATCGTTAAATTCATAGATTCAATTCTGAATTTATACGAAATTTACCATGCTTAGGAATGTTAGCAATTAGAAATAAAGGTTATTTTAAATATGCCAGTAAACTTCTGTTGCTCTTTCTGTTAAATAAGTTGTTAAAGTACTTACTTTAAGTAACATAATAAAAAAAGACTATATTTCTATAACATAAAATTCCCCGATCATAAATCACCCATCAGAATCATGCTTCGACAAATGAAAATGACGTTATATTTCAAGAAATATTGCATTGGCATTCATAAAACTGTAATTTTATTAAAAGATTGCATTTTCTGGATTCATTTTTGTTTGGAAACGAATGAAATTGGCAGCTGCTTTTATTATGATACTATACAAACAAATGCTGTTTTTTGATAAAGACACAAAATACTATCGAAGTTTGTGTTTAGAATCGACATTCAGGACGTAACAACGCGGGAAAGAAGAAAACCTTTGTTCACGTGACAACAATCACTTATAGCGATAGACAATATTCATTTATCAAAAGATTGTAAACACCATTCGATTCCAAATCACTTCAATAATCAGGCATGCAAGTGCCATCAATTTTCCGTTTAAAAATGAGTCTGTGAAGGTGTCAGAAAGATTCAAGTTGTCTTATTGATTGACAGATTAGTTCGGATGGTGATATTGACATCATTCTCAAAGAAAAAGATCATTTTCGTTTATGAGAATGAAATAATTTAGTATGATTGAGTCAGTATGAACTCATATTCAATAACTTTTAGTTCTGCAAATAAAGTTCCTACTTATATTCCCCCCCCCCCCCCCATTTTTTTTTTAAATAAATTTTATATGCACCAAATTAAAAAGTTTCCGAAAATTACATTATTTCCTTGAAATAAAAATAAGTAAATCTATAAAACTCAGACATTTAAAAATGATTGAAATAATTAATATACTTAACTCAGGTAACCAATTTAGGTAGTGATAATGAAGTTATTCTAAAAAGAAGAAAAATGACTTTTGACATATAAAAATAAAATACTTTATTATTATTGTGTCAATAGTCAATAGATTTTATTCTGCACGTACAGATACTGAAACTTTACCATTTATTAAAAGATCTTCATAATGCATATATCTGGTAAGTAAATCAGAAGAAAAGTGAATTAAGAAATAGAAATATCAGGTTTTAAAAACTTATTCTATGAAAACACATTTTTAAACTTCTTATAAGAAATGTTTTATAAGTGCGTTTTGATGAATTTGAAAAGTTCAACGTTCTTACACAAGTAATAATAGTTTTTTATTCTTAATTTGTAAAATAATCAAGAATAATATATTCAATAAACAATTGCAGCCTTTCACTACAATACATTTCTGAATTCTTTAATACCATCATACA
The DNA here is from genome assembly GCA_963931845.1 of Maratus michaelseni. Taxonomy (NCBI): domain Eukaryota; kingdom Metazoa; phylum Arthropoda; class Arachnida; order Araneae; family Salticidae; genus Maratus; species Maratus michaelseni. Next base: position 99,768,985 of record OZ007594.1, read on the forward strand.
CATATATGTCAAAATTTATTCCTCAGTTAAATGCAACATTTTATAATTAAGCTCAGCAGAGGGAAAACACCAAGTGGTATGCAAAAAAAAAAAAAAAAAAAAAAAAAAACCTTAAATGTTAAAATGCGTACCACAACTGAAAACGCACTTCCAGCAATTACTTTTGATAGACAGTACTCAAGCCAAATTCTTTTGTGTGTATTTGTGAAAAATCGACAAATTCTATGCATACCATAATTCTACAGTAAGTGCATCTTGTAGCACACCTCAGTGATGTATATTTTAAATGTGTTTAAAATAATGAAATATCATTGAAATACACCGCAAACGATTTTTCCTGATACTACACCAAAATGTAACGGAATTATTTTGTGTGTCCCTGTAAATGAACCGTAAGTGCTACATATTTCATTTTCAATACAGAACATGCCATAATAAACCTGAATAACATCATTTACATGAAAATCCGAGTATATTTACGTGAGTTAGAACACTGTCAGACGGACAGACAAACCAAATTCATAAGAAAAACGAATATATATATTTAAAGCAATTAAAACGTTTTATATTCTTTTGCCAATAATCAGTCGTTAGCCCAGTTTAATAAAGAAATAATTATTATAATTTCTAAAGTTGCCCCTCACCTTAAAAAAAAGATTTATTTATAGATGTACATAACTTTTATTTTGGATAGAAAACAAATACTATTGATGGTAATTGAAATCTAAGAAATATTCTTTTGATTCGCTTCGATGTCGAAAAATATTTAAGTTCAATGGAAAAACAATGATTGTTTTTTAAAGTGAATAGTCTTATAAATATTCTAAAAATGTCTTAACGTTAAAAATTACTAATTGGGAGTTAAAAATCATTGATATTATACATTTTAAAACATTCATGAAGGCTTCAAATCAGGGTACGCAAAAATCATGATTTTGTTTTTTTTTAAAAAAGGGATTTATTTCATTTAAATCATATATTTTTTTGTTATTTAAATCGGATTTTTTTATATTTTAAATTATTATGTTAGAAAGTTAACTTTTCTACACATTATACATATAAATTTAGCAAGAATGCTTGATGATTTTTTAAATTTTAAATGCAAGTACCATATGAAAACTAATAATTATAAATTAATTAATTTTTAAATGGATGAAAATATGTGAAGAAAAGAAAAACAGATTTTTTTTTTTCCTTTTCGCAATATTAGATAGTATTTGTCAGCATATAAGATATGTCCTATTTTTAAAAAATATTTAAATGTGTAAGTGTAAAATATATAAAATATCTAAAATCTTTTGAAATTGCATTTCTCCTAAAAAATATGCATACACATTGGTTAATACAATTAATTTGAAATATATGACATAAATGTTCAAGGTTTTTCTCAAAAGATTAAAGTTAAAAAATATAAGAATTAATAGTATTTTAGAGTCACCTCCATTTTCATTTCTAATTTTATTAATACCTGATATTGAAAGTCAATGGAAAGAAATTACTTTGTACTTTTGTTACTACTTGTTACTTTTTTGCCTTGGTGACTTTTAATAAGTAGATATATTGAAATGAAAAATAGACGAATACTTTAGAAAATATGAAAAATGTATTATTTTTTCAAAACACTCAAGGGTTTGGAATGCAAGCAGGCTTTGTATAATAAAAACAATTTTCCTGCTTTTTCATTCCCCACTTTGTTTCTAAGTTTTGAATGTCCTATAAACCGTAAGTAGAAAATAGTCCTTAATACAGAGTTGCTTTATTGCTTTTTCACCTGACATTTCACAAAAACTTGACTTGAAATGGGCTCTCCACCTCTCCGAAGGAGACATTTCGAATACAGTATTTTGCTCAAAAATAAAGTCATAAAAAGCATCTGCCTTAGCTAGGAATCTCATGATTAAAGTTATAAAACTACTAGTAAATTTATTCTTCTTAGAAAATTAAAAAAATATATATATATTTCCGATCTCAGTCAAATCGCATCTTTTTTAATTCATCATGCATGCTCTTGACATTTGCTGCAATATCTGTGACAAGGACAAGGCTACCAATAAAACAGTTACATTCAGCTTTGCACTTTAATATTACTTCATGAGCAATTTTTTAAGGTATATTCGGTTCTGTGTGAATTTTCTTATGTGTCAATAGAATCCACAAGATACCAATCCTTGCTGCATTTGGTGACGAAGTATTGAAACAAGCTATTGTTAGAAAGAAAACATTCAAAATTCATTCAAAAATTGATCAGCTATTAAGATCTGTAGATTGACAGTATTCATCCTCTTTATTTTGCCTTTCTGTGCTGTTACAGCGTGTGACACAGCCATGGATAAAACAATTGCAAGATATTTAAAAATAAATATTAATATTGATTTATCAAACAAATTACAACAATATCATGTTAAATAGCATCTAAGTAAAATATATAAGGGTAATAATGGCCTTTTTAATAATGCCATATTAATGACCAAATGAATTTTGGGCCACTTTTGTTCTGGAAATGCCATCAGGATAACCTTTTTGTAATAAATACTGTTCTATCATTAGTTAGAAGAAAAAAAAAACAATATGTACAGATTGCAAATATAAAATTTAAAATTGAGAATTTTAAAAAAAGATTTCAGAGAAGCGGAGATTTTTTTTTTTTTTTTAATCCAAATAAATAACATGTGGGTCGCTTAAATTTTATTATAATCTAAATCAAAGCAAAAATACATATTTCAGCAGAAATTTTTTTAAATATTGATTTAAATCAATCACCCTTAGCATTCTACGTATTCTCTGCCCCCTATGAGTATGATCGCAAAGACCCGTCCACACCTGGTAGACTCTAAAAACACATTAATTTGGTGGAATAATTTGTTAGAGTGGAATCTCGTTTCCGTATTTTGATTTGTAAAATATCCCTCATTTTCTTTCCAGATAGAAAATTTTCGGGTAAAAAGGAAGCCCTGTTACCTCAATCATTTACGGAGTTCGAATTCAGGCTATCTTTCTTTTAATCTACGTCTTTCTCCCTTCCTTGACCTTAGGGGGGAGTAAGCGAGCGGCTTGGGAAGTCTCCTAGGTTAGAGGTCTGCACAAGTTAAAATTTTTAGCCCCAGGCCATACAAAAAAATTATTGGCCTGGCATAAAATCTAAATGTACGGTCTGACTGAATATCTACAAAACATGAGGATATTTCTGAAGCAACATTATCCTACAATTAAAATTATTCAAAATGCACACTACACTTATGCATAGATTTTATTTTCAGATTACGTTCGAAATGCATGGGATATAAAATAACAGTATTATTAATGACCACTCAGACAATTGTGTACTTAAACACTGATTTAAAAAATTAACTTACAGAATCTTTATTTGAATGTAATTGTTTAAGAAAATCAGCATAGTTTAGAATGAAAGAGAAAAGATGATAAAAGAAAATCGCAATTTTAAAGCTCTATAAAGAAAAAAAAACACCTTTAAAAAATACTGACTCATCAACGCCCAGCTGAAACGACTAAAGTTAGGATCACGAAATTTGGACAGTAGATTGCTGTTATGATATAGGCAAACAATAAGAAAGGATATTTGAAAATCCTCCCTAAATGAAGATTGAACGTTTTAGGTCATTTCACCATATCGTAGCAGCAGTTTTAGGTAGAAGCATGAAATTCAGGATAACAAAGAGTAAAAAATAGTCTCTAATTTATTAAACCAAACTAAATTTCTAAAGATTTTGCTAAACAAATGTGCATCATAACTATAATTTTTACAAAAATCTATACTATTATATAAAGAGAGAACGCCTGACTGACTCATCAACGCCCAGCTGAGACGACTAAAGTTAGGATCACGAAATTTGGACAGTAGATTGCTGTTATGATATAGGCAAACAATAAGAAAGGATATTTGAAAATCCTCCCTAAATGAAGATTGAACGTTTTAGGTCATTTCACCATATCGTAGCAGCAGTTTTAGGTAGAAGCATGAAATTCAGGATAACAAAGAGTAAAAAATAGTCCCTAATTTATTAAACCAAACTAAATTTCTAAAGATTTTGTTAAACAAATGTGCATCATAACTATAATTTTTACAAAAATCTATACTATTATATAAAGAGAGAACGCCTGACTGACTCATCAACGCCCAGCTGAGACGACTAAAGTTAGGATCACGAAATTTGGACAGTAGATTGCTGTTTTGATATAGACAAACAATAAGAAAGTATATTTGAAAATCCTCCCTAAATGAAGATTGAACGTTTTAGGTCATTTCACCATATCGTAGCAGCAGTTTTAGGTAGAAGCATGAAATTCAGGATAACAAATAGAGTAAAAAATAGTTACACGTATTTCAGCGATTTTAGAAATTCACCAATCGGATATGAATCTGATTATGGAAGATTAGATGAATAAGACAACTATTGTTGATTTTTGATTAGATATTTTGCATAAGACATTTTAAAAAGAAAAATACATTGTAGTCGACACACTGCCCACCCGTGCGAAGCTTCGATGGGCCGCTAGTAAATAAATAAAATGTCTGACATGGGAAAAAGAATTTAGAGGTCTGGATGGGTTCGGCCAATGATGGTTTTAATACCCAGACCAAACTTTTAGCTTTTAATCTGGGCCTGGAAATTTTGGCAATGTAGATGCTCTAGGAAGACAGAAGTCCAGGTCAAACCCGTCAGAGTCTCGTGAAGGACAGGCCTCAGCCCGTACAGACATCTACCATAGGTGTCCAACTGGGAGAGGTTTCCCTGTAATGCTTATACAGTCAAACCTCGTTAACACGAACACGTTTAACACGAGTTACTTTTCGCACAAACTGTTTCCGATTGCCCCGTCCAGTTGTATGCAATGTATTTAAGTTCGGATAACACTAACTACTTTTAACGCGAACAAAAAATGTTTCCCCTTGAGTGTTCGCGTTAATGAGGTTCGACTGTATATGATATACTGTACAATGATTAATTTAAAAAATTAATATTATTCTGTATAGTTTGACTGTTTAAGATTTTTCTGCTCCTTTCGAAGGAGAGAAGGGAGGAATAATCTCCATGCTAACTATATGCACATCAAAGAGATTTTTGCTCCAGAAATGAATCTCCAAAAATACATCACTGAAATTTCCCAAAAGTGTTGTATAAATGGAACAAAATATCCTATTGAAAAAAATATCTTTATGCAAAGTTTCTTTCCATTTCAAAGTAAAAAAAAAAAAAAAAAAACTGAAAAGATTCTAAGTTGAGCTTTAAATTTTATTCAATAGTTCTTTTTCACAGCAGTTCAGAAACAAATTCCAATAGTTTGAGTAGAAAAAAAAATTTCAAACTCCTTTCTCCCCCTTATATGCTTACAATAAATTCTTTGCATTTTTGCATGAATTCAGAGAATGAAAGTGCTTTCAAAAAGGTGGAATTCCACCTTTTGGAGTAACTCTTTCAAGCCTGAAAATAAAATTATTCTCCAACAAAGTAATATTTGCTCTTTGAAGAAAAGACATTTGATAAACATAAGGGAAACGTATATTAGCTGCTGAAATTTTGTATAGTATGGCTTTGACATGAAAAGTACAATGGAGACACTAGCCATGAAGGCCGTTAAATGAAAACATAAAATATGAGCTTTGTTGGAACATCTACTCTGTATCTTGCATACAACTTGGATCTACAGATCATCAACCTTAACGTCAGCTCTGAAAACGATTGTTTTTTAATCTCACTTTTCATATATTTAGCATCTTACATTCCGCAATTTAATTTTTTTATATTACATACATATTTATAAGCATATAAAACACTTCGAAGGTTTTCAGTAATTAGAAGTGTTAAATTAAACATGGTTTATGCAATGATATTCTGAAATTCTTATGAACTTCTTATTTATGTAATTTTTTAGATAAAAAGTACACATCTTCAGGGGGGCAAAATTTATATTCGTAATTTCCTATTGATTGTGTGAATGATTATAGTATATCTTGGATTTCGTTTAGACTGTGGTTTTATTAGGTTAATCAACAGTTTGGAAAATGATTTCATGTTATCCTAATACCCAAATAGTAATATTTACTTACCTGCCAACCACGAAACACCTGCATCTGAAGGATAAGTTGGATAACATCTCTTGTACAAAAGCAACTTATGGAAATGTAAACTGAATCAAATATATTTCACTTATATCTGTTTTAGAAATCTAGTGTTATTGCAATTTTTGTTTCGGAAAAACAGTTTTGATGATCATTCTATAACATTTAGATGCAAGATCTTATCTAAGTACCTCCTGATCTACTCGATGGCAGTAGCGTATTGGAAACTTTTAAACCTATTGGGTAATCATTCATAATAGTGTCCACTGTCAATTCACTAAATAGCAAACGTTATTTGGCGCTATAAAGTATTTTTTGGTGATAGCTTTTTATGATATCAATTTATAATAATTATGCTATTTCAAGATGTATGGATGCGTTTTACTACGCTAATTTCTTTAGATTAACCATCTCGTTGTATGAGAGATTTTATCCTATTTTTAAAATAATACTAATTTTCAACTACGAAACATCCACATCTCTTCCAGAAAATGAATAATATCTCATGTAAGGAATATACTTATACAAATCCAAATTACACATTCAAAGATTTTGTAATTTTCGTTTGGAAAAAATGTTTTGGTAATCATTCTATGGTAGTTAAAAGGTAACTTGTATCAAAATAAATTCTCATTTAAAATCTCAATAAAATACTAAATCACCCGAAATTTTTTTTTTGCGAATACAATATTGCAGCAAAATAGTGAGAGTTATTTGAATTTTATTATTTTGATATTCTTTGAAATATAGTTGCTAGGTTACGGTTAAATTAAAGAGGAAAATAAAAATAAATGCATTTTAAAATTTGTAAAAATCGATAAAATAAAATGTATTATATTATTTGAACAGATGTATAAAACTGCACCAAAAATTATACAACTAATTTAAAAAATCTGACAAACATGTAAACAAAATTTCAAATTAATTTGAAAATTTTAGCCTTCATAACTTACTGTTTAAAAATACATTAATCAAATGCGCCATTTTATTTTCAACGAATGGAAAATTTCAAAATCGTCTGTATTCCCATAGGAAAACATTATGACCTAAAAAGAAATGTTCTATATTTTTTGAACGAATGAACCAAATGTAACTAAAAACTATACAGTTAATTCCGGGTACTTCACCAACATACCTACCAAAAATCAACCTAATCGGATCATTTTTGCGGCAGTTATCGCGGAACAGACAGACAGAAACCAAAAACTTTTCGGGTCTCTACAGTGATCCTCAACTGACGTTTTGGCAATAAAGTAATTTAGGAATATATTAAAAGTCAAATAATTTAAATGTATTAAATGTTTTCACAAAATATAATTATGTATACATAAGACAAAAAAAAATCACACAAGTTTGTACAAACACTTTTATTGCAAGAGCTTGTACAAAGAAGGCCGATTGATGTACAAAACCAATGCATATATGCACAAACACTCGTACAAACATGCATTTAAATTCCACGCATTCACACTTCCATACTAGACAATGGTTGTACAATGTATTGGCCATATACGGAGGTATAGTGTCTGGCTACAGGAACTTTTATTTTTTAAAAAATATTTTTGTGCTTCTTCACAATAGTGCAGGAAAAGTAAGAATGCCAACACAGGAAGGCCCAAAACGGAATCACCAGTAAAATAAATGGCAGTTTTGAAGTAACAAACATATGAAAATTTTAATCCATTATCTTAATACTGAACATGTTTAGATTCACATTAGAATCATATGACAAGATTGTTTAAGTAAATTTACAAAACAAAATATAAAGTCAGAGGGAAAGTGATATAGTACAACAGTTGAACATCAGATTTTAAAAACTAATAACAAAATGATACATGGTATAGAGTTTAATCATTGCAAATATGATAGGCCTTCCCCCATTGCTACTGATACCTGCAAAAATGAAAATGCAAGATTTCACCTGACCTGCCTGCCATCTGTGGTTTAGTTTTTGCTTCTCTTTTTGGCTACAAGGATCAGATATTAAAAGGTTAAGGGGAGAGTGCTTCGGTAAGATTACACAAGACAGCAAGCAAATAAATAACTCAAGGAACCTGTTGCAAATGAATTCAAAATTAATTCATAGAAAAGGATTTAAATTTCAACTTTTTAAATGCAAATAGGTGGCTGATGATTTTTTTTTCAATTTTCTACTTCATAAGATTTTCAATTTCGAGACTTATAATTGTTAGTTGAAGCATCAATGCATAAAAACATTTTTATAAATAAGTTATCTAATAAAAATAAATGTTTGATACTTAAAATAATTATACATCATATCTGAAGTTTTTGAATTTCTGACTTCATAAATGTCTACTAACAGAAAGCTGATTTTTATAAGTATTTTTAAACAAAATCATCTTCATTTTAGCCACAAATGACATGATAATTAGAAAATTGAGCAGTGGCAATAATCAAGATGTTTTCTTTAAAACTTTTTAAAGTGACAAAGAGGAAAATTATGCAAAAGGTTCCTTTTACTTACAATATATTAACAAGAAACACAAAATACTGATCGTGCATTTGAACTAATATTTTCCCAAATAAAATATTTCATAAAATTATATGAAATAGTATATGACACAATAAAAAAAAAAAAAATGAAAACATATTACAAATCTATTAGGAACTTGATACTAATCTAGCTATGGAAGTATCTCCACTTTTGCTCCATATACATTTAAGGTCATATTCTCCATTACAAATGGTTTTGTCTTCTTTCACAAAAATAGTCAACAATGATGATTAGCGAAAATAGAGAAGATAGAATTCGCTTGCTTTGTACTAAGTGTAAGGAAATAAATTAAGAAATACGGATAGACAGATCACAGAATTTTGGACGAACTGGTTGCACTTTTTTCTTTTAAATATTTAGCACTCTAAAAAACTGCTAGAAACTACATGCTAAAACTGATAATAGCTTTAGAAGTCACAAAGAAGTAACTATTTACACAATGATCTGAGGTAATATTGCTCAAATCACATAGTATGCCAGATACAGTTGAAGCAATGAATGAAAACATGTAAATTTGGTCCATTAAATAATATTGGGTGTAGGTAAGGAAATTTCTAATTTGTGAAAAATTACTATCTATGTAAAATAACAACAAAACAGATAATGAAGTGTTTCTTTAAGCCAAGGTTTCATTTTTTAAAAATACCTTAAAGATTCATGAAATGAACAATATAAGCAAAACATAATTAATTCAACGTCTGAGCATCAAATATATAAATTGTAAATTATTAGATATTCAGCAACATTTAGAAAAATACAAAACTCATTACATTACTCAAACAATAAATTACACTTATTTCTTAAAAATAAAAATAAATAAAAAATAATAATAATTAAAGTTTATTTGCAAATAAAATAAAAATGTTTAGTTTCAAGGGTTTAAAATTTTACAGGCACCTCCAAAATTCTTGATCAATGCTCTTTAATATGAGCAAAACTGGATTTGAGTGATGGGGTTGCATGTCCTATTTATACACTGAAACTTTATTAAACTTCTAACAGATTAAATCTGAATAAAGAATATGTGATTAAATTAAAGTAGCCAAAAAAAGGGTATAATCATAAATCTTTACAATTCTTAGAAAATGAGTAATGAAAAATACTCCATTTAACATTAAATTTTCTATTAATTGTTTCAGATTTTAGCAGATTGTTGAACATTGTTCTTCATTTAAGAAGGGGAAAAAATGCCAATTTTTCATATTTATATTTGTAATAAATTTATTGATTTTCTGGTATTTGTTTTCATAAAAATAGTATAAAAATGCAAAGTTAAAAGAATGTGAAGACTGAAGATGCACTTTTAAAAGCACCTTAGCATTCATTCCTAGTCTAAATGCTAAGTGACAAAATTAGCACATACAGAAATTTAAATTAAAATGCAACACAGGTCTATTAAAAAATATTTTTGAGATTTATGAAGTCAATTTAAAGTTTCATGTTGCTTTTAAATTTACAATAACCAGTTCATAATATTTATAAAAGAATTTAGTCAGACAATGTCGATGTCATTACATAGCAATTCTTAAAAAAAGAAAACTTAAACACTTCAAATACCAGCTTTGCTATTCTTACCTCTAATATAAGAACTACATTATAATTGCACTTATTATAGGAAAAAATATTTATTTCTTCATAAAATACATTTATTCTTTTAGAAATAGTTCATTGATAAATAAAGATGCTACCAATATGTTTGAGCTTTACATCGTGTCAAATACTACAATTAATTATAATAAACCTACACCCAATTTTTTTACAATAGGCAAATTAAAGCAAAACTAATAAGACTTTAGAAATAATTCTTTAAACACTACTGTAAAAATAAAATTAATATTTTTACAAGGCATTTTTAGAAGTTTTAAATCATAATTGATCCAAGCAAAAACTATTGAAATATTCAGGTGGGAAATTACAGATGTTATAGGTCAAAGATTTTTTTTTATTTTATAAGTCACCATTCCAAACAGATGGTGTTTAAGGTCACAATGATAAATATCTGTATTTATATAAGTAATTTAATCACAACATTAAGCCACGAAACATTTCACAAAGCAACACTACTGACATAATATATAGGTATAGTAAATACATACACTCTGGATTATTTTGATAAGCTACACATCTATGTTTTGTACTATACCTCCACAAGATTAGCAAATCACACTAAAGGGCACCTGGAGTCACGTCAATAATTAAATATGACAGTTTGCAGCAATATGACTGACTGCAAGTAGAATAATACCATTTGAGTTTATATTCACAGAAGACAGAGCTGTGTGTGTTAGACACTGAAAAATATTGTAGCAGTACATGCAACTGCTACCTCATGAGGTATATAAACATTTCATAGTTAAGTCACAAAAATGTTGAGATTTAAACACCGGGAAGAAAAAATGTCTACAAAAAGCTACACAGTATTTTTTTTTTCATTTTTTTTTTTCTTTGAAAAGATTTTCCAAAACAGTATTTCACAGAATTTACAATGCCTTTGCCACTTTGGCAACAGTAGTAACTTACATATTCGTAATCAATTTAAGTATTAATATACACTTTTGAAACACAGCTATAAAAATCAGAATAGGATACTGATTACACATACTCAGACCAGTAAACAATTACAAGAGACCATGTCATTTCATTTAAAATCATGCTTCCACAAGGAAATTTTACCTTGCAACAATAAGATGCAAGTAGAACGAGAAAACATAGATTTAAAGATAACTATAATTATGTTATCTAGAAAAATTCTTAATATTTTCTTAAAAATCATGAGGCTTGACAATGTGATTAGTGATCTATATAGATTATACATTATTACTATACAGCAAGAAAATTTGAGCCTGAGAAAATTCCTCTGACATGGTTTCATATAAATGCCACACAGGTCTAAAAATGCATGCAAAATTACTTATGTTCAATCTACATATCAATAAATAGAATAAGATGTCTCTCGTTAAAAATTTAAATGAATCTAATTTTTTACATATCATGTTAAAACACACATTTTTATATATTTCTTAGTAATTAATTTAGAAATCACGGCAAATTTATACAGTGTTGAATTCACACAGCTTTGCCATTCCACACAGAAGGAAAACAATTCATGCAAATGGTAAAAAATGAGACACTTTGCTAGGAGCTGTAGCAAAATATAGGTACAAAATAGCTCCTTATACAAATGACATGACTTTGGGTATTAACACTGTTAGAAAAAGACCAGAACAAAACAGGCAGAGCCTTTTGAAAAAGGTAAAAAGGGAAAAATGATTTAAAGGCATTTTTTCGTAGGTTTGCACCTGATAACTAGTAAAAGTATACTCAGAACTGTACAGATTAGTTAATGACATTAAAAAATGAAATGACATTAGAAAAGGTATGTATTAGAGTTATTTGAACATAGATAAGGCTGTTTGTTGAATAGAAAAACCAGGTACTGATGTTTGTATACTTAGCATTAGATGAAATACAATGACTGATTGCTCAATTGATATTTGTGGAATCGGATTATTATCCGATTGTCATGATTTGAACTTTTTTAGTTTCTCCACACACAAAAGAATACTTATAAGCTTTTAAAATTCTGCTCAGCACATTATGTTTTAGCTACGAAAAATCGTTAAAAAATATAGATATATTTGTATACTAAATGCATGGTTTTGGCATAATATGTGATATATATATATACTGATGTTTGTGTATGATTACCAGAAAAGAAAGTGATAATTTTTAAATGTGTTTTAGTTTATAGGGACAAGGTTTGATAGAATATTCATATTCTTTAACATATATATATATTAAAATACCTAATAAATTGCATTAAAAATTATTAATAAGTTTGTACGTGATAAAAAATATATATAATATTAAATTAAAAAAAAAATGGCTAACACATTCCATTGTAGTGATATTACAGTGAAAGAGGAACCAAATAGTTTTTATGGTTAAAAATTATTTATGGGTTGTGAGCTTAATTTTCACAAATAGAAAGGAAACTACTTGATTCCCATCTAAAGAAAACATTGCAAGTTAATTAAAATTTGATTATAAAGTAATAACTTATATTGTCTTAAGAAAACATGGAGGAAAATAAAGCATATGACCTTTGTCTAATAATGCATTTAAAAATAATAATTTATAGCTATAGATAATATTTATATTATTAAATTATTTAACATCCAATTAAAATTTTACTGACTAAACTTGAAAAATGTCAAAAAAGAATATCTGTGAAAGACCATGAACTATTTATAGGAACAAAATACAACAATGAAGAAATGTAAAATTGAAAGAAATATATTTAGCATTCAAACCTTGTCTCTATTTAATGAGCAAACATGTTAAAAACACTGGAAGTCAATATTGTCACTTTTACCAATAATAAAAAGAGACTAATGAAATAGAGCTGCAAATTTTACATTACATGACTTTAAATGCTTTTACTAAGTGTTATAATAAAAATATTAAACATTTAATATAACAGGCCAGAAGTACAGGTTTGAGTTAGATGAGAAATTTGTACTTTATGCTGTTTAAAACAAACAGACGTAAATGAAAAAAAAAATGTTTTATAGGAAGTGCATCATGAAATGGTTGAGTAACATTTATATGAAAGTTGCTGAATACAGATATCACTTTATCCACAAGCTCATTGGTAAAATAATCCTCTTTTTCCACATATTTAACAGGAAAGTCATTGTAATTTTTATTTTAAGTAAACTATTTTGTAGTAATTAACTGAAAAAATTTACAAATTACTTTGGTATGAGTCTTAGTAATAAAATGAAGCATGTTTTCTCCATAAGACTGAAAAATGCTGTGCCCAATTTTGAATTACAAAAATTTAACATGAGCTACAAAAAAAAAAAAAAAAAAAAAAAAAAAAAGAAAGAATAAAAACTTACCTCTATTGTTCCCATTTAGTTATTATTATTATTATTATTTTTTAAAATAAAGAATAATCATTTGAAGGTGAAAAATTATTAAAGAAAAAAGGACAATCCATCAGTATAAATTTAATTTATCTTGTACTATTTTGAATGATTTACGCATGTATGTAATAATACATGTAAAATCGTTTGCTCAGAAACTGCTTTTGAGAAAGCAGAAACCCACATTTTTCAGCATATGATGTTACTAGTATATACACTGAAGCTATGCCATCAAAGAAATGCAACACTCATTTCATTAGACTTTTCAAAATTTATTAAATGAAGCATTTTTTTAAGAAATACTTTTTAGAGTGAGCGATAAGAGAAATGAAATGTATAAAGTGATATCTGAATCCAGAATGTTTAAAAGCACACAAATAATGCAGGTGCAACCTAATATAATTTATGACAAGAGTTTGCAGAGAAATATAAAAAATAACAAGAAAAACAAAATACTTTAAATATACAAAAACAAAATTACAATTTATTTAAAAATCTGAATAAAATGCTATAGCAAAGACCAAAACATGAGATCACCATACATGTGCCAAGTAGAGGCTGGTCCTTATTTCATAAATTTACAAATAATCTATATTCACGCAAGAGAATGAGGTAATAAAATATTCCTGAGTTAGCATTCACTATTTTCAGAGCAAATAGTATTTTGCACCTCTTTTGTCTTAAAAATAAGATGCAAAATTCAATAATGAATGGCACTGTATGAGTCAATTTGAACCTCATCATATTTGGCACAATTTATGACAATTAAACATACGGTCATCCCATCTGTTGGTCAGTCTATGCACTAAGATTTTAAAAAATATATTTGTACAAATAAGTAAACAAATGAAAAAATGAATATACCACAAAACTGAATATATTAACTAGCATTATATTTGCACCAAATTTCATTTAATAATTTTTGATTACTAAATTAAAACCACTTAGAAAAGACCCGATTGCATCAATAAATCAACATTCATAATTTTATTTTAAAAAATGTAAATATAACTTCAATAGAAAATAATATAAATTCTACACATAAAACAATGATTTGTAGAAATTTTCCTCAATGCTCCACAACTTGTTGTTTACTTAAAAAAAAAAAAAAAAAAAAAAAAAGGAAAAATAAGTAGCTTGTATTTGTACTCAATGGATAAATTAAACAACTAAATTTATGTATCTATAAAAGTATGTAATGCTTCCTTTTTTATCAGGGGTCTCATCTACATAAATTTCAACTTCAACATTTACACAAATAAACACATATCAAACAGACTGACACAGATACACACAAACAAACAAAGGTTTCTAAATATTTTAATTATATCTGAAACAAGAATAATATATACTGTTTGCTTTCTTAAACATAAAAAAAATAAAAATAATTTTTTTAAGGAATATAGGCAATTAGGAGACTTAATAAAAACTGACTAATATTTTAAGAAAGTGACACAACCTTTATTGCTATCTATAAATCATAAATTATTTTTAATACTAACAAAGCAGTTAAATACATAGTAATTAAGGTTTTTATTTAAAGTTTAAATTTAAAACGTTTTCAAATAGTAATTAAAAATAGTTAGCATATATTTAAAAGGAGGCTAAAATATAGATTCCTGTAATTCAAATTTTTTTTTTTTTTCAAGCTCATTTATGGGATAGTGCATATATAACATTATCACTTTAGGTGGGAAAGGGGGGGGGAGAGGGGGGTCTGGCACTTGACATCATAAGATAACTCTGGGGAAAGGGGAGTTAATGATATTTGTTGTGTTTACCAGTAAAGAAAAGAGAAAGAATGTTGTCCACTTATTTTGTTGATAGAAGTTCTGCCTTCCCCCTCCCTGTGAAGGAGGCAAGTGCAAGCGGACTGTTAATGCATTATGTAACAAAATATATTATTAAATACTTTTAAATAGTAACTAGCTCTTTTAAGTGTTATTTGATATAAAGTTATTTCATATATAAGTGATATTTTATTGACTTCTCTCCAATTAAAAATAGTAAAGTATGCAAATAATAAATGAAAAACAATATCTGATCACTACAAAAAAAAAAAAAAAAAAAAAAAAAGAATTTTTTGACACGGATAACATTATTGGGGGGGATGGTGGTGGGGTTGAAGAATGATAACATATCTTATCGTAAGAAGGGGGGGGGGGGAAGGTGTATATAAAATTACCAAAAAGTTGATAATGTTATATATGTGCCGCCCCCGTATGCTTATTTATCAATAACGCTCTCTACTAAATAATCTAGACTTGCTTTTAAACCAAAACAGCTGGTATTACAAAAGGAAAAGAAAAAAAAAACTTAAACTTGATTTTTGCAAGGGGAAAAAAAAAAAAAAAAAAAAAGGATGAATGAAAATACACACATTTGTAATGATCTATTAATGAAAATAAACAGCACATCAGAAGTTTTTTTCATTTTACAAGAACCCCCAAGCCACATTTTAAACATTTAAATATAAATGTACAAATGATTAAATAAATTATTAGTAATAAAAACTAAGATTTTCATTTGTAAATGGTAAACACACAATGATTGACTAGTACCAAAATTATATACACTCAAGAAATCAATTTACAATGTTTTAGCCTTAACTAAATATGTTTAATTTCAAGTTTAAACCAATTCAGGATTTTCTATGTAATTATTTTAACATCAATAAATAACGGATATAGATGAGAATCCTGGCAAAAGGAAATTAAAATCAAAATGTGATAAAACATACTGATTATTTTAGGAAATCTTATTTTAATTACATAAAATATAGCTGCATTAACATTATTAAGGCTAACAACGAAGTCAAAGTTTAAACATATAATAATCAGATGAATAAAACTAAGGCAAGAGGTAGAAATAAAATGACAAAAATCTTGCAGAGCAAAGAGGCATTTCTTAATACAAACAAAAAATATGATATAAACAATATTAGCTAAAAACTAATCATGCTTTATATATAATACAGGTACTCTGTCATAATGGCAAATTATTGATATATTATGATGAGGTAAATTACAAAAATCACGTTTGTATTAAAATCATGTGATTTTAAAAGTACATAAACAGTGTATATCTAACATTTTACTGAACCTGAGTTTATGTTGTAATAAAATTGTGCATAAATATGTTGTACTGCCGTTATGCATCTCTACAAAATGCATTTACCCATTAAAAACAAAATCCACTGTACGATCGGCATACATTCAATCAATTAATGTGTTTTCCCCTATAATTCATTCAACAATAATATTTCTTTTTTTTTTTTCAAAGTAAAAGAAAGATTAATTTATTTATAAAAATAGATAAGTAAAAATAGTTTGTACTTGATTATTATTTGATGTAAAGAATAAAAATTCATTTTATTACTGAGAATAAAAATGAAATACCTTAATTATTTTATACAAATAAAACAGTTAAAAAGTTTAATCAAGGATTCAGCATAAATTGATTACTAAAATTTGCTAATTATGAGTAATTTTTTAATATATATTTATAACAATATCTTAATCAGTACCATTTTAGTTTTCCTCATTATTAAAGTATGTTTCTAAACACTATATACAAAAAAGAAATTCAGAGATACCAAATTAAAAAATGTTCACTTACACTCATAATGTAAATGTTTTTTGGTATGCTTCCAATATCTTACAAATGACAGAAGGGGGAAATAGCAAAAATAATAATTTTAAGAAATTAAAATAATAATAATATAAAACCACCTAAAAGCAAATTATTAAAATTATTCTGCTTCATACTCCACATAATTCATTAATAAAACCTAAATAAGATGTGAACATTTTAAAAAGAAATAGCAACCCGTAGGGAAATGACTAGTTTAAATTACAAAATGTAAGCTATTTTTCAATCTTTAGCTTTTAATTTCATGATTCAATTTCTTTTTTATAAAGGGAGGATTAGAGAGAAAAAATAAGTTTTTATTTTAAATTTCTTGACTAAGGATGCTTATTATATAGCTTGAAGCATTTACAGTGAAAGCAATATCTAACCCACTGCTAAAATAACCTTGTCGGAAAAAAAAATTACAAACACAGTATTTTTTTTTAAGGAAGGAGTGTAGGGATTACTGTATTTCCAAAATAAAATAAAAAGGCGAATTAGATTAAAAAAAAACAAAGATAATTTTCTATAAAAAAAAAGGGTAAATAAAATGTCATTATTAAAGTTACAAAAATAATTTAAATAACCCCAATGAAATTAATGCAAGAAAAATTTAATTTTATCAAATCAACTGAGAAAATTTTATTTATTGCATGCATTACTTTAACATGACAGCCTATTTTCAAGTTTTTTCAGGAGGAAACTTAAAAAGTGTTTTGTAGACATTACTTATGTTTTACTCTACAAAGAACAAAAGAGGAAAGGGAACTTACATAATTAAAATATTAATTAATATTATACTATTATCTTTTGAATTGGAGAAAAATAAAAAGATACTGCTTATCAGCTGTTAAAAAATGCTTTCTAAAAAATTGTAGTTAAACTTTTAGTCATTCAAAATGTTTCAGCAGGTTTGATTAAATATTAATAATATTATTATTATAGTATGTTAATATCTATGGGAATAAAATTAAGTACCTAAATTAATGATTGGTAATTTCGTTGCACAACTAAGAATTTCAACATTCAATAACATCATTCATATGATATTTAGATTTTTTTTTTTTTAGGAAATTTCGTAATATTTTTCATCTTTAGAATATTATGCCAAATTACAACATTGTTAACTAAAATCACTGAACATTAAAAATAACTTTTCCTGATAATGAAAAAGTCTATTTTAAATAGGTACTAAATTTGGCAAAAGTTCTAAATGCCTTACACTGAGAGATGGACATATTAAAAAATGTCCTAATAGTAAACTGTCAAGTTACTTAAAATATTTTTAAGACTACAAAATTTGTGTAATTTCAATTCAAAATAAGTTTACATCCAAATCAATACAATTTTAGTTTAGATAACATATGGTTTTTAAAAGGAAAAAATAGGAAAAATGAAATAGGTTTTGTTTTTTGCAAAATTGCACAATTTTTCACAATTAAATCTTATTGGAAAGAATTAATATTACTATCTCTGTAAACTTTAAGATAATTTAAGTTAAAAAAGATTGCTGTCCATGTTCTCCAAGAATTTTATCACTTCCCAAAAAGATAAAAAGCGATTTACCTTAAGTTTTTAGCTGTCTAAATGTCACAGTGGTTGACATGCAATTTTTCATATCAATCAGACATTATTACCCCATCTTACTTCAATAAGAAATAATACTGACTTATGAGCTATTTATATAAAAGTAAAACAGTCCGATGATGATATACTGATCAAGAACTTCAGTTTTTCAAACATTCAAATGGCTTAGATGTGATTTTCTAAGTTTCTGATTTATAAAAAATGTTTTGGTCTAAGTTGACGTGTTTGATGCTGTAAAAGGCATTTTTAGAGCTCTCCCGATACAAAAACAGGAGTTCATCTTTGAAGCCACCCTTTCTTGACTAATATAGTAAAAATGGCCTTTGTCAAAACATTTTAAGACCGAATACACATGATCGTGCAGGTTCGATATTTTCAAATTTTGTGATATTCTGGCAAGTTATTTAGTCATTAAGGGTTGTGATACTTAGAAATATAAAATATAAAAAAAGGTTTAATGTATAAAAATGAATTATTGCTTTAAAATAGATACTTTCCCCGCTTCGAAAATTTCCCCAACCAGTGTTAAAGGGTTATAAGATCCTTCAATGTTTCAACACCTTGAACATGGCAATTTCTGTCTGACCAGTCTTAAGAAGCTATGTGGGGCTGCTACTTTCAGGTGATTGTTACATTCAATGCTTTTAGTAATTAAAAAACAAAGACTGAAAGAGGGGCAAAAAAAAAACCTCTTACTAAAAATGACATTGAAATTTACTTCAGTTGTTACAATTATATTATTTAATTTTTCAATTTGTATGAATGCAAGTAACTTTCTAGATAAAAATTAGTAAATTTTTTTATTTATAAAATTCATGTGCATTCATGAAGTGCATGTGAACTTTTGGTGCCTCTGAATTCTTAAACATATTATGCACATTACATTCCTTGATGAAACATTACCTTTAAGGGACTAAATAACTGATACAATGACTACCTTGGGATCTATCACAATGACAAAATCTAAATGCTTTTTTTGACAGACAAACACTTACAAACACAATACTAAGTTTTCTGGCCAGGCCACAATGTAATTCACAAAACACTCTTGCTTGGCAAGAGTTAAAAAAAACAGTCTTTTTACCTACTCACTCTCTTCTTCTTAGGTCATATAACTTAAGAGTGTGGCAGACACAGAATAGCAAACTAATAAACAATACATGTAACAATACACATTCTCTATACAAAACAGTATATATAAACAAAACAAAGATGCCCCAAGATGACTTTTAGTTACCTTAGGCACACATAAGCTTTTTCTTTTCTTTTCTTTTTTTTTTTTAAATCTAAAAAAGGATATTAACAATATTTTTTAACAGCAGACATTGTACATAAATAATATTGCAAATAATTCTAAACTTAGAGCTCTAAAAATATTTTTGATCATCAACAAAAAGAATAAAAATATACAGAAAAACAAAAATAATTTGATTCATAAATTGAGGTTATATGTTTCCGACTGAACACTTAAAAAACAGGAACAAATTCAAAATTCTTTTTTTTTTTTTTTGTAATACTTCTTTATATTATTCTTCAGAGCACAGATGCACATGACAAGCAGCAACAGAAGGACATTTTGTCTACTTATGCAGTTTTTTTTTTACCCCCCCCCCTTTTTTTTCAGATTATTCAAATCGAGAATCAACTATAAATAGTTAAAACATTTAATCTTTCAAGATATTTTTAAAGTCACATGTTTAAGATTTTAAAAATTGCATTAATGAAGATCAATGAAAGGGACTAAAATAAAAAAGAGGAAATAATGAAGGAATGATCTTTATGACTACTGTAACTGAAGCCTTTCAGCATCAGTAACTGTATGTTATTATAAATAAATACAGGTTGAATTATTATTATTATTATTATTATTATTATTGGGAGGAGGAGTTGAGAGTCAATTGTTGCTTCACTGCTGCTAAATCTGTGAGTCACATTTCATTTTTGCATGAATTTTCTGATTTACATGTATAATTCATGTAAATCAAAATGGTGTAAATCAAATGTGAATCATGTAAATCAAATATGGGTAAACATGAACCCTGTAAAAAACAGCAATTAATCTTGGGCATGTCATCTGAAGCAAAATATCATGTTTAGCATCCATGCTCTCAAGACTCAGGTACACATTTGGTTTAAATTCATTTTTAAATAATAATTTACAAGTTTTGTGCTTTGTAAATTCAATAAAATAGTTATTCACCAGGATGATTTTTTAAAAATATATTTATAAATAAATAAGCGGCAAAATCTGAAAGCACAACTACAGAATCAGACATAACAGGTAAATATATATATAAACAAATCTGTTCCTGAAAAAACAAAAACCAATTAACAAAACATATAATCTAAAAACTTAAAAAAATTAAAAAAGAAAAGTCTACCACACTCTTGAGCCAACATTAATGTTTTGCTCCATAAAAGTGTTGACCATCTGACAGGTGTTTCCAATTCAGTCTAAACAAGACAACCCTAGGCCATGTCTCAGAGTTGGTATTATACACCAGATAAAATTTGAAACTGAAACCACAAATTTTGTTTTGAAACAATATTATAAAATTTTGAGAGGTAAAATTTAGTGCTTTTCAAGAGTCATTCTATAAATTTGTATCCAGTAAAAGAAATTACCGTTTTATTTTATTTTTTCGTGACAAAGAATACGAATCTCAATTGAAAAACACAGTAATTTTACTTTACAATAAATAAACCGAGTTGAAAAGTGGTTTCAGGATATTAAATGCGTGAAATAAAGAAAGAACCGACCAAGTATGCCGATATTAACCCAGGAACTTGTCCAACCTTCTACAAACAGTGGATTATAGAGCTCATCATCACACCTCCTGCTTAATGGCTGTCTTGTCATTGTCACTGCTATCAATCTCCAGAGGCAGCGCATCACCATTGCCATAGTCACCATTTGAATCATGGGAACTGTCACTATCCATAGCTTCACTGCTGAGATCAAGATGAGCATTAGGATGAAAGGCAGATGGGTGAGAGCCACCATAATTAGGCATGCCAGCACCTAGGCTAGTAGAATTGGGAGACTGATGCCACTGAACAGGTAATGAGGCAACAGGGGGTAAACCCAAAGGTGACATGCTGCATGAAGCTGCAGCCATGGCTGCCGCTGAAAAAAAGAAAAACAATAATTTGCAGATTAAAATAAAACTATCTTTCATAACATGTAAATCTATCTACAAAAAATTCTATAATAAAACACATCCACCACCCTCTTTTTTTAAAGATTTTAAATCACAATTAGACATTTAAAAGCGAACTAGATGATGAAAACAAATTTAAAGATGGAAGATGACATCTATAGGTTTTTTTACTTATGCATAAAATTTAACTTTTTGCATAAAAAGTATATAAATTTCTTAATTATTTAAGAACGTCATTCTGGAATTTTTCTTTGTGCTCTAAAAATTATGCTTCCCAAGAAAATGGAAAAATTAATCATTTTTAAGATTCACTTCAAATTTTCTGTTATAAAATAAATTAACACAACATATCATATTTATCAACTCTGTTCATATAACATTATAATAAAATTAACTTGAATTTTTGATTACCGGGTGTTCACCAAGTCATCAGATATCTATGTCACTTGAGCAGCTATCTCACAACTTTGTTGGCATTTTAAAAGTTAATTCCATGTACGATTGTATGGTAGGCAATAAACAACAGTAAGCCTTTGCATTATTAAAGAGGGAAGAGGGGGTTCTCTGTTTTAGGCATTGTTTGAAAACAAGGTTTTATTTATACAGACATTAATGGAGCATATGTCAGGTCAGATTAGTTTGTATAATAATTTTGCCATTTTCAAAGTTTTATCACTTTTTTAAATGATAAGTTTCAAAGTCATTGAAAAAAAAAAAACTAAAACAGGCTGGACAATAAAAAACAGACTTTAAGAGGAAAAAGAAGATCACTAGGGGACTCTGCATTTTATGCAAGAAACAAATTGTTGGATACAGAGATTTCAACATGGTAATAAAGATTAATAAGTTTATCTATATTAATAAAAGAAAGGTGTGTGTCTGTCTGTTTTTTGGCAATGATTAAGGAAATCTATGCACATAAAGGTCTGCAAATTTGGATAAGGAGAGAAAAAAAGAGGTCCGAATGCATCTGAAGCTCAGTTTTTCATTTTTTGATAATTAGCAGAGATAATTAAAACTTCTAATGAACAAGCTTTAGTTTTCGGCAGTTTGACAGCATTAACATCACTTCCGTGTATGTCTGGAGAATCTGTATTTTCAAGTTGTTTACTATTAAGAAAATATATTGTCTGAATGTTGATTTCATATTTGTTTTTTTGTTTTTTGCTGTTTTAAACGGCCATCCCCGTTTTCCTAGATTAAAACTCTTATTTACTGTGCCTTGCATTCCCAGTTGTAACAGTAACTTTAGTTAAAAAATATATTAATATTTACAATTTAAAAAAAATATATACTTTAGAAATCGTTTACTGCAATCACAACACCTTTTTCTTTTTTTTTCTTCAGTGGCTTCAAAAATATCATTTTATGTTTTAAGAAGAGAATTGTGCGAGGATTTTTCATTCATTTTCACTTTTCAACACTTGGAGATATCATTGTGTGTTTAGAAAGGCAGCAAGAGATTGAGATGTGAGATTTTTTTGATGTGATAAATAATAAATTATAGTATCACATATTATTAGAAATATTTGTACAATATCTTTTGCAATGTAAATAAAAATTATTTAATGTGTTTCTGACACTTTACTTTAAAATAAATACATCAAATTGAAACAATTAAAGAAATATTACAGTCTTTTTAATTTTACAGTTATGTCTTTTGTATAGTTTTCTATGGACCATGCTGTTTTGTAATGAGACACACTAGTGAATTTTAACCTAATAATAATTAATTTTAATATTGCATTAACTTGCACTCCTCCATTGGTGCATATTTGTACTATTAGGCTGTATCAAAAGTATTTTAGTTTTTTGAATGTTTTTATACCAAAGCACTTTTTCACCCCTTAATGTCCCTTTATATTCAATAATCACACAGGCTTATTTCTTTCATTTTTTAGGTCACATAAAGAGTGATAGAAATGTTGAGATTTTTTACATCTTAAGGTGTACATCTCATTTTAAACTAGGCCTTAAAACCAATAAAGCTGTCCTCAAAACTCGTGCAGTTGGGAGGGTAGTGTCCGGAGAGTTCCAAACAAATTCAAACATTTTAATAAAGGAGGCACCTCAGCCTTGAAATCAAATCCAGAAATGACAAGCCACCAGATCTGAATTTTGACCAGTTGACGAGAAAACAGGAGGAAAATCCATTCCCCACAATCAATTTTGATGCGAAAAATTAACAAAACTACACATAAAAAAAATAATTTTTGAATGTGTAGTTTTGTTAATTTTTTGCATCAAAATTGATTGTGGGAAATGGATTTTTTTTTTTCTCGTTCTTCAACTGGTCAAAATTCACAACTGCTGGTCTGTCACTTCTGGGTTTGATTTCAAGGCTGAGGTCCCCTTCTTTAAAACGTTTGGATTTGTTTCGAACTGTCTGGTCACTACTCTTGTCTTGGTCTCCAACTGCACGAGTTTTGAGAACAGCTTTATTGTTTTAAGGCGTAATTTAAAATCATGCCTTTTAAGATGCAAAAAATCTCAACATTTGTATCACTCATTATGTAACCTAAAAATTAAAGAAAGAAGCCTGTATGATTATAGAATATAGAGGGACAAATATCCTCTTAAATAACATTTTATGTTCAACAATAGGGGAGAGAGAGTGCCAGCTACATGCTTTGGTATAAAAGCAATCAAAAAACGAAAGTACTTTTGATACAAGCTAATATATTCTGATAAAACCTAGCATATCTATACTTTTTTTTGTGTAATTCTTACAATTATTGTTCTATCACACTCACTAGAAAAAATCAAATAAATACAAACCATGCTGCTGTCTTAGCTGCTTTTTTGCCTCCTTTCTTCTGTTGTTGAACCAATTATTTACAACAGGTAAAGTAACTCTTTCTCTTTCCGCCAAAGGACGATCTGAAACACGAACTATTTTCCGTTCGTATAAGAAGTTATGTTAAAGAAACAGAAATAAAAACATCTGTGTATAAAAAAGAAACAAGAAAATACACTTATAAAAAGTTAAAAAAGGAAAAGAATAATTTTTAAAATTATAAGTTTTACTTCCCCCCTTCTTTAAAAACTCCTTCATTTATTTATTACAGATTATTATATTTAACTAATTAAAAATATATATGTATGTTACAGTAAAAATTCAAAAGATTGGTAAATCCTAACATAAACAGCATTTTATAGTTTTTATACAGCATTATCAAAATGACAAACCTTACTTATTACTGATGATTTAATATTATTAATATCTTAGGCAATCACATACAAATGAAGATTAAGAAGAAAGATCTGTTATAGACAGGTTCCATTCTTAACAGGTACATCATCTATTGTGTGTGTATTATATTAATTTTCCACAGATCAAGACATTTTTCCATTTAAGACACGTTTCTGTCATAGACAGGTTCTATTTCATATGTTTTACAGTACTTAATTTTTTTTAATTAGAAATGTATGTACTATTCTTTAAAAAAATTTTTAATCGTAGAATAATGGCTATTTAAAAATCTATGCATTTTTTGGCCGGGCCTCATTTACTGAATTTTGCACGGGCCAGGTTAGGCCAGGCTAATGATTTTCATACGAGCTGGGTCGGAAACGAGCCTGGAAATTTCAGCCTGTATAGATCTCTTGGAAGAATGAAGTCTAGGCCCAGCTTGGCCAGAGTCTGCAGAAAAACGTTAGGCCCAGGCCCGGCCCGAGTTTCATGAGTGAAAATTGGTCCGAGCCTGTGCAGACCTCTGCCGTAAATAAAATGTACAGAAAATCATTGGTCAGGCCAATGATTTTCATATGAGCTGGGTCGGAACCAAGCCTGGAAATTTCAGCCTGTATAGATCTCTTGGAAGAATGAAGTCTAGGCCCAGCTTGGCCAGAGTCTGCAGAAAAACGTTAGGCCCAGGCCGAGTCTCATGAGTGAAAATTGGCCCGAGCCTGTGCAGACCTCTACCATAGATACACTATAGCACATTTTAAAAAAAGTGTTGGAATTTTTAAAGATGCATCCTGAAAAGAATAAATTTTGAGATGACTGATTTTAAGTAAATATATTTCATATTAATACACTGAAATTGTCTTAATGCTTGAAAGTACTAAATACCACTTTCATAAAAAGAAACAAAGTTTTGAAATGTTTGTGTCTCAGATATGTGGCTTTAAAAGACTGTAGTGACAGCACTAACTAGTATTACCAACATTGTTTCTTACAATGAAAGTTAGAAAATGTTGGCATTTGCTGTAATAGTTTGATATAAATGGAAGTGTTTACAAGCATTTTTCATACTCCACCATAATGCTCTGGTAAATATTAGGATTTATCAATCTTGAGGCTTTTATAATAACATATATATGTATAATAAAGAAAGCTTATTAGGAGCTACATGGAAATAAAAAGCATAATAGAGTCAAAAAATATTCCTTAAAATTTTAATTGCATATATTTTTATGAAGTACATTTACAAATAAAATTTAGCATACTTTATTGCTTAAATCATATTGCATGTTACCAAAAAGACAGACATTCTTTTTCTGCTTAGTGCTAAGTGAATATCAAGAATAAATTGTTATTCTTTATATAAAAACTATCATAATTAAAAATGTACAGATATTTAGAAGATCTGTGTACGTTTTTATCATTAAAAAAAAAACTATCATAATTAAAAATGTACAGATATTTAGAAGATCTGTGTGCGTTTTTATCATTAAAAAAAAAAAAAAAAAACTAATAAGGTAACATGCACAGGTTGTCTGCAAGTTTTATTTAATTATGTATAAATCAGTTTTTTTAAAACCCTTATTTTGTTTGCTGAAAGTGCTAAACATTATTAAGTAACAAAATTGTTACCTTAAAAAGAAAAAAAAAATTCTATATTAGAGAAAAATATTTCATATGTTGATATATTAAACACATGTAAGTATTTTGCAATCATATACTATTATTTTCTTTTAATTAATGACTTGGTTAAAAAATATGCATTATATATCTCTACAAAAAATCCCTTTCATATTAAAATATTTGAGAAAATACCCAATTTTTTGAAAGAATATATATAACTTACTTCATGCATGTGAATTAAAAAAAAATTCATGGAAAAATGCATTTTTTATGATTTTTTAAAGAATTTTTTACAAGAGTTAGGCTTAACTGCAAATAATCTTTCGGCCCAGCAGATTAAATGAAATTTTCATGCTTTGTCCTCAGATGTGCATGTCATCACAAAGGGATTAAGTGACATTTTAACTAAAAGATATAAATGCATTCAAATATCCATTAAAATATCAATACCTGATCTTTCAACAGCTTTATTGCACTCATCCACAATCTGTTCTCGAGTTTGAGAGTCGGGATAGGGATCTTTCTCGTAGTAACGTTCTAGCACTGCGAGGTGGGCTGCCTTGAAAGTGAAACGTTCCCTTTTTAATGGTATGAGATCACCACTTTCAGATACCATTCGTTTTACACCGGAATTCGGGCATAACTGAGCTATAAATGGAAATACAAATGAAGATGCAAACTGTATGCAAGTAATCAAAGCATTTTCAATTTAGCATATGGGAAATTCAATTAGGGTTGAACAATTGTCTAGGCATGAATTTTCTGATGCTTTTTCCAAATTTTCACTAATTCAGCAAATTTGATAAAATATGAATTTTGCAAAATTTGTTTCAAGATTTAATTTTTCACAATTTTTTTGTTTATAAAAATTTTGTTTAATGTTTTTATGGCAACTGAAGTTTATTAAACTCAAGCCAACAATAAAATGCAAAAATATATAATCTTAGAAACATTTCTTTGAATGTTGCAAAAGAAGTATCTCCTTATCATAAGGGTAGGGGGGGGGGGTAATATAAAGGAGTATAAAAAGATTAGTCCTTATTTACAAAAAATCTGAATGTGCTCAACTGATTTCAGTGATTTTGTGGAAGAACAAAACACACAAGCAAACATGCAACACACAAAGGTATTTAATGCATTGATATCAAAACATTATACATTTGCCTAAATAACGAAAATGTGTTATGGGATGAAATTCAGAAGTTTAAAAAGGAATAATTTAAATATATATTGTAACAAAATTTTCTTATTCGCTTATTAATATTGTACAAAAAAGTGAAACAAATTGAATTATTAGAAATATTAAAAGTTTATTCATTTTTGTATATGGGGGTTATATTTTTATTTTGTACAAGCTAGCAATAACTAAATTGAATTTTTAAATTCCCACCCATGGTGCAGCATGAATTTTTCCCGAATTTCAGATTTTTTTTTATATGACAAATGTTTAACCCTAATTATAATCATTGCTCCATTCAATGATTACAGATTCAACTTATAACTTTGATAAAATAGTAAAATGTGCAAGCTACTGTTTCAAATGTACAGTCCTAAAAAAATGTGATCACCCATACCAATTCTGCTGTAAATAATCATATAAAAAGATATATATGGGTACCAATTAACTGGAAATAATGTGTATTATGCATAAAATATGATTCGGCCATCTACTAATTAAAATTGCACCGTCAATTTACAAATAGTAACACCCAGGTCTTAATTTCTAAGATAAAAAGTACCGGAGCCCTAATATTCTGCAATACTAACACCAGTAGCGTACCCCTCCCCCCACCTTCTCCGCCATCACTCCAATCTGCATATTTATATTTCATACATTATTTTTAAAATTTAAAGCATTGTTTTTTTATTTAGCAAAATAAAAATTTTAAATACATTTATCTGCATATACTTAGCTATCAACTATTCCACTTTTTAGTTATTACTTAAAAATAGAAACCTTTGCCTAATCTTAATGTTCATTAATCGCAGAATTTTGCGATTAAACTCAGGATTATGTTTCGGAAATAGTGTTAACACAAAAAATGAATAGTTCGCAGCTATGCAGAATAGAAAAAGACTTTCTGTTTACTCTTTATTCTGATCAATATAGCATTAAAATGATTTGAAATGAAAATAAATAAAATTTTGAATTTAAGACAGATGAGTTCAAGCCTGTACAAATCCGAAGACTGATATAAAAATCGAGCCTGTTTCATCTCCATCTCTTACGTGAGCGGCACATTACGTCACTTATAAGTGTTTTGATACAAAAGGCAAAAGATTGGAGGGAAAGGAAAGGGTGATTTAGGATTCATTTTTCGGAAACGTTATTGCACTGGGCTCCGGAGCGCAGTGTTTATGAGCTCCGGTGAATTCTGGCCACTATTTAAATGCTTACTAAAAACAGAGAAGTACCCGAGCTGAGCTCCGGTGGGCTCCGCCACAAATTAAGCCCTGGTAACACCTATTTTTTAAATTTTATTTGAATTTGTTGGATCAAAGCAGCCCGGAAAAAAAAGATATAGTGAATGCACTTTTTCTTAAATCTTTATAGCGTTATAAAATAAAATGTATTAGGGGTTTATCATTAAATTTTGGAAAATAAAATTCAGATCTTACAAGGAAAAATATATAATTAGTTACCAGGAACATATAATTAGTTATCAGATTCAGAAATATTAACAGAAATATTAAATATATACATTTTTAAATGTTGCTTTTTTTTTTTTTTTTTTTTTTAAATTATGTAAATCATATGAAAAATCTCAATTGGATGATTTTTAGAGAGGATATAAATTAAAGTTTGTGATATAGGATGAAATGAAATAAATGGTAGACATTATTTACAGCTGATTGGTCGATTATTTGCAGCAGAAGTAGTACGAGTTGATCACTTTTTTTTCCCAAGGCCTTTCCATACATATGTAAATATATGCAAACAAAACAATACAAGGAATAAATGTCCAGAGCCTAAAATTGGGCTATGAAAGTAAAATTAAGCAATTGGTATATCGATTTCTTTTAATCTGTTATAATTCATTTCAATTATTAGTACAATTACTATCTAATGCAATGCTGTAATCACAGTAATTTACTTCAAAATAATTTATGTATGTGTGCATATGAATCGTTAAAATACATGAGGTTTTGTAAAATACACTTTTCATCTCTGAATATTAAATACACCATTTTTTTAAGTATATATGTACCATTATGGACAAAAGGATTAACTAAAAAAATATTAAAAATAATCCCATTTCCTCTTTAATTTAATAGTTACAGCCATACTATGTTGCTAAATTAAAAACATGGAAAAAAATAAGTATATATATATATATATATATTTTTTTTTTAAATTATGTAAATCATATGAAAAATCTCAATTGGATGATTTTTAGAGAGGATATAAATTAAAGTTTGTGATATGGGATGAAATGAAATAAATGGTAGACATTATTTACAGCTGATTGGTCGATTATTTGCAGCAGAAGTAGTACGAGTTGATCACTTTTTTTCCCCAAGGACTTTCCATACATATGTAAATATATGCAAACAAAACAATACAAGGAATAAATGTCCAGAGCCTAAAATTGGGCTATGAAAGTAAAATTAAGCAATTGGTATATCGATTTCTTTTAATCTGTTATAATTCATTTCAATTATTAGTACAATTACTATCTAATGCAATGTTGTAATCACAGTAATTTACTTCAAAATAATTTATGTATGTGTGCATATGAATCATTAAAATACATGAGGTTTTGTAAAATACACTTTTCATCTCTGAAAATTAAATACACCATTTTTTTAAGTATATATGTACCATTATGGACAAAAGGATTAACTAAAAAAAATATTAAAAATAATCCCATTTCCTCTTTAATTTAATAGTTACATCCATACTATGTTGCTAAATTAAAAACATGGAAAAAAATAAGTATATATATATTTTTTTAAATATATGGAGCTGACTTCTAATTGACTTCCATTAGCTCTAAAAAAATGAAAAAGAAAATACTTTTTTACTAAATATTTAAAATCAGACTCTGGACATTTTTATCATTATTCCATTATCTAAAATCACACCAATATATTTTTCTGAACATGATATGGTTTGTTATAACTACATACAATTAAGCACCAAATATCTCAGGACTTTGTTTTGTGTATTTTATTATGCATGAAAGGTTTAAAATCATACCTGTTAATGAGATACATTATTTAATATTTAGCACATTGCGATATAAATATAAGATATTGGAAGTCAATGGTTAAATCACTAATTTAAAAAACGAGCATTAAGTGCATTGTGGGTAACTAGACATGCCAAGCAATTAACAGGAAGATCAGTGTCAGTAATAGTTCCATGGAATTTCTTATAGACAGATAGCACATGAAATATTTGTTGACTAGAAATACATTGTAACATGCCCAGAAATCTCCCCCTCCCCCACCTTTTTTTTCTTCTAACATTTGTGAAAATATGACTTGTACTACTATGATTTTAAACAGCTCATATTACAATATAAAATACTACACAAATAATTCAAACAGTCATAATTGTATATGATGATACATTTGAATTTTTTATACATTTCCATAAAAATGCATATGTGTGAACATTTTCTGCAATAAGGCATATTTTATTTTTGTAGCCTATAACTAAAATATTGAAATTTTGTAGACAATAAAGCTATTTTACAAAGACTGTAGATGATCTGTCCCAAAAAATTGAAGCATACTTTAACTTATCTGTTGGAGATAAGCTTGTAATGTCGATTGCAAAAATGTCCAAAATCAGGTTGTAAATAAGATTATGTTAAAGAAATAGGTCTGCTATTAATTAAAATATATATATATACACTTTTTTAATTTTTAGACTACTCTCCTAGGAAAAATTGGTCAGTTACAAAATTTTCGCTTTTGTTATAAGATTATTACAAAATCTGTCAGAAAGAAATCTGACTTATACCACTTTTGCATACAATTTAAAATGCTATTTCATAATTGAAAATCGCAAATTATATACAAATTGACATTGGTATTTTTAAAATAAAAAATATGTTAACAAGTGGGAGAAAATTACACCAGAAATACATCCATATAAATCATTACAGACAAAGATCATGTAAAAAGACAACTGCAGTTTTAAATCCTAAAAATAATTAAACAAAGTAATTCACAAATCATTCTCAAAATGTTTTCTTTTAACTTCAATACACAACTTAGCTCTTCTAATAATGTTTCTGCAAGTATTTTGGAGTTCTTTGTCAATAACATTGCTGCAAATATCAATTAACTTTTGTTTAAGGTCAATTGCATATAATTATCACTGGTGTTTCCTCTTTCTTGCAATATCTCAGAGATTTATATTTCTAATTTAATATATGGCTATCATTCATGATAGTCTTCAATTAAGCATAAATCATTCAATTTTGTTTCTGAAATGTTCTTGCTTAAAAAAAAAAAAAAAAATCTAATTGATCAATTTTGTCCAGAGCTTTAAAAATTGAAGTCCAAGAATTTAAAAATTGTAATTTTTGGAAATTAATGGATGGACTATTATATGAACATAAACTTGTTTACTATAGTGTTAAGAGCACTTTTGAAATTTACATTACCCACTTAATTCCAACTGCTCCCCCCCCCCCCCCAAAAAAAAAAGAAAAAAGAAAAAAGAAAAAAAAAGAGCCTATTTCAAAATTTTTAAGACACTAAATATATTTTTTATGTATCCCTATAACTGTATATGATATAATTATTTATTTTTTAAATGTAAAAATTACTCTGCAAAATAACAACATATCCAATTTTCGTGAATGACTGACTAATTTTTATAAATATTAAGAGCCGAAAGAGATAGAGACAAGCACCATTTTTTTTTAAGAGTAATTAAATTTACATACAACCACCATGAAAAATTTTCAGACAATTATGAAAATCAGACCAAGCATTGAATGGGTATGTATGGACACACACACACGTAAAATTGTACAAACTTTATTCTTTAAAATTGCTTTTAAAAAAATGTGAATGAAATGAAAGATAACAGAAACATAAAAAAAAAAATTGTGTTTTCTCTTTTTCAGTTTTAATCAATAGTAAAAAACTTCACAACTATATAAGTAGAGTAAACTTTCAATCCTAATCATCATTACAAAAGGCAAAAAATAAATAAATATTAAACAGCTAAAAAGTTAAAAAGCAAAATCATACAAAATTACATAAAGTAAACATTTTTTCAGTAAATAAATTCTTTGATATTTGTATGTTATTATCAATGTAAATAAGGATATATATTATAAATAATATTAAGGTATAAAAATAATGCACACAACAAAATGTATGATTAAAATATATATTAATTTTATAGAATAATATTTACTGTATGGAACATTGGATCTATCTTTAGACATATTCACATTAAGTGTTACATACAGGCATATTATAAACAAAAATTCAGAAAAATGAGTAAAATTGGAACATAATACATTAGAAATTTTGTTAAATGCCAATCTGGCCAGCTGGAATTATTTAGTAAGTGTCAAACAATTATTAAAAATCAACTTTTATTTTTTACGTGTGCAATTAGAAACAATGCTTTGATATTTTGGTTTCTGGTATAATTCCTTGATTTTTTTTTTTTTTAATGAAATGGTCGAAAGGCTAGTATTTTAAATGCATGTAATATACACATCTGAAATGGAAGTTACTGAAGTGCAGTGGACCGAATGCGAGTGATGATGTATCTACTCCATGTATCCATCTACATGTATCTATCCATGTACCTACTCCAGACAACGAAATGACACAATTTCTCAGCAATGTCTCAGTCAATTTCGACGTAACTTACCTCAAACATACATTTTAGGAAGATAGAGGATGTAACATGGCCCAGTTTTTAACACTTTCCAACAAAGTTGAAAAGTGTTTATGAATTCGGTTTGTCTGTCTGTCCGTGCTCTCACCTAAATATATTTGTACTGTCATGCAATTGATATGTTATATAGGTTTACTATGGCATGTTCAGCACTGAAAATGAAGTGTGTAGCACTTAGTTTTTTTACAGGGACACTCAAAAGAATTCAGTTACATTACGGTCTATGGGAAAAAATCATTTGCGGTTTATTTTAATGATGTTACACAATTTCAAACATATTGAAATGGATATACATCACAGAGGTGTACTACAAGAGGCTTACTATAGAATAGGGTGTGCATAGAACTTTTAGTTCCTTTACAGGGTCTTTCAAAAGAATTACATTACATTACGATCTATAGGGAAAAATCATTTTTGGTTTATTTTAATAATGTTTCACTATTTCAAACATACTGAAATTGTTATATACCACTAAGGTGGATTACAAGAGGCTTACTATAGCATATTGTGTGTATAGCATTCATCGTTTATTTACAGGGACACATACAAGAATTTGGTTAAAGTACTGCTTGTTAATAATAATTGCTGAACGTGTTTTTTAATTTAACTAATTTTTGTCTATTACTTGGTGTGTATAAATTGTATAGATTGTATACAGGGCAGCACAAAAGTTCTCGAGTACATTTCTGTTTATTGACAGAAATTCCAGAAGGGAAATTTTAAACTGTGCTACGAGTTTCCTAACTGAATTAAAATTTAGTATTCTATTTAGTATATATACAAATCTATAGATCATATTATCAGAACTATCTATCATATCTATCAGGACTCAAAAAAAATAAAAAGAGTTCAGATATCTTTTCAAAGATTGTTGGTAATTCCTGAAATTGGATTTTTAAATGTGTTATGCATTTTTCAAATTGTTTACTTAGATATCATCTTTCACCTTACAGTAAAGATTCGCAAAATTATTTTGTAAGTGCTGGAAAGTGTTACATAATCTATGCTTGACGCATGATTTTTCATTCTTGTTGATATTCAATCTGTGGAATTGAATAATTAAAGGTCAAAATTCTAATACAAACTATGTATAACAATCATTCGTAATCAGTCTGCTCATTGCTACGGTGTATACAAGGGTCAGTTGACTTTCCCACTCACTGCCCAATTGCCGCTGAGAGCTATGAATAAGCTTGAAGCCACATTGGTCGCTGATGTATTAAATGCACCAATCCTCCCAGACCTGTTCTTTGATGTCTTTTACTTAAGAAATATTGCTTTAAATTTATTTTGGTGGATGCTTTTGTAGCCGAGCTACCTTCCCAACAGTCTTCATTAGTTGGATTAGTCATTGCCGCAGTGTATATAGGTATCGGCCATTATTTGCAATACGAGGAATAATTAAGTTTTTATTTAATTGTAATATTTATTTTCTACATTTTATTTTTATAGTATTTTCTGTTGAATTTGGTATTCTCTCAAGAGCTACTTTCAGCTGTGGTATGATAAGTTATCCGAATTTCATATACACAAATTAACTTGCTGCACTCCTTGAGTTAGCCTAGTATATTTTAAATGAAATGAGTGAAAGGTTTATATTTTAAATTAAAAGAATGCAATATGAATAGTGGCAATAGGAACAATATTTGGAGATTAATTACCTGTGCTCAGCTAACACAAAAGTATCATTTTTTCATCTAATGTAAAAGAATTGTTAATTTTTCATTAAAGTTTTTGTCTCTTTTATTACTTACTCGATTTAAAATTGATATTTTTATAATTTTCAACAATTCTGAAGTAAGAATAAAAAAATATAATGTTAATATAATTTTTACTCCCATACCTATTTACAAGCATTAAAACAATTTTTCACACATAGAACTTATGTAGATGTCATTTAAAAAAAAAAATTACATCTACGTAAGTTCTATATGTGAAAAATTGTTTTTATGTCTGTAAATAGGTAACGTGAAGTAAAAACTATAACATTAATATTCACAACTGGCTATTTTTTTTATAAAAACATAGTAGTATACTAAATGCAAATATAGTAAAAAATATCTCATGATGCACTAAAAAAGAAAATGTCACCAGAAAATAATTGACAAAAATTCCTTTTCTTTCTTCTTCTTCTTCTTTCTTTTTTTTTTTTTTTTTTTTAATTGTATAACTGCATGATGTTTGTTTTTATTTTATTTTATTTTTTTACATTTTTGTAGTTGTATTTTTTTCTCTCGATAGTAAGAGAGTTATTTTATTCTTATTTGTAATGAATCGTGTTAGAAACTTCATTGTAACACTACTGAATAGTTAATAATTAGTAGAGGCAGATACTTTCATTGTCACTATTCAAGTTCATTTTACAAATAATATATATATATCTATATGCTTTAAAAATTTAATTATGTGAATCCTTATGCATTATATTTTTTAATATGTTTTAATTTCTTAGATAAAAGAAACCATTAATATTTTGAAAGGGGATCTTTTAACCCATTCGGATCTGATGTCTTTAATATTTGAAAATGTCTTTATATTGGCTAGTATTATGCTTTTTTTTTTATTATTATTATTGCATGTACTAATTATAGCATATGTCTATTACAATTATCACTTCATTTATGTTTCATCATTTAATAAAATAAATTTTGCTAAATCTTTTTACACTATATTGATGATTCTTTCATTTCAAGTACATGTTTTATTCATTAAAGATGGGGTCTTGTCTAAACCAATAATTTATGATAAAAAATTTAAGAATACTGGAAGGTTGTAATGTCTAGTTTATTCTGGTGCAATACAACATTTTCCAAATGACTTCAAAAGTTCTTCTTAGCATATTGTCATAGTAATAGTACCCAAAATAACTATAGTTGTTAGAATTCAGTAAATGACATTTGTTACAGTTCAGTAAATTAAAATTTTTATCATTTGGATAGCTACTTTTAATTAGAGATCGACTGAAATTTTGGTTTCGGTTGAAAGTGGGAAGGTCACAGAAATTCGGTTCTGGTCTTAAAAACATGTTTCGGTCAATCTCTACTTTTAATATTATTAATGTAAGAATAATTCTCCCCCCCCCCCCCCCCAACAAAAAAAGCTTAAATTAAAAACTTATGTTCAAGCATGACAACTGCTGTCACAGCCCATGTTTAAACAGGGTGTCTTTTCCAGATCAGAA
Organism: Maratus michaelseni; assembly: GCA_963931845.1. Taxonomy (NCBI): domain Eukaryota; kingdom Metazoa; phylum Arthropoda; class Arachnida; order Araneae; family Salticidae; genus Maratus; species Maratus michaelseni. The sequence goes on from OZ007594.1 coordinate 99,805,759, forward strand.
ACAAATTTCCCTGACATTCCCAGGTTTTCCATACCAATTTTTAAAAAAATTCCAGGTATCATGATTCTGTGATGTTACACACAGAAAATCTTACAAGTTGTGAATTTGAGAGTGGAACTTCATAACTGATTCTGAGGCACAAATTACTCATTTGTTACATAATTTTTTGCAAAATTTACAAATTGTTGCACATTTTACATGCTAAACAATTTTCAGATACACACTTTTAGCAGCAGGTTCTACCCATTTTGTCAAATCAGGATGACATTCTTTATCACATTCAGTCACATTTAAATACAGATTGTTTTGACACATTTTAATACAAATAATAAATATTCAATAAATTAAGCTAACAAATGTTAAGTTGCCAAACAAAGAGAAGTAAGCAGAGTGAAACAACTAATCAATCCTATAACTTTCAGTAGAAAGTTTCAGCGAAGCGGAACCGAAAATTTCCGAGTTACAAAGAAGGACTGAAACTGAAAGGGGGTACACAAAATAATTTGCACAAGAGGTTGAAATATTCTTTACAGTAATTATGAAGAGCAAAGCTTGATTTTAATGGCGCTGCAATTTTAAATCCTTAAGGAACATTTTCCTGTTTTTTTTCTTGAAAGTTCAAAATTTTCTAACTTTTTCTCAGAATTTTAAAATTTTACTGACTTTTCTTCAGAAATGATAAATTTTCCTGACTTCTTCAGAAATGATAAATTTCCTTGACTTTTCCAGGCTATCCAGGTGGTTAGACACCCTGGTTTAAAGTTTAAGAGTGAGAGTTTCCATTTTATAACAAACTAAATTGATTGATATTTTTATGAATTCTTTTGTTGAATTCATGCCTACAAAATAAGTTTAGAAGTTTTTCACATCTTGAAAAATTATCCTAGAAATATCGCTGAGAGGAGTTACACCCCCCCCCCCCCTCCCTCATTTTTTGTTAGCATTTTATTACAGTACAATTTTTAGCTGTACTTTTCAGAATGGCTTCTGCATTTCAAAGCTATGTGCTAAGCACACAGGTAACTCTGTTTTACCAGAGTTTAATAATTAGGACTGCATGGCAGAAACACAGCGACAATATCACAGAACTGCTAAGAATTCTTTTGGAAAGATTTTTTATATGAGAAATGGAAAGATAATTTTGCAGGGAAGGAAAAAAATCCATGCAACAACATAATGATCGTTGTCTTGAACATGTTTTCTAGATTTTTTTAAATTTCCGCTTCCATAAAAAAATTCTGCTAAATCCCCCCCTCAAGAAAAATTGAATTTTTTAATGAATTAATTAATTACCTTAATTTATCCCTCCTTCAAAATTTCTACCTCCCCCTTCATTTCACATTTTAAAATATTTAACATTTTAATTTAAAAAATCTGCCTATTTGTTACTTTGAAGTATCAACAAATAATCATCTAAATCCCCTTGAAATTTCCTTCACCCCACTTTCCATTCCCCCCAAGCACACATTTTACCCCCCCCCCCCCACCCCCCACTCACCTACAATTTTTGCATCCGTATTTGCCTTCTCCAACAAGCTTTAAAATTCTTTCTCTTAAAAAAAAAAAAATTGTTTCTCTCTTTTGTTATTGTGTAGTGAATATAAATAAATCATTTAATCCTTCTCCCCCCCCCCCCTTTCCTAAAAAAAAAAAAAAGTCCTCTAATTCCCAAACAATACATAAAGCTTAAAATCTTTATTCCCCCACCCCCTCCTCCTCAAGAAAAAAAAGAAAAAAAATGTGAACCCTGTCATTTTGCAGTATTTTTTGATTTGTCCATAAATTTTATGAATGCAGATTGCTCCTGAGTAAGATTTTGGTATTAGTGAAGTTTGTTACTGTTGCAAACACTATGATAATTTTCTACACAAGGGTTTGTGATATTTTAAATTATATTTATATGCCATTCAAACAAAGATGGCAGCAAACTATACTTAAACAATTCTTGAAACAATTGATTTAAATTTGCTAAAAACCATCTTCATATCATGTCAAAGAGAAATCAATGACCCCCCTCTCAATAATCCAATTATTGAAATATTTGACACATTAGCATCGTGCAGTTATTCAATCAAGATTTGATTTATATTGAAATGTAATCAAAAATGTAATTTTTAATATTTATCCACATTAACTCTGAAATTATTGCTGGATTTCTTTACTTTTAAAAGAAAAAAATAACCGTTACCCTCTTATTTAAAAATAAAATATAGAAATGAATATTTGTTCTTAATTACATATTTATATTTCTCTATTTCATTTATTTGTACACCACATTCATAATAAACAAGGTGGAACCCATTAAAATTCGGCTGAATAATAAAGTTTAAAAATGTCTTCTTCAATCATTGTTCGTTTCAAATTCATATCTTCTGGAATACAACCATTGTTTTAAGCTAATGAATTTTTATATAAAAATGGAGAAATTATTTTACAATAATAATAAAACATCTATACACAAAGCAGATTTTTAATGTTTTCAATTTCTTTGTGAACCTACAAAGATATTTCCCATAAAATATCAGTTTTACATTGGCTAATCCAATTCCAAAAAGAAATATTATTTAAAACTTTTTTTTTTTAACTGTAACACTATTTCTATTAGTCTTAACTTTCCTGATATCCTTTACTTTTCCAAATTCTTTGTTAAAAAATTAAACTTCATTCATCTAATCTATAGTTTATTTCAAAAGGAAGTAATAAGTGACATGTAATCAAGCTAAATAATCAAAATGAAATAATCAGTATTCATATCTTTATAATTAAGAAATGAAAATTTAGCAAAAATTACACCATTTTGATACAATTATATAAATTTTTCTTTTTAGTTTTATCAATGTTAAAATCGGGAGTGACTTCACTCAATTTTCTAAACACTTTATAGAATACTTTGCATTCAGATACCAAGTAATCCAAAAGTTACTGAAAAAATATGTAACGCAATATGTATAATTTATTATACTAAAATACTTCAATTATACAACTAATCTTCTGTAGTTGGATCCACAGCCAAAGTTGTCCTCAAACATGAGTAAGTCTGGCAACAATTGGTTTCAAGTGTATGAGAATTACAACAACGGTTACAATATTTTAATTAAATTTGTACCAAAGAACGCTTCTAGCATAGGTCAATTAGTTGTGGACTCTATTATGGATGAATCCCCAGTTGCCGGCTAGTCTATGGATAGACAAAAGATGTTTATTGTAATAACTGCTATTATATGAAAATATCGCCAAATTCTTGAATTAGTGCAAATTTGGCAACTTATTTTTTATGCCAAACTAGGCAATATTTCACCAATTATTGCTAAGTTTGATGAAAATTTTGGCACGGACATGTATGTGTGTTCCCACGTACATCTACATGCAACTGTTACTGCACATTTCCTTGATGACTTTCCTTACCAAAAAGGTACTTATCAGTTAGTTACCCCTGTTCACAACATGGTTGTTAAGTGGTTACAAAGTTTAAAAATGGTTTAGATATTAAACCCATTAGTTCATTTTCTCATACAGGGTGTCCACTAAATGACTGACCCATTTTGAACGTAAATAATAATAATTAAAAAAAAAAAAAAAAAAACGGCTTGAGGGAAAAAAATTCTGTTTGCTGCATTATTATTAGAAAAGCAATAAAATTTTAAAAATACATTGTGTTCAAATAGTTCTGAATTTTGCCACTAGGTGGCACTGGCAGCTGAAAAACAAAACTTTCAATATAACCGTCCTTTGTGGCAATAATATGGCATAGTCTCAAAACAAAATTTGTACATACACTTGAACAGGGCTTGACAAATGCAGTCGCCAGGTAGCCGCTGGCGACCAAGTTTTTTTTTATCTGGTAACTTTTTTTTGTATAAAAACTGACCTAAGAAACGCACAAACAGCATTTAGAATATAGTTTCCGAAGTTTCTTACCGTTTCAGAAATAAACTGTCCAAAAATCAACACAAAACTTGAAATAACATTAAAAATCCCATAAATGGTTAATTACTTATTGTTATAATATTTTAATAAAAATAGCAGAAAAAAAAAATGAGGACTTTAAATTTTAAATTTTGTAAATTAGGAAAAAGGGCAAAAGGGTGAAGTGTTTTTTTTTTCTTTTTTTTTTTTTGGGGGGGGGGGGGGGGGGGATGTTTAATTAGATAACTGATTATTTTTCTCAGTGAAGATTTAGAAATAGGACAAAAAAAATTAAATTAAATTAAAGACTTAATTTTTGCGTGCTTGGTAAGGGGGGGGGGAGGGCAAAGGGGAAACGCCAATTTTGGGTGGGTGGGGGAGAAATTACATGATTGATTACTTATTGTTAGAATAAAGTAATTTTACTTAATTTTTGTGTGCTTGGCAAAGGAGGGGCCAATTGTGGGTGGAGCGAGAGGTGAAATTTTTATGATAGGTTGTTTATGGTTCAATCAATTAACAAATAGAGCAGAAAATGTTTTTTTAACTTCATATGAAATTTCATCCTGTTCTATGCAGTAGTTTGTGAGTTAGAGTGCTGACAAAATTTGAGTCACATGCAGAGAGACAGACAATTTCAAAAACCAGTCAAAACCTTCTAAAATGTAAAAATCCCTCGAAAATTGGAAGTTTTTCCCGAATCCAATACTTTTTTCTTCTATAGATAAAAGAAAGTAAAAATAGCTAGTGGTGCTATAAAGGAAAGACATTCAGTTAAAAAAAGAATTATTAAAATTAGTTCACTGGAAATTTTCAGTCAAATGACAAAAAACTGGCTTGTACTTTAAATTTATAGATAAAGGATCCTATTCTAATCTTTTAATCGTAAAATGAAAAATCAATGAAAATGATTACACTTGGCACATTTTATTAATTTTTCTTTTAGTTTTATCAATGAAAAAATACATTTCAAAGCTTAACATGTCATTTTTATCAACTTTTTATGCATACTAACTTTTCCTATGTTTGATACATGTGTATTATAATGTACAATAGGTAATTAATAAATATATTTCCTGCAAAAAGGCATCATGTTTGCCAGCAAGAACTTATAACATGATGAAATTCGCACTTCAACACCTTAATGTCCTTCTTAACCTCAGTACCGGCAAAGTAATAAGCACAAAATTTATGTCATTCAAATGCATTTGTACTAAAATATTTCATTTTTATCAACAAAAATGTGTGCTTCTTGTTAAGTATGATGTCATTTATATGCAATGAAGCATTTTGCTACTTTCCATAGTTAAATGCAGAACAATGGAGTCCCTTCACCAATGGAAAATATCATAAACAGGCATTTTCATTCATAAAATTGAAAAAATAAAAATACTATAATCATGTCAAAATATTGGAATTTTCACTGACTTTTTATTTATTTTTTTCTTATATATGTTTAAGACTCCTGTGGCTTAAAACTCAGTACCTGAAGAAAAACTGATGAAAATCAATTCCATACAACTGCATCGATGTCATTTAAGTAAACTGTAATTATGTTTTAAGAGCCCTTTGCGCCTCATCTTAGGATAGGAGGAATGAAAAGCCAATGTAAATTATATAAAAACTGGACATACTTATAGGAAACATATCAGTTTTCTGAATGAAAATATGTTTTCCGGTGAATGCCTTTTTAAAATGACATCATTTTCACAGGTGAAAATGGTGTCATTTTAAATATAGGCATTAAAATTTAGCTTCTAATTTCAGACTTGGTGGCATGAAAAATCTTTGAAAATAATACCATTTTGGTGCAATTATAAGAAAATGTAGCAGTTTCATGTTTTTAAATAAATGCATTCTTTTGAAAATGATGTCTGTTAACTTTTAGCTACCTTGAACCTCTTTGGTGGTCTTAAACAGCCTCTTCTCAAATGAAAAATACATTTTCTTTTTAATTGTAATGAGGAAATGACATCAATAAATGTATAATTAATAACATAAAATAATGCCAATGGGCAATATTCTTGTCATGTCACGGTAAATATAAATATGAATATTTATTGGCTTATAAAAACAAAGTACACGTTTGAATATTTGATAATTCTTTATTATAGTAGCTCCTGATGAGGAATAGCCAAGTAACAGAGATAGATTGCTAATTTAGGTTGTAAAATCTCATCAAATAGTTTGAAGTCCTAAAGAAACAGCCGTGTTTATGTTATCATCATACTTCTTTTCCATTGATGTTTCAGAACATATTTCATATGTTTTTTATAAAATTGCATGTTGTATTGTTTTTTCTTAAAACGCCTGAATTAATTTTTATAAATATAGAAACAATCTACTATTTACTTAGGACTGTGATGAATGCAATGTCATTTTTTCAAAAGCAAGGCCTTTTTTATCCAACCAAAAACTGTGCCATGACATGAAAAATTACATTATTAATGATGAAACTATATCCAGGTGCAACGTAAAAAATTATAAAAAAAAAAAGATTCCTCTGTGTTGGAAATTGGATTAGTGTTTCGAGAATCCCATTCATAACTGCTTTAAGGTTTATGTACTGTTGGGCAGAGGAACTGAGATCCATAAAATGGTGTAAAAAACAACTGAATATAGGTGAAAATGTGATAATTTTTTTTTTAATAGTTACATGAGGGAAGTGTATTCTCTACATCTAGTTCTAGTACTCTAATACAAAGATTTAATGGTTGAATTAGTAGTGTCAATAAAATTGTTGAGACCAATGAAAGTTTATTTGTATGTCAAAAAAACAACAGTGGCAGGGTACTCCCACAACAGTAGATTTTCGAAGCCACAGCGATACCGGGATGCACTATAGCGCATCATTTAAGCAAAAAATTGGAGAAGGGATGCAATAACATAATTTTTATGGGTCCTTCAGGATGCATAATTTTTTTGTTGAAAGATCGCAAAAGAAGTATATGTTGTATAAAATACATTAAATCTGTCTTATTTCTAAAAGAGGGCCCCCTTTTGTAAAAAAGGACCCAGTTTTTAAGTGTCTGGGTCCCACGGACACTGGATTTCAAAAGCCTAGCGACATCACTGAATCATATGCCAGGAAAATGGTAAATACTTTCTCATTCAAATCTCAAATAGAGATGCTGGTATACTCATCGAAAAAAATTGTGAACATGTTGAAAATGGATCAACAATCTATACTGAGTGCTGGTAAGGAGTTAGTTGTTATTCTTGTGAAGCATTGTAAGAAATTGTTATGAAAGATTGGTATGAATTTATGTAAGTTTGTAATATACTAGGAGGCTCTGCTCCCTACCAGTTACACTTGCCAACCCCTGTTTAGACACTGCAGGCTCTAAAAACATGCTAATTTGCTCTTTTTTAAAAAGATTACAGAAGATTGAATTATAATTAAATGACAAAAGGGTGTTCTTCTATAATAGGTTTTCCATTCATTTCCCTTTGACTGAGGATTTTAAGGACAAATCAACTGCTGTCGTGACAGTTAACAGCTGCTTTTGTGATTGATTAAAGAAGGGACTAAAAAACTGTTTTAGTAGGGTAAAATCTTACATTTTTTAATTTAATTTTTTGAGATAAAAGGACACAATTTAGATTTATCCAATTTTTCAATCTCAAGAATTTCTTCAACACTGAAATCTTGTACCCATACATTAAATACTACTCTCATAGAAGAAGCAGCAGCACATTAATCGATTACAATTTATGAAACTGTTTTAAATTCTATCAATGTGATAAAAAGCAGTAAAAAATAAATAAAAATAATAAAGTTAAAGTATGTGAAAAGAAACCATGTCATCATTGTGGTAATCGACACACATTCAGGTAATGTAAATTCATAAAAGCTGTTTGCCATTTTTTTGGCCATGAACTTTTGCAGCATTAATCTTTAAATAATCAGTGTAAAAAAAAAAAAAAATACAGGGATTATATGGCACACACTGAAAATGTAGGAGAAATAAGAAATATAAGACTGGTGGAGGGGGGGGGGCTGTATATAATGTAATAATATATAAGTAAACAAACAACAATGACAATCTTATAAGTCACACTTGTGCACAAGCATACTCAAATTCATAATGGAATTATTCATGACTAAAATACTTATTTTTGATTTGTCACTAACGATTCTAGCCAATGGCATCACTGTTGACAATTTTTCCATGGCACAGACCTCTAGGCAAACTATATCCAGCCAGAGATGAATAATTTATTTTATGAATTTCCATCCTTGTGAATATTATATATATAAATTCTATCACAGGATGGAAAACTTTCATCCATGGATATGTGACAATAAAATAAATTTTTTGCAGAAACAAAAAAGTTATTGATGCTTATTCATATTCATATTCAATTATTAGTGTATTTTCATTATATGAAAGAGTAAGTCTGACATTAACTTTAAAATAAATCAAAAACAAACAGAGAACATCATTTAGATTTATTTCTGACTTTATTAGAAAAACTCATAAAACGTAAAAGATTAGTAAAAATAAAAATAAATACAAATGACCAAACTAAAAAGACCTTTAACATGCTTAAATAATAAGAAACAAAGAATTTTTGCACAATCTAACAGCTCTCAAGCTTTCAAGATATAAAGATATGATTCTAAAATACATACTGAGCTTCCAGGGATTGTTTTTACATGTTAAATACCACATGTAGAAGGCATTCTTGGTACGATCAGACATATCTTGTATATCACCACGGAAGAAACGACTTACATAAGCTTGACTCATTTTGGTCATTTCAGCAATCATAGTTTGCTTGATGTTATACCGCATGACAAAGTTTCTGATTTCAGAAAGTATTGTCATTTCTCCTTTTCTGAAAAACAAAAATCACAAATTTAATAAAAGTTTTTAAAAATGAGACAAGTATTGAGACAGTTTATTTAGGAACAAAAAAAATATTGTAAATTTTAAATACATTCAAACTGTGTAATGAGAACTCTGCTTTAACAAGGAATTACCGAGCAAGTGGTTAACCCAATTATGCAAGAAGTTTGGTTAATATGAATAAACCTTGAATACAATGAGCAAAAAAATTTGCAAATTCATATTTTTTTTTTATTATTATTATTATTTTCCTTATAAAAAACAATTTTATAGCATACCAGTATCACTGTAGAAATATCTTGAAAAGGAATCTGTAATAATTTTTGTTTAATGTTGCTATTTTATTTATTTTGTAATCCATTTTTGTCCCCCCCCCCCCCCCCCCCCAAAGGTTTTCAAATAAAACAGTTGCATCATGATTTGCTTCAATCAAATTGGAAATATTGAGATTTCATTTAAGAGAAGAATTAGATAATACTCAATGATTTGAGATGCTTGCAAAATCCAGTAGAAAACAACTGATAATGATATATCTTTTCTCTGAAACTACTAACAGATTCCAATAATTTTTTTCCCAATCTTTTGGTATTGTAATTATCTATATTTTTATTGTTTTGTTTTTCTGGAAAATAAATAACTTTTAGTAACATTAATAAAAAAAATATAATAATAATAAATAAAAAATAGAATTTTTTGTTTGCAAAATTGTATAACTAATGCATTTTTTTTCTCTTGCCAAACAATCAATTGATCAACTTAAAGTTTAGTTACATTAAAATTATTAACAAATAATCACTGAAATTGATGCAGCAAAATACACAATGTATATCCATTGATTTCATAAATTCATCATTACTAAAATAGGTGCAAATACCATATCAAAGTTTTAAAACCATTTAAAAAATACAGATGTCAAAAATATCCTGATCCTGAGTGCTTTCAGCTAAACACTAGCCATCATCAGCAGGAGTTAAAATGAGACGAAAACTGTAGCTCTAAAAAGAACAACACTGGACAAGTAGCAAGGTTAAACATATAAACCATAAATCGGAGGGAGAGAAGGACATTTGTATTTTTTTTAAATGGTTTTAATGTTTTAAAACTTTTATATTGTATTTGCACTACTTTAGTAAGGATTAATTTATTAAATCAACTGATTTACATTGTGTATTTTAACTAATTAAGGTGAATATGATTTTCAATATATAGAAATTTCTATATATGTATTTAATTGGTGCAGAAAAAGATACTTCAGTATATCAGCTATTTGCCATAGGACTTTTCAAGCGTTGTTCTCCTCTTATGGGATGGAGAGGAGAATAGCCAACTTGTTACATGTTTATTGTGTACAAATAAAATAAGTCCACTTTCTTTCACCTGATGAACTGTCTCGAAACCTGGCCTACATAGTACATAACAAATCACTTTGTTGCTCGCATCCCATTGATGTTCATGATTGTAGATTATTATTAACTTATAAAATAATGAGAAAATGCTGTGCACCCAATTGTGACAGCAATTATAGAAATATATCGAATCATTCAGTTTTTCTAAATGAGTCCATTTGAAAGATAGCATATGTTGATTTCATCCCATAATATGGATTTCACTCTTTGTATTCATTACTTTCATAATAGTATAGTTAATAACGATTCTGTGAATAGAAATGAACAAAAAAAATAAAAGATTAAAATAAATTGTTCTGCCATCTAATACTTAAAGGATTATATTTATCAAATGATGCATCTACTTCAAGAAATAAATCATACAAGACAGCAAAACTGCACAATTCATATGAAGATGATATCAGAATGATCTATGATTAGATTTATCTTGTTAAAAAAAATTAAATGTATTTTTTTTTTTTTTTTTTTTAATTTATATGTTAAACTTTTGAAAGGAGCCACAAAATTTGTGTGATAGCCTACATGGAGTATGTTCTGAAAAAGTAGAATTTTTTTTTTTTTATATTGATGAAGAATCTTCACTTAACCCCTTACAAGTGTTGGCCGAACTTAGTTTGGGCAACCCATACTTGTACTATTTATGATTATTCAATTGCATATTGGTTTGTGCAGTATTTACATGAACTTTTACAAAAGCTGAATTCAGTTAATTTTTCTTTCAAATATACAAATCTCTATTCCCTTATTTAGAGGGAGGAAAACCCATCAACACTCAAAGGGTTAAACTGAAGGGATATATAATTATCAACAATGATCTTACATTGTCTGCTTATGCATTTAATACAGAAATTCCAAATCGAGACTCAATAAAGTATTTTTGTAAAGAAATATCACAAAAACTTTGACTTAAACATATTAGTAACCATAAAAAAGATATGTTCTCTTGAAAATACTAAAGATGACTGTAAATGAAATGGTAATTAAATAAATTGTTAACCCTTTCAGTGCAAAAATTTTTTTGGGAGGTTAATGCCATGTGCGGAATATTTTGACCAAAAAAGCGACATTATTTATCTGATTACCGGGAAGAATTTTCCAGTACGAATTGATTTTCCCAAAGGGACACTACTTTCCGAACGACCCAATACAAAACTAAAAGTAATATCTTATGGTTATACGAAAAGCATGCTACTGGTTTTGGTAATAGTCAAATTACTGCACTATGCAGGTGCAATACGTCATCACTGCTAAGCCCATGATGCACTACAGTGAGCACAATACATGTCGTGAACGCCTAGGCGACTTTTGTCGACGCTTAATGTAGTCTACAGAACCCAACTCCTAGATGTCGACATTAGTCGATTCCCGCACTAAAAGGGTTAAATAGGTTCCTTACCATTAGACAGACACCACTTTGCACTGAGTACAAATGTTGACATGGAAGCCAATAGAGAAATCATTCAGAAATATTACAAAAATTATATATGGAAATTAACTTAGATAAAAGATTGGAATGATGATCCTAATGACATGCCTATAATTTAATGAAATTATAATATATAACTATTTTAATAAATGCAAAATATTGAGAGAATTAATAAAAAAAAATCCATTATACAGCTAGCTTAAAGTTGATTTCATTTAACATTGCTAAAAGTATCTGTTTTTTTTTTATGTCAGTGGAGATATATAAAATCTCAATTAAGTGTGATTCATAGACTACACACAGAAATCCATGGATGTACACCTAGAGCTCCTATACTACAGGCTGAATCATCCTTGCTATTTAATAACCCACGATCAAAAGCCAAGATAAAACCGGTTAGCTTACTGCAGTTAACTAATGCTAAGCTGGGTTACTTTACAATGTGGCAGTTATTTTTGGCAACAAGATGGATATGCGTCAGCTTCCCTTATAGGAACCTTATGTACACCAGAAATATATAAGTCAAACAGCAGTTATTAAAGGAACACAGGAATTTTAAAAACACAAATTACACAAATTGTGCTTATTAGTTGCTAAAATCAGTGTAAAAATTGTTTTAAACTCATAAAAGAGCTAAAATCCTACATGTTTCGGCTTCAAACTTAAAGCCATCATCGGGGAAGAGGAACAACACAAACGACTACTGATCTTTTAATTTTCGACACGAGAAGAATGAAATCAACAGTATGGAAAAATTTAAATAAAATAAGCGGGCACTCTTTGTTGCCAAAGAGCGAAAAACAAAACAATGAATTAACAAGGGGTTAAAAATGTATCCCATAAACCAGGTATGCTGAAAGAAAAGTTATCATTACAAATACAATCTTTTCTAATTTTAATTTCCAATGATTCCCTAATGGCGGCTTTAAATGGGTTATTGAACCTATGGATAATTCTTGCTTTATCGAAATTAATTACAATATCATTATTTTTAGCGTAAAACCGGGAGAGTGCAGTGGATAATTTTCCAAATTTTATGTCGTTTTTATGCTCTTTTAATCTTTCCAAAAACTTTCTTTTAGTCATACCAATGTAAAATATTATACTATTATTATTTAAGCTAATGGGGATTTCATAAACACCTGCGAATTGATCAGGGGGGATAGGATCTAATTTATATGAAACTAAGTCAACCAATTTTCTGGGAGGGACAGCAATAAGATGGATATTGTATTTACGGAGGGCCCTTTTAATCCTTTCAAATATAATAGGTATATATTGGAATTTCCGATAGTTTGGTTTATTATTGCTAGGGACAGGATGCTGAATTAAATGGCCATTGAATTTTTCTATAATTTTCTGTACGTGATGAGCGGGGAAACCATGGTCAATGGCGATATCTCTGATAAAATTAAGTTCATCTTGGATGAATTCACTTGAACAAACCAGAAAAGCACGCTTGATGAATGAATTGAAGGCAGCAATCTTATAAGTGAAAGTTGTAGAGGCATTAAATGGGATTATTGTGTTACTTCTCATCGGTTTACGATAGACTTTACGTTTTAGGTTGTTGTCATCTTTAATTAATTGAATATCAAGGAACGGCAGTGATGAATTTTCTTCTATTTCCAACGTAAACTTAATATTTTCATCTATTTCGTTTATTTTTGAGAGGAAAGATAGGAGTTCCTGCTTTCCATGACTCCATGTGATAAAGATATCGTCCACGTATCTTAGCCAAACTTCTGGTGTTAAATTCAAACTTTTAAAAATAAATTCCTCCATCGGTCTAAGTTTAAATTCAGCCAACAGACCGGAAATAGGAGATCCCATAGGTGCTCCTTTATTTTGTCTGTAAAATTTCTTATTAAACATGAAAACGTTGTTATTAATGATAAGGTTAAGTCCTGCCTTTAGAGATGTTTTTACGCTATCACTTAAATTATTTTGTTTATCAATTTCCAAATTAATATTTTGTGCAACTTCATTTGTATCAATAGATGGGTAAAGAGACACAATATCTAAACTAGCTAGAATAGTTCCTTTAGAAATCTGCATATTTTCTATTTTATGGATAAAATCTTCTGTTGTTCTGTTCTGTTGCAGGAACACAGGAATTTTGAAATTAGGTTTTAGTGTGTATATTTTTGTTCTTTCACCCACATAGCTTTTTCTTGACATGTTCAAAAGACTACAAAATAAAAGTTCTGAAGTTACTTCTCAGGTTTTTTTTAATAGAATTTCTGTAAGCTATCATGTGGTCAAAGGCCAGAATGCCTGATCTAATACTATTTCACTATAGAAGGTGAAATGAATCAATGACCCTTATTTACCCTTCATGTCTTGTCAATGGAAAGAATGAATCACTCCAAGATTAGTGATAGACCAGGGCATTTCACAGAGAAATAAAGGTGGGAGGGGAAAATATTTACTCTTGAGATAACATACTAGCATTCTAAATAGAAAAGATAGGTAAAACATTTTGGAAAGTACAATGCATACTAGACAGGATTCTACCCAGGAGTAAAAAAGAAGGGTAGGATTTTACCAGGAAAAAGGGCAAGGAGGGTGGGATTTTATCTGAAAAGGACATGAGGGTGGGCTGCCCCTCTGAAACTCTCTAGTGTGATCCCTGTATTTAAATATTTACACACCACAAAGATTCCCAAACATTTACCAATCATATTCATATTCTTCGTCTTCCACGTTCACATTGGATTTTAGCATCATATAACAAAATACTAATTTAGAGAATTTTTGTAAACCCAGTCTATTTCTAATCATGTTTCGGATGAAAGAAAAATTAGAAAAAATACACCTCCAGAGATGCTGAAGATGTTCCATTAATTATAGAAATTCTGCATCTATTCCAGTTTTACTTAAATTCTTCCAACATAGTGCTAGTAAAATAGTGATTATTGCTGTATATCTTTTTTGTTAATTGTTTTTGTATGGAGCTTGGTGGTTTTTTTAAGAAAATCTGAATCGGTCTTTAAAGACTGATTCTTAAAGCATTCTATTATAGATTAGACAAGAATCTGGCAAATAAAATATCATATATTCTAATATGAGTAAATATTGTGTGTGTGTGTGTGTGGTTACACACACACACACACACACATATATATATATATATATATATATATATATATATATATATATATATATATATATATATATATATATATATATATATATATATATATATATATATATATATATATATATACACATGCAAATTTTATTTTAAAAATGGCTCTAACGATTTTGACGAAATTTTGTATCTTACCGTTTTGGGGCACCAGAAAACCATTGGGCTAGGTCACATTTTCGAGAAAATTCGATTAGTGGGTCATTTTGGGTCACCATGGGTCAGGGTCAAGCTAATTGTATCTTAAAAATGGTTCAAATTATTTTGACTAAATTTTGTATCCTACCATTTTCGGGCAGGAGAAGACTATTGGGCTGGGTCACATGTTCGAAAACTTTCGATTAGTGGGTCATTTTTGGTCAACGCGGGTCAAGTTAATATCTAAAAATCGGCTCTAACAATTTTGATTAAATTTTGTATCCTACGAGCAAGAGAAAATCATTGGGCTAGGTCAAATGTTCCAGAAAATTCGATTAGTGGGTAATTTTTGGGTCACTGTGGGTCAAGCTATTTTTATTTAAAAAACAGCTCAGATGATTTGAACTAAATTTCGTATCCTATGGTTTTGGGGCACGGGTAAATCATTGGGCTAAGTCACATGTTCGAGAAAATTCGATTAGTGTGTCATTTTAGTCATGGGTCAAGCTATTTTTATCTTAAAATCAGCTCAGAGGATTTTAATTAAATTTAGTATCCAACAGTTTTGAAGAATGAGAAAACTAACGAGGCTTGGTCACATGGGTCAAGCTATTTTTTATCTTAAAAACGGCTCAGACGATTGGAACTAAATTTTGTATCCTACAGTTATGGGGC
The DNA here is from genome assembly GCA_963931845.1 of Maratus michaelseni. Classification (NCBI taxonomy): domain Eukaryota; kingdom Metazoa; phylum Arthropoda; class Arachnida; order Araneae; family Salticidae; genus Maratus; species Maratus michaelseni. The sequence goes on from OZ007594.1 coordinate 99,821,314, forward strand.
ACGAGAAAATCATTGGGCTAGGTCAAATCTTCGAGAAAATTTGATTAGTGGGTCATTTTGGTCATGGGTCATTATGGGTCAAGCTATTTTTATCTGAAAAACGGCTCACACAATTTTAACTAAATTTTGTATCTTACGGTATTTGGGCACAAGAAAATCATTGGGCCATGTCACATGTTCGAGAAAATCAGATTAGTGGGTCATTTTTGGGTCATTGTGGGTCGAACTAATTTTATCTAAAAAAACGGCTCAGATTATTTTGACTAAATTTTATATTCTACGAGTTTCGGGCACGAGAAGACAATTGGGCTTGGTCACATGTTCAAGAAATTTTGATTAGTGGGTCTTAGTCATGGGTCCTGATATTTTAACTCAAAGCTAATTTTGAACGAGCATAGCTTGCTCTTCCCTGCTCGTGTAAACAAATATGGTGGACTTCTGGTACTGATGATGTAAAAGAACATTTTGCGTAAATATTACACCAAACCAAAATTTTAAAATTAAAAAAAAAATTGTGTTTAATAGTTCAGCTTAAAAAGTAATAAAATTTTTATTTAAATTTAACACATTGCTTCTCTTGATGACACTGATATTTTTAAGTGTAATAATTTTATTTTAATGTGTTCTAAAATATTTATTTAGGAAACATTATTATTAAAAATTTATGAGCAAATTTTATGTTTTATGTAATAATTCTTATTTATTTGTATTCCTTTCCTGTTATGATTTAAAATTTCATTCTTAATTTATTTAGTATTTTAATATTTAGCTTTAATTCATTCATCCATTTAAATAAATTCATTTAAATTTATTAAGCTAAATTTCATTATTTCATTTTAAATCAAACATTCCTTTTAAAATTGTTTACTTTTGGTAAGAGTATAATTTAAATTCAGAATCTTTCCATTACATATCTTTTAGGATATTCATTTCAAATTTCATTTACAATATATTCACTTTGCAATATTTACTTTAAATTATTTCGTTAAATAAACTTCACTTCAAATTATCTAAAAGAAAAATATTTCTAACTTACTTTTTCTAACTTTTAAATAATATCCATCATAATAACAAACAGTCTAAAATAAATAATTATTCTAAAATACAGTGTATTTCCTTTTCAATAATAATTATTAAAAATGGTTAATCGCTAACTTTATTCTTTTCGAAAAGTTCAGATTCACATATTTTGATTCATGCAAAATTTCTCTTTCAGAATCACGATCTTTTCATTTCCTCTAAGTCTCATAAATTACTTTTTCAAAATTCTTTAAATTAAACATTTTTACTTTCAAAACATATCTGGTGGAAAGAACTTTTTATTTTATTATGATTGCTAAAATTTCATTTATTTTCATCCATAAATTTCTGAGTTATGGATTTTTCATTACTTTCTTGAGTTTTGTTTTGAAGTTGGTAGATTTTAGCTGGAGACGGCCATTGAGAGATTTTCAGATGTTTTCGTGTAAACAACTACGAGTTGTTGCTACCGTTTCCCGCGCATTTTATCTGTGTCAATGACTCGCGGAATGCAAGGTCAGTTTCAGGACGATTCAAGGTGACAGATCGAAGCACGTGGAACATCCTCGATGACGTGTCGTCAAGGGGTGCGATACCGTGAAAGTCTAACTGTAACTTTGTCTACGGTTTTTTGGGCTTGTTCAGTGACATTCATCCGGTTCCTATTTTTTCATTGGTTATTCCGTAACCGCAGGATATTTTTACCTGAGTGGGAAATTGTAAAGAGTATTCAGTCCTACTCAAAATTCTACAAGATGTAGTCGCTACTGTATTTTCGTTATTCGGGCTTTTGCCATTTCTTTGGCGAAAGTGAGGACTCAAGAATGATATGAATGTGCCTGATTTTAGCAATACAATGTATCTAAATATCTAATAATTTCTTTTGATGTAAATAATTAAATATTAAGTTAAATTTAAATCTACAAATGATATCTTACTGATAGTTGGCATCTAAAAGTTATGATGAATGGAGACGCTGGATTTCAGAAATTTGCCGTGATAACATCTTGGCTTCTTGTGTTTGTTTGTTAATTCTGTTGCCGAATCATCAATTTAATTTTCTTCAAGAGATACTCCTTCAATAATCTTGTTTCGCAATCTTCAAGTTTACCTTATTCAACAGTTTGATTGTCAAGCTCTATTGACGGAAATTTGATTTCTTTTGTGTGGAGATTTACGAATGTATTGATGAGATATTCGTTCCCATCTGTCATCGTGATACCAGACATAGCTACTTCATAGATAATAACCTAGCTTCCTATTTTTGCCATTCATAACCTAAAATTTTCATTATCTTTTGTTGAGTAACAACTTTTAACGTTGAAGTTCAGAAACTTGTTTTAAGAACTTTCAACGATAATTTAAAATATCACATCATGAACTGGACTGAGCCAGCAACACTATTTCTATATAACTTTATCACATCTACTAAGTATACTGAAAATTTTATTTAAAGAAAATATAATATTGTGATAAAAAGCTGTATTCAATATTTGAAATAATATATTCTAAAGATATAAGATTACATTTGTCAGTGATTTTACAATCCATTTTATCCTTAATGCATTCGTATTATTAGAAGAGCACGTATCGCTACATATATAATTAAGATGTTTGTGTTGATGTTATTAAGTGAATTTTTTGTTTAATTTTGGTGCACTAATATTCAAATAAATACCTGTTTGACTTCATTTGGGTGAGTTTGTCTTTTCCTTTTGTTTATAATATCATTTATCAATTTCATATTTAAAAAATGTAATCTAACTTATAAGTTATTCTTAAACTTTAACTTTTATGGCTTCGCAATGTTATTGCTACTTACGATCACGCCTATAATGGTATTTGGGGAAAGTGTTGAATATATGTTTTGTCAAAATTTATAGGTATTCGGAATCGCTCCGGTGCTAAGTCATTGGCGATTCATCCCCTTTTTTTATCTTTCTTTTTATATTCATCACGATCCCCAAATATCGTTATATTTCCTACAGAATAATTTTAAACCTAAGGGAAATTTGTAATAAGTATGTATTTCTAACTTTAATTTTACACATCAGATTCAGAAAGCCAGAATATTTCTTACATATTGTCTCGATTAACTTACAGGATGCCGTTTCTACACAAAACTTTATGCACAAGACTATTATAATTAAAATTCACCTATTCAGAATTCTCTAGTGATAATATTAAAGCTCCAAACGAAACAAAATTTCACCAGTATCTATAGTTAAAACTGCAAAAAATAAAAAAAACAACAGTCTGTAAGACCACTAACAAAAGTTAAGGGTGAAAGCTGCTAATCTTTAAAAAAATTGTGTCCCTTTTTTTAATATTTTGCCTTAAATATTTATTTGTTACTTTGAAATACTAATATATAAATATTCATATAGATTCCCCTCCCCCACCCATGAAAATTCCTATTACCTCCCTTTTGCTCCCCCACCACACAGTTTAAAATGTTTTAAAACTCTTTGCCTTATTACTTTGAAATAACAATAAATGAATGCTCATTTGCTACCCTCACACCTGAAAATTTTACTTCTCTTCCCCTAACACAAATTTTTTTTTAAAGTATCTGCACATTTTCCTAAAGTTTTGATGGTTTGGATGTCTGTATCTTGTAACTTTTTATAAAAATAAATACAGGTGAATCATAGAAAAAAAATAAACTGCATGGGTTGGCAGCTGCACTTGGCCTGACTCTCTATTCACAAAGTTTTAATTCCCACCACCACACTGCTGCTGAAAGTAACTTCAACATTATTTCAGTAGGTCTGATTTTTTAAAATTTTATCGTTAGTGACAACAACAGCATAACAAAGTTTTCAAAACTTACTTAAAAAGCAGAATGTCACAACATTGTTTTAGCTCTTTGGTCAATACATTAATTGAAAATCAATAAACTTGTTAATTTGATCTGGAAAAAGTTACCGACCATCTTACGAACAAAAAAGCGAGAAAAGCAAAAAATTTAAGGTTTTTTTAATGTGGAAATTCAGCATGAATTTGCCAATATAATTTATAAAATATATAGTCAGGATCAGATTTAAACACATGACATAGGTGAAAATTAGCAGTTGCCACTCACCATGTGGTGATTAAAGTTGTAAAAGTGGCGATTAAAAAATTGTCATTGATCGCCACCCCTGTGCAGTCACTTTCCAGTTACACATTCCATTGCAATCCTTGAGCAACTGAAGGATTTTGCGATTCCCCCCCCCCCAAGAACGTGTGAAGAATTTCACGACCCCCCCACCCCCCGATTGATGGACGAATAGCGCGATTTTTTTCGCCTAGCGAATTTCATGATAAATTCACGTGACCGACTGGCAAATTTTGCAGGTTTGTTCAACGATCGATCGTTGCAAAGGCGTTCAAACTCGAGATTATTGATAAGTGGCTTATTGTAATATACTGTGTTCATTTGTACGAGGATAGCATGTATACTCCTAGAAAAATTAAGGTTTTTATAAAAACAGTCCCAAATTTCGCCTAGTTTTTTGCTTATAATTTGCAAAGTTCTTAATATAAAAAAAAATTATTTTAAGAAAATATGACAAACAACATTGTACATAAAACTCTGCAATCAGAATTATATCGTCGATAGAATAAGCTCTAAATCCGTTGCTCCCAAAAAGAAGCAAAAATATGAGGGGTTGTATCAAATATCTGTTGATCAGTGCCAAGATAGCGTAGCGTACACAATATTGCACATACTACTATATTTAGATACAACCCTTCATGTTTTTGCTTCCTTTTGGGAACAACGGATTTCGAGCTTATTCTATCGACGATAATTTTCAGAATTTTTAAGCTATGATTTTGAGACTTTCACAAAAGTTGCTCTATATACTTAGCTAATACATTATGCATATTATATTTTGATTGCATTCGCGCATGCACAGTGAAACATTTTTTAGTAAACCTGCTCATTTTTCATCTAATTTTTATTATTTTTTAATTCCGATTGCAGAGTATTATGTACAATGTTGTTTGACATATTTCCTCAAAATAACTTTTTTTTATATTAAGAACTCTGCAAATTATTGGCAAAAAAGTGGCGAAATTCGAGTCTGTTTTTATAAAAACCTTAATTTCTCTTCGAATATTCATGCTATCCTCATAAAAATTAACATAGTATATTACAATAAACCACTTATTAATAATCTCAAGTTTAAACAATTTTGCTACATTAGTTTTTACAGGGTAATCCAAAAGATATTCGTTCTTTTTCAATTTGTTGACAGTCCCCTATGGGGTTTCGGGAAAAAATATTCACGGAAATATATAAGCTATACTATACTGTTTACACACCTGCAGTTTCAGGTTAATTCCTCATGTATTTTTCTAGATAGTTAACAAAACGTCTAAAATCGCAAGTGACCAATCACCTTTGGCAATATAGTGTATTCAAGGCCAGGAACACTTAAAAAAAAAAAAAAAACCTGAAACTTTTCATTCCAAAGCAGAAAGGTTTCCTAAACTATGGGTTCTCTTCAGTTACTGATTAGATCGGAAATGTAACAAATTTTCATGGGTTTTTCCACGTCAAATGAACCAAAAATTTTCAATATTCAACCTGACCATTTCAGATTTTAATGAAACCTTCCAGAATCATTCTCCTTGATGATACAAATGAGAAGAGAATATACTTTTATAATTTTTTTATCTCAGTAAAATTTTCATACAATTAATTTTTTTTATTTCCAAAAATCGTCATTTTTTGGCTTGTATAAATGCTTTCAATTTTGAATTTCTCAAGCTCTATCAGGCGTAGAGAGTTGTTTGACCCTTCATTTTAAAGAGAATTTCATAAGGTTTAATTTGATATGCAAGTTGACTATGCTTGGTTTAAAAAAAGTTAATTTAATTTAAAAGTTTAAAATTTAAAACACTTTTAAAGTGTTTAAAAGTTTTGAAAAAAATGTTTTTTTGTAATATTATAATCTTTAAATTCTGAAAGGGGGATCTCAATGGGATCAGCAGTTATAAAAAAAAAAAAAAAAATGTTTAAAAATGAATAAAACAGTACTATATTTACTATCATAAAGTTGGCGAGGTGCCAACTTTAAATAACAGCCCCAACTGGTGTTTAACATTAGTTTTTTTAACATAACTGCTGATCCCATTGAGATCCCACTCTAAAACTTTCAGAATTTAAAGTTTATAATATTACAAAAAAACTTTTTTTTCAAAATTTTTAAAAAACACTATTTAAATAAATTTTAACTTAAAAATATTTAAATTAAATTAAATTATTTTAAACCAAGCATAGTAAACTTGCATATCAAATTAAACCTTATTAAATTCTCTTTAAAATGAGGGGTCAAACAACTCTCTACGCCTGATAGAACTTGCAAAATTCAAAATTGAAAACATTTAAACAAGCCAAAAAATGATGATTTTTCGAAATTAAAAAAATTTATTGTATGAAAATTTACAGAGGTAAAAATATAATAAAAGTATGTTCTCATTTATATCATTAGGGAGAATTATTCCTATAAGTTTCATCAAAATCTAAAATGGTCAGGTTGAGTCACTGGTTGATTTGACATGGAATGACCCTCATGTAAAGTTTCCGAAAGAAAGGCATGGAAGACTAATGAAGTACAATTTGCACATGCTCATCCTCTCGAACCCATTACATTCTACAAACGTCATCGTTACATGATTCACATTGTTCTGGAGAGTAAAGTCATGTCAACGCGGTGCTTAGAATTATATCAACGCAGTCTTAAAACACTGCCTCACGAATTCTCCAACGAAAGAAACATAGTAAAAAAATTAGAAGCAAAGAAACGGTCCGAATCCGTAAATAAATTTTGAAACTCCAGTGGAGAACTTCATGAGCCATTCCAGAGTTTGAAAGCTCTAGCTCGTGAGACCCAACTTGGTCTCAAAAAAAAAAAAAATGGCTCATAGAGGAACTACAAGTTTTATAAACTCTATACTTCGCAGACAGACTAGTCTATAAACGTTCAATCAAAAATGGAGAAAAATCTATAGCAGGCGTAACTTTTTGTTTTTGATAGCATAAAAAAACTGTATTATATGTATTCTGTTTGATAATTTCTTTTATTTAAGGAAACAATATACTTTTTAAAAAGAATTAATATTATCCAATTGAATTTTAATGTATACTTAAATAACTCATTCAATAGTTTCTTTGTACTCTTGTCCCATGAATCTATAGTAAATATTAGATATTTGATTGCTGAATAATAATGCAGGACTATAGTGAAGTTCAGAGAACATTGTTTATACGTTTTTATCATCTTTTCCTTTTGAGATTAAGTTCCGATTTGATTTATAACTTTTGTAATAATGAAATGTATCGTTTATATGTCAGAAGAAATTCATAATTTCATATATACTATATGTTTTATCCTCATGTTTTATGAATCATATATTTGTAAATAAATATTATTGAAAATTTGATTTTTAGATCTATAAACAATTTTTTTATAAATTGGGGTCTCGTGAGTTCTATCCTGTAAATATATTACATTATGAAAATGTTTAATTTCCCTAAATAGATGGATTTTTTTAATACTTTTAAATAAATATATTTTTTTTATCTCGTAAGTACATATACTATTTCAAAATATTTCATATCTGTGAATAATTATTTTATTTTCAGGCATTGTATACTTATAAAAAGATATATTTTTGAAAATGTTTTGTCAATTTGTAAATATTTTTTGATATAGTGTTTTACAACTATCATGCCTCTGAAATATATTCCTTAAAAGTATTTATTTAAGTTTTAAAATAGCCTGAAAAAAAAAAATCATTTTTGTACGTACACAATGTATGAAAATAAAATAATGTTATGAATTTTGTATATATCTGTAAATATTCCATGTTTAAATTTATTTTATTTTATTATTGTGAAATTTGCAGTATTATTAATGTATTTCCTATTGAGCATCATGTAACTCAATGCTAAAGGCCTCAGATGGTTTGCAAGGAAAACAACCTTACACCCTCATCTTTATAATGGAAGTCTATTGAAATATCGCCAAGGAATGGGTTTATCGCCAAGTTGGCGATGGTTTTGGCGACTTATTTTTGTCGCCAAATTTGGCGATATATCGCCAAATGTCGCCAAGTTGGCGACTTTTTGTGCAACCACACCCCCCTTATACCTATACATTGGGATCCTTTCTTGCTTGGGTTCTCTATCGAAAGTTAAAGCACTTTCTGGTAATTTCTAGCATCTGAAGGCTCTGGAATAATCTAGAAAGATCTCTGAAACCTATATAAGGACCTCCATCAGTTCAGTTAGTTAGTTGTCTGTCAACTGCGATTGAATTCATACGAGAGGCTTTGCATTGAGAACTGTGTTTCTCGGATCGATTTTGTCGTTGATACGTCGTATTGAACGCATTGTTTCTGTGTGAAATTTTGCTGTGCTTTTATTGGATTTGAAGATTACTGAATATCTTGTAATTTTCAGAAGATATTTGTGATCGTATTGCACTGTTTATAGTGAATAAAGCCTTTTTATTGTTCTTATATATTGGCATCAGTCCTTTCGAACCCCGAGCTCACAACATTTGGTGTCAAGAAGTGGGATTGAATGGCGATTACCAGAGCAATGGAGGCGCAACTGACTAAATTATTGGAGAAATTAGGAGAGATGGATGAGAAAATGAATGCGAATCAGGCTGAAATGAAGAAGGAAATGTCAGCGATGGATGAGAAAATGACTGCAAACCAGGCTGAAATGAAGGAAATGTCGGAAGAAATGAAGAAGGAAATGTCAGTGATAGATGAGAAAATGACCGCAAACCAGGCTGAAATGAAGGAGATGTCGGAAGAAATGAAGAAGGATATGTCAACCAACCTTGGTGAGTTGAAAGAATTAATAGATAATAAAATAACATCTTTAAATGAAAGAATTGACAGCGTGGAAAACAAATTTGAAGGAAGATTTCAAGAAATAGAAGAAAATGTTCAAATGACAGCCAAAACCGTAGAAGAAGTTCAAAAGATCTCCAAAACCGTAGAAGAAAGGATAGAGAGTGTAGAAAAGGAGTTGGAAAATGTGAAGAAACAAAAGATAACTGCCGAAAACTATCCCGAAGATGTGAAGTATCAAGCTATGCTTCCTCGGGCCTCTATTAAACTCTCGACCTATGACGGAAAATCCTCATGGCCAGTTTTTAAGACACAATTTGGAATCGTAGCGGACGCCAATGGATGGGATTCCCAGACAAAGGCTTGCCAGTTAGCTGCTTCTCTACGAGCTGATGCTGCCGACGTCCTACAGACATTGCCTGCAAATGAACCGCTGGATTTTGAAACGCTCGTCAGTGCCTTAGAATTGCGCTTTGGCGAGAAATGCATGAAGGAATATAGCAGACTCCAGCTCAAATCTCGACAGCAGAAATCCACTGAATCCCTGCAAGAGCTTGCTACGGATGTCGAGAGACTTTCCCATCTTGCTTATCCTGACTGCCCGACTGAAATTAGAGAAAGCTTAGCTCTGCAGCATTTTATTGATGGTGTGCATGACTCTGAGATCCAGAAACAACTCCGGATTGCAGATCTCAGTGACTTAAAAGGGGCTTTAGTTTATGCCCTGAAATTCGAGGCAGCCCAGCAAGCTACAAGGAAAGATCGACACTTTGTGCGAGTAGCCAACATGCCTGAGACGTCGGATACAGCTGTGGAGCGGTTACAGCAGCAGATGAAGGACGTGATGAGACAGATAAACTCCTTGATGGACAACAAACCTGGCAGAAAGATCAAGTGCTGGAAATGCGGTGGAGAAGGCCATATTCGAAGAAACTGCCTAAAACGACCCAGCACAGAAGGTAATAACTCCGCACGAACGGCGGAGCAGGAAAACTAATTAATGGCCATCTCGCGGGGCGGAGGTTGCCAGATTTTGAGAAGCCCCATTATCAAGTGTGTCAAATTTCTGCAAGAAGTTGCGGCGAGAATGGAGTTTTTATAGTCGGGCGTGTGAATGATTTGCCCTGTAATATGATCATCGATACAAGAGCCAATGTGACCATCATTCGGAAAGATCTAGCTCAGCGGCTAAAAGAAAAACTCCTCTGGACTCCGCCCCGTGTTATCCTTCAAACTGTGACCAGGGATATGATCGACATACATGGAAGAATGAAACTGAAAATAAAGTTTGGGAACGCCGCTTACCATCATACAGTCTATGTGGCCGATATTTCAGACCCTTTCATACTCGGACTGGACTTTTTAAAAGAGCATGGATTTACACTGGATTTTAAGAAGAATGAGTTACGCTCTGCTCAAGAAGATGTCACTATTTTCAAACTTGGGAATGAGTCCGGGTCTATTCAACGGATCACAGCCAAGGCAGATGTTATCATCACTCCTCGGACCGAAATGATGATACCTGGATTAACTGAGAACAAAAGTAGTTTTCAATGTGGCTTGGTTGGATATCCTGAGAAGAGCCCAAAAGGAGTGCTAATAGCATCAGCGCTGGTAGATCTGTCGAGAGATGTGATACCCGTGAGGATGGCGAATGTAAGTGAAAAGTCTAGAATTATCCAGAAGGGTGAAGTGCTTGCTACCTGTGCTCCAGTCACCTGTGTTTGCAAAGACCCAAGCTTGACGTTGTCGGAGCCGCCTACAAATTTAACACCTGTAATTGGACGAAATGAAAATTTATCTCCTGAACAGAGACATGCCGCAGAAAGACTGTTCCAGGAATTTAAGGATGTGTTTTCACAAAACGAGAATGACATAGGTCGCACTTCTCTGACACGTCATACAATTGACACTGCCGACCATCCACCGATTAAACAGCACCCAAGACGCTTGCCGTTCGCAAAACAGGAAGAGGTTGCTAAGCTCGTACAAGAGATGCAGGATAGTGACATCATCGAACCGTCATCAAGTCCGTGGGCCTCTCCCATCGTGTTGGTCCGAAAGAAAGATGGCTCCACAAGATTTTGTGTAGATTATCGTAAACTTAACGATATCACGAAGAAGGACAGCTATCCTCTACCAAGAATAGATGACACGCTAGATACTCTTTCAGGACATAAATGGTTTTCCACACTGGATTTGAAGAGTGGATATTGGCAAGTAGAGATCCATCCTGATGACAAAGAGAAGACCGCATTTACTACTGGACAAGGACTTTGGCAATTTAAAGTTATGCCGTTCGGGCTCTGCAATGCCCCAGCAACGTTCGACCGCCTCATGGAGACAGTGTTAAAAGGCCTGACTTTTGAAGCTTGTCTCATCTACCTAGATGATGTCATCATTGGTGGCCGCACGTTTGAAGAACATCTAGAGAATATTCGAAAAGTGTTAACGAAGCTAAGAGCGGCGAATTTAAAGCTGAACCCTCTGAAATGCAAGTTCTTCCAACGCGAAGTAAATTATTTAGGACACATCATCTCAGCTGAAGGTGTCCGAACAGATCCTGAAAAAGTGTCTGCAGTAAAGAACTGGAAGCGTCCGGAAAATGTCCATCAGTTGCGAAGCTTTCTGGGACTATGCACTTATTACAGAAAGTTTGTACAGGGGTTCTCCAACATCGCAAGACCCTTGCATAGGCTCACTGAAAGCAAGCAGAAGTTTCTATGGACACAAGAATGCGAGAATTCCTTCCAGCGACTGAAAGAAGCTCTCACATCCTCTCCAGTCCTTACCTATCCACACCCCGACAAACAATTCATTGTGGACACGGATGCCAGCCATGAAAGTGTCGGCGCTGTACTTTCCCAAGAAATAGATGGCCAAGAACGAGTCGTAGCATACTGGAGCAAATGTTTATCGAAACCAGAGAGGAATTATTGCGTCACTCGCAAGGAGTTATTAGCTATAGTGAAAGCCATAGAACACTTCCATCACTATCTCTATGGCAGGGAATTTCTCCTTCGTACTGACCACGCATCCCTAACATGGCTGATGAATTTTAAGAACCCAGAGGGCCAAGTAGCCAGATGGATACAACGACTCCAGGAATATGACTTTGACATCAGGCATCGCAAAGGCTCATCGCATGGAAACGCTGATGCCTTATCAAGAAGACCGTGTCCCGAGAGCTGTCACTATTGTTCCAGAGCGGAGAGCAAGTATAATCCCGAATATGTCATACGTCAGACGAAGACTTCACTATTGACGCCACCAGATCCCTGGAGTGATGAGAAGATTAGAGAAGATCAAATGGCAGACTCTGAGATCAAACCAATCTTGGAGTTATTAGAATCTTCTAGCACGAAGCCCAGTTGGAAAGACATCTCGACTTACAGTCCTACGACGAAGCAATATTGGGCTCTTTGGAACTCTCTCCACGTCAGGAATGGTGTCCTGTTCCGAAAATTCGAATCGGAAGATGGGAAGACATCTCGGTGGCAGATGGTACTTCCTCGATCCCGAATACCAGAGGTCCTCAAGGAATTACATGGCAGTCCCACTGGTGGCCATTTTGGAGTCATGAAAACATTACATAGAGTCCGAGAGCGCTTCTTCTGGGGAAAAGCGAGAGCTGACGTAGAACGATGGTGCAAAGCTTGCGATGCATGTGCAGTTCGAAAAGGACCAAAGAAACGTAGCCGAGGAAGACTACATCTCTACAATGTAGGAGCACCTTTCGAACGCATCGCCCTTGACATCCTAGGCCCTCTGCCAAGAAGTGCTGATGGCAACAAACACCTCCTTGTTGTCATGGACTACTTCACGAAATGGCCTGAAGTTTATGCCATCCCTGATCAAGAAGCTTCTACGGTTGCGGATGCCTTGGTACACCAGTGGATATCAAGGTATGGAGTCCCCCTTCAAATGCATTCTGACCAGGGGAGAAATTTCATCTCTGCTGTGATTGAGGGTCTCTGTCAACTTCTCGGAATGGACAAAACTAGGACGACGCCTTTACATCCACAATCGGATGGCATGGTTGAGAGATTTAATCGTACCATCCTCAACAATCTCTCACTACTAGTCTCAAGAAACCAACAAGACTGGGACCAAAAACTTCCCTTGTTTCTTCTCGCCTATCGCAGCGCCGTCCATGAAACAACCGGCTATTCCCCGTCTCAGATGCTTTTCGGTCGTGATCTTCGTCTACCTTGTGATCTGATTTTTGGTCGCCCTCCAGATGCGCCTTCATCGCCAGAGGGATATGTGCAGAATCTCCAGGCACGATTTGAAGACGTCCACAACTTGGCTCGAGAGCGGATCAATATACAGACGGAGAAGATGAAGACCAGGTACGACACGAAAGCCACGGGACATCAATTCAAAGAAGGTGACAAGGTTTGGTTTTATAATCCGACTCGACGTAAAGGACTTTCTCCCAAACTGCAATCGCACTGGGACGGTCCTTATACAGTCCTAAACAGACTGAACGATGTCGTAATTCGGATCCGAAAGTCACCAAGTTCGAAGCCTAGAGTCGTTCATTACGACAGGCTGGCTCCATACTATGGCCATAGTACTTAGTTCATTGATTGTAAATAGTGTAATGTAAATAATGTAAATTAGTATGACCATGGTCTTGTATATAAATTAATGTAATTATTTATTTTGCTTAGCATTATCATTATTATTGTTATTATTATTTAAATACTTGTATGTAATAATGTCTATGCTTTAATTTTATTTTATTTTTAAATAAGTGTATATTTTGTATAATTCAGCATCATGAATGTGTTTTGAATAGTATAGCATTTGTTGGTAACGGGTTTGCTTTCCGATCAAAGGTTGAACTGCCCGGGACGTGTAGTCCTTGAGAGGGGGGCAATGTTATGAATTTTGTATATATCTGTAAATATTCCATTTGTTTAAATTTATTTTATTTTATTATTGTGAAATTTGCAGTATTATTAATGTATTTCCTATTGAGCATCATGTAACTCAATGCTAAAGGCCTCAGCTGGTTTGCAAGGAAAACAACCTTACACCCTCATCTTTATAATGGAAGTCTATTGAAATATCGCCAAGGAATGGGTTTATCGCCAAGTTGGCGATGGTTTTGGCGACTTATTTTTGTCGCCAAATTTGGCGATATATCGCCAAATGTCGCGACTTTTTGTGCAACCACACCCCCCTTATACCTATACATTGGGATCCTTTCTTGCTTGGGTTCTCTATCGAAAGTTAAAGCACTTTCTGGTAATTTCTAGCATCTGAAGGCTCTGGAATAATCTAGAAAGATCTCTGAAACCTATATAAGGACCTCCATCAGTTCAGTTAGTTAGTTGTCTGTCAACTGCGATTGAATTCATACGAGAGGCTTTGCATTGAGAACTGTGTTTCTCGGATCGATTTTGTCGTTGATACGTCGTATTGAACGCATTGTTTCTGTGTGAAATTTTGCTGTGCTTTTATTGGATTTGAAGATTACTGAATATCTTGTAATTTTCAGAAGATATTTGTGATCGTATTGCACTGTTTATAGTGAATAAAGCCTTTTTATTGTTCTTACATATTGGCATCAGTCCTTTCGAACCCCGAGCTCACAACAATAATTATTCACAGATATGAAATATTTTGAAATAGTATGTCTGCTTACAATTACAAGATAAAAATAATATTTTTTAAAGGTCACAAAAAACCATCCATTTAAGGAAATTAAACATTTTCATAATGTGTATATGTATCTATTTAGAGGATGGAACTCATGACACCACATTTTAAAAAAGAATTATTTCTAGATCTATAAATCAAATTTTCAATAATAATTATTTACAAATATATGATTCATAAAAAATGAGGAAAATACATATAGTATAAGTGAAATTATGAATTTCTTCTCTCATATAAACAATACATTTCATCATTACAAAAGTTATGAATCGGAACCTAATCTCAAAACGAGAAAATGATAAAAACATATAAACAATGTTCTCTGAACTGCACTATAGTCCTACATTATTATTCATCAATTAAATATCTAATATTTATAGATTCATGGGACAAGAGTATAAAGAAACTATTGAACGAGTTATTTAAGTTTGTACATGCAACAAACAATTAACAGCAACTCGAATAATACTATACAGTAAAACCTCCATAACATACACTCCCGAATAGCGGTACACCTCTCTTTAATGAACACTTTTCAAATCTCCACTCCCACAATCTAAATTTTTATATGCTTAACCTCTGAATAGTGGACAGTAGTTTTGGCATTCAAGGATGAAAAATGATTTTTTAACAAGAAAGAAAATGGGAAAAAAGTAAAAAGCTCGAAATTTATCAGGGCAATGTGTCACAAATTTTGTGCCCACAGATAAATGTAAAGCAGGCATGTCAAACACGTGGCCCGCGGGCCACAACTGGCCTGCCGACAACTTATCTGTGGCCGGCGAAGCCTTTGGCAATTTACCTGTGTAATTTAGTTGTTAGAACACGGATGCTGAAAATACACTTTGCAGAACACACTTGCACAAATTGTGGTCTTAGTGATGACAACATAAAGATATGTATATCAGTCTTACCAGTTTGACGGGCTTTTTTTATTCAGAATGCTACGACTATTTTTGAATAGTAATATTTGTTTTATTTATTATGTTATTAAATAAGGGGAATATTTGTCTTCAGAATGTGGTCGCATTCTGAAGACTACAGAAAAATTCCTGCTCATCTGGCAATAGTGATGTATAGACAGATGTAACTCAATTTTACCTTTCAGCACAAAAAAAATTGTGGATACAAATATTACCTATCGGAACGAAACAATTTAAAGGTTCGTAAAATTTTTAAAGTATTTTACTTATATTTTTTATTTGTTTATGTTGAAACGGTACTTCTCTATTATCCCGTCGACCCCTTTTCATAACAAAAAATTATCGCCAAACTGTAAGATTAAACGCCAAAAATGCAGTGCCATTTACTGGATGTCAGAAGCATTATACGTGTTTGTTATGTCATCAAGTGGTTTTTAATTCGACATCTGCCTGTATTTTTCATTATGTTTTATTGATTTATTAGTTATTTTGTTCATTAAAATAAAAATTGTGTTCTTAAATTCTTATATTTTATTCATTTATTTATTTTGATATACCAATGGCAACGTTCTCCCGTTCATTTAGCATTATATTTTGGCGATAGTTTTTTGTTATGAAAAGTGGTCGACGGGATAATAGAGTAGTACCTGTTGCAAAATGAAAAGGAACCACCAGATGGCGCTAAGCGCGTAGAACTTTTAGACTGACTGACTGTTTTGTTTACTTTACGTTTGTACATAGCTTGTCGTGTATTCGTTCTGTATCGTCTTTAAGTGTGTCTACCTGTCCAATAAATAATCTTCATTAGTAAAAGATGTTTCTACCTTTAAAGAAGCTCATAGAACACGAACCAGAAAATTAGGTGAGATCAAACCTTTTATTTACTTTTATTGTCTTGTATGATTTAAGAAAGTTTAAGAAATTCTCTTTTATGGTGCCGAAATTCCCAAGAGTTGAAATTTAGAAAATGGCGCTACCTATCGAATTAGATAAATCAAAAAGTATGCGTAAGTCTCTTAGAACATCTTTAACGAAGATTATTAACAAAATAACTGAATATTTGGCAGGAGACGAAAAAGATATAGACGAAATTGAAAATCTTAAAATTCAATTAATCGAGAATGCAGAACAAGTTTACAAATTAGATTCAGAAATTCAGAAACTTGTAGATAACTTAGAAACGCTAGAAAAAGATGTATCATCCAGTCAAGAATATCGCGAAAAAATTACGAAAACGAAAGCTAAAATTGATCGATATTTAAAGCGTAATGCTCCTAACGAAAGTAAAATAAACTCTTCTATTCTATTGTCCACAGGACCTGATGAATCAAAGAATTATTCTCACGTAAGATTACCAAAGCTTACAATACAACCTTTCGATGGGAAATATGAAAATTGGCAGGAATTCTGGGGGCAATTTGAAGTAGCTATACATGAAAATGTAAAGTTAACTAACATAGAGAAGTTAAATTACTTAAAGAATTTCTTAACAGGAGCAGCTTTAAAATGTATTCAAGGTTTAGCTTTAACACAAAATAATTACGATGTCGCGATCGGATTGTTAAAAGAAAGATTCGGAAAAAATGAATTTATAATACGATCGCATGTAAACAAGCTATTAAGCCTAAATCCTGTAAAATCTGGAGCGAATTTAAAAGAGCTTAGACAATTGCATGATACCTGTATTATTCAAATCAGAAGTCTCGAAACAGCCGGGGTAGAATTAAATAATTATGGGGGAATCTTATTCGCTATTTTAGTCAAATTAATTCCTGAAGAAATTGTGCTCGGATTCAATCGTTCCGCTACAGGCGAAGATTCTTGGAACTGTGCCAAATTATTAGAATTTCTAAAACATGAAATCGAAACGCGAGAAAAAACGTATATGTTTCGAAATGATGAAGTATTTGAAAGGAATAAAATTAAAGAGTTACCTTATCGAAAACATGAAACTCATAAAAATATACCCACCGCAGCTACATTAAATACTCTTATCAAGAAAGACTGTTTATTTTGCAATGGGGAACACGAAAATTTTAACTGCCCCTTAACCATTAATGAACGAAAATCAAGTCTTTTACGAAAGGGTTATTGCTTTCTTTGCCTTCGCAAATCACATGTATCAAAATTTTGCCGCGAAAAAATGCGTTGCAACATTTGTGGTCGAAGACATAATGTTTTAATTTGTGACGAAACTGAAAAGCAACATAACAAAAGGGAAAGCGTCTCAAAGTCTCCCGAAAGAAAAAATAATTCCAATGCTCTCAATTGCGCAACAACTGCAGTAAATGAAAATGTATTTTTACAAACAGCTGTCGCCTTTTTAAGTAATAATTCTCAGGAAAGAAAAATAAAAATTATCATGGATTCGGGGTCGCAAAATACGTTCATCGATAAAACGTTATCTCGTAAATTTAATTTAGAAGTTATAGGAAAAGAAAAATTAGCAATTTATGCTTTTGGGTCAAAACCACAGAAATCTATTGTAAGAAATAGGGTAAAAGTAAATTTACGAAGCATTTATGATCCAAAGAAAATTATTTCTATAGAAGCCATTGAAACATCTTCGATATCTGAAGCTGAAATTCAAGGCCCTAGTAAAGAAATTCACAAATTTTGTAATGAAGCCAAAATACAGATAGCTGATATTGAAGGGTCTGAAAATTTAAGGGTATCTCTTTTAATTGGGTCAGACTATTTCTGGAAAATAGCTACAGGGAAAGTCAAAAGAGTTTCCGGTGCTTTAGTAGGAATGGAAACGAAACTAGGTTATGTATTTAATGGTTCTGAAGCTAAACGCAAGAATTTTAAGGATGTTAGCGTAATGAATGTTATAGTGCGTAATCAAAATTTAGAAGAATCAGACATTTTGAAAAGATTGTTCGATTTAGAAGGTTTGGGAATATCGCGTAGTGACAATCTGAATGAAGATGACGAAGTTATGAAAGAATTTGAAAATTCTACGAAACTAATCGAAGGTCGCTACCAAGTTAAACTACCATGGAACGAACATTCTGAGTCGCTACATGATAACTATAGTAATGCTAACAACCGTTTGCGAACACTTGTCAAAAGATTTAAGAAAAATCGAAATTTTCATAGTCAGTACAAGGACATTATTTCAAAGCATCTAATTCAAGGAATAGCTGAAAGGGTCAATGAAAATGAATGTGGTGATAATTCTAAGATCTATCACATGCCACATCACGCAGTAATACGCGAAGATAAAACAACGACGAAAATGAGAATAGTTTTCGATGCCTACTCGAGTGAACATAATTTTCCGTCCCTTAATGACTGCTTGAATCCAGGTCCGAATTTAACGCCCGATATCCTAATACTTCTTTTGCAGTTCCGTCTGAATAAGGTTGCCATAACGGCGGATATAGAAGGTGCATTTTTGCAAATTGCCCTGGCGCCAGAAGAAAGAGACGCAGTTAGATTTCTATGGGTTACGGAAGATTTAGACGCTGAACCCGAAGTTTTGAGGATGACGCGTGTAATTTTTGGAGCAAGATCGAGCGCATTTTTACTGAACGCGACAATTAAACATCACATCAAGAAGTATGAGGATATTTATCCAACTGCCTTCAGCGTTTTGAACAGTAGATTGTATGTAGACGACCTTATACACAGTTTAGAAGACACAGATTTAGCGTACACCGTCCACGAACAAATAAGGCTCATTTTGAGAGAAGCAGGCTTTAATATGAGAAAATGGAAAACAAATGTACGCTCATTGCAAGATCGATTTAAGGAAGAAGTTAACGATGAATCCACGTTATGCAAGGTCCTTGGCTATTGCTGGAATTCAGCAGATGATGTCTTAAGCGTTGATAGTGATAAACTTTTAAAGGATAAGGATATGGCAGAATTAAAATTTACGAAGAGAAGCGTAATAAAAACTATGGGAAGAATCTACGACCCGTTGGGCTTAATATCACCATTTGCAGTTCGAGCTAAAATACTACTGCAAGACATATGGAAGAAAAAACTCAATTGGGATGATGCTTTACCAACCGACTTAGCAAAAATATTTCAAGATTGGTGTGAAGAATTGTTTTATTTGAAGCAGATATCTGTACCAAGACATCTATTCTCAATGAAAGGAATGGAAGAACTTACGGGCTGTCAATTTCACGTCTTCGTAGATGCCAGCAAACGAGCTTACGGAGCAGTTATTTATGTACGTTTTCGCAACTCTGACGGAATTTTCCATTCCAATTTAGTCACTTCAAAGACTAGGGTTGCACCAGTTAAAAAAATAACTCTGCCGAGGTTAGAGCTTCTTGCTGCACTTATAGGAGCCAGATTGTTCGATCATATTCGACTACATTCAAGTACACTGAAGGATACGAAGACTATATTTTGGTCAGATTCCACGATTGTTCTTCACTGGATCAAGAATAATTCTCGAAAATTGAAGATGTTTGTCAGGAACAGAGTAGATGAAATCAAGAAAATATCTGAACCTGATTGTTGGAATCACTGTCCTGGGAATGATAACCCTGCTGATATTTTAACACGGGGTGAAAACTTAACCAGTCTAAAGGACCTGGAGCTTTGGTGGTTTGGGCCACCGTGGCTAAGGAAGTGCGAAAGTCAATGGCCACAATCCAACGTTCATACCGATCAGGAAACCAACTTAGAAAATAAAGAATATGAAGTGGTGAATATGCTCCTGACAACGAAACTTTAAGATCTTTTCGATATCCGAAGATTCAGCAAACTTAAACAAATATTACGAATTACTGCATGGATTCAAAGATTCATCCACAATACAAGGAATCCTCAGAGTAAGAGAAGTGGTCCCTTGGCTACAGAAGAACTTGAATTTGCCGAAGAATACTGGATTAAACTTACACAAATGGAGCATTTTCCTGAAGAATATTCAGCGCTGACGCAAGGTAAACCAGTACCAGCAAACTCAGTTATTCGGCCGTTCAATCCAATTTTAAATGAAAGAAAAATAATCTTGATTGGTGGACGATTACAGCAAGCTAATATCTCATACCATGAAGCTCATCCCGTTTTACTACCTGGTAAATCCCATTTATCAAATCTTATCATCAAAGATTGTCATGAAAAAACAAGGCATGGTGGTGTATCGGAAACTTTAACACAACTCAGAGAAAAAACTTGGATATTGAAAGCAAGACAAAGAATCAAGAGTTTGATATTTAGATGCAATTTATGTGAAAAACTTCGTGTTAAACCTGCCACCCAGATTCCTGCACCTCTACCTGCCGACAGAATAAATGAAGCCTATCCATTCCAAGTTACAGGCCTAGATTACTTAGGTCCGTTGTACATTAAAGATCACAATGAGACTAAGAAAACTTACATATTGCTCTTCACATGTGCTGTAACAAGAGCAGTACACCTAGAATTAACCCCGGACTTGACCACAAAAACGTTCATTCAAGCGTTCCGAAAATTTGTAGGAAGCTGCTTCTTTGCCCACTTGAATTTTCAACACTTTCGTCTCCAGACGAACTTCGCCCGGCGGAAGTTGTTGCAAAATGAAAAGGAACCACCAGATGGCGCTAAGCGCGTAGAACTTTTAGACTGACTGACTGTTTTGTTTACTTTACGTTTGTACATAGCTTGTCGTGTATTCGTTCTGTATCGTCTTTAAGTGTGTCTACCTGTCCAATAAATAATCTTCATTAGTAAAAGATGTTTCTACCTTTAAAGAAGCTCATAGAACACGAACCAGAAAATTAGGTGAGATCAAACCTTTTATTTACTTTTATTGTCTTGTATGATTTAAGAAAGTTTACGAAATTCTCTTTTATGGTGCCGAAATTCCCAAGAGTTGAAATTTAGAAAATGGCGCTACCTATCGAATTAGATAAATCAAAAAGTATACGTAAGTCTCTTAGAACATCTTTAACGAAGATTATTAACAAAATAACTGAATATTTGGCAGGAGACGAAAAAGATATAGACGAAATTGAAAATCTTAAAATTCAATTAATCGAGAATGCAGAACAAATTTACAAATTAGATTCAGAAATTCAGAAACTTCTGCCTGTATTTTTCATTATGTTTTATTGATTTATTAGTTATTTTGTTCATTAAAATAAAAATTGTGTTCTTAAATTCTTATATTTTATTCATTTATTTATTTTGATATACCAATGGCAACGTTCTCCCGTTCATTTAGCATTATATTTTGGCGATAGTTTTTTGTTATGAAAAGTGGTCGACGGGATAATAGAGTAGTACCGTTGAAACTAATACTTTATTTTACTACTCTCTTCGATTTTACACCACTTTACAAAATAATATGCTGTATTTATTAAATACTACAAAATATATTATAAAATTAATAAAATTCAGCGCTAATTAAGACCAGATTTAAAAAAAAAAAAAAAAAAATATAAAACTAAATAACTTTAAATGAGTCACTTTGAAAGATGCACAAATTATTAATTTTGCGCTTAAAACAAAAACCCTGAATATGTCATCTAGGTTCTTCATTTGGGCTTTAGTCGAACATATAAATTTTGGATTTTAGCTCTTTAATAATTTTCATTACTTATGTTAGTAATTGTGTGTGATCTTTCTGGAATCTTACGTTATCTTTCTCTCCTTTCTTATTGATATACACACATTTTATTGACATACTCTCATACAACACAGGATTTATAAATAAAATGTACGTTAAAGCTCTTTACCCTATGAATAAATATGATAAACGGAAGATGGACATCGTATATTTTTTAAAGGTGATTAGCAGCACAATTATATTAAAAGGAAAACCGAAATTTTATGTTTGGAAAGAATGTAACATTAAGAGGTGCTACAGCACAAAGTATAAAGAAAACTCACAAAAATCTGGCTATATCAAAAAGATAAACTGTCAGAATTGAAACTGATACATATTAAATGAGAATCAAACGGCTTTCACCAAGCTTATTGAAAGAAATACATTTGCTTTTTAAAAAATCTAATTATTGTATTTATTACTTTAAATATCCCGCGAGTCAAAATCACTCAAAATGAAATTGAAGGAATGATGTCTAGAGCAGTTAAAGAAATTTCAAAATACTATAAGCGTAAGTACCATTGCTAGAAAGGACTACAACGGATGGATTTCTAAAAAACCGGATATGTGCTTAAAAATTTAGTCCTTGTAAACTTATATTCGTATGCACATTCTTAATAATCATCAATCTAGAAAATATCTTGTAAATATGGGTATGAAGATAAACAGATCTAGATTCTTATACGGAATTTGATGGCTTTTCATTATAAAGTTTTAACTGTTATTTTCGAACTGTTAAAAAATTTTACAATTTTCATTTTATATCGACAAATTATGAATGTGGATTATTAAAAGTCCACCACTAGACAGAGTACTTGGAGTTTTCATTTGAAATTGCAAAGCACCCGAGTAAACTTCAACTTCAGGCAAATTTCATAATGCTATATTGTTATTTGATAGTACTAGCGTTAACCAAACGTTAACTAGTAACTATTTAACGTTAACTAGTAACCAAAATAGAATTTATTATTTTGATAAAACAATTTTCAAAAAGAAAATGTATTTCAATTTAAATATTGTCAGGCATTACTTCAAAAATCATCGAAGCGGAAATTTTTAGAATGTATTAAAAAATTAATTTAAAAAAAAGATTTTTGAATTTGAAGAATTATGAAAATTAGTTTAATCTATTTACTCTAATGATTGACGTTGAAATTATTCTTCAGAATTCATTACTGTGCAGTTAATCAAAATTCAGTGTGATTTCTTATTAAAGCAAAAATATATGGATATGGGCTGGTGTGTAAAAACTGGACGCCAATGGGCCAATTGCCACCACTAAATTTTTAGTATTCTTCGCCTAATAACTAATGAGAATACTAATAAGATTTAGGCAAAGTATACTAATAAAATGTAGGCGAAGAATGCTAATAAAATTTAGTGGTGACAATCGACTCATTGGCGCTCAGTTTTTACACTCCTGGATATGGGGTTTCCAAGTTTCTGTAATTATTCATGATTCGCTCGATTTTTTAAACTATAGTGTGCAATTAGGCATATTTTAGCTATATTCGGTAGCGCACTTTTATACCTCTTCGCATAGCTGCCAACTTTTTTTTTTCAAATCAATTAAACAAAATTTGAACCAGAAAATGCATTTAATAAATCAAATTAAAAAAGTAGTGCATGGGTACAAGACATTTTATTACATAACTTTTCTGTCTCAAAATATACTTTTTTTTATTCTTTTACTCTAAGAAAACACGGAAGCTTATCAGCTATGTTTTGAAATAAATACAATTTAGAAAATTCAATTAAATTTTCTAGATTTCGTTGATGAAAAGAAAATTTCGGTATTTTTTCAAAAAATAAGATAAACTATGTATAAATAACTTCTTTAACAGAATATTTCTTTAACATGGCTGTGTTTTGTATGTACAAATTTTATCCTGTGCAATGGTATTATCTACATTTTTTTTTTTTTTATGTGGCCTGCGGCTTTGTATATAATGCTTAATTTGGCCCGCAGTCGTAAACGAGTTTGACATGCCTAATGTAAAGGGTGGTTGGTCTCAGGAAAATCCCCAGTGGAATGGGGATTCTCCCAATATCGTATGTATTTTGCCTCGATTACTGTTTGATTCTTCCAATTTATTTGGCATACCTTATTCAAAGCTTCAAAATATGTTAAAACCATTTTTATCGTTTTCTGAATATATTGAGCTCTGCGCATTCTGAATTTAGTGTCTTGTTTGTGATTAATGTTTCGAGAATAACCTCAAAATAAAAGCAATTAACTTTAAAAGAAAAATTTGAAATTGTAAGTGTAAGTGAATCTGAAAAACAGAAATTGAGTTTACAGATACTTGCCGAATGCTTTAAAATAGATAAAACACAAGTGGGAGAGATTTTACGAAATAAAGAAGAAATAAGGAATTTCTGGATTACTAACTCTAATGAGAACACCAAAAACATGAAATTGAAGTATACTGATTCCATTGAAATGGATTCTATAATTCTGAGACCCCACCAGTAGCTGAGAGGTTCTGCTCTCAAAGCTGGTAAACGGGAGGTGTGTTCAAACCCCTGTCACGCTCGTTGACCTAACCATTCAGTTTTCCGTGGTTTTCTCCGAACCTTGCCATAAATACGGGTTAAGATCCCTTTTAAAGACACCCCCCCTAAGGCCTATATCCCAAGAATAGATAATCGGCCGTCATAAATCAACCAACCAACCCTAATTTTTGTCGATCAGGTGTGGAAAAATCATGAATTTCCTTGAAATGGGAAAAAAAAAAGTGAATTTTAAGGGGGAAAAAGAAATTGGAAAATCCTGCATTTGGCCGGTTTTTTACATATTTTTAATCGTTAGTTATTAAAGTTTAATCGCCGAGTGCTTATTTTCACCTTTACCCGAAAGGCCCTAAATTTTGCCTGGATCGACCCTTGCTAGACCCAATATATAAATTTTTGTTAGCTCAGTGAACCGGTTGTTAAAATGGCACTTGTAATGCAGATATTATCAATTTACATTTCATATTCTCTTTAAATGTTATCTATGCAACAGTGTGTTCTACTGTGTCATATTCTGATTTGTCCAGCTCTTCGCTACATCCAAAATTCTCATTAGATAAATGTGCTGCTGACCCCATAGAGTATATTTATAAGAATAATAACATATGCATACAGAACATTTAGATTTGAAGTTTTTGTCCGAACTATAACAGAACAGTCTACATTACTTGGCTATAGCTTAGATCACTTGTGTGACCAGTGAAGCACAGGTGTATCTAATACGAAATATTGCAGAATTATTATATAAAATTATTAAATTTGAATTAATTTTAAATTTCATATTATTAAAACACATCTTAACACTAAAAATCAATTTTAAAATTGTATATAAATTTCAGGTGTATCATTAGTAGTTTAAGTTTTAAATAAGAATAAGTAATGATGTTACACAAATAAAAGTATTTTTCTTGTTGTATGCTTAAGCATCCTGCATTTAAACAAGCATTGTAACTTTAATTAATAAATTGCAAAACATATATACCACATTTTACGTTTTTAAATCATGAGTAAATTTTAACACAAACTAACAGAAGGTATATAGTACATTATACTATTGCAGAGTTTCCCCCAGACAGTTTCAGCAGGGCGCTGCACCCTTGGCTTTTGGTTTACAAAATAGCACACTTTTTGCCTCCATCTAAAAAAAATGCACCTTTCTTGTCCTCAGTCAAAAAAAGTGCCTTTACTCTATTTTGTACTAAAAAATTTGCTTTCATAGTAAAAACTGACTCACTGTTACCTTGTAGAGTGCCCTGACTTTTAAATATTAAAAGTGGCTTGCAAAATCAAAAGAATGCCTTTGAAAATCTAAAAAGTTTCCTTAAGAATCCAAAACATGCTCTTAAAACTAAAAAAAAATGTGCCCTTTTCCAACCAGCAGTACCCTGCCCATTTTTAAACCTAGGGGAAACTCTGCTATTGTATTATCCTCCACTACAGCCTAAAATATATCAAATCTGTAGAAAATTAAAAGCTGCTTTTTTATACTTAGGCACATGATACACCTAAAATTTTCAGGTAAATAACAAAGATGAAAATGAGATTGAGAATATGTTAGAAAAACTTACATTTCTGAGCAGGAAAGTATAAAATGTGAGAAAACCTTAAAAACAGACAAAATGCTAACTTCCACACTTAAAAAGTTAAATGAGGTATCAAAATATTAATATTCTTACGTAATATAGACACACATTTGTTTTTGTGATGATTTAGATTTTTTTTCCTTTTTGCGATAAATACTTATTTCCCGAAGAATTCTTCCCTTTAATACATAGACAGCACCAATATTTTTAAAATTTTATTTTTTTCCCACTTAAAACCAACAGTATCAAGAATCCTAGACGTAATGAGTAATTAATTTAAAATAAAAATCAAAAAGATTTATGTTGATACATCTGCATGTGACAGCATATTGATATAAATTAACATTCCCTCTTTATGATCCTATTTTCAACAGGAAATATAATTATAAATAACTATACAATCAAAGAGTACTTTTAGTAGAAGATAAAGAGAATACACAAAGTCACACAGATTACAAAAATAGAGATTTAAAAAGAAAAAAACCTAAAAAATGTAGTATTTTTTACCAATAAATGTAAGATTGATACATAATATTAATGCAATCTTACTTTTTAAGCTCGTCCAGTTCATAGCACTCATCTTGTAATAAATCAAGGGGATTGACTAAGCACTGAATAGGGACGCAGTTAGACGCTCCATCAGCTGATCGATTATTATTGTAGTGGCTTTGTACTGTGATTCCATCAGCTGATGAAAAGGATGCAGGAACTGATGTAGAAATAGGTATAATTGTCAATTCATTTGACAGACGGGAGGTAGGTGAGGCAACTGATGAATTGGCATTAGCAGAGGGTGATGCATCCCCGTTTTGGGTACTGCTGCCCCCGTCCGTGGCTCCATCTGTAGAAGAATTACTGCTACTGTGGGGTCGAGAGTACGGCTGATTTTCTCCTTGTTTATAAAAAGGCTGGAGAGGAGTAGCGTTTTCAGTCTTTGTCACCCCATTGGGAATTTGGCCGTGGACAGAGGCAGGACTAGAGTCCTGTTCCCGTTCCGTAATTCTGTCAAGGGCTTGTAATGATGAGCAAATAGTAGTGGGATAATGAGGTATGTTGGGGCGGATTGAGGAAGTAGATGGCTTTCCAAGCTCTATATCAAGACGGTCCATTTGGTCAAATGCCATCGCTACCTGTTCCTTGGTGATACCACTGTTCCGCAATCTCCGGATCAACTCGATTTGTTCGATAGTGAACAAAGCATTAGCCATCTTGGTTGACAGGTGATCAACACGGTTAGGCATTAAGTCTGATTTCTCTGACCATCACTACTCCTGAAAATAAAATAAATGAATAAGTAGATCTAATAAATAATTTCAGAAATTCTAAACATCAAAATATTTTTACACACACAGAAAAAATAGTGTCTCTATGTGATTGCCTCATGGTAAAACCTACCCTATTCCTAAAGTGCATTATACTGTATATGAAATTGGTCCTTAATGGGGCTCTATTCAGCTCACATCAAATGCAACTGACCTTTTTATGCCCCTAAAACGGATGGGGGGAAATTTCTAAACTGGAGAATTATCTTTTTAAGGCTAACTAGAAAGGTTCTGATATGATCAACCATTTTTTCTGAGCTAACTTTTTTACGTTTCATATTTCTAGGTAATACAGCCTTTTAGAACTGCAGGGGTGGAAAATTAAAAACCTGTTTTTGCAGAAGGAAGAATTAAAACTTTGTAGCAGAATTTAAAATTTTTGTAGCAGAACAAGCTTCAATGTTTAAGTAAATTTTATTAATGTCAGAGCAATATGTTTAAAAGATTGATTAAAGTTCTTTTGTTAATAAAATCTGCATCTTTTATCGATATGTATTATTCCAACAGATTAAATTTGAAAAATTAAATCTATTTTTTAATAATTTGATTTAAAAAATATTAATTACATATTTACAAACAGATTGAAAAACATGTTACTTTTTGAAGATTCAATTGTTTTTCCAGCAGTCCTTTCAAACATTTCTAGCAGTTTGGACATTATTTGAAACAATATTCCTTGGTATACTCATTAAATATCATCCATACTCTTTCTTAATCAGGGGTCTGTCCAGACATTTTTCCCAGGGTCCTGTTTTTGTGAAATTGTGAACAGCTTTTTATATTTGTGAAAAATCTAATAATAATTTTGTGAATTTGAAATGATCGTTATATTCAGGTTCTTGTTTATACATTTTTAAGAATATATATGGGTGTAAAACACATATATTTTCTTTATATATGTGAAAGTGACAGGTCAGATTTTACTTTTATATGAATAATTTGTGAAATGTTTAGTTTAAATAAGGAAAAATTTTGTGAAAAACCTATGTTTAAGACAAAGAATTTTGTGAAGGGTCCTGTTTTAGGGAAAATAATTTTGTGAAGGATCCTGTTTTGAAATGAGAAATTTTGTGAAGAGTCCTTTAAAGGAACCAATTTTTTCCTAAACAGATCCCTGTTAATGCATGTGAAATTACTGTTACTTGGCATTGTGAGGTTAAATTAAAATGGAAGTGTCCCATTTCCCCCCATTTAAATATTTTATATTACTCCTTTTGGCATCTTTCAAAAGGATTTGATCACTCTATTTCTGATATTTTCCCCTTTCATACCATACTTTCAGCTCAGTTTAACATACTTTTATGATGATACAATATTTTTGTTTAGCACATTACCCTTTTCCCTTAAAAAGTAGTTTGTGTTAGCCTTCTGTTCTACTAATTGATTGAAACCAATTTCTATATTTAGCATCATCAACATCTTTT
The DNA here is from genome assembly GCA_963931845.1 of Maratus michaelseni. NCBI lineage: Eukaryota > Metazoa > Arthropoda > Arachnida > Araneae > Salticidae > Maratus > Maratus michaelseni. The sequence goes on from OZ007594.1 coordinate 99,850,183, forward strand.
ACTGCCCTTAGTAAGTATTCATTCATTTTCAAATTTCTGATACTACCGTTATTATTGTGGTATTTCATGTGACTTATAACATTTACATTTTCAATGCTTAAAAAAGAATGGCTTTTTAATGAATACGATGGCAGTTTGTTATCTTCGTGACTTTAAAAAAGGTGGCGGTCTGATCGCACTCTTATTATTATGTTTTCAATTTATTATTATCTGCGACAACATTCGTGCAATTTGCAGATACTTTAAATACATTGTGTTCTATTGGATTCAAAAGCAAACGATTGGCGTGTTTGTTTTGATTATGGAGAAAAAAGAATTTCGTGTTTTGATAAAACACTATTTTTTGCGCGGAAAAACAATTACCAAAACTGGAGAAAAGTTGAAAAAATATTATGGGGACTCTGCTCCATCACATGGTATGGTTCACAAGTGGTTTACGAAATTTTGCTGTGGCCGTACAAGCACAACAGATGCAGAACGTTCTGGACGCCCAATTGAAATCACGACTGAAGAAATGGTCAACAAAATCCATGATATTGTGTGAAAAGACTACCGTGTGAAAGTCCATGAGGTAGCAAACAGACTTGAATAAAACCAAAAACTTTCTGCGCACATAAATATTGAGTCAAAAACTTTCTGCAAATTAATTTAATGTTTAATAAAATTACATGTTTTATTATTTTGACAATATAAATTAAAAACAGTAGTTTAAAATAATTACTATTTAAAATTAATTAATATTAATTAAAGAATAATTATTTTGGTTAAAAATAATAATAAAGCTAAAAATCCATGATAGGACTGAATTCTTATAAATTATTTTGTCAATGCATTTAGAAACAACCCAATCCTTAATATTTTGACCTCTTCGCAAGCGTCTGTAATGTCACAACAATGTTTTGCATCTTTAAATTTTAAATTGTGCGCACGCAGTAAATATTTTTGCACAAAAAGGATTATTTGCGAAAAAAGGGAATATTTTTAATTTTTTGGTATTTAAAAAAAAAAAAATAAATAAATAAATAAAAATTAATTTTTTTTTTTATTCTGCAAAGTTCCGAATTTTGCAGAAATTTTTCCGCACACGGTGTGCATGCGTGCGTCTATATTATACAACTCTGGTAGCAAAGAAGGTAAACATTTCAAATAAACATGTATTCAATATCTTGCATGAACATTTGGGCATGAAAAAGTTATCAGTAAGATGGGTGCCACGATTGCTGACAGTGGATCAAAAGCAGACTCGTGTAACAATTTCAAAGCAATGTTTGGACAAGTTTGAGCACAATTCAAGCAAATTTTTGCACCATTATGTTACAGTTGATAAAACATGAATACATTACTACATACCAGAAATGAAAGAACAGTTTAAACAGTGGACTTCTTCTAATGAGCGTGCTCTGAAAAAGGTAAAAACAGTTTCATCGGCCGGAAAGATTATGGCCACAATTTACTGGGACAAGCAGGATCACATGTACAGTACACTTGGTCTATGCTGCTGGTATTAAATATTGTTTGAAGTACATATTTTCTTTTAACCTTTAAAAACTTGAATGGTCTGTAGTAATATAAAAACACGGGTGACGTAGTGCATGTGCCAAGGCATTTTAAAATCCTTGTTTAACGCAATGTCCAATAATAGTATAAAAGTAATAAACATCAAATTGATAAAAAAAAACACTAATTTAATTAAAAACACAGGTGATGTACCCCATATGCCAATGTCTTTTTAAAGTCCAAATATCAATTTTTGATGATATTCTTTTTTAATGCAATGTCTAGTAATAGTATAAAACAGTGATTCCAGAGATGCATAAAACAAATTATGACTGGTCCTTCATGATGCATAATTTTTCTCTTGAGAGATCAGAATTGATGCATATTTCATATTAAATCTGTTTTATTTCTAAAAGGAAGAACCACTTTTGTAATAAAGGACCCAGTGCTTTTGTAAGTGTATGGGTCCCAGGGGTCCAAATTTTCAAAAGCCTAGTGACATCACTGATAAAAGTAATAAACATCAAATTCATGAAAAAAAAAATTAAATTAAATTAAATAGAACAAATTACACAAATATATCTTCAACAGTGACTTACCAATAAAAATAACCAAAGAGCAGAAAAATTAAATTTTAAACATTTAAAAACTTAAACTTAAAACATTGATTGGACACTGAAGGGTCTTTAGAAAGAGGATAAATGAAACGCAGGTGTTAATCACATAATTATTTTGGAATTCACAACTTTTTTTTTTCTTTACTGAGTGGTGCACACGGTACACCATCTTTGTTTTTAAAAAGTTAATTAACATTTAAAAGAAAACTTCATCTTTCCCTATTTATCTCCCGCCGTACAGTAAAATTTAATACTATGCAGTTCCACAACAACTACTTGGCATAAGGTGTAAAAATTTTTATAGTTCTACTACTGCTGGTGTACTGAGTGTTAGCTGGATGGAGAGGTGTAGAAAACCACCTTGGGTCCCAGGGATAAAAATTCAAAGAAGTGCTCATATATGTATTCACATAAACGAAGCAAATCTTATAAAATTTGTTATTTTTAAAATAATTCTTTTTTAATTTATTTATTTATAGATAACAATTTATTTTTTAATTTAATAATACCAATTAATATCTTTAATGAATTTCATTTTAAAATCAAATTATCATTTAATAACGTAATATCCACAATTTCAATGCAAAATGCTATTTGAAAAATAACACATAATTAAATTTTGTAACTTTGAGCAGCGTATTTTTTTAATCCTTTTCTACACAAAAATAGGATTTAAATTGAAAATTCTTTCTTATAAAATTATGCAAAACTTATGGTAACAGGGCTTCCCCCCCCCCCTCTTTATATCACTGAAGCACCTGTCCAGTTATCTAGGTGCTGTCCCACCTCCGCCCACACCAATCTTACTGCAGATTTGATACCATGCAAATTTGTATCTGTTACGACCACAATTTTTACTTTTTACGCTAGAATTCTCAAAATTATTTTCAAAATATCATTTTTAAACTATGATTACTTAATATTAGACAAAATGGTTTGTACATTTTAAAATCGGCTATGATGTCATACACTCAGTTTTTGTTTTTTTTAATCAGTTATAAAAAAGGAAAAAGTTGTCAAATTTAAGGGGATTTTTTCCTTTAATGGCAACCTAGCCATTGTATTAAAGTTATTGGTTTGGCGCGGGCTTGAAAATTGCGCCAACCAAAAAGTCGTCAAACATTCGTGCGTGAGTGTAAAGCATCTGTTCCTTAAAATCTTTTTAAAACATATTTACATCTCGATAAAAATTAAAAATATTCTAATGAAATTGCTTACATTCAAGAAAATTATTGGATGTGTAGTGTATATGTTTTTATTATGTTAGAAATTCTTTTAAATTGAAAAAAGATTTAAATAAATATTTATATATTTTCCTAGACAAACTTGACAATACAATTGCTCCCATTTCATCATTTAAACGAATGTCTGATATAAAATCAATGCTGCCACAAAAATATCCTGCTCTTTAACAGATAAATAAATGAATATTTAAAAGCAATAAATTTTACATTAAAAAATATCTAAGCTGAACACATTATACCAAAACACAGTAAAACTATTTAAACATTATCAAAATTAAAATATAATACACCTGTTTTTTTAATTTTCTAAGCAATTAGCATATCATCAAAAACAAAATATGCATGCATTAAACATAAAACAAATGTTTACTTACTAGATTTTGCACTAAATGAACTCAGTAGAGAAATATGTGAAGTCCAGAAAAAATACACAAATATATTTATCATTCACGGTGATTATTGTTCAAATAATTTGTGTAATATTTGATTATGTAACGTATGCAATTACATTCACAATGATAATTCTCATTATATACCACTATAATGCAACAGTTAACAATTATGCCATTAATGGTATGACGAGCAAAGTTTTGATTTCAGATTTAAAAATGTGACTGAAGTCAGCTTTTAGCTTGATATAAATTTTTAAATAGTTATTTGTTTTTAATAATTGATCGTTTTAAACTAAAGGAAATTAATAGGACAAATAAATACCTAATAAAAATAATATAAAATAAAAAATTTATTTTATCGTATAATTATACATATAATTTATATTATTTATTTTTTTACATAGTACAGCTAATCAAATAATAATATAAAATAAATAATAACAGTATAAAATAAAAAATAGGAGATAATTCTTTCTGTAATTATTAAAGCCTCATTCATAATCCTAAGATAAATTTAAACATGAAACATTAAAAAATTATAAAAGTATAATAACAAACTTAAATTTGAAATTTCATTCGAGAAAATGCATTTTTCAAATTAAGAATATTAGAGAAATATTGAGTTAAGGAAAACACATTGATTAGGAGCTGTCCCCATTTTTATTCCCATGCGTTCTAAAACTACAGAAAAGGTGGATTATTAAAATATATAAATACTAATAGCTTTATTTAGATTAATACATTAAGTAAAAGACAGAAAAAAAAAACCCACATCTAACTTGAATAATTAAAAAAGTAAGAAAATATTATGCCACATCAAAACCATATGAAATAATGTTATAGGATATTTATAAAAATAAACTTTCCAATAACAACAGACTGACAAAAAAAAAAAAAAAATTAAACAGATAAAATAGTTTTTTATTTAATCAAAAATAGCCAAATTAAAACTTGAATTATAAATAAATCTACTTACAAATTAAATAATAATAATAATAATTAAAGATTTAAATATTATTAATTTCAATTAAATATATGGCAAAGTAAATAAAATACTCTTAATTATACTTCAAAATAAATGTGAACAATTAACAACATATGTTTAACATTTACATATTATTTTTAATAAATTTAAATACTGAATAATAAATAGATGTAAATTTTTCAAAAACAAAAAATATGCCATGTCAACAATTAGATTTTCATTTAAGTTGCATCAAAATAACGCTCAATAACATTAAAATAATTTAATATTATATTTAATTTTAACTGTACATTAGATCAATAATATTTTAAAATAAATACAAAATATGCCGGGAATATTCAAGAACGGCAGTAAAATTCGTTAAATTAAATATAACCAAACACAATTTATACTTAATTAAAGTCTACAAAGCGTTGTTCAATTGATATATACATAATAGTAAAATGAATCATTCACGCTAGAAATTATGTAGGACACAAGAGTTCTGCTTTGAAAGATCGCGGGGTAAAGAAGGAAAGAAAAAAAAAAAGGACAGTTGATAAACAAGATAGATGGCAACAAAGAACACAATTTAGATACAAATATGAAATTATAATCAAATATCAATAAATTTACTTGCATTATAAGCATCATTTTTCCGATGAGCGTCATTGTTTTCTTTCTTTTTTTTTTTTTTTTTTAATATTCATTTAATGAGCGTAAAAATTTTAAAATGAAATTAAAAATAAATATGTGTGGATGAAAATAATGTGCGAAACAAACAGAAGTTTCGATCATTGTCATAATCTGGATAAAAAACAATCCATATCTATATGCAACTAATCAACGTAAACAATATTCATTATATAAACATATTCAAAATTAAATGCCCATCTTTCCACATGTAAAGAACACGCGATGACAACACGACACACAAATAACACATTCTGACATCAACACTGTAATGAAGATAACACTTTTTTTTAATATTTCATACAGTTTTATTAATAGCAAAGCTTTGTTCAAATATGATAATTGCATATGCCGATATTCAAAATGTCGGCGATGCAAGAGTGCAACTCCACAGATACGAACATATTCAATTGCAGAAACTGACCTTGATTTAACTTCCATTTTTCAAAATTAAGATTTCTTACCTGAGTTAAATTTCGTACAACACAGTTTCTTACTGTCCATTCTTTCACCGGGGCCACAGTTTTAGGCCTTACATTATCAATACACCGGGCTATGCTGCTTGCCATAATCACCACACTGCCGTTCTGATTCGGAATATGTCAACCCATAATTTACTCCATCACAATAAAGGAAGCTGCCATCTTTAAACATATTCTACACAGCGCCATCTAGTCCAAGGTCATCTTACTAGCAAATTTTGACCCGCAGGCTTTCCAGAGAGAATTTATTATTGCATAGCGTAGAACTAGTTTGAACAACCGGAAATTTTAATTAATGCAACTATGTATTAAAATCTACCTTTTAAATTAAAGAGCTAGATTAAAAAAAAAAAAAAAAATTCTATTTTGATATTTCAATTTAAAGATGTTTTAAACTTACAGTTCCATTTCACTTAATATTCTTTTTCATGCTTGATCGAAAATGGTGTTTTGAAGGAAACTTCCACCTTCTTCACTTAGAAAATTCAAGATAGGCCACTGTACTTGAGGAGCATATTAATGTTATTTGTATTCACATGAGTTGAAATTGCACCTTTTATTTTGTTTCTTCTTGTACATTTCCGATCGCGATGCTCTCTCTTGTCTTAGTCCTTTATTTTTTCCCGTTTTTATAAATCTAACAATAAAAATAATAATTAATTAAAATAATAATAATAATAATTTATAAAAATATATATATATAAAAAATAAAAATAAAAAAAAAATAAAAAAAAAGATAACTTCCTCTTTTCTTCAACACCTCAAAAAATTTAAGTACATGCTTTTAAATTATAGTTATATTTATTGCATTATTATTTAGTTGAGGGAGGCTAGTAAAAAGCCATATTTAAAAATTATAATATTAATCTCGCAAAAGCATGAAATAAAACAGAGTTGCCTTAGAACATTTTGTGGCAATATGGGGTGTTGATGTGTTGATATATTTTAGATATTGTATTACAATAAATAGTTTACTCATTTTTTAATGTGTCATATAATTATAACGTTTCATTTTAAAAATATGCATTAAAAAAGTATTTATTTAACTTTTTTAAATATATGTATATCCGTTTTTATTTATTTATTTTTGAGTGGGATGTGGGGAGAGCGATGGACGCCTTAACACCCGAGATTTCAACTCAATATACTTAAAATGTTAACCGATATGTTAATGTCTTCTTTTTTAATTTTTTCTTCTTTGTTGATTCACTAAAAATAAATGAATACAAATAAAATACTACTTTATTACATAAAATCTGGTTGTTTTTTGAAGCTCTTGATAATTATTTGATTATTTTGTTTCTCAGCAAACCTCTTCTTTCTTTTTAGTCGACTAAAAAGATAATGATAACAAAAATAATGATAATAATAATAATGGGGATGATGATGATAATAATAATGAGGATTTGCACTTTTAGATCATTAATAAGCATCAAATAAAATTCTCTGTGGAGGGGGAGGGGGGATTTCAATGATCTGGTTGAGAAGAAAAGTTTTTTGGAGATCGGGTTTTTGTTTTTGTTTTTCTCGGACGCCACCTTCTGAATTTTTCACTGATAATAAATGAAGGCTATAGTTCGACAGTATACAGTTTTCTTATGTATGTTCAACTGTAAATAGCATCAATTTTGGTAATTTTATTTTTAATTTCATTTCAAAGTATTCGTATTCCCGTGTATTTCGATGGTCAAATTCTCTCTTAAATGAGAATAAACTTATAACTTGTTTTGAGCAGCGCATTTTTTCATTCCCATTCGTTTCAATAATTCTATCACACTTATACTAGCAATTAGATCCTTTTTATCGTGGGCTTCGTGGATTTTCCCCTACCAGGCCCCTCGCCCTTCTCTGCACCACTAGTCGACTGCAAGGAAATTTATAAATGTATTGTTAAAGCAATCGGCAATACTTTTAAAATTCATCGAATTTTAAAATTCATCGTGTCAAATCTGATTTTATTTTGTTTGCATGCTTTTATTTTGGTGGCGATATATAAAACTTTTGAATATATCTTCTCATCATCTACGATCTCCAAAAAGAGCTTCAAACTGGTATGGATTTTCAATATGTTGTTCTAATGCCATTTTTAAATTATATTTTATAATTAAATTATGTATATATATATTTTTTTTAATGAGAACAACATTTTAATTTTTTAAACCAGTCATTCTAACACATAAACATTCAATAAGGTTACAAAAAAAAAAAAAAAAAATCGAATATATTACTTATTACAGCAATTATTTTTTAAATAATTGGTACAGCCTTTCATATTGAAACCACTAAATAACCCGTAATAATATGATGACCACAGACCTTGTATCGCAATGCGACAATGGAAGAAGACTATGGTCAGAAGACGGCCAGAGATTATATTAGTAGTCTGCAGGGGCCCGGGTCCGTGCAAAAATCAATTAATTCAGGCCAAATTCTTAGTCAACATTATTAATAACTGTAAAAATTCTTTTAATAGGATATTGCATTCATATTTATGCAAAAATATTTAAATTCAACATTTTTCAGACTATATGTTTTAAAGCTATGAAATATGGAATGATAGTATTAATGATAGCTTCGAAAATTACATAAATGAAGATCCATTAATAAAATGGCGTTCTTTAGGATAAAAAAAAAAAAAAAAAAATGTTAAAGAAGTTCATAATTTTATAGCTCTAAAAAAAAAAAAAAAAAAAAAAAAAAAAAAAAAAGTTAGACATTTGATAATATTTTTCCGTAATTTTCCGTAATTTATTAAGCTAAAATAAATTTCTAAAGATTCCGTTGAACAAACATGAAGATCCATTAAAAAAAATAGTGTAGTTCAGAATGTTTTTTTTTTTTTTTTTTTTTTTTTTTTGAGAAGTTTATAATTTTAAAGCTCTATAAAGAAAAGAAAAGGTAGACATTTGAAAATATTTTTCAGAAATTTATTCAACTAAAGTAAATTTCTAAAGATTCCACTAAAGAAAGGTGAAAATTCATTATATATATATGTATATAAAACAGCTTTATTAAAAATGAAAAGAGGTTTATAATTCTAAAGCTCAATAATACGGGAAAATAAAGTAGGCTTTCGACAATATTTTTCAATGATTTATTAAAATAAAATAAATTTCTAGATTCCAGTTAACAAATGTAAAAATTCATTTTTTTTAAAAAAAAAGGTGTTTTTTAGAATTAAAAAAATAAATAAATAAAAGAAGTTCCTAATCTTAAAACTCTATCTATAATAAGAAAGTTTGTGTGTTCTGGAGAGACTCCTGAGCAGAACTACAAGATTTAGCAGGCAGGTACCTATATATCTGAAGTTATTGACCTTGAATCCAGTTTTCGATTTTTTTTTTATTTATTTTTTTTTTTAAATTTTATTTTGTTTGTAATTTTTCCAGATTAGTAAAATAAATCCTGATTCAATCATGTAGCACAATGTAGTAATTTTTTTTTCTCTTTTCAATAAAAATTTATTCGGAATTCAAAGAACCTTTTTTTTTCGCGAATTTTTTTTTACTGCAATTTTTAGTTTTTTCGCGTTTTGTGGCGATTTTTTTACATTCCTAAAAGGAATACGGTTTCAATATTTTAGTCTATTATAGTAAATTTTGTCAAATGAGATTTTTGAGTTTTTAGTGATTTTTAATGCGATTTTTATTGTTTTTTTGCGTTTCGCTGCGATTTTTTCACATTAGTAAAAGGAATCCTGTTTCAATCAATATTGTAAATTTTGTCATCTTTTCAATGAAGTTTATTCAAAATTCGTACAGCGATTTTTGAAGTTTTCGCGAATTTATTTAGGCAATTTTTAGCGGGTTTTTTTTTTTTTTTTTTTTTTTTTTTTTTTCATTTCGCAGAGATTTTTTGACATTTGTAAAAACAATCTTTTTTTCAATATTTTAACTGAATATAGTAAATTTTGTCCTCTGTTATTTTTGAAATTTTTGTGACTTTAAGCGTTTTTCGTTTTTCGAAAATCTTTAGTAGTTAGTACTTTAACGTATCTCACATTACAAAAAAAAAAAAAAAAAAAAAGAGAGAGAGAGAGAGAGGGGGGGGGGGGGGGAACAAAAAGGAAAGAAGAAGAAGAAGAAAATTAATTTTTGTAAAAATAGGAAAACGGTTGAAATAATTTCCATGAAATTTTTATATAGTTAGATTATAAACGAGAGTAGGACACAGCCGCTGTTTAAATACCTATGTAGATTTTAATAATTTTCAAAGCTTTATTATTTGAATACATATGATATCTTTCATGTATAAACATAATTTTCGATGTAGCTGGGCGGTCTAAAAAATATATATTAAATGTTTAAAAAGAGAGAGGGGGGGAGGGAGGGAGAGTTTTTAATTAAAAACTATTTTCACTTATCTTCTGTACGCTGGACACTAAGTTCTCTAACTTGGATACCACGGCTTGGATCTCCTGGTTTCAATAATTGAAATAATAGCTACTCTGTCACTAAAAGAAAAAAAAAGTAATTATCTATTATTATTATAATTGTTAAGGTTATATATTGTCTTTTTTCCTTCTAAATATTCATAAGAATTCTCTAAATATTTGACAATGGTACGTATACACAATGGAACAGAAGCCAGAGTTCAAATTAGTAGTCTGCTCTGCACGGGGCGAAACTTTCACCGTGCAGAATTCAATTAGTCTTGACTCAACTAAATTTCTAAAATAAATGCCCACATTTCTTAAACAGCATTATTTATTCTGTTATTAAAATTCTTTTAATAGGATATTGCACGCATATTTATGTAAAAAATATTTAAAGTCACCACTTTTCAGATTATATGTCCTTAAGCTATGGAATATGGAATAATATAATCACTTAGAAAATTACATACATGAAATTTCATTTAAAAAAATAGCGTTGTTTACAAAGAAAAGCTAAATTGTTAACGAAGAGTTCATAATTTTATAAAGAAAATAATAAATCCGTTAAAAATGTGGAAATCCATTAAAAAAAAAAAAAAAGGCACTGTTTGGAATGAAAATAGTTAAAAAAAAAAAAAAAAAAAGAGTTTATAATTTTAAAGTTCTATCAGAGGGGGGAAAAATAGACGTTTCATTTTTTTTTAAATTAGTATTTTATTAAACTGAAAAATAAAACACGGACGGTAGATAACAGACAGACAAACGGAATTCATAAATTCATAAATACTTAACTATGTTGGAAAGTGTTAAGTTATATTTTAGTTTACTAAATTAATATTTAATATATTTTTAAAGGTTTCGATAAACAAATGTGAAGATCCATTTAAAAAATAAAACGTTGTTTAGATTTTTTTTTTTTTTTTTTTTTTTTTTTTTTTTAGAAGGTTTAAATTCTAAAGCTCTATAAAGAAAATCAAGGAAGGAAAATCATGCGTCAAACATATATTACGAAAAACTTTCCAATACGTTCGGGATATTGTAACAAAACTCAAAACTTTACAATTTAATAAGGTGAAAGATATAAATAAGTGAAACAATAAAAATAATCTAAGTAAACAATTTGGAAGACGCATAACACAATTAAAGCCCACTTTCAGCAATTACCATCAATAGTCGGAAAAATATCCGAATTATTTTGTGCAGCCCCGTATATGATCTATAGATTTGTATATATACCGTATTTGTATAATTACAGTATGCTAAAATTTACTTCAGTAGGAAATGCATAGCAAAATTGAAAATTCCCATTCAGTAATTTCCGCCAATAAACGGATAGAGATCTTTCGTACAGCTCTGTCATGATCTATAGAATTTATATGCACTAAGTAATATGAAAAAAATTAGTTAAATTTAAAAAACGCGTACCACAAAGCAAAACGCACTTCCAGCCATTATTGTTCAGACAGTTCCGTAACTGAATTCTGTTGTGTGTTCCTGTAAATGAACGATGAATGCTATGCGTACTATATTCTATAGTAAGCATCTTGTAATCCACCCCATTGATATATATTAATTTCAATTATGTTTGAAATAGTGTAACATAATTAAAATACATCGTAAACGGTATTTCCCCATCGACCGTAATGTAGCGGAATTTTTTAGGGTGTCTCTGTAAACAAACTGTAAATGCTACGTACTTCATTTTCAATACTGAACATGTCACAGTAAACTTCGATAACGTATATCAATTGCAAGACAATTCGAGTATATTTACGCGAGTTAGAGCAAAGTCAGGCAGCCGGCAGATGGCAGACAGACAAACCGAATTCATAAATTGTTAATATGTTGGAAAGTGTTAAAAAAAGTAGACTTTTGAAAATATTTTTCAGTAATTTATTAAACTAAAATAAACTTCTATAGATTCCGTTAAACAATTAAAAAAATAGTGTTGTTCAGAATGGAAAAAATAATAAGAATAAGAAAAGTTTAAAGATTTGTAAAAAAAAAAAAAAAAAAAAAAAAAAAAAAAAAAAAAAAAAAACAGGGAGATTTTTGATAACATTGTTCAGTAATTTATTAAACTAAAATATATTTCTAAAAATTCTGTGAAACAAATGTGGAGATCCATTTAAAAGGAAAAAAAAAAAAGTTGTATAGATTGAACGAAATAAATTTTTAAATAAATTCATAATTTTAAACCTCTATAAAGAAAGAAAAGAAATAGACTTTTTATAAAAAATTTCTGTTATTTATTAAACTAAAGTAAATTTGCACATATTACGTTAAACAGATGTGAAGATTCATTTTTAAAAACTGTGTTGTTTAGAATGAAAGAAAAATGTTATGTTTAAACTCATAATTTTACAGCTTTTTTTTCTTTTCAAGTAGATTTTTGATAATAATTTTCTGTAATTTATGAAACTGAAGTAAATTTCTACAAATTCTTTTAAAGAAATGTGAAGATTCGTTTAAAAAAATTGTGTTGTTTAAAATGAAAAGAAAAAAATCATGTTATAAATAAATTTATAATTTTACAGTTCTTAAAAAGGGGGTAGACTTTCGATAATATTTGATTTTTCTGTAATTTATTAAACTAAAGTCAATTTCTACAGATTCCGTTAAACAAATGTGAAGATTCGTTTAAATAAAATGTGTTTAGAATGAAAGAAAAATGTTATATATAATATATAAACTCATAATTTTAAAGTTTAAAAAGAAAAATGTAGACTTTTGATAATAATAAATAAATTTATAATTTTACAGTTCTTAAAAAAGGGTAGACTTTCGATTATTAGGTAGATTTTTGATAATACTTTTCTGTAATTTATTAAATTATTTCTACAGATTCCGTTAAGCAAATTTGAAGATTCGCTTTAAAAAAATGTATTGTTTAGAATGAAATAAAAATATTATAAATAAAATCATAATTTTAAAACTAAAAAAAAAAAGAAAAAAAAACAGTTAAACAAATGTGCAATTAAAAAAAAGTATGAATGTTATGAATAAATTGCTAATCTTACAGCTTTTTGTAAAAAAATGGTACACTTTCGATAATATTTTACTGTAATTTATTAAACTAAAGTAAATTTCTACAAATTCCGTTAAACAAATATGAAGATCCGTTTTTTAAAAATGTGTTTAGAATGAATGAAAATTGTTATAAATAAATTCATAATTTTACAGCTTTTTAAAAAAGGGTAGACTTTCGATAATATTTTTCTGTAATGTATTAAATTAAAATACATTTTTACAGATTCCGTTAAACAAATGTGAAGATTCATTTTAAAAAATTGTATTGTTTAGAATGAAATAAAAATGTTATAAATAAAATCATAATTTTAATACTTAAAAAAAGGGGGGGGGGGTAGATTTTTTATATTAATTTTCTGTAATTTATTAAACTGGAACTGGAGTAGATTGCTGACAGATTCTGTGAAACAAATGCGAAGATTCGTTGTTAAATAAAAAAGGTGTTTAGAATGAATGAAAATTGTTATAAATGAATTGGTAATTTCACAGCTTTTTAGAAAAAGGACAGATATTCGATAACTTTTTACTGTAATTTATTAAACTAAAATAATTTTTTACAAATTCCGTTAAACAAATGTGAAGATCCGCTTTAAAAAATTGTGTTGTTTAGAATGAAATAAAAATGTTATACATAAACTCATAATTTTAAAGATTTTTTTTTTTTTTAAGGTAGATTTTTGATAATAATTTTCTGTAATTTATTAAATAATTTCTGCAGATTCCGTCAAAGAAATGTAAAAGTTCGTCTTAAAAAAATGCGTTTAGCATTAATGAAAAATGTTATAAATAAATTCATACTTTTACAGCTTTTAAAAAGAGAGTAGACTGTCGATAATACTTTTCTGTAATTTATTAAACTAAAGTAAACTTTTGCAGATTCCGTTAAACAAATGTGAAGATTCGTTTAAAAAAAAAATGTGAAAACGTTATAAAAATATTGATAATCTTACAGGTTTTTTTTTAAAAAAGGGTAGACTTTCGATAATATTTTTCTGTAATTTATTAAACTAAAGTAAATTTCTACAGATTCCGTTAAACAGATATGAAGATTCGTTTTAAAAAAATGTGTTTAGAATGAATGAAAAATGTTTTAAATAAATTCATAATTTTACAACTTTTAAAAAAAGGGTAGACTTTCGATAATATTTTCCTGTAATTTATTAAACTAAAATAAATTTCTACAGATTCCGTTAAACCAATGTGAAGATTTGATTTAAGAAATTGTATTGTTTAGAATGAAAGGAAAATGTATTTCAACTCATAATTTTAAAGCTTTAAAGAAAGAAAAAAGTGTATACTTTTGATAATAATTTTCTGTAATTTATTGAACTAAAATACATTTCTAATAGATTCCGTTAGACAAATTATCAAGATTCGTTTTCAAAAATTGTGTTGTTTAATCTGAAATTTAAAAAAAAAAATGTTATATATAAACTCATAATTTTAAGACTTAAAAAAAAAAAAAAAAAAAAAAAAAAAAGTAGATTTTTGATAATTTTCTGTAATTTATTTTTTTAATCAAAGTAAATTTTTAACAGATTCCGGTAAAGAAATGTAAAAACTCGTTTTAAAAATTTGTGTTGTTTAGAATGAAAAAAAAAAAAAAAAAAGAAAAGAAAAGAAACATGTTATAAATAAATTTATAATTTTACAGCTCTAATAAAAGGGGTAGACTTTTGATAATATTTTTCTATGATTTATTAAACTGCAGTAAATTTCTGCAGATTCCGTTAAAGAAATATGAAGATTCGTTTTTTAAAAAAATGTCTTTAGAATAAATGGAAAATGTTATAAATAAATTCATAATTTCACAACTCTTAAAAAAGTGTAGACTTTCGATAACATTTTCAGTAATTTATTAAACTAAAGCAAATTTCTACAGATTCCGTTAAACAAATGTGAAGATTCGTCTTAAAAATTGCGTTTAGAATGAAAGAAATATGTTATAAATAAATTCATAATTTTACTGCTTAAAAGAAAAAAAAAGTACACTTTTGATAATATTTTTCTGTAATTTATTAAACTAAAGTAAATTTCTACAGATTCCGTTAAACAGATATGAAGATTAGTTTAAAAAAAAAATGTGTAAATGTTGCAAATAAATATCTTACAGATTTTTTAAGAAAAGGGTAGACTTTTGATAATATTTTTCTGCAATTTATTAAAGTAAATTTCTTACAGATTCCGTTAAACAAATGTGAAGATTCGTTTAAAAAAAAAATTGTTGTTTAAAATGAATGAAAAATTTTATAAATAAAGTCATAATTTCACAGCTCTTAAAAAAGAGGTGGACGTTCGATAATATTTTTCTGTAATTTATTAAACTAAATAAATTTCTAATGTTTTTGTTAAATAAATGTGAAAATATATTTAAAAAAATAATAATGGTGTTTGGAATGAAATGAAAAAATTGTTAAAGAAATTGAAAATTTTAAATCTCTATACAGAAAAAAAGTAGACTCTTGTTAATATGTTTCTGTAATTTATTAAAGTTAATTTCTAAGGATTCCGTTAAACAAATCATGTATATTAGCAGAGTTGTATAATATAGACGCACGCGCGCACGCCGTGCGCGGAAAATTTTCTGCAAAATTCGGAACTTTGCAGAAAATATTTTTAGGGAATTTTTTTTTTTTTTTTTTTTTTTTTTTTTTTTTTTTTAATACCAAAAAACCCCGTGGCAGAATGTACGCGACGCTGCGACGGGCGTCGCAGACTTTTTAGGGCACCTGCAGACAGAAATACATTCAGCGGACATTCAGCTCTATAGTGCGTAGTTTACGCGAAAAAACGGCAAACTTCGTCGAAGGATCGCAAAAGAAAACGGCGAATTTCGTCGAAGAATCGCGGAAAAAACGCGAAATTTATTTAAAGATCGCGAAAAATGGCAAATTTCGTTAACAGATCGCGAAAAAAACGCAAATTTAGTCAAAAGGCCGTGAAAAAACGTGAATTTCGTCAAAAGGCCGTCAAAAAAACTAGTTTCGTTGAAAGATATGCGAAAAATGCTTATTTTGCCGAAGGGTTACGGAGAAAACGCCAACTTCGTCAAAGGATCGTGGAAAAGACTGTTAATTTCGTCGAAGGATCACGAAAAAACGGTCAATTTCGTCGAAAAACGGCAAATTTCGTCGTCGAATCGCGAAAAGACGGAGAATTCTGCCGACAGATCGCGAAAAAACGGCAAATTTCGTCGTCGGATCGCGAAAAAACGGAGAATTCTGCCGACAGATCGCGAAAAAACGGCAAATTTCGTCGAAGTATCTCGAAAAGACTGTTAATTTCGTCGAAGGATCACGAAAAAACGGTCAATTTCGTCGAAGAAACGGCAAATTTCGTCGTCGGATCGCGAAAAAACGGAGAATTCTGCCGACAGATCGCGAAAAAACGGCAAATTTCGCCGAAGGATTGCCAAAAAACGGTAAATTTCGTTGAAGGAACTCGAAAAAACGGTAAATTTCTTCGAAGGAACTCGAAAAAGCAGCAAATTTCGTCGAAGTATATCGAAAAAACGGCAAATTTCGTCGAAGTATCTCGAAAAAACGGTAAATTTCGTCTCGAAAAAACGGCAAATTTCGTCAAAGGATCTCGAAAAAACGGTAAATTTCGTCGAAGGATCTCGAAAAAATGGTAAATTTCGTCGAATGATCTCGAAAAAACGGCAAATTTTGTCGAAGTATCTCGAAAAAACGGCAAATTTCGTCGGAGGATCGCGGAAAAAACGCGAATTTTGTATGATATATTGCGTATTGCAGACTATTTTTGAAAACTTTATTAGCGTTGCAGACACTTGAAGATAGTTCTGTCACTGGGCCAAAAAATTAAAAATATTCCCCAATTTATGTACGTTTATGTACGATTTATTTACTGTTTGCGCACAATTCAAAATTTTAAAGATGCAAAACATTGTTGTGACATTACAGACGCTTGCAAAGAGGTCAAAATATTAAGGATTGGGTTGTTTCTAAGTGCATTGAAAAAATTTAATTGATAAGAATTCAGCTCTTCCTATCATGGATTTTTAATTTTATTATTATTTTTAACCAAAATAATAATTCTTTAATTAATATTAATTAATTTTAAATGGTAATTATTTTAAACTACTGTTTTTAATTTATATCGTCCAAATAATATAACACGTAATTTTATTAAACATTAAATTAATTTGCAGAAAGTTTTTGACTCAATATTTATGTGCGCAGAAAGTTTTTGGTTTTATACAAGTCTGTATATTAGTTCTGTTGTCAACATCCCTTTTTCTATGAATTCACGAAATGCACAACAACGAATAAGATATCAGTCGAAAGGTTTTTGAAGCGGCGTCTGACATAGCACACTCACATTTCGTTTAAACATGTTTTTTGGTTAAAAATTGCTGTTAATTAAAAATTAAATCGGCACTGATTTCATAAGTGAAATGAAAGGTTTTCTCTAAAATGAGTGTTACCACAAAAATAAAATACCTCATTATATGATGCACAACAATGATTATAAAAATAATAAATAGTACAAAAAAAAAAAAAAAAAAAAAAAAAAAAAAAAAAAAAAAGATTTTTCCGCACGGGTTTATTTTATATTTATGATTCCAGTAGAAATAGCATTTTACCTTACAAAAATTCGGGTAGTTCTGATTTTTGGGTATGTTGTAAAGGTTGACCCTCTAATAATAAAACCAAGTTTTCGACCTTCTAGACCTTGTGCGTTTTTCACAATATTGAAAAAACCAATATTTTTCGGCATTTTTTCGATTTTTTTTAAATAACTCAATTTTAGTGCATTTTACAGAAAAAAGCACTGTTACCATTTTGTAGAGCATAAAATTCTCTACAACATGCAGCATTCAGGTTTGTAAATTGTCCAAATAGGGGGTAAGATACGGAACCGGGAAAATAGGGTAAAATTTGCAAAAAATGCAAAAATCCACTAAAGACGTTAGTTTTTGCTTAATAACCTACTTTTAGTGCGTTTTAGAGACAAAAGCACTTTTAAACATTTTGTAGAGCATAAAATTTTCTACAACATGCAGTATTCATCTTTGTAAATTGTCCATATAGGGGGTAAGATACCGAGCCGGGAAAAAATGGTTAAATTTGGAAAAAATGTAAAAATCTACAAATGACGTAAGTTTTTGCTTAATAACCTACTTTTAGTGCGTTTTAGAGACAAAAGCACTGTTACCATTTTGTAGCGCATAAAATTCTCTACAACATGCAGTATTCATGTTTGTAAATTGTCCAAATAGGAGGTAAGATACGGAGCCGGGAAAAGGGTTAAATTTGGAAAAAAATGTAAAAATCCACAAATGACGTTAGTTTTTGCTTAATAACCCACTTTTAGTGCATTTTAGAAACAAAATTGTCATAATCAACTTTTTAGAGCATTAATAACTTCTTAGGCAGTATTTTCCTGTTTTCATCCAAAATCTTTTTGCTGTGATTTTAAAGGTTTATTACAAATAATTAATTTTATAATAAATGAAACTATCGACTATTTCATGCTCTAAAAAGTTGATTATGACAATTTTGTTTCTAAAATGCACTAAAAGTGGGTTATTAAGCGAACACTAACGTCATTTATGGATTTTTACATTTTTTCCACATTTAACCCTATTTTCCCAGCTCCGTATCTTACCCCCTATTTGGACAATTTACAAACATGAATACTGCATGTTGTAGATAATTTTATGCTCTACAAAATGTTTAAAAGTGCTTTTGTCTCTAAAACGCACTAAAAGTAGGTTATTAAGCAAAAACTAACGTCTTTAGTGGATTTTTGCATTTTTTGCAAATTTTACCCTATTTTCCCGGCTCCGTATCTTACCCCCTATTTGGACAATTTACAAACCTGAATGCTGCATGTTGTAGAGAATTTTATGATCTACAAAATGGAAGAAGTGCTTTTGTCTTTAAAACGCACTAAAAGTAGGTTATTAAGCAAAAACTAACGTCTTTAGTGGATTTTTGCAAATTTTACCCTATTTTCCCGGTTCCGTATCTTACCCCCTATTTGGACGAATTAGAAATCTGAATACGGCATGTTGTAGAGAATTTTATGCCCTACAAAATGGTAAAAAAGTTTTTTCTGTAAAATTCACTAAAATTGAGTTATTTAAGAAAAATCAAAAAAAGTGCCGAAAAATATTGTTTTTTTCAATATTGTGAAAAACGCACAAGGTCAAGAAGGTCGAAAACTTGTTTTTTTTTTATTAGAGGGTCAACCTATAATAAATGAAACTATCGACTATCTCATGCTCTAAAAAGTTGATTATGACAATTTTGTTTCTAAAATGCACTAAAAGTGGGTTATTAAGCAAAAACTAACGTCATTTGTGGATTTTTCCATTTTTTCCAAATTTAACCATATTTTCCCGGCTCCGTATCTTACCCCCTATTTGGACAATTTACAAACCTGAATACTGCATGTTGTAGAGAATTTTATGCTCTACAAAATGGTTACCGTGCTCTTTTCTGTAAAATGCACTAAAATTGAGTTATTTAAGAAAAATCGAAAAAAGTGCCGAAAAATATTTTTTTTTTTTTTTTCAATATTGTGAAAAACGCACAAGGTCTAGAAGGTAGAAAACTTGTTTTTTTTATTAGAGGGTCAACCTTTACAACATACTCAAAAATCAGAACTACCCGAATTTTTGTAAGACAAGGCCCTTTTTTGCGCTATTTCTACTGGACTATATATTTAAAAAGCAAAATTGAAATTGAAATATTAAGAAGAAAAAGATTTCCTCGATCGATCGAAGCAGTGGTATTTCACGCGTAGAATGAAAGGTATGCTTTTTTATAACAAATTAAATTGTATTTTAAATGCATTCAATTTATGTTTGTCTGTTTGATTACGTCCAGAACCGGATGACGTCATCTTCTAATGCTGTTAAATTACAATTGTTAATTTTTTTCTCGCGCATGCTTTTTGCTATCTTCGATCAGTTTTTACTGTAACTTTGATGGAATAAGTGAGACTATATTCTGGCTTGACTAATGTTGTTTGCCGATATTTATATCCTTAATTTTTCTTTA